>CM043718.1:9526197-10726197 GCA_023969325.1 Oryzias curvinotus | reverse complement strand
GAAAACATTTTCTTTATTTGCTTTGTTGACGTTTATCAATAGTAACTCAATCCTCACTGAGCTACTTTACCTGAAGGGACACCTGCACTTAAGGACGTTCAGAGGAACCGGGAATATTATGTTTAATGTTCACATACCAACTAACGGGATGTAGGTAAATTTCTGGTACCACTTTATCATTTAAAATGTTAAAATCTTCTTTGCTGCAAAGAAACCCTGTCACTTATCAGTCTTTAAGGATCCTAATGCCATTTTAAGGACTTTATTGTGTTTGCTTGGGTCAATATCATCCTTCGTTTGCCTTAAATGAAGGTCCTGCTGCACAAAGCTCACATGAGTTAATTAAATGTTAAGAAGACATATTAAGATTAGTCACTTTAGGAGAAAAAAATAGTTAATTTTTACTAATGACAGAATATTTTAGTCTTTAAAATTCATCAGAACTACAATGGAAAAAAAATGTATGGACCAACAATTCACTGAGTCACCAGCTTATTTATACACGTTCATACAAAAATGGGTCAAAGTTAAAGAAAAGATGATGAGTTAAACATATTTTCAAATCTAAATGTACATACACACATAACAAGCAAAACCATTATGCACTATATTACCAAAAGTATTTATTCACCCATCCAAATGATCAGAATCAGGTGTCCTAATCACTTTGCCTGGCCACAGGTGTATAAAATCAAGCACTGTCATGGAGACTGTTTCCACAAACATTTGTGAATGAATAGGCCTCTCACAGGAGCTTAGTGTGCAACAAATCCAGTGTCAGCTGTATCAAAACAAAATAGAATGTTGGGAACAACAGCAACTCAGCCATGAAGTGATAGGCCACGTACACTGATGGACAGGGGTCAGTGGATGCTGAAGTGCATAGTGCAAAGAGGTCGCCAACTTTCTGCACAATCAGTTGCTACAGAGCTCCAAACTTCATGTGATCTTCAGATTAGCCCAAGTCCAGCGCGCAGAGAGCTTCATGGAATGGGTTTCCATGGCCGAGCAGCTACATCTAAGTCACACATCACCAAGCGCAATGCAGTGGTGTAAAGCACGCCGCCACTGGACTCCAGAGAAATGGAGACGCATTCTCTGGAGTGATGAATCACGATTTTTCATCTGGCAATCTGATGGACAAGTCTGGCTTTGGAGGCTGCCAGGAGAATGGTACATTTCAGACTGCATTGTGCAGAGTGTGAATTTTGGTGTGGGGTTGTTCTTTAGGACTTGGGCTTAGCCCCTTAGTTCCAGTGAAAGGAACTCTGAATGCTTCAGGATACCAAAACATTTTGGACAATTCCATGCTCCCAACCTTGTGGGACAGTTTAGAGCGGTTCCCTTCCTCTTCCATCATGACTGTACATGACTGGCCTGCACAGAGTCCCAACCTGAACCTAATAGAACACCTTTGGGATGAATTAGAGTGGAGACTGAGAGCCAGGCCTTCTCCACCAACATTTGTGTGTGATCTTACCAATATATTTTGGAAGCATGGTCAAAAATTGCTTTAAACACTCCTCAACCTTGTTGAAGCTGCAAAAGGTGGACCGACATCAGATTGAACTCTATGGCACTTCAGTTCATATGTGAGTCAAGGCAGGTGAGCCGATACCTTTGGTAGTATAGTGTATCAATATAATTACGTGTTTAATTTTATCTTTAATCTCAATTAATTTAGGAGTCAATTAAATGTATCTTCCCCTTGAACAGAAAAAAAAAGCTAAGAATATATATATTTTAAATAACTGGAAATAAAGTCAGTGATGAAGGAGCTAAAACAGCACTCTGGTAACAGGCATAAGTACGTGATTCAGCAGAAAACTTGAATGTTTTTCAACATTCAATCTATTTTCATAAATTTATTTCACCCCTAGTTATTGTTCAGATAAAAGAATGTTTAGGGTCCATTTTACAGGTCAATGTCAAATAGATAGTAATATCATCTGCAAACAAGTTTTCACTACAATTATGCAAAAGACGAGGGAAATCCTTTATATATAAAGAGAATAGTAGCTGCTCCAGGCAACTTCCCTGAGGAACTCCACTCAGTAGACATGCAGAAAAAGGGAAAAACTGCATTTTGTTGGATATATTATTTATTAAGCTGACTTTTGATTATCTTAATTAATATGATTTAAACCTGTGAGGCCCAATATCCAATTCTACACTAAAGCCAAGTTAGTTTTAACCATCACATTATTATCAACCGTTAGTTTGTCTATCAGAAATGGGGATATGGAGGGATCTGCTTTACATCCATTAGGAAAATGGAAATTCTAATGAAAAATGAAGCTATTATTTGCTCGAAGACAACTTTTTTCATGAACTTGTTGAACAATGGAAAAACACTGACAGGTCTGCTGTTTCCAGCTGAAGAAAGTCTTTCGTTTATTTTCTTGAAGAGGTAGGGGCATAGTAGATTTCCAAGTTCCACGACAACTCCGCCTTCAAACACGGATTTAAAACACCTTTAGTTACCTCCCATCCACATTTTATTAGCCTGCTAGGTTATTTATTCATTTCGTTTTTGCTGTTATCTGCAACTGGTTGTAAAATCAAAACACATAATTTTTGTTTATAATATTACTAATTATTTTTGAAGGAGATATAAAACTACCAGTATGGAATCCACTTACTAATTTCTCAAGCTTTAAAAAAATTATTGAAATAATTTGTAATGTTTTACTGGAAATTTCCATCCACTTCAGGAAAGTTGGATTTTGAATCAAATCAGGAAGTAATAAATAATAGATGATTAATACTGCTAATTAATTTGACTGAAAAATATTTTGGGTGTTTTTTTTTGTTGGGTTTAGTGGTCTTTTAAGTGGAAAACCATGACTCTATCTGGCAACACTGGCAGAGATAATGATAATTTAGAGCAATTTTTAAAAAGTGGTCAAAAGTGATCCGAGGGGCTGTTAAAAGAGGAAAAGGCAAAGAGAAAGTATGATATTTGTTGCCATACTTTCAGGGACTGGAAGACAGATAATCATTCCTTCATTTTTCATATTCTAAACCTGTTTTGTTCTTTTCTGGGCTGACAGAGCTGATTCTGGCCACTTGTGGGCAAAACAGACAGATAAAATGAGAAAATCAAGAACAGAATAACTTTGTTTCTTTTCCCCTCTTTAGTAAAACCTAACAAATTAAAGAAAAGACTGAAAATCCTATTTTTTTCCTTCTAGGAAGTGAGGGATTAACAAATTAGTCCATTAAATAAATTAAATGTGTTTTCCAAGTAGAAAGAATGTATATAAATGTATTTTTTTAACATTTAAACGTGATTTCAGTTTTTAATTCTCGTAAAAACATTGGATTCTTCACATTGACGTCAAAAAATGCAACTGCTGTAGAGGGTCCCATGTTATTATTTGCCTGGGGCCCCCAGCTGCTATGTCCACCACTGCACATTTCTCAAATAAAGCTCCCAGTTAGAAAAAAAACTCCAGTCACTTCAGGGCTACAATAGACATAACATGTTTACTCTGGAGTCCTGAAACCGGAGTCAGGGGATCCAAATCCAGATTTTGTCCCAATATCTTCTGTGTTTCACTGAGTATATCAGAACATTATTCTGCAGCTTTGAACATGACTAAAAGCAACATTTCCATTTTTAATTTTATATAATAGGCACAAGGGAGAAAAACTGCAATTAAAGCTATGCTTGTGATTTGCTCACCCCGCTCACCTTATCTATCACTCCTTCTCTCTGCTGCCATCAGGCAGGACATACAGAACCCCATTGACCAAAAAATAATTTATTCCCAATTCAGTCACTCTGCTGTCTGGGATTTTTATAATTGCTCTGTATTTATTCATATTATATTATTATCATATTATATATTATCATATTATTATTTATTCATATTCGTATCTATCTATCTATCTATCTATCTATCTATCTATCTATCTATCTATCTATCTATCTATCTATCTATCTATCTATCTATCTATCTATCTATCTATCTATCTATCTATCTATTTATCTATCCATCTATCTATCTATCTATTTATCTATCCATCTATCTATCTATCTATCTATCTATCTATCTATCTATCTATCTATCTATCTATCTATCTATCTATCTATCTATCTATCTATCTATCTATCTATCTATCTATCTATCTATCTATCTATCTATCTATCTTCAGGTAAGATCTAGCTTGATCACCACTGACCATGATTTTTTGAACTTTTTGATTCCTGTAAGTTTTTTCTCCATCTTTAGGTTAGGTTTTTAGTGACCAAGTCGTCCACTTTTAGTTTTTATTCATGATTTCATCCACTTTTACTGTTCATTTATTCTTTTCTATTTGTAATAAACTTGATTTGGATTCAAATTCAGATACAGTTGAGATCATTAGTTATTTTGCTGAGTACCTAACCAACAGCAGATAAACTAGCAGAACCACTTTGCTCTCTTCACACTGATTGAAACGTTGTGTTATCTAACACTTCCGTGACTCACATTTAATCCTTTCAAATCCCTGTAACTTATCTCAGATCAAGCACAAAACTCATTTCGCATCATTTCCTGATTACACGCTTCAGGTTGGCTGTCTCACTCAGAAACTAAAGCCAACAGAGCGACAACATCATTCAGGGAAGTTTTTGTTAAGAAAACTTGAAATCCCATCAGAGCTCTCATAGTTATTTCTTAAACAAACAGAAAACTGATGGCAGGTTTCTAGTTTCTTCTGCCACTTCTGAGAGTATTACCCAACAGCTTAATCGGATTTTTGAAGTTGTTATTTTGTAATGACTTTGAAAAAGGGTAAGCTGGTGCCACGCTTGCTGATCTGATCTGTTTAATTATTCTGCAATGACTTATGCTAATCATGTCCTGCCACTGCGTCTGTAGATCGGCAGTGTTTGTGCGAGAAGTCTGTGGTCATGCTGGCCTGTTTTATCCAAATGTTTAGTCCTGACACATTTATTATAATTGTAAAAAGGTTGCTCAGCAAACTGAACTGATTGTATGAATGCTCATTTGCTTCCACGGTTCCTCCTCAGTCTGTTGCACCTGTCATGAGTCACTCAGGTACATCTCCTTTGTGTTCTGTTCCTAATTTGTTTCATAACTAACAAGGACACGCTTTGTCGATTCCAAAATGGTGGCCTGCTTTAACTCACACACTTATGACAGTTTTGCCTTTTTGATGGATTTATAGTACGTTTTCTCCTCATCTGACTCTTCTTCAGTCTTCATCTTCTATATTCTTTCATGGTTTGACCATTGACTATATAGGAGAACTGGACTGAGTGACTCCTCCCCCCTGTTTTTTTTTTTTCAAACAGGGGGTACCCACTTCCTGGAAAGAAAGAAATTAGATGGAAACATTTTCATTGCAGTCTGTCTCCTCTGGTTGCTTGGAAACCCCATATAGAAAATAAAACGCTGTTGCTCATATTGATTCACTGTTAACATTTTAGCAGAGCACCAAAATGATTTTTTAAAGTTGTTTTTAAATGTATTGTCGCTTTGTTTTGTTATTGTTAATAATTCCTAAAACGCTAAAGCACATTTAATGCTTCTATGTCCATTTCCTTTTTTAGTGGTGGTGGTGTTGGCCTTCATCATTTGCTGGCTGCCCTACCACATCGGCAGAAACCTTTTCGCCCAGGTGGATGACTACGAGACTGCCATACTCAGCCAGAATTTCAACATGGCCTCCATGGTTCTCTGCTACCTCAGTGCCTCCATCAACCCTGTTGTCTACAACCTGATGTCTCGGAAGTACCGCGCAGCAGCCAAACGCCTCTTCCTGCTGCACCAGAGGCCAAGACAAGCCTGCCGCAGCCAGAGGCAGCTCTGTGTGATCGATCAGATCTCCTCCCTGAATGAAAGCTTGACGGGGGTCTGAACATGAGATTAGGGGCAGAAAGGGAGGTGTTCATACCTTTATAAGTTCTGGGGCGGAATGGGTAATAAAGACAACACAAACACCAAGTGACTCTGCAGCAGTGTTTAAATTAGGCATTAAAGGGCCCATATCATGCTATTCATAAGCCTTTCAGAGTAAAATTATATCTATATAGATATATATGATAATATATTACCTTCGGCACAATAAAGAATAATATAAAAATATATATTAGTTATTTTCACTGCTATTTCTTACTATCAGGAAGTAAAATGGCTCAATCTCTGAAGCACCGCCTTTCGCTCCTTGTGGGTGCCGCCTATTTCATGATGTCAGTCTAGAGCCAGCCTCGGCAGCGTGTCTGCGTTTCCCCCACGAAAACAAACAACATTTGGACTTTTGCAAAGATGGATGTACATGTTGTGCATATAAAAGGAAACCGTTTAGCCGATCACCACTAGTGTGTGCGTGTGTGTGTGTGTGTGTTAGCCTGGGGCCGGTGCTGGCAGTGCAGACACTTCCTGGAAGGGGCAGTTCTCATCTATCTACGTCACATTGTGACCTCAGCCCCCTCCCCAACCCACGTTTTCGTGGGATGGGGAGGGGGCTGATGCTTACAGCTCAGGTTTTTAGAGGAATGCTCACAGATGCGTTACAGATCAAAATACCACTTTGGTTTTGTTTACAGTGCGGAATGAACACTATAATACACTTAAAAGCTCAAAAGGCTGATTTTGCATGGTATAGGTCCTTTAAGAAAAAGGGAAATTCTAAAACTATTCATCCAAAAATGTCTACCTTTTTCATTGTGGACAAACATACCTATTGCATGTTTTCTTGTAAGGGCTTTAATGTCAGTTAAGTAAAGGTGTATGACTGGATTTGTTTACTGTAAGCTGAAAACCTGTTGTAATGATATTCTACATTTATCCACAAAAAATAAACCTTTTACCATGAGAGTGTGGATGTATACGTGTTTTTATACACTTATGGGGTCCAAAGTCTCAAAGTGTGCCAACACAATGAGGACCTGTGTGCTTGTGAGGAAATTTAAATATATCTTATAACTTGAATGTCATTATTTTTAGTTAAACTTGTTTAGGTCTCTAAGAAGTTACTGTGTGTCAACAGCAAACCCTCACAACAATGGAAAAGATAACAAATGAGTGTGTGACAGTCTCCAGACATGACATGCACCTGATAAAAGCACATTAGAATGTAAATGGGGGACCTGTTGTCTGTGTTTTTGATACTGGGGCCACCTGAGACTGGAGCTTTTGGGGCTGCGTACGTGTTCTGCACCACATGTAATCTGATATGCCTATTATTTTGAATGGGCTCTGAGTCAGATTTATGCTGGCAGCTAATGTTCCTTCTGCATCACCATATTCAAGGTAATGGCTTCTCTAAGTGCTTTTGAAAGAAGAACAAAGGTGTGAGGTTGACGGCAGCAGCAGAAGAGTTTATTACTTTACTTTTTCTGTTCCCACTATTTCTCTGAAACTGCACACTTTTCTGTCTCATCTGTTCAGTCAAGGTAATGTCAGAAATGTTTACTTTCATCTGTGAAGCATCCAGAAAAGCAGCTTTTTTTTCTCTTTTGGTACACCGTACAACAGGCTCACATCTCATTTTTAAAAAATGTGCTGTCATTATTTGGCCCATGAATCACCAGACACAGACGTTTGTGGGTGACTCATCCACTTGACACCTTTTTCACAGAACCATTCATCTCTGCACCGGAGGAGCTGAGACAGCCCAATAAAGCTCATACCCTGGACCATCCTGCTCTTGCCTGGAGTAAAGGTTTCACAAAAATCCAAATTGCTCTCTTAGTTTTTATATCTATTTTTAACTGATAATGAGTAGAGAAGCATAAAGTAGCTTTGTTCAAAATGATCCTCAACCATCTCAAAGTTACAATCTGACCCTTAGGCATGAAAAGTAAAGTAAGTATTTGGAAGTAACTTTCTAAATTAAACTTATTTTTGGATACTTTCCATTTTACAGAAAATCATTAATTTCTAAAGATTGCATTCGTTAAAACATTTTCTGTTCTTTTTAATATGACAATATTTTTCAAGATTGACTGAATTATACAGCTTGTTTTGTAAACGGTGGAAGCTGTGAGCAACAGAACATGAGGTTGGCTATCACGTAACTATAACAAAAATACCAATAAAGGGAACATTGTCTTTAAAATTTCTTAAGGAAGTTGTGTTGGTACCGATGTTATTAGGCTACGAGAAAGTTTGTGGATTTTACTGTTTTTTTCTCTGGAATAAAACACATTTAAAGGATCTATATCATGCTTTTATTAAGCCTTTCAGAGTAAACTATATCCATATATATATATTAATATATTATCAACAGGACACCTAAAAACTATTTTTTAATTAAATGAACAACCTTGGGAGTATTTCAGGCAGGCAACTCGAGCAGTGCGTTTACCTGGTTACTCCTCCCTGTGTTCAGTCTAATCAACTCACCTGTTCAGCGTCCTACTTAAGTTACAGGTGTGCGGTCCAATCCCTCTTCATCCATTTCTGCAAGCTCAGCATTTGTCACCCCACCCTCCTCCCCGGCTTCCACCTGTGAGCTCCGTTAGGGGTAGTTTAATACCTAAAGTTTTCTATAGAGATCTTTGTTTTATGTATCTGAACGGAGCCTTATGCCAAACTAAAAGAAACAGGGAAATAAATTTTCTTTACTGCATGAGTTGTCTGACTGAAATATTAGTTATTTTTGCACTTCATTTTCTACCCGGAAGTAAAACGACTCGACCTCTAGGCACCGGCTTTCGCTCTTTGTGGGTGTCGCCCATTTCATGATGTCAACCTACAGCCGGCCTTGGCAGCAAGTCTGAGATTCTCCCATGAAAACAAACGACACCTGAACTTTTGCAAAGATGGATGTGCATAGAAAATTAAAATGTTTAGCCGATCACCGCTAGCTCTGTGAAGGAAGTGTGACTAATATGGACCCTTTAAATGCTATATGGTGCATACTTATATGGCACCTCTGTCAAAGCCTAAAGCATTTCATAGTGCCATTCACACACATCTGTATACTCCAATCGCAGTACCTTCAATGCACAGGTAGGCAGAACTTGTACCCATGTTGTCCTTTGAATCTCTCTTTAAAAAAGTTTAAATGCAGTTCTGCTTTTTACCACAAGAAGGAGACACATCATGATGCAGTGGCAGAAAAAGAGAAAGACTTAAACAAATATGTTGTAAAAATAATCAAAAAGGTTGATAACTGTTTCCACTTTCACCCTGCTCTTCCATCAACACAGTTCTTAATATCTAAACAATACTATATTGAGCAATTTGTTTGGCTCCTTCTGATGTTAGGGTGAAATTCTTTATTTGAGCTATAACAGCACGAAGGAAAAACAAATATTCTTTAACAAAACTGTTTGAGATTAACTCTTGTATTGGAATAAATAGTTTCATTACCACCTCAAAATGAGAGATTGGTATAAACAATAACACAAACTACAATATTTAAAATTTTAATGAAGTGGATTGGAAAAACCTGAAAAATAGGCAGATATTTGTCTTGAAGTTGACCAAATGATACATTAATGGTTTAAATACAACACAGACACACAGTTCTTTATAATATTGTCAAATTTTTTTTTATCATAGCAGTATATTTTAGTGAGTTATTTGTTTTTTTGCAAAGAAGAAAACAAAACAGAAACATGTGAATTGACCATCTTGTTTTAAAATGCTTTGTTTTTGTGAAGTGAAAAGTTATGCTACAAAATAAAAGATTAAGTGTCTGAATAATTTTTAAAATTTGTATTTAAAGAAAGCATAATTAGAACTGCAACAACATGTTGCGCATATCATTCGTTTTATTTTTCACAAGCTGTGGTACTGTAATATAGCTTATTATTATCTGTCTTAGGTGCTCAGATCAATAAAAATACGTATTGTGTTTTTTTTCCTTGCAAAATTAATAAAGCAGCTATTCATTCAACATTTTATTTTGAAAATCTTAGGAAAGTTGCTTTCTTCCAAACTAGAGCCACTTGACAGCACAGAGGGAGTTCTCTGTGTACAACTTGTTTGCTCCTCCTCCACGGCCATGCAGCTGATTTGGCTCCAGATATAAACACAGACTTTCTCTGTGGAATCACTCTCTTCTCGAGTGGCGTGGAGTCAATTCCAAACAACCCAAGTGGGTCCCCCTGGGCAGAATACCCAGAATGCAGGTAGGAATTCTACTCCAAGACTTTCTAGCAAGATGGTTTTCACTTTTCAAAGTGAGCTCCTTAAAACTTTACATCACATGTGCTCAGTTTACAAGTTTGTAGTGTTTTGTAGTTGTGTTTTGCAAGCCTTTGTCTCAGGGGGCTTGTTTGTGAAACCTTTTAAGTTTCAACAGAGCATGATAGTGTGCTCTGTTGTTGCTTTTTAGGGAGTTAAGGACTACTGATCACTTTACCATTTCGTCCTTCTGGAAAATCTTGATAGCTCAGCTGCCTTGTGACTGTCACCTTGTTTTGGCCCAAAGTAGCAACCTGTTCTTTGAGCTTGTTATTCAAAAGTCTTTTGAAAGGTTGGTTTTGTACATACACAGGAACTCACTGAAAGAACCCATTTGAGTCACCAAAAGCAGCAGGAGGTTGAACCTTTCTCCTTGGGTTTCTGGCAAATTTCATAGCAAATGACCGCAGTGTACAAGGAAGGAAATGGAGCTGATAGAGCATCTGTCACGAGTTACAGCTTGTGTGCTGAAGAGAAAGCCATTAGCGATTTTCCTCTGTGTAATTATGCTGAGTCGTTTTAGCCTCTCAAAGGCCAAACTGTTTTCAGTCACTTGCTGCAAAGTCAGAATTTTTTTTTTTAAAAGGAGAAGCCGCCAGTGCATGCCACATGTTTTAGGTCTCCTCCCTGTTTAAAAAAAGACTTGTAAGATCATTTTCAAGTATTTTATGCTGTTTGGAAAATAGGAAGAGAAACACCCAGTTCCTGTCCTCCACTGTGAATTGAGGAGCAAGGAAGTAATCCAGTAAAAACTGCCCCCACACACTTCATATATTACCTTTTTTAAATAGGGGTTTTACCAAAGATCATAGTTTGTTGTTGCAAAAAGCTCATTTTGATAAAAAGCTGAGTTTAAGACTGCTGCATTTTTAACACCATTGTTTCTTCAATTCGTCCTGTCCAGCAGCAGAGAAAACAGATGAGCGCTGATGACTTCTTGTGTTGGACAAATTTTACTGTTAGAGTTGGAATCTTGATACACACAAGGTGTATATTTAGATAAACCCCTTTTGTATTTGAGGCTTAACTTTATTTATCATAAATTTAAATGCATTTCTTTTTGGGATGATGGACCAGGGAATCAAAGAGAAAAAGGGGATCAAGAAGTTGGATATCGCATTATGACATCTTATCGCGCAATAAAAACAAAAAAAATCTACATACCATATTTTCAGCACTATGTGGTGCACTTAATAAGCCTTAGTTTAAAAAGAAAAATGACAGTGCACCTTATAATCTGAAGCATTTTAAATGTGGATTAAGTCTGGTTGTGCTTACTGATAATTTTGAGAGCGATTTTAAGAGGTATTTTACAAGCAAGTTCTAGAGTTACTGTGAATGCAGTTATTGAAGTCTGACTGACTGACTGACAGACTAATCCATGACTCTATTGTCTCGCTTAATGAGCTTGATAGCTCAGTGCGCCTTATAGATGACATAACTCCATAAAAAGACTATTCATTGATGGTGTGCCTTATAATCCGGTGCAGATACAGTATCAGCCCCTGTTACTTTATGATAGTAGCTGGAAATAATAACCATATTCTGTCAATGTTGGCTGTTTCTATGAAAGCTTTATTCTTGAGTGTTTGATTTGAAACTTCCTGCTTTGCATAAACTGATCCAATCTTCTAAATTAGAACTGCTGATTATCAAGTTCTACTACTCTACACCTTTGCTAACCAGTCTTTCTTTACTTGCCACCTGGATCAGGTTTATTAAGCATTGAATGTATATGAGAACTGGACTGAGTTACCCCTCCCCCCTTAAGTTGCAAACAGAAAGTACTTACTGGCTCCAAGAAGCCAAAATCTCATTGACTTCTATAGAGAAACAAATATTATCAATTTCTCGGAATTACTGCTATTGCTCTGCTAATTGTTGTTTTACATTTTCTTGCTAACCCATTTTTTTTTTTTTTATTGTTGCAAGTTATTCATTGTATAATCTGTGGTGCCCGCTGGCCCCACATTCAAACATTTGAAATGTTTCAATAAGCGATTCACCCGAACTTGCTTTCAGTGATGTGGACTTCCAACAAGCTCATTCCTGATTAGCAAGTGGTTGCCATAGAAACATTGACTCAGACCGACCCTCTGCTTACTGATGACAACTAGGTTACAACATGGCAGTACTGCAAAAGAATAGCAACTAAACTGACTTGATTTTGTTAGAACCAGAAGTAAAACCACTTTCTGTGTGATGTCACACTTGCTCAGTCCAGTTGTCTTACAGTCAGATTTAGTCAACAAAGTCTAGATTTTGTGTCAGAGGTGAGCATTGTAGGCAAAGTTGGGAAACTAGTAGACACATATGTAAAAAACCAGTACATGGCAGCCCTGTTATGGCATTCCAGTTTGTTAACAAAGGAGTTCCTTGTAACGTCAAATATTTCTTTAGTGTCACAGTTTCATAACATCACATGTTGAAGATGTCTTGTTTTAGCTCCAGCACACACTAGCTCTCACTCCACCCTCTGAGTCCTGGGACAATATTAACGCATGGAAAACCTGCAGTAATGGTCTATGCTGGAGCTGCACGCTTGCTGGCCAACACCCTGGAAAGTTGTGTGTGTTTTTGGTGCTTGCACCTGAGGATCTTCATTGTACCCATGTGTGTTTTGTGGACTGTTGGGTTTGTTTTTTTGTTATTTTATGGAAAAATAGCACCACCACAGCTGCAGGAGTGAAGACTGGATCATTTTGCCAACCATCTGGCACGCACATTTCTTATGCAATGCTCAGTAAAGTTAATAGACCAATAATAGGCAGCACTGCTAACTTTACTAATGAGTCCGATTTTCCGCCTTTACTTTACAGCAGTACGTCAGTGAAATGGCGTCACACCACAGGGATGAGGCAAAGCTCACACCCTCAGAGGGGAGGATGCAGCAGAAACCCTGCAGGCCTACAAACATGTGAAAACACCATCAAGCTTTGTTAGGATACTTTCTACAGGATTTTCCTCAGCTTTCATGCTGCCAGGACTGACCCTATGGCCATTTAACTGAGTCAGACATACTCTGACAAGTAGGGCCGTACCTGCAAGACATGCATTCGCTTATCGGGCTACTCAGTACAGCAACAGTACAAGACAGCAACTCATAAAATATTACTACTGCTTGATTCTTAAGTAATAAAAAAACATAATTTAAAATATATATGTATATATTTATAATTGTTGCATGGAATACTTCATTTAAAAAGCTTACATTTTGTCCAAATTCACTCACTTCTCCCTGGTTAGTGCATTTTAGTCTCTGCGAAAAACTAGTGTGGATCATTGACTGTATATGAGAACTGGATTGAGTGACCCCTTCCCCCTCGGGTTCCAAACAGGAAGTACCCTCTGGCTCCAGGAAGTCAAAGTGCCATAGACTTTTATTGAGAAATAATCAGCTATTACTCTGTCATTCCATTTGTCAGAATAACCATTCTTGCTAATCCTATTTTTTATTTCATTACAATGTTTTAGTAGTGCCAGTTACTTAAGTCATTAACTGGCCAATCAGATGTCTCCATAAAAAGAAGGTGGTCTCATGTCGAACAATGGATTTTCACGAGCCCACCTTCAAATGGCATGGGTGTGGCCGTCCAACAAGCTCTCTTCTGATTGGGTGCTTTCTGACATCATCAGGCCCAAACATGGCAACATCCATCATTGCGAAAAAATGTCAACCGAATTGATATTATTTCTTTGGAGCCTGATATAAGCCATTTTCATTGGATGACAGTTCTTTCACTCAGTTCAGTTCTCATATAGTGTGTGCATTGATGCTCACTGCATTGGCGAATATAGACCACAATGGATTGTGTTTGAACAGTTTATCATGTATGTAAATACATTTTTTATCAATCGTCCATCTTTTCACCACAGGAACACAGTAGATTCATAAATAGTCCTTGTAAAATCATTATAAGTAAATGTATGACGTCATTTGGCATTTGAAAAAAAAAACAAAAGTATGTGAGCATGTGTCCGAATTGCATGAAAATCCAGATCACTGAATAGTTTCGCACTATGTAACCTTTGTAGGGGTTAGGGAGGGAATTTGGACAGAGCTGATCATAGTTTTCTTTGTTGTTGAAGCTTTATTGATCAATGGTAAACACATTTTTGAACAAGTGAACAAACTATGGATGTTTGATTTGATAGAGCTCACATGAATTGGGCTAAAATATATTTATTATAATATTGTCTTTATCGTGCACCTCTGGTGCGATGAGCTCAGAGTATTTGTACGGGAAAAGGTAATAAACTAGGATCAACGTACCATATATTCATTGTCTCATGCAGTATTTAACTCCCAAATTAATCCAGATAATTTTGCTCAACACTCTGTGACTCTAAATCGTTTTGAGCTGATTGTTCTGACATTTTGTTTCAGTGATTTAGGGAGGTTTTTATCTTTTGTTTAATACATCAGGACAACTTCCATTCATTCATGAGCTTTTCTTTATAAACCACATTGTTTGTATTTTTGTGCCAGATGTTCTTCCAGGCAGGATGTAAAGAGCACACAGCAACGGATGGAGAAACTCAATGAAACACGCAGTGAAGCATTAGTGAAATGTGTTTGCAAACCACGCATTTGTGTGTAAAATATCCCCTGGTTCAGGCTGGTTTAAAAAAAAAACCCCAATCCAAATAGAATTACAATAGACGGACAAACATCACCTTAAAGCTTCTAATATCACTGACCTTTCATCTTTAGAGTTCTGACATTTCTTTAAAGTTTCTTCTTTTTTCCATTTTACCTTCACTTTCACAAATGTCAGCTGTATAATAAATGAAACTGAGACCTCTGATGGTCCCTGAAGGATGGAAATACACAGCAGTTGTTTTTCATGTCTTATTTTTCGTTTCCCAAAGGATAACAGAGCAAAAACACAAAAAAAACTAACTTTTGTTGCTGTTTGACTGAACTAAACTCACATGGTTCTTTCTTTATCTAATTACATACATTCTTTAAAACCTTCATAGTCAAATGGTTAAATGCATTTCCTAATCAGAAGAACATGATGCACCTTCCAATGAGTTCAAACAGCAGTTTAGTCCATGGATGATAATGCAATAAAAATGTGACTGTTTAAAAACAAAAACTCATGATTGTACTTTATACATCACATAAAATAAAGTGCAAAAATGTTAGGTAAAAGTTGAATCTGTACATTGCACACAGCACCCTATTTAGTGGGTACTAGCAGTCCCACTCTGAAGATCTTGTCATTTGTTTTAAAAGCATTCCTAATGGGTTTGTGAGTAAGTACGTTTTTATTTCTATGTCAACTTTCTCACATTAAAAATCCCAAAGTGCTTCACAGTAGTAAAATCACCCAAAATTACAACCAATCATCATCGACGTCTCACAGACAAAGTAAAAGACAGTAAAACAAAGTAAAATACAATAAAAGACACAATTGGATGAACTAAATGCTCTTCTGAATAAAAACGTCTTGACTTTTAAAACACTCAACAGTCGATCTTGCGTACTGACAAAAGGGGGGGGGGGGTGTTTCTGAAGATGAAGAGCAACAGCTTGAAAGGCAAGGTCTCCTTTGGTTTGAGGCGGGTGATTGAAATTTGTAAATGTTTTTGGTTTGAAGACCTCAGGGACCGGGCCGAAGAGAAGGGGCTTAAAAGGTCAGCAATGCATGCAATAGTTTGTCCACACAAGGCTCTGAAAACTAGAAGTAAATCATTTAAAATCAACTTTAAATTTAATTGGGAGCCAATGTAAAGAAGACAGTAATGGAGTTATCTATACTTTAACGTTGATTATGTTATTTTTAGCCTGAATCAAAAAACGTGTGTCGTTTTCCAGGACATAGTTTCTGCAGAGCGGCAGTCGTTCATTAGAAATTCACCTGAGTTGTGGGCGGGACCACTGAGGTGGGGCAAGCCTGCCCCCTTACCCCTCCCCTTTCACGGAGTGGATCAAGGTGCTTGTGGCCCGCCCATTGTATTTTCTACTCAATAAGTACGATCATTTTAGAAAAAATACTTATTTGAATGAAGAAATACTCAGAAATGCAATTTTAAGGTCAATTTCTTTATATATTTAAGAAAAATGCCCCAAGAACATGTTAAAAAAAATAAAAAAAACACAATTTCCATCGAAGTAGGTTTGTAATTTTATTTTTTTAAGCCATAGCCAGTTCTGTTGTTTGTTAAACTGTACGCCGCCATCATTGACACTCATGCTGCGCTCGTGGTTCCACTTCTGAGGCCGGTTATCATTCCTCTGTGTACGCCTGGGCTGAAGTGGTTCATGTGGGGTGAAGAGATATTGATGGTGGGATGGGGGCTGCAAAGAAGATAAAGGAAAGCTGAGCAGTTAAGAGAAACAGACTTTTCTAGTGACATTTCATCAATGCATTTCTATGGACGGTAGTGGGTTTTATTCTTTTAATACACAGCATTTGTAAGGATTGGTAAACAGTCTGGTAGGTGTAGTAAAACGTTTGTAACAGACTTTCTGTGCTCCTTCACAATTCTCCACTCAGACATACTCAAACTTCACTGAATGCTGATTTATTAAAAATAATGAAAGTTAAAGTTATCATTAAAAAAATTGCAAGACGTTTATAAAATATTACTTATAAATTCTACATAAAATAAGCCTGAAATATGATATTATTTTCGTATATGTTCTTTAGAATATAAAAGGTTTTAAAAGAAAAATATCTAATGGTTATTAGGTTAGTGATGAAAATCATGAAGAGGAAATGACGCATTAAAAAGAACTAATTCTGGGGACTCCAAGATGTGATCCTGGATTGTTAAACAGGCAATATAGGCCTATGGAAAGAACATTTTGGGGGAATTGTAACAATTAATCGTATGGTTTTTATGGTAGGATTGAGTCCAATGATGGTGTCTGCTGATGCAGCTCAGGTTCATGTGGGAAGACGGATTTTGTTCTTCAGAAGAGCACGAGAGAAATTCATCCTGGACGATTGAAGATCTTCTCAGAAATACATCTGGGATTCATGTGAATCGTATGAGCAAAACGCCATCCCGTCTTTTCCCATGTGACCTGTCAATTGTGGCAAACATCTGATGAGCAGATGGTTTCTGCCAAGACAGATAATATATGTAAACTGTAAGAAACACCCAAAAAGTAACTGACATGTTTGCTAACAGAAGTTGCGTTTTGTTTTTGTCCATTTTTTCTAAATCCTGTCAAACAAATAGCAACAAAAAAGTGTCATAAAAGTCAATGAGTTGACGACATAATAAATAATATTAAAAACTTGTGTTTTTCTTTTTAGATTTAGCCGCCTTTTCTTGTCATTGCCTTGTGCTACTTGGTCATCCAGCAGCTTGTTGGTGGATTTCCCACATCACTCTGTGTGAACACACAAGAGTCTTTTCCAGGGTTTGCAGCAGAAATGAGTGATTTCCAGAAGAATTCTGCATCAAAACCTATAACGTTGTTTTGGAACGGTATCTGGCATGAAGGAAGTAGTTTTAGGCTTATTGAGGCTGAACAAGCGAGTTTATTGTGATGGCTTCACTCTGTCAGAACCTGCAACAGGCTTCAAACCAGCACCAAAACAATGGCAGGACTACTTTAGTATTCGATCTGGACAAACAGGTGTGCATTCTTTTTATTCTTCTCCTGAACAGTCTTTACTTTGAGTCATTGAAGCCAATTCAAAAACTTGTTTTAAACTTGATCGGCGTTTGGATTTCAAGGCCTGCTTCTGTGACAGCAGCTCTTCTAGCGAGCAAATGTGGGGGAATCAACTGCGCCCAGTCTCATGTGACATTTCTCTTCTGCCTCTGAAAATTGGAATCACAGGAATGAATAAAAGCTTGCTTTGTGCGATTGCTCCATCGCTCCTTTGCAGGTCATACAGTGAACCTCGTGTCTTCATTTAAAACACAGCCTCAGATGCGTTTAGGAACAGCAGATGAATATAACGTCTTTTTCATCTTAAATTATAAGTAATAACAAGTGCTACTTTCTGTCACACAAATAACATTCGTTCTCCGCATTTGACCCATCCCCTGGGGGAGCGGTGAGCTGCCCGGGAGGCAGTAGCATTAAGGGTCTTGCTCAAGGACCCCCACTGGGTGATGTGAATTGCTCACCATTGATATTGTAACTGCCCCCATTGTTTATTCCCCTCCGAGAATTGAACCCTGGATTCCTGCATGGCAGCCCTTTACCTTACCAACAGAGCTACCCACCTGCGTTATCCCGTTATTGCTGCATTCGGCAGTTTGATTCTAACAGGAACTGGAGGGTTCCCAGCGTTTTTTGGAAGTTTGATCACATGGTGAAAGGAAAGGCACCGCATGCAGTTGTGGTTAATCATGTCCTTGTTTAGGCATGCTCAGTTGCTCTGCATGCTTGTCAACAAGACGCTTCACATATGGTCCAGAAAACCTCGGGACGCTCTCTGAGGACTGAGGGTTACGGAGCAGAGCTGCGATCCAGGCCGTCTGACCAGATCACTGGCTTTCCCAGGACTACAGCCCCAGAAATAGTCTGTTATAGGAATAGCTCTCTTCTGCCGAGGAAACATACTTTCTCAGTATTTCACAGCCAGACCTGGGGTACCAGTGGAGTGAGGCGCGTGCAACACTGATAACCATCTATGAGCTATGTGTGTGTTTTTTTTCTTTCATTTTGACCTATTAGTGACTAGCATGCCTATTTTTTATGAAAGCTTTCATTGTGCATTACTAAAACTCAAACAGTCTGATTAAAGCTGCGAGCGGCGTTGTATGGCCCGCAGGAGTTGTCTGCCTCCGATCTTTCTTTTGTTGTTGCTAGGTTTATCTCCATGGCAACCATTTTATTTTTTGCTCACCTGGGGGTGCCGAACAGGTCTATGTCATTGTTAGAAGAATCTGCAAAAGTACACTTTTCTGTTTCCTTGACAACAGAAGTTTTGTGTAAGCCACGCCCACATCCCTAATACAGTAATATCATATTTCATATTGTGTTGTTTAGCTTGAGCCAAGGATTTGAGTGAGCAACAGGGGAACGCCACGTTTTTCTAGCTTGCTTCGCTAACGCCGTTCAAAATCTACAAACTTTAAAACCAGTATTGATGCTTGAGGGGTTAGGAGGGGATAGATCCAAATCCCTAGGAGGAGTTCAAAATTGTTGCATGTACTAAAGGTAATTTATTATCATTATTTTTTAATTAATTTATTTATCTTTCACAAAATTCAAGATGGCTGCCTCTTCCTGAAATCAAAGGTCAACATAACTTTGGTTGCAGACTTAAGCTGGTGACATGTCGGTAAAAGACAAAGGTTTTCTTTCCCCGTGTTGTGAGAAAATGGGAAAATCGCCAAATTTCAAAGTTTGATGCTAAATGGCCTCCGAGCCGTAAATCCTGTGGCCATCCCATAATGATTTCAAAACTTCCTTTTCATATCCCAGAAACATGTTTTCTTTTGGTTAGTGGTTTTTGCTGCAGGCCATAAACATCAGCTGCACTGATCCAAAGTGTGAAAGCCCAATTTCATCATTTTATTTAAGTTGTAGAAATGCAAAATCTAAACATATAAAGAATCACATGTATGATGAATCACATGTATGATGAATCACATGTATGATGAATCACATGTATGATGAATCACATGTATGATGAATCACATGTATGATGAATCACATGGAAGGTAGCAGCTATGGCTGCTCTACTTGAAATAACTTCTCTCTTTACTAAGTATTTTTTGGGCGACTGCTGGGTTTTTTCTGTTGTTTTATTTTTTATTTTTTGATTTTTTTTATTAAAGAAAACATAATGAGCCCCCAAAATTGACAGTTTATTCCCTCTCAGACTATAGTCTTATCGATTGGAAAAACGTTCCCAATAGTCTTTAAGTTAGGATTTTGCATTTTTTAGCCAAAATCAAAAAGTAATTTTTTAAGACATATTTTTGGCAGAGCGGCAGTACTTCCTAAAGAAATTCCCCAGAAATTCAAAGCACGCTGATACCCCATCATTCATTTTTTCACACTCTCTCTCCCCTCCCAGCCTTAACATTACTGCACGGTGCAAGAAAAAATGAGCAATGTCAGAGCTTTCCAGCCGTACAGTTTTGAGGCAGATGCCAGCTCTGCAGACTTTACTGTGTCTATTCGTCTGCAAGTGGATGCATCAGAATGGAGCAGAGCAGCGAGACTTTGGCCCCGCCCATTTTAGTTGCTGCCTCACAACTGAGAGCTTCTTAAAAACGGCGGGTTTTCATCCGCTCACGGTTTGAATAAATAATTACTCAGAAATGCAGTTTTAATGCTAATTTTGCTTATACATGTCCTCCATCATGATAAAAATGCAACAAGAACACGTTAAAAACACCAAAATATAAACCAAATCTGCTTCATTTCAGGTTCAATGACTAAAGAGAGGAAGGTAAAATAGACAGGGCAAACATTCGTTTTAGTGGATGCTGACAATACCTTACAAGTATCATCTGCAGGTCTCAACTTGTCATTCATCCTGACATAAAGGCATTTCAAAAATTAGGGTGGGTCGGGTAATTCACCGCAGGTTTCTTCCTTTTTGAATGAAATACTACAAAGCTTTTAGTTTCCTATTAATATAAACATTTTACTAAATGGCAATATTTCCATAAAATGACACAAAACTATTACAGCTCACGTTACATGAAATCAAGAGACATTTAGAGCTAAACCAGTCCTCCTCAATGGATGCACGTCAGCAAAAATGATTGGAAAAGGTTTGATCTACTGTCAGAGTGGTATATTATAATAAACCTGTTTAATACATTTTAAACTTTTTTTTATCTTATGTCTAGCTGCTGTTTAGAGGCAAAGCTGCTAAGTAAACCTGCAAGTAAATCTACAGGAAGTATTTTATTTTGAAAGAAACTTGTGTGTGCTGTCATAAGTAATAGCCTACAATAGAAATATAACCCTTTTAGAACTCAATAAACCTTGTAATTTACATTTAAATAAATAAATGACTTAATGGCCACAAAAGTGTTTATTCAAATGTATTTTAGTATGAGGTGCTGTGGGACTTTCACTGCATTTTGGTCAATGAGAAACTGGCTCTTTCAGCATTAAAGGTTGCTGACCCGTGGTTTAGCTGCTGGACCGATCCGAAGTGTTTCTGTTACATCAGGTCACATTTGAAAGGAAGTAAATGTAAAAGAAATGCAGGTTGGATTTTTTTTGCTGCATCTAAACAATTTCCCTTCCCTAAATGAGGAGTCGGTATTTTTTGGTTTTTGTTTTACCAAAAATGTCTACGCATTTTTTTTTTTTTTTAAGAGCCTGGTTGTCTTTGCTTGTACTGTTGTGGTTCGTAGTGGAGGAAGCGTCTGTCTTTGACTGACAGGAAAGAGTTAACAGTGAGATTTTTTTTTAGCTGAAAAATGGAAGGAGGTGGGGGTGGCCGGGGGTTGTTGTGTATGGGAGCCAGGAGCTGACGGCGACAAAGAGAAGCTGGGGTTCAGGCTGCCAGCTCCAGGCTGGGCGGAGGGAGCAAGGTGGTGAAGTCATGGTGAGAACTGATGGAGAAAATGAAAACAAAGCGTGGAATGTGCGTCTGCATCGCCTTGGAGATCCGTGTTTTCTTGGGAAGAGGTCCAAAAGGAGCAAAGGGGAGACTGGGTGGAGTGAGGAACTGGGAGTGCACACCCAGGAATTGTGACAGAGCTGTGAGAAGATCCATGAGCTTTTAAGTGGTCAGTCAAAGTATGACGGAAGTGCAAACAGAGAGAGAGAGAGAGAGAGCATGGGAGGAGAACCAGCAGCACCAGAATGGAGGGACGAGAACTCAGTCATTAAATATGACGGATGGGAATTAGCTCCATCCTGGCCAAGCCTGGCCTGCAGACACAAACAAACGTCTGACCGCTCGGTGCACAAACTTTACCTGGGATAAGAAAACACTCAAGTACTTTCACATGTGCGCACGTTCCACCATGACGCCAACTTATCACTAAGGCGGCAAATGTGGAGGGCAAATCAGTCGTCTTCAATGGGAACTGTGGAGGGGGGGCTGCTTCACAATCAGCCTGGGAATACTGGGAGAGACCAAAAAAACAAAACAAAAGGAGGCCAAGAGGCGATAACAATTAGGTCCTCGCTGTCACAGGCATGATGCTGAACAGCTGTGGACTCACTTCCTGTGTGTCTCTGAGAGTTTCTCCGAAGAGACAGTCAGCCTCCGTGTTTCCTGAATCCTCTGCGTGTTCTTGGAAATGTTTAAGAAGTTTTAGGTCACAGTTAGAGTGGCAATTACAAATTATGGACAACAAAACATTCACTCGCATGAAAATGGTTGTTGTTGGTGTTTTTAACATGTTCTTCTGGCATTTCTCTGATTATTGAGGACATATTTAAAGAAAATTAAGCTTAAAATGGCTTTTCTGACTATCTCTTTATTTAAATCAGTGTGAATCGGGAGCAGACAAAAAAAAGCTTGTAGTTGTGATGTAGAAACCACAATTGGCAGGCCAAAAGACAGTCACATCCATGGACATCTTCATTTTCCTCTGAGCTGGCATCTGGCTCAAAACCTGCACCCTTACGTTAGGTTGGGGTTGTGAGGGGCTGTAAGCTAGTGGGAGGGCGTGTAAACGGATGGATAACAGGAAGTGGGGATGGGCTTGCTCCATGCTAACAGTCTCGCCCACTGCCCTGCAGAAACTACGTTATAGATTTTGGCTAGAACACTGGGAAGGCTTTTAAGAAAGCTCAAAAGATGATGGTCATTATTTGTCATAACTTCCTTCCTTTGTACAGAAGGATTCTCCATCCAAGCCATCTGTGGCTGAGCTGGCCGGAAGGTTGAAAGGCCATATCCTGCCAGTGCCTAACTCAAATGATGAGGTACTCATCCACAACGCTTTATAGCAAAAGTGTCACTTTTGTGCACAGACATGTTTTCTTTAAGATCAAGTACATAAAATATGCTTGTGATAACAGATGCTGCCTCTTCTTCCTCCTTTTATAGACTCCATTCCGAAAGCGACCTCCATGTTCCCTGAAGTTACAGCATCAAACACAGGAAAATGAGGAGTCAGAAGTGAGGGATTTATTTTTCTTTTGCTCTATCTATCTATCTATCTATCTATCTATCTATCTATCTATCTATCTATCTATCTATCTATCTATCTATCTATCTATCTATCTATCTATCTATCTATCTATCTATCTATCTATCTATCTATCTATCTATCTATCTATCTATCTATCTATCTATCTATCTATCTATCTATCTATCTATCTATCTATCTATCTATCTATCTATCTATCTCGCTCTCTCTCTTTATCTCTCTAATGGTCAAAATGCTTAAACTGCTTCACTGATGCAGTAGTTGCTGTTTTCGGTGTTTCTTCTGCCTGTCAACGCGGGGATCAGACCTGCCTGCCTGTCTTCACATGTGCACCACCAGAAAAACCTGAATCTCCTGATCTGTTTGTGTTTTCCAGAAGAACTCGGTCTCAGCGAAGCCTCACACAAAGATGAAGAACTCTGCCATCATTGAGAGACTCCAGGTTGGTGCAATCTTTGAAAAGCTTAGATCCTGAATGGTGTGGTTGTTTAAGCCTTTGCTGCCCCCCTCTGGTGCGTCTCAGCCGGTGCATCTGGCTGCTCATAGACACATGGAGATAAGAGGAGGGGCTTGTCCCCTGATCAGCCAGCTCAGATTAATGAGCTTATTGGATCTTGGGCCACAGAGGTTCTGCTGAAGCTCTCCAACTCGTCACTTTAGATCCTTTAGCGGGCAGTTTACAGGTCTGGGCAGCCATGGGACAGAAAGGCTGCCGGTTCTCCCTCTTCCTGTTCTCCCCTGTGCAGGTAGGAGCCTCTCAGTTGAACTCCATGTCTCTTTGGGAGGCCGATGTTGGATTTTGTTTGCTGGGTTGTCACATCCAAGCGAGATTTTGCTTCTTACAAGGAAATCTGGGAAGTTTTGTCATGTTGTGAAGTGAACAGTTGCCGCGTTTCATGTTATGGGGTCCCATTTTTTTTAATATTTGTTTTTACTTTTCACTGTTTTTGCATTGCTACTTACTTACTAATTGATGCTGAATCTCTTAATATAATTCAACGTGTGCTAAACCACTTTTTATACGTTAAAATGTCAAGTTTTGCTTGTTTTTGAAGCTAATAAAGGTTTGTTCGTGCAACATCTGTAGGAGATGACCTCACTCAGCCTTTCTTATCTTGCAGGCCAACCTGGCTCTGTCACCCACTGCTTTGCTGCCTTCAGCCAAGAGTCCGGAGGGAAAGCTGCAGCCGCCGACACTGACCCCCACCACCCCCTGTTGTCCCCTCAGCCCCACTCTGCGACCGTCACATCAGCCCAGCGAAGAGGAGGATCCTGTCAGCTTCGACATCCCCCCCGAAGGCGCCACTTTGCCGAGCTTCAACAAGGTAAACGCAGCCAGCACACCGACTTGGTCTGTCTGTCGACATTCAAGTGCTGTTTTTGAAATCTTGAATCTCAAATCTCAACTATTTACCCAAGAGGAAGTTTTTGTTTCTGAAACACGTGAAACCGTCCTCACGCTATTCGCCCACTGAGCTGTGATGTCACAGCTCATCTTCCACACCTGTGTGCACCTTGAACTGTTCAGGGGTCCTTCAGTTTAAGCAGGTCCTGGATAAGGATTGAAGTCATAATCCCCTTAGCCTAGTTAGATTCTCCATGTGCTGCTTGTTTGATGCTCTCACGCAAACTCTAACAAGATTTAGGAAGTTTGCTGAATTCATTTGGGCAAAGAAAAATAGGATTTTATCATAATTTCTGCTTTTTTTTTAAATACAAAAGCAGGATTTGACTGGGTTTAGTTTCCCTTAAGTTCCTTCATCTTCTCTACGCAGACCCGTGCACGGTTATCTTTCAAGAGGCGACCGCCCACAAGACAGCACAGGAGGTCCGCCGGAGACGAGGTGGAAGCCCCCCTAAGGGATCCGTCCCCGAGTGAACTGAAAGAAACCCGGAACGAGGAACAGACCTTCAGCGTCCTGACAGAGGAATCGGAATCTGCGCACACGGGCAGTGAGAGGAAAACCAAAAACAAGGAGGAGGACTGCGAAAACACAGAGGCTGGGACAACACAGAGTGACCCAGACAACAGGCCAGACCTGGATCTGGAGGAGGAACAAGTAAAGAGCACAGAGGATTTGGAGGATGAACAGCTGTCTTCTGAGTCTGTTGAGCAGATACAGGTTGATGTTAAGACAGAGGAGCGGCAGGAAGAGGCGCTTCAGGAGACAAAAAATGATTCATGAACGTTTACAAAAAAGATGAAAACCAGAAAAGTAAGTTACTCTGTGCTTTTATTGAAAAATGTCCCTTATAACAGTTCAAGACCCACTCCGACCATCTTTGAGCTATTTTCAAAGCAGCGCCAGTGGTCTTTTAATTATGATCATGCTGTTTTTAGCCAAAATAATAAAAAAAAAAACAACCTGTGGAGCTGTTGGTGCAAAGCAATCTGTTCACACGCTCTCCAGCAGGCTTACAACCTCTCATACCCTAATAGTATATTCACACTGCATGTTTAGTGCATTCTTGAACGCACCTTTGCCCCACGGTGGTCATAGGCAGGAAGGGGCTTCTTTCTTTTTGTTTCAGTGTTTACTAGCACATGTCCACCACCTAAAGTTGGAAGAAGCTTGGTACAAAATTTAAAAGCAGTCCTTTTGGCACTTCCATGAAACTACCAAATCAGAGTTCCTGACTGGTCAAAGTAGGGTCTGGTTTAACTTTAACTGGTTTAACTTATCAATTTCTACATAGAGCCTGAAAACGGTTGTAGAAAAATCAAGTAGAAATGTAGTAGTAACATGTGAACACAAGAGTTTTGAACGCGGAACATAAACGCACTTTGCATAGATTTTTCATTTCAACGTGTGTTGCCGAGGACAGTGTAAACATTAGCGGTGCAGCAAAAATGGCAAGCCTTATCGGAGCTATTCAGCCGTACAGTATGGATCCAGATGTCAGCTCAGATGTGGAAAAGGAAGACGTACATGGATCTGGTCGTCTACAAGCAGAATAGAGCTGTGCAGGGAGCATATTTTCTATGTCTTTTTAAACTGCATTTTTCGTCTGCTCTTGATTCTCTACGATTTGAATAAAGAAATAATAAGATTTTTTTTTGTATATATTTCTCCTCCATCATCAGAAAAATGCCAGAAGAACATATTTAAAAAACAGGATTTTAATCGGAGTGGGTCTTCATTCCCTTTTCTTTTCTCTGTCGCCCTCTCCTGGTGGTTTTCCAAACCTGTCACGTGGACTGTGTTGGGAAGCAGCCCTTCTCTGCACGCTGTAATCACCAAGGCAGTTCATACTGTATCTGTGATCCCAGGAAGTTTGTTGCGAGTGATTCCAAGTCTGCTAAACCTTTTTTTGACTTAAAAACAAAAAACAAAAACAAACCACAAGTCAAAGACTTGTTGACAGTGCACTTCCATATCTGGAGACTGTAAGCACATTATTGAAAATAAGAAGAAATAGGAGGAAAATATATTCGATTTTCTACATGTTTGCATACATATCCATGTGTAATATTATAGCAAATCACTTTAAGTTGAGAACTTTTGCTTTGCCTAGTTTTATTTTGCTGCACGTTGGTCGATGTCTTAAATCATTTTCTATGCAAATAAAAAAAACAGCTGCAGTGGGGTGGCTCAGATCCAAAGAAATGTTTAAATAAAAAGCTTTTCTCAATATGGAAATCCGTTCCTATGTGACGTCATGTTTGAGCTTTAAAACGGTGCAAACAAAAAGAAAGTTATGCAGAGAATTTCCTCAGAGGTGTTTTGGGGTTTTTCTTCAGCAGGACGTTTGCTCTGACATAACTTTGACAAAGTCAGAGCAAATAAACAAAGAAAAGACAGCACACATATTAATACTCTTTCTTCAAAAGTCCAGGAGAATTATTGCAGATGATAAAGAACTTCATTTGATCTTTATCTTTGGAAATTAAACATAAAAATTGAAACTTTAGTATATAAAAAATGTAAAAGTTGTGCTGATTATGACCATTGATCAAGAAAAAGTGACATTTATTCTAACTTTTTACTGCATTTGATGTAGTCAGTAGGCCATAATTTTCATTTTAGTTGGATGAAGAAAAAGAAGCAGAAACTTTAGTTTTATTTGGTATTTTAGCTGCCCACCACCCCCACCCCCCGGGCTTATAATCATGTTTGGGTTACAGTTAAGAGGCTACAAGGTCATAAAACTAGCCTGAAAATGGGTAACAAGGACAAAGCTAAAACATTCATTCATTTTCTTGACCGTTTTTTTTCCCTTTCGGGGTCACGGGGCTGCCGGAGCCTATCCCAGCCACTTGTGAGCGAAGGCAGGGAGACAACCTGGACAGGTCGCTAGTCTGTCGCAGGGTAGAATCTCAACAATCACACAGCCATTCACTCTCACAGTCACACCTATGGACAATTTAGAATTGCCAATTAACCTATGAAGCATGTTTTTGGATGGTGGGAGGAAGCCGGAGACCCCGGAGAAAACCCACGCATGCACGAGGAGAACATGCAAACTCCTAAAGCTAAAGCTAAAACATTGGTTTGGTAAGTCATTCCTGTCAATTCATCTATACTCTGCTTCTTTGCTTCTGGAGCCGCTCGCAGGTGGGGGGGGGTCAGAAGTCAGAGCTCTGTCTCTGGAACCATCTCCAGAGTTCTGAGCGCACTTCATCTCCCAGCAACCCCGGCGCACACTTTCTGGATGCCACACCCCTGACATTCATTTGCAGTCACTCACAGTACACTCAAGCATTGCGCTGAGCCTCACTCAGTGCCAAGTATTGTTTGTGCCCCTCTGCCTGCATTACTGAGCATTAGAGCCGGACCTGTTTGTCTCAGGCTCTGTTTCCTTGCCCCGAATTTCACCTGGATCCAGACTATTCCTGTTTATTCCCTGATGCTGCTCATTTTTGACCCCTGCCTGCCTGACCCTGATTTAGCATTGTGGACTTTCAGCTGTGCTAGTCAAATCTGCTGCAACTGGAACCAGCCGTCTGCCCGTTTTGTGACCGCAGTCTTCTCAGAAACATAGCAGCCCTAAATCAACCACTTTTTGGGTAAGTAGTGCCTTAATTTGGGCCAAGAAAATGTGACTCAAATATTTAAGAGACAAGAGGTCGTGTACAGGACTGTAAATCCAATTTTTAAATAAAATAAGCCAGAGAATGGAAAGCGTTCATATGTGTACTGCATTATCACATTTACTCTATTTTTATTTATATGGCCTAATATCACTCAAAAGGCTTCATACCAGTAATTGTTCAAAACATAAAACAAGTTATAAAATACAATAGCTGAATGCTAAACTCAGCATCCCTGACCTCAGACCCTCTTCCTCCTCCTCCTTTTAGTTTAGAGAACATCCTGCTGTTCAACATCAGAAACCACAGCTGCTTCTTAGAAACTGCTCTGTTTGTCTGCAGAATAAACACAAGTCCCCCTCTGTTTTAAAGATTTTAAGGCATCTGTTTAAAGATCTCCTTTGTAAAATCCAAGAAACAATGGAATGCAGTTTTAATTTTTATTTTATTTGAGTCTGCAGCAGAACTATGCACAAATATTTGGACAAATATGAAGTGAAAAATGATCATATGTAATATGAAATCAAGCAGAAGCCCTCACTGGCTGAGTGGCTACTTAAGGCCCCTGTGTCTCTCTTTCTACCTCTTCCACACCGGTCAAAGCTGCACAGGACCAGTTTTTAGTTGAATAACTTATTTTATTTATTTTTTTCCAAAATAGTTGGTCGGTCAGTCCACGTTAGATTAGGCACAAGTTAATTCTTGGATTTCCTTGGCAACACAGGATTTTTGTTTACCACGGCAACATTCCTGATATATTTTTATCATTTTATTTAGCTTGAGTCAGGGATTTATACATTACATTTTCACAATATTCCGATTAAATATGAGCAATAGATGAACGTCACTTGGAGCTTTTCACATGAATGTCCTTCAGTGTCTAAAACCTCTAACTGCAACATTTTGTAAAAAGTACCTTCCTAAAGATGCTCAAGGAGTTAGGAGGCGATAGGTCGAAATCCTTGGATGGAGTTTGAATTTGTAGCTGGTTCTAAAGATTTTTTTTTTTTTTTTTACTTTTCATTTTTTATTTTATTTTTTTACTCAAGGTGGTGGCCTCCACCCAAGGTCAGAGGTCAATGGAACTTTGGTTGTTGTTGTTGTAGGCTTAAGCTGTGTAAGCAATTTTTTGAAGATCGCTCAAACAAGTTTTCCTTTCCCAAAAAAAACAACAATATGGTTGTTAAAGCACAGGTCCTTTGGCCATCCCATAATGATTTTAAGACTTCCTCTGGATATCCTCGAGGTGTGTTTTGGTTTTGTTACTCGAGTCCCATGATAGAATTGGGCGCCACTCAATTTATGTTTATTTATTTTTTTTCTTGTTGTGATGTCATCTTTGTTTCTTCTTCAAATTCATTTTCGCCGGATTTTAGCCGATTTTTGGGGACCTTGGAGACTCTCCTATCAGTCAGTTAGTTACTGGCTGCTGCCTTCCTGCCACCCGCCTGTCACTGGACTGCCACCACATGACCTCCAAAAGTCCAAAAGTGCCCTGGCGGCTGCTGACTGATGTCAAAAAACCGACCGCTCACTGTAAAATTGTAGCTTTTTCTTAAAAACTCTGCAGCCACAGTGTGGCGTGTAGAAGAAAGAGAAAAGTGACTTCAACTTCCTGTTTACAGATGCCACCGACTGTGCGGCCACCTGCAGATGTTAATGTTGAGCAGTGGCATTTTTAACTCATGATACATAGTCACAGTGGAGTTAAATGTTACATTATTTGTTTTATTTTTACACAAAAATAGTGCTACAAATGTGAATACTTTTTGCACTTCCCAAACTACAAAGATTTGACTCAATTATGATGATTGCGCTGATTACGCCAGCGATGGAAAAGGATTTAAGGATGTCATTCATTGTGGTGCTGTGGCAGCATTAGAAGTATTTTGTTTATTTAAATATTTCAGATGTGCCTCGAGAACGTCTCAGTGCTTTGGCTTTTATCTGAATTAACAATGAGATAAATGAAATCCAGAAATCTGACTTGTTTTAAGAAAAGAGTTTGCACAGACTGGAAACAGTTATTCACTGTATCTCCACCTTAATTGTTGTAATTCAGAACTGAATAATAAAAAATGTGTAAAATTCCTTTATGGGTAAATGTGTGCGTATTTTGTCGCCGCAGAGTTGAGCTTCGCCATTATCACCGTGATAAGAAAAAAAAAATCAGTCACTAACACAGGTTGGCTGTTGGCGTGTCATAAAAAAAATCCACGGTGGTTAAGTAAATGATCATTTTACAGGAATGTTGTACGTCACACGCAGATCATCACGCGCTCGTTCAGCCAGGAGTCAGGTCTCCACGCCGCCGCTTCCCTTTAAAGGCGGCTGTGCGTAAAAAGACGAAAGGAGTGCGGAACTCCTGCGTCCTTGGGATTGGCGCTATAGTCCAACTTTTCCACTCGTGGCGCCGCCTCTCCTCCAGACCTGTGGACCTGAGTGGGAGCAACACCTCCACGGACACGCATTCTTCTGGAAGTTGGAAAATAGGAGTGTCACCTGTCGTCGGAGAGTCCGAACACCTTGCGGAGACGTTTAGGGAGGAATTATCCGTTTATAAAAGGTAGATTTTTTTGTTCTTCCGGGTTCTGCGCGCCGAAGATCATGAACATGGAGATGGCTATGATCAGAACGAGTGACCCTGCTTCGAATAATGACGTGGTAAGTTAATGAATTATGATTTTCCAAACAAAAAAAAACATTCCAAGATCAAACGCAAAGAAATTCCATAATGTAAACACTTTCCCTCTTTAATTTGTCTTATAATAAAATGACTTCTAGATTATTCTTTTTTTTATTTTTATTTCAGTCTTAAAACAATAAAATTAAACACAAGATTTGATCAAATAATCTGTGAACCAAAGGATTTTGCTTTTAAAAAAAAAAAAGAAACAAAAAAATCACGTTTACTTGTCTTTCCTGAACTCAGAGAATTCCAACAGATACAGGAGGTGTGGCAGGTGAAGACGCAGGGCTTCTTTCTCAACTGGTGAGCTACAAACAGTTTGGAAGTTAAAATTTTTCAAATAGATTTGATATATATATATATATATATATATGACTTCTGTGTTTTGTTTATTTTTAGACCAATGGGGGTAATGGGGAGGTGAATTCAGGACAGGATCAGAGGAATGCAAGAGGGCCACTTTCCACTCCGACGGTATGTCAATTTTCTTTTGATCATTTTATTGTTGACAAACCTTTTGTTATTTTGGTGTTTACTTGAATTTGGACAAATTAATTTCTCAGAATCCAGTCTTGGATAATTTTTTCTGCTCCAGTTAAAGCTTCATCCTGAGAATTTTAGGTGTTTCTGTTTCAGAATAACTGTTTGTACAGGGAGCTGAACCGTATCGTCTTCTGGAGAGTCCGAGTTTGGATGGTTATCGTCTTCATTATTCTCCTCATCCCAGTCATGGTTGTCATCTCCTTAGCAATATGTGCAGGTAAAGTCCTCTAATCAGTGGTTCTTAAGTTGCTTGGTGCAACAAATTTATCAAAGTACTGGTATTAAGGAAAAATAAAAATGAACAAATCTGTTTTTTCCTTATTGCATCTTTAAAATATCGTGATCTATTATGCCTGTGTGTCCTCTGTGAAAGTCTGTACTTTGGTCCAAAAACTAAACAAAACATAATAGCCAGAAGTCCAAAACATATATTGGTTGTGACCAAATTCCTTTACTACTCAGTGCACTATATAGTGCGTTTCCCAATTTGTAGAACTTTCCGAATCAACGATTCCAAAATCCGTTGCCCTAGAAATTTCCCAGAAGTCTCTGTGAAAAGCCAGTGTGCATCGATGCTCATTAGATTGGTGAATAGACCATTGCATTTGAACAATTTTACATGTAGAAAAGTGTTTTGGTTTATTCCTTTATAAATAATCCAAGTTTTCTTCATCAAAACACAGCGGATCCATAATGTTCATATTTATCAGGTTTTTATTTCGGGAAATCATTGATGTCTGCCGTTAAACATGGTGTCCCAATTGCTTATAAAATCAATGGCACTGCATAGCACCACACTGTAGTTTTAGTAGGGTAGGGAATTTGGACATGGCTGTCTTTTTGCAAAAATGTTTCTTGGTTTTTAAACTTTGTTGACATGTTCAGTCTTAGCTGCAAATTGCAATTTGCAAATCAAATGTGAAAATTTCAAATTAAATTCATTGCAACCTATTTGACTTCTTTTTAGTTCCTTAAAGACCCACCCCGATGAAAATTAAAACGTTCTTGTGGCATTTTTCTCATGAGGGAAGACATGTACAAAGAAAATTAATTCTTAATTCAAATTGCTTTGAATCAGCAGCTGACGCAAAAATGTGGTTTGAAAAAGCTTGTAGCAGTGCTGGAAGTGCTAAAATTGGTTTATTATTATTTTTTTACATCGCTAATGTTATGTTGGGGTTGTGAGCGGCTGTAAGCTAGTACCAACAGTCCCGCCCAAAACTCAGAGGTGCATTTCCAATGAACTGCTGCCGCTCTGCAGAAACTATGTCCTAGAAAGCGACAGTTTAAAAAACAATATTTGGCCAAAAACGGCGTAAGCATAATGAAAAGACTACTGGGAATACTAAACTCTCTCCCCCCAGACCTCCGTAACACTGACTCCTTTCCGATCTTTAAATCCAGACTCAAAACCTATCTGTTTAAGCTTGCATTTCCGGAACACAGTTTCTCTGTCAGCTGATTTTACTAATGAATCCAATGTATTTATTGTTTTTAACTTGTGATTTTATTGTGTTTTACCTCTAACTTTGTACAGTGACCTTGGGTATTTTGAAAGGCGCTTTTAAATAAAATGTATTATTATTATTATTATTATTATTAAAAATAGAATTGCAGTGACTCTTTAAAAATGTTATTTGTCAGCCACTCTGGGAGGTTTAAGATAAAAACAAGTTGCGTGCACAAGTTAATGGTAAGAAAAAAAGATTGTTTTTCACTTATTAAAATATTTAATTCTCATAAAGACTAAACGTTGAAAATTAAAGGGAGAGTGGGTCATTTCAGAAAAGAGAATGTTCAGCATCAGTTTGAGAAGTAAGACAATTTAAGATGCACACTTGTGAGAAAAGCTGATTTGTATTTCTCATGCTAAATGCCACCCAAATAACAAATGCTCTCATGCAAAGTGATTATTGGAATATACTTGAGTTTAAGCACAAAACGGAAATCAAAGAAGTCTCTACAGAACATTCAACATTGGTCATTTGGACGCCAGAATTTATAGATCACATTTGCAAAGCAGCACTTTAACCACCCCCACCAAGAAAAAAAATTATTTAAAAAAATTCAGTTGGTTATTGCATTGTGTGAATAGTACATATAGGATATATTTGTAAAAGTGTATCTTTAAAATGTGCTTTCCCTCTTAGCTCAGCAGGTAATTAGTGGGTTAACATAATCAGTTCAGTCAGGAAGATGCCAGTCATTTTATATTTAAATACTTCTTCTACTTGAGTCTGAAAAGAAAACAAAACTAGTTCAGCTGCACGGTATTTATTTTAACTGTTGAAAATAAGGTGTGTCTTTTAAAATAAGCCATGATATTCCTGGACTTTTTGTTTTTTTTAAAGTACTGCCCTGGCATAAAAACAACCAATGTTCTGGATGTATATGTGCTTTTATTTTGTTAAAAGTGCTGATTTATCAAATTGCTTTTTGTAGCAAGACATTTAAAGCTTTAACGCGATTTTTTTTTTTTTCTCTCCCAACAGCGACATACGTGGACAAAGATGACGTATATGACAGCTCTTTGTTTACAGTTCCTCAATATTTTAATGGAAGTTTCCAGATTTCCAGTTTCTCCTTTAAAGAGGGTGCAGATGAAGACCTTCGACAAAAGGTTTGAGACGTTCATTGTTCTTCCTTTTACTAATTCTTAATTAAATTCTTAATTGGTTTCTATTCATTGTATTTGTGCTCTTGAAAAGATCTATTTTTGTTTGCATAAAAGGTCCTATTTAAATAAAGTTTTGATTGATTGTTTCTGATCAGGTTTTAAACAAATCAGAAAATCCTTATCCTTTCATCACACTCAACATTTTAGCTCACACGAAACAACGTAGGGGTAAAACAATTAAATTTACGAGTAAATGTGTATTTCCCAGGAGAGAAACACCCTTTCATTTTGCGTTACCCCTTCATGCCATGTGTGGCTTATTTGCATTCTACCATGTTATCTAGGACTCCTAATTTAGGATCACCTTATACAATAAAAGCATTGAAGAGTAATGTTCTCTAACTTTAAATACAATTTATTTTATTACTGATACTTTATTTCCATGAGAATTAGAGATAGTCAGTTTGATTTGATCACAAAAACTAAAGCCTTAGTCACAACTGCCCTTACTGCTGGATACAGACTCTTTGCAGGGGAAAAAACGGGGCAAATCTGTATCTGGTTGTCTAATTTCCTCATTTCTAACACAAGAAGTGCACACTAATCACTTGAACTAACGGGCAGTGCACAGGATTCTTGGGGTTGGAAAAAAGGCTGGCATCTCGCCTAGTTGACTCTTATGTTGTAGAAGTGTTCGCTCTGACTTGTTGCCCACAGCAGGCCTGTAGGAAAAAAAAAATGTGCCTGAATGGTTTTACCCTATGGGTTCACAACTTTGATATTTCCTGGGGGCAACCTACAGTGCGGGTCTGCCCATTTTTCGCTCCTAGTGTCTATCTGTAAGGGCAGTTGTGACTAAGCCTTTAGATGCAGTGGCTCCTCTCTACGACCCCCCCCTAGGGGCCCAGGTGCATGTGACTAATGCTTTCGCTTGTCAGGTTTGATATTAGTAAGGATTAATGCAAAGCTGCATTAAAAGCACCCCCCCCCATTTTGACACTCTGTTTGAGCCTTCTGGTTTACTTAGTTGTTAATGTTTTTGCCACATTTTCATTTAAGTAAGTAGCAAATGTCTTTACATGTTTTAGGCCCGGGGCAAACTTTAGATTAGATAAACGGATATGGATAGGAAAGGAAATTAAAATGACATAAAATAAATGTATAAAAATATACAATTGTACTATATGTTCCAAAATTTAATTTTGATACATGAAACTAGATCCATTTTGCAGAGGCACCCATGTTTACATTTGCCACACCCACATATGTAGTATGTTCATACATTCTGACACAGAATTTTATGGTTTGTAATTTTGTGCTGACTGGTTAAGGGGCCTATAGCCTAACTTGGTGTTTATTTTAGGCAAAAAGGTGTTAAATATAATAAATCTAAAATTAGTAAATGCCAAAACTGCTTCAACGTGTGTTGGATGACAGCACTGTCTCTCTTTTAGACTCAAATGCAGAGCTTTTGCATGTGTGCAAACGGCCAAAGATGTTACGAATTTTAAGTAATCACAAAAAATTAGCGGTTTAGCTGCTACAGGTCCTTCACTCTGCCTTTGCCATCCTGACACGTGACAAATTCATGCAGAAAACAAAACGCTTTTTTTCAAAAATGGTGGTGTTTCTGTTGGTTTTATCTCCATAGCAACCATTTTATTTTTTTGGTCGCCTGGGAGTGACAAACAGATCTATGTAATTTTTAGCACAATTAAATAAATTAAATTGTTGGATTTCCTTGTCAACGGAGACACAAATTCTAAGATGCATATATCATGTGTTATATCTTTTTTTTTTTTATCAGCCAACGATTTAATGTATGAAATTTTCACGATATTCCGGTTAAAAGAGGAATTGTGTAAACAATATGGTCCTTGCAGTCCAGGAGGAATGGAGTGATGTGGGCGATGACTAAGAAAAGCACAGAATTGTAGTATACTAGATTTTAAGATGACTGAAAATATAAATTGCAATGAACAGGTTTTTTTGCAAATACACAAACATTCTGTTAGTAAAATTGCTGTAAAAAAAACGTGAAAACCGCCAAGTTTAAAAAAGCAAAATAACATTTAGTTTAAAATTATCCTTGGTGCAGCTAGCACTCCTGGAAAAAGACTTAAACACTTTCAAAAATGGTGGAAAGGGTTTTTGGAGATGTAATCTTTTTCTTGTAGAGCTGCAATTGTTTTTCACAGCCTACCCAAAACACTTCATGTAATCTAGACAAAACCTGTCTAGATAACAGCAGAAGCAACTGTTTTAGCAATAAAAAGGCCTAAACTTTTGACACATTAGTATCTCATGTATATGGTCTCGAGTCAATAAAAAGCTGCAATAGGTTGCATAAAAGTAACGTAGGTTCTGTTAAAATGTTTTCATTAATAAAGTTTTATTTTCAACATTTTATCCTCTCAGCACTATAGGTTTGTGGTCTATAGAAGTTAGCCGTTCATCTCTCAATGCAGCGGCTGATAATGTAAATGTAAATGAGGCGTAATACAATCTTCAGTAGGAGGCCAAAGGAATGTGTCCTCATTCAAACGCTACATTCTTGTTTGCTTCTGCATGCGTCAACCTGCTGCACCCAGCTGGCTGACCTCTACAGGTCCTCCCCTGCTCTGGGACGATACTTCTCCGAAGCCAAGATATACCCTTTTCAGTAAGCAAACCCGACTCATGGCATTTTTTCTTCCATAAAATACTGAATTTTCTTTGTTTATCCACTTCCTGCAGAAACGCCTCGAACGTAGTTGACTACCAGCTGACGTTCGTTTTACCGGAGGATCAACTGGAGGAGTTGAGAAACTTCACTCTGAGCAAGGAGATGGTGCACAACGTGTTCAGACAGTTTCTGGACGACCAGGATCAGGACTCTGCTACAACATACATCAATCCGGTTTCCCTCATCATGTCTTCTCGGCACTGAGAAGCAGACTGGAAAAACCGGCCCGACTTGGTCCGTCATGAGTCATGATGGTCCCGGGGTGGTTCCTGCCGTTTGTGAGCGACCGTGTTTCTGCAGACTTTTTCTCATGACGGGAAATGGCTTCCACCACCGAAAGCCAGATGACCAAGCGCCATGCAGCTGATCACGGTCATGCAAATGATCTCAGCTGATCAGCTGGAGAGTGACAAAGTCATTTCCAGATTTTGTGTGAACCATTTCTCCCTAAAAAAAAATAAATCCCCAAGCCCTCGGGTCCGCGGAACACTACAGTTAGGCCACGGAAAAATGAAAAGCAAAACCTACACCTTTTCTATTCTATTTCTAATCTGATGTTGAAGGAAGTCTTATTTTGAAAAACTACTGGTTTCTCTCCGCCACATCTGGCTCATTCTTGACACGCGTCAAGTCGCTTGGTGTCAAAAATCCATCAGCCACTTTCTGAAAGCACAGACCGCTAGATTTAAACCCTTTCAGCTGTTAAGGTTAACAAAAAAAACAAACCTGTTAGGAAAGTTTCTTTTCACAGAAAAGGGTCGGTGAGGAAACCGAAGAAAAGCCTTCAACTTCAAAATAAAAGACAAAAACCAGAAGTCTTTACTCTCAAATATGGATTTGCTGTGACAGTTGTTCCCATACACCATAACAATAATCAGCAACCAGTTGTCTAATGTTATGGGTTAAGAGAAAATCTCTATTACACTTCATGGTTCCTACACTAAATCCACTGCACAAATAAAATGTAAACCAGCTGCAGAGACTTGAAGGAGGAAGAAGATAAACTTTACCCTTAAAAGTTAAGGGAAATTGGCAGCTTAAAAAAAAAAAAAATCCCCACTTTATCCTCATACAAACGGATCTGTTTAACGTTTGTCTGACATTAAAGTGGTCTGCAGCAGGAAGACGGTTGAGGACCCCTCCTCTAAAACACTCCAAAAGGCGTTCAATGTTTCAACTTTTTTGTCTCATTGTCTTACTGTGAATATGGGCCTGATCCAGTTATTTTTTTATGAAGCCACAATGTTCCTCAGTCTTAAAACTGACCTCATTCCTTTGTATAAATGCGTGACCAACTACTTATCATGACAAGCTAAACTAGTTTCTGTACATTTAATGAGTTGGTATTCTGTTAGTTACCAATATTGATCTTTTTTTATTTATTCTTAAAAAAGTCTGTCCATTTAAGGCATTCATAAAACATCATTTGTGGAACATATGGCTTGTGTGTCATGTTTCTTTTTTCTGTTGAAGTTTTTGTTTACCACTTCATTTCTTTTCCGGTTTTGAACAGCAGGGGGCGTTGTAGTCCCAACACTGCTGCCTGTCCTCTTTTTTTTTTTCTTTTCTTATTTACCTGGCTTTATAGCTGCCAATAGTTCGGACTTGTGCCCGGTGAAACTCGGGGTTACTGCAGTTTGCAGCGTTTGATCATTAACTTCTTCAGCAAACAGAATGTTGCTCCCTCATCAAACTGCACTGTCCTCTCTGGCAGCCGTCCTATCGGCACATCAGGCCTCCCAGCTGCTAGAAGTCTGCACTGTCAGACTATCAAATATTTATTTTAAAGCCCCATGTTTTATTTGGAATTACACATGTAAAGGTTTCATTAGAGGCCATGTGCAATGATAAGAACCGGTTTCTATTTAACACTTTAACCTCTGTATTGACTATTTATGCTTAAGGTGTATAAATAGTAGGTTTTAAGGGAAAGTCGATTGACTAAGAAAAAGAATTAATTGGATTTTTTAAAATTAGTTTTCACCATAAATTAAGTTTTTCCAAAGGTTGAAACTCTTAAGAGTGTCAGCATAATCATTAAGGCGTTTTTTTTTTTGTTCCTCCTGGATACATTTTTTTTTCTCGTCATTTATTACAGTTTGGATATTTTTTTAAATGAATTTTTCAAAAAGCAACCTGCATTTGTGATGACGACTTCATTTTCAGTACTTGGTAAATGCATGTATTTTATTCTTTCTAAAATAAATTTTAGACAAACATCATATATATAATTTTCTAAAATTAATTTTTAAAAATCTTTGTGGGTTTTATTAATAAAATAAGAGGAAAATTGAGCAGTTCGTAAAATAATTATTGAATATATTCTAGCCTTTCTGTGGAGACTAAAATGCTTTTATCTTTACACCTGTTACTGTTTAGGAACAAATTAAAAAACTGGATTTAGCCAAAATTTTCCCTGCCTTTTACTGGCAAATTTAAGATTTGAAATGACTGCAATTTTCCCAAATGTTTAAACTCATAACTTTCTAAAAATCACTAATAAGGTGCCTCGTTCCTTCCTCAAAACCCCCTTTCCTTGTTATTTCTTACTACTTAAATCATTTAAAAAATGTTTTTAATGTTTAAGACAGAAAATAGTATTGCCGTAATTTCTTTGAACCCTCTAGTGTCGTAGAATTGAGCTTCAATCCATGCAGCCTAAAGAAATCTCACTGCAGTGTTACTAAATACATCATTCCTTTTTAATAGGGTTTTTTGTTTTTGGGTTAACCTCAAGAACTGAACTTGTACGTTGCAATCACAGGGTGCAGGAGGTGCATGATGGCTCACATCACGGATCTCTAACCACTTCTGTCTCATTATTACCAGTGTTGCACAATTTTCGTTTTTTTTCTTTCTTTTCTGTATACTTTGTCTTTTGCTGGTTTTCCTCCATCAGGGGATAAATGTGGAATATATATTTTTTACATGTTTTATATTTTCTGTAAAATCTTATTTCTCTTTTATATATATATATATATATATATATATATATATATATATATATTCCAAGTTAATTATTTTTAAGGCATGCCTTCATAGCTCTTTCTTCCTGTCAGCTATTAGACTCTACAGTCTTATAGACAGCGGACAGCAATTATTGTTGTTATTCATTTTGAAGTGTATTTTTAAGGTTATTTATTATCTGTCTGCTGTTTTTATTAAAGCTATGGTAACAAAGTAAAATCCCATTGATGGGATACATAAAGTTCTATTCTATTCTATTCTGTCACATTTATATTAAATATTAAGTTTATTAGATTCCATAAACACAGGTTACTTCTGAAAACCAAAGATTGTCTGTTTCTTAGTATTTGTGCAAAATACATTGCACAAATAATATAACAATGCTTCATAGACCCTGAAGAATAAATATGATTTCAATATAGTACTATTTAATAATTATTGTTACATTTTTAGCTTGGTCTGTTATCCATTGTTTTTTTTTTTTTTCATAGAGCTATGGTAACAAGACAGTTTCTTCTTTGTGGAAATAATAAAATTCTATGATTTTATATATAATTATAATTTTAGGCTTCAAAGTGACTCATAGCAGACAGCTCTCATATAATGTTCTTCATGTAAAGCTGAGGTAATTTTTCATTTGTTGCCTGCGCTGCAACTTTCTCCCTGAGTGGTCTTGTGTAAATCTAATAGGCTAATGGACTCTGTCTGCTTGTACAGCGGGTCCTTCTACAATCCTATTTTAAGAATGGCCAGTCGCCTAAAGCCTGCTTTACTATTAACAGCATCCTGAGCTTTGATTGTTTTCTCGAATCTGCTTTTCATTGACTGCAAATGCATTTCTTATTTTGTTATATCAATAAAATGATCAAATAAAAATATGCAGTTTGTTAAAAACACCCAATAAAGTAGTTTATTTTCTAGCTTCTTCTACAAAGCAGACTGTATTTTTATCTTTATAATTGAAGCTGTGGGGAACAAATTACAATAACTTGATTTAAACTCCTTTTTTCCAGCCATTTAAGGGCATAAGGAGGTTTGAAAAAAAAAAATTGTAATAATTTGTTCTTGCTGTCCCTCTTTTCTCGTGACTATTAAAAGTTTTCGTGTTGTTTCTCGTCACAGGCACAGAGAAGGCACAAAAGGGTTTTGATGACCTAAATGGGAATTTTGCTAAATAATTACCTGTAATTTTGTGTTAATGATTACCGTATTTTCCGGACTATAAGTCGCTGCAGAGTATAAGTCGCACCAGCCCAAAAATGCATTAGAAAGTAGAAAAAAACAGATAAGTCGCACTGGACTATAAGTCGCATTTTGACGGGAAATTTATTTGACAGAATCTGAGACCAAGAACTAATAACTTGCACAACCTCATATGACACAATCATAGCAGACTGTTTATCTCATAATTTCACAGTAATTCTTTCTCATACTTATTTATTTATTCCTTTCATGAAGCATCATTGGCCAACTAATACTCTGTTTTCATCCTGTATTTGTAGAAACAGTTGTCATTTTTATTGCATTTCTGAATCTATGAAATCATTGGAAAATAGAATATTATGTTGTTAGCCTTCAAGATCTTACTGTAAAAAAAGTTTGCTGATTCTCTGAGTCACTTAACATACTCTTAACACTTAACATACCTCATACATCAAACTGACCCAGGAACATCATCTCTGTTCCTCACAAATGAACAGAACAGGAGGGTTAACAATGTATTTATTTCAATTTATTTCTAATATAAGTCGCACCCCTTGCCAAACTATGAGAAAAAGGGTGACTTATAGTCCGTAAAATACGGTGTATAAGACTATATATTTGAAATGTCTACTCTATGATTACTTTTTTTCAGTGTGGGCTTTCACCGTGTCTTTGGTTAAAAAAAAAAAAAAAAAAAAGTGGCTAATTATGAATTTCCTGTTGAAATACATGAGAAAGTGGCAGGTGAGGTACCAACATGTATGGTTTACATCAAAGTATTCACTCTAGTATCCTTAATGTCATTTCTGTCTTGAAGCAACTAGTTGCCATAATCTTTCCACCATAAAGAACCTGATAGGCAATAGTAAATAATAGATTTATGACTCTATTGTTCCTATTTGGGCAGTTATGAATAAGTTCTGTGATTTAAGTTGTTGCAATTTGACACGTTTGTGAATCATTACTTAGTAAATTACAGACAGCATGAGCAACCCTTTCCTAACAGTAGTTTGAGCAAATAGTTTGTAAATGTAACTGGAAATGTGTCGAATTTTGCAACATTTTATTAAGTCACAGTAATCATCGTACTGCGCTGTCATCGTACTATTTTAATTAAAAATTTCATTTGTCATGAATGTAGTTATGCATAGTAAAGTATTGCACAAATGTTGAACAAAGTTCAGGCTTAAGAGCCGTAAAAGATAAAGGTTTAGATGACTAAAGACATAATATAAAATACATGACTTTATAACCTACAATTTCTGAATATTTTTTTTAGTTTCTCACCTTTAACTGTATTCATTTTGAACATCAAATATGTATTTCAGGTTGAATTTTCCATTTTTCATTTCAAAACCTGTTTGAGACAAATCTATGACTGCGACTCTGACAAAGTAATTGTCTAAATGTTAATTAACCCGAATTAAAATGTAAATTTAGAAGGACTTCTAAGAAAGTTTTTTTTTAGATGCATGTTTTTTTTTTTTCAGTCCTGTTGTAGTGAACGTTGGCATCCAGTGAAGAAGGATGCAAAGTCCTGAGCTTCCAAGAAGTTCTGCATTTATCCCATTAAAGGGTTATCTCTCCTTTGGGCTTAAAGATTACGGCTGGCTTTCGCATCGCTTTCAGCTGGAACTCCGAGGTGCTGGACTCACACCGTCCTCGGTAACCACCGCCCTGCCTGACAGCAGCCTCACTGCAGGGTTTCGTGACAGAAAGGATCCCTCACAGGAATCATGGGTTCTCACAGCTCCAGCCTGGACGACATCCTGGAGGAGGACATGCACCACTGGTACACCAAATTCATGAGGGAATCTCCTTCAGGACTCATCACGCTGTTTGAGCTGAAGACCATGCTGGAAATGAACGGCATGACGGAGGAAGCCAGCAGCTACGTGGACCAGGTCTTCTTCACGTTTGACATGGACGGGGTAAGGACCACGACAGGGAAAAAAAACTCACAACTCATCTTTTTAAGGCGTTTTAATCTAGATTTGATGGTGGATAAAGCAGAAGGTGTGTGTGTGTGTCTTTTATTACTGTTTTTATTATTTATTTATTGAAGTAAAGCACTTTGAGGTGTTCTGTGGCAGGAAAAGTGCTCTAGAAATCAAGTTGAGTTAGATTTTAAATAAATAAATGTTGTTGTTAAAAGTGTATTGGGGGTAAAAGGTCCTTCACACTGTCACTGTTGATAAGATGAAAATGATTTGGTGATCTTACTTTTGGATTCATATTTCGGCTCTTATTTGACAGTAAAACTGGTTTAATTTCTTTCTTTATTGTAGGAAATAAAATTAGAATGAGATTTTTCCAACTGCTCCAAATTAACAGAAGCTATAAATATGCACAATTCTGAACTAGAATTAAAGTCAAAATGTTATTGTGTTTTACTTTTGAATCCGTACAGTGTTTTGAAAGGCGCTTTCAAATCAAATGCATTATTGTTATTATTAAAACATCTTTGCTAATTGGACCTTTATTCATCTTTTCCTGCAGGATGGCTACATAGACTTTGTTGAATACATCGCTGCTATAAGTTTGCTGCTGAAAGGAGAAATCAATCAGAAACTTAAGTGGTATTTTAAGCTCTTCGATCAAGACGGAAATGGAAAAATTGACAAGGACGAACTGGAGACTATATTCAAGGTACAGAAATGTCTTATTTTCAGTATAGGGAGACTTGAAATTCACAGAAACAAGCAGCTCTGCAAACCCCCCCCTGAATAATCAAGCAAATACGTAGCTGGCAATTAATCCAGACACCTCTTCCTCGGGCTAAATTTGGCCTTTACGGTAGCCTTAATTGCAGATTAAATGGGTCACAAAACAGCCAAGACTGATGGACTTCCTCCGGTTAATACTAGCTTGCATCATCAATAATGCCCAACCTGGAACTGCATGTTCTGTGGATTACAGGTCAGACAAACAGAATGATGCTTTTCTCAAGATGTCGCCCATGAACTCTCAATGAAACGCATCTTTCAGGCTATTCAGGACATCACCAGGAGCTACGACATTCCTCCAGAGGAGATTGTGACTCTAATATATGAGAAAATCGACGTCAAAGGAGAAGGTAATTCCTTAAATGATTGCTCTGAATGGATCAACGCATGGAGAACTTCCACGTGAGCTGTGGTCTCCTGCCTAAAAAGGGATTTTTTTGTTGTTGTTTTGTTTTAAAAACCGTTTTGAACCTTCCCAGGTGAGCTGACGCTGGAGGAGTTCATCAGCGGAGCCAGGGAGCATCCTGACATCATGGAAATGCTCACCAAAATGATGGACCTCACACACGTCCTGGAAATCATCATCAATGGTCAGCGGAGGAAAGCGGTGGACTGACAGGAGAGAGAAGGTCACTGACCTCTGATGAAGATCCAGTCCTTCAAATGTGTTTCTGGGGGAACAGATTCTTCCCTGCTTTCCTTAACTGTTTGTGCAATTTTAAAAAGAATAGTATTTTGAAAATCACCCACAGGTTTGTCTATTAGATCTCAGTTGAAGGAACCTGACTTACTCAAGTTCCCATGGGTCAGCTTTTGCACAAAAACATGCTTTTAAACCAATTCAATCCGTTCTTACATTTTTAAATCAATGTATTGTTAAAAAAAGAGCATTCAACCTGATTTTCTTTTGACATTGAGTTTTAACACGCTTATGTAGGATTTTAGCATCTAAATGGTCATAAATAAGTCCGATTACTTTTGGGGAAGCTGATTTTAAATGCAGTAACTGAATGTAAAATATGGTTTTCCAAAGATACAGAACATATTTTTTGATATTAAATTCACACTGTTGCCTTCAAAATGAGGATTTTTTTTCTTTTTGTGTGAAAACTTAATTTCTCTTTTGAGTAATAAATCACTGAAATAGATTTTTCCTACCAGATTAAAAAAAACATGTCTGAAAACGCTAGTGTCTTGACTTTTTCCATACTGATTGATATAAACTTCATTTTGGCAAAACATTCAACTGTAAAATAATAATTATAGCATTCATCTAAAGGAAAAATAATCTAAAACTGAGTTACAATGAAAAAACTGATAAATACAAGTCTCTAGTTTTTTGTTGCTCAACGTCGCCATCTTGTGGACATTTAAAATACTTAAAATAATGAAGTTAAACGAAATGTTTGCAGAATTGAAGTCATTTAAGTTAATCTATCACACACAAAAACTGAGAATATTAAATAAACTAAATATAAAGAAAATATCTTGCTTTAATGTCTAGAAAAACCTGAATTTAAAACCAGCATTTTGAATTAAAGAATGCAAGTTTATTTTTGTTTCTTATTTAACTAAGACATACAATTTGTATTTAAATAATGTGAACCCAAACTCTAAAAGCTGAGGTCGTTAAAATGTAACAGTTTGGTTTATCAGTTGACAGAGAGCCACAACATTCACATGTCATTACACTCCCAGACCTTGTTGGCTTTTAAAAGTAAATAAAGAGTTTGACTCCGAATAGCATCCAGAGGTTTCCTAAATTCATCGCATGATGCTTTTGCGCAACTGCAGCGATCAACCCACCGGGTCAGGATTACATAAACCCCAGCATCTGCTCCGGCAGCCCCGCACCATTCCATCCGCCTCCTGAAACCATGCAGAACACTGACGCCAAGCTCAAGAAGAACAGCCTGTCCTTGATGCTGAAACGCTACAGCTCGGCGGTCAGCGACATGGAGAGAACCATCCTCCTGCCGAGCCTGCTGCGGGACGTGCCGTCTGACTGGATGGAGAACTGCGAAGCAGCCCAAGCCAGCGACCTGTACGGGAACTTCATGACGCTGAGGACCATTCGGAACACGGCGGAGAGCAGTCTGGTCCTCCTGGAGGAGCAGGACGCGAGGAGAAAGGAGCCCAGCTGGAGGCCGCAGCCCGATCAGGACACCGATTCAGAGGCGCTCTTCCAGTTCCACCTGAGAGGACTGTGTTCCATCATGAACGACCTGACGAAGAAGACTCAGAGCCTGACGGCGACATACCTGAGCATGATCGGGGTTGCTCAGTAACGGCCCACTTTGATAAGCCGACATGTAAACATTTCAACCGCTTCCATTCCATGCCCTCACTGTTTTAACCTTTGGAATTATGGAGCGAAAGTGTTTGGTCCTATATATCCATTTCCTAATCCATACAACCTTTTCAAAATAAAAGTCTGTGCTGTGTGCAACAGCAGTGGTCCGTGCTTCTTTCCCATTTTGTTGATCCTAATAATAAAATCCTAAAGGATCTCATCTGATCTCAAAAAAGTGGTTCAGACTTTTTTCGTTTTATTTAGAAATTTCAGCTGAATGTCAAGGTCATTTCAAGAACCTCGTTCAGGAAATCCTCCATCTTCTAGTTAGATATTTTTTTATTTACATATATTTCACAGAATGTGATGGATACAGGTTTCACAAAATAAAAACTGCTCAAAACACGTCTGCAAATAGTCCACGCGTCCGTTTCAACCCCATCTGAGCGGCCGCTTAGCGTACTGGATGGAAAGGCTCGACGATCTCTGCAAACGTCTTCTTTTCTAGAGGAAGGACAAGCAGAAAAGATTTCACTATGTTTGAGTACAGTATTTTCACGACCATAGGGCGCACCGGATGATAGGGCGCGGTCTCAGTCACGGGGGATTTTCCCGTCTTTGACACATACAAAAGGCGCACCGGGTGTTAAGGCGCGCGCACGTTAATACCCCGTTCAGAACCTCAGCGCTTCTAGAGTGGGTTAATACAACATCCTGTCTCTGTTTTTTTAGAGGAAACATTTTTATTTTGTTACTGTTCTCCCTAACTGATCACAAACTGAATGGTCACTCACTTGCGTGCTCGTCTCCCTTCCTCCTTACAAGCGCTAAACACACAGCACACACACAGACGCGCGTGTGCCGTCTCCTTTCTTCCTTTCTATGCGCTAGATAGAAAACGGCGCTGCTTTCAGCACACTCACATACACAGAGACACACACACAGACTTGCGGGTCTCCTTTCTTCATACAGGCTGGGGAAAACCTGCTCCTTTCAGCACACACACAGACACACACAAACACACAGAATTGCGCCAGTCTCTCTCTGCATTTCTCCTTTGCTAGCTAAAGCAGCAGCTTAAAGTGTGGGTGACATGGCCTATTTTAATCAGCCAATATATAGTAAATAGTCTCTATTTCATGTTGCGATTGTTTTTAATATTTTTCGAAAAAGAATAAATAACGAAAAACACGATATAAACGACGAGGACGGCCGCCGGCTTCACGCATTCCGCCGAATTCGCGCCGCCCTGTTTGTGACGTAACGAAAGGCAGACAACATGGCTAGCACCGATAGCGAAGCACAGAGTGATGCTACCGTCTTCCAGCCAAGACCACTTAAATTTGTTTTTTTTTAATCGTCTTCTCACAACTGAGGTGGTGACCACGCTCAATAATGACGATGCCCGCATTATTGATCGCAAACTCTTCAGATTTGTTTGTGAAAGTTTAGCGTGTGTCCCCAGTTTTGGTCTCTAGGGATCCGTCACGCTAACCACGTGGTACAGATAGAGCCAATCAGAGCCGTCGACGCATCCGAAAGCAACTAAAACGTCCCGTCATTGGTCAATTAGGCCGGGTAGACGAGAGATAGCCGCGACCATAGAGGAAGCGATCCGCAGAGAAATATAGAAAATAAAGCTAAAATTCGCCGATTTCAGACAATTTTTTCATCCGGAAAGCGATTTGTCCATAGAGATCAGGTCTTTATTTCCAGGAAAGTACGTTCGGTTTGCTCAAAAACCCGGATTTCCGGGAATTCCCGGAAGACTTTCATCACTGAACGTTAAACTCACTCTCTTTTGTAATAAATACATTATGTAATAAACGTTAAACTCACTCTCTTTTGTAATAAATACATTATGTAATAAACGTTAAACTCACTCTCTTTTGTGCCAGCTTTTCGGTCACAGATTTTCTCTTTTTGTACTGGCTCCTGCCAGTGCTGGTACTGGGCGTTTCTGTTTTTCGGACGTGCGCTGAACTTGTTTTGTCCATTGTTTCAGCAGCCTTTCTTGGTTTGGGAATTTATACACAGATACACTTTCACTAGAAGTATTGCTACATCCAGCTGCCACACAACGACTTGGCATGTTGATGATTAACAGAGAATTAACGAGAATTAACGATGATTAACGAGAGAAACGAAGACTACCTGCTTTGTTTACCTGCTGTCCGAAGCGGAACTACGGAAGTCAATGCCTTTCGTGACGTCACAGGTCATATCTGGGTCACTTCCAGCCTGCGCTCTTAGCGGCAAATTCAAATCTCTGATTCCTTCGAAAGATGTCTATTATTCATATGCTTCGGATTTTTTTCGACGCGAACTATTGGTATCAATAGAATCAGCGTTTAAAGGGCTTTTTTATTTGACAAAGTTGTTCAAAGCATGGCATCCACACTTTAAAGCAGTGTTCCAGCTGCTTCTCTGCTCTCTCCTCCTGTACTGAAATGGTTGAGGATTATTATGAGGTAGAAGGAGCATAGAAGGCTTTAAAATGTAGATAGTTGCACTGCAGTTAGGTTTCACTTGGCTTTACTTCTCTCTCCCTTCCTCACTCCATCTTCTTCTACGACCCACAACTACACAATAGGCGCACCGGCTCATAGGGCGCCCCCTGCTGGCGGAAGAAAATTCATGACTTTTTAGTGCGCCTTATAGGCGTGAAAATACTGTACCTAAGGATTGAAGTCAGAGAATTAACAAATTAATCAATTTTCATACACTGAACATTAAACAAAACATTGCATGTTGGAGTAAAAAAAAAAAAATTATTTTAAGGAGTTAAAAATAAAAGTATAGCTGAAATGGAGCACAAACTTGTGAATTTACACATAAACAAAAATAAATACTGAACCCGACTAACCTTTTGCTTGAAACTTTTCTGGGTGAAGTTTGATGTACTCGTTCATGTCTCGGTCTAGCTTCGCATACGTGTAATTTTCATGCTTTGTGAGATGGTAACCGAGGAACCAGCCAATCGTTGTCAAAAGAAATTGCCGATGGACACCTGAAGGGAAAAGGGGACACGTGTAAAGCAATCAAATTAATTCAATAAAAAAGAGCATGTTCTTTTTAAAAAGTACAGTTTCTGTACGAGTGGAAAAAGAGGTAAAATCTATGAATGTTGTTTACAAAGCCAGCTGTCCTACGGTCCTCAATGCTGGTTGTCCAAATTTCTTAAACCTTTAAAAACCTGTTTATTACTTTTAAATTGGAACAAATTTGTAAAGGTCTGGTCAATAAGTCTGTGGGATGAGCAGCACAGCATTTGAGTTGCATCTTTTTTTTTTCTTTTCTAATATATTTTTTACACTTTCGCAGCTGTATTTATTTAATATTTATGTATTTATTTATTTCATATGATTCTCATTTTCAATAATTGTAATAATAATTTTTAATAATTTAATATGAATGTCATTTTTTTAATGTCCTTTTTTGATGTTATACTATATAGATTATTTCTGAATGTCGTTTTTGCTGCCACAGATAAATGAAATTTCCCCATTGTGGGATTAATATAGTCCATCTATCTATCTATCTATAAAAAAGAAAAAATGTACTCGACTGCAACTGCCAATTAGCAGAAAGCTTATTTTCCCTCTCGTTTAGCACTTGGTGGATTAAGTGACTGAAGTTTGAAGAAAAAGAATCTAGGTAAATGATCAATTAATTCATTTAACAAAAACAGGAGCCTCAAGAGTCTGTGGAAGATTCCGCAGCAGGAGGTGGAGGAGACAACTACCTGCCACCACCTCCTACTTATACTTTCCATTCTTCAATTCGGATTTATCTATCTCCAGTCTGCCTGACGTGGTCACTCTGGAATAAAGAGCAAACCGAAGCTGATCCCACAACTGCTCAGTCAGTCAGTGAGGTTCAGGTCAAGATCACTGCAGAACAGAAGCTAAATTCCTAATTCTGGAGGTAATCGATGGCAGAGTTTGGACCCAAACTGATTAAATGAATCGTTGCATCCTTATAAATAGAAACATGAACAAAAGATATATACAAAAATTGGAAAATCTTTGCTGGAAGAACTAGTCCTGTCTGTTGCTAGCTAATCTACTAAAAACGACATACAAAGTCTGTCCAACAGTAGGATTTCTTTTACAATAAGTATTGTTCCAGCAAGAAAATAACCTAATAAAATGTATTTACTTTCGCGTAAGTATAGTAAATAAATACCGAGGCTGCGCACAATCATATTGCCTGTTTGTTGTTGAGCTACATGCTAACCTGCTTTCAGGGGCGGCCTGTGATTGATAGCATTGTGAAGCACCGCGGAGGCCCAACCGATACCCGCCAGCCACACCGAGTTCCTGTTCACGATCCCGGGAGGAGGGAGAGACTTCTTGTCGTCTGCAGCAGACCCCATAATCACCCAAATGCCCTGCAAATTGCAGCTTTGTTTCGACCTCGGGTCGGTACGGCCGCAAAAACGTTCCTCTACTATCACCTCTTGAAGGAAGTCAAGGACGTGCACCGAATAAAGTGCTCGGGCGAAACAAGAGAGAAGAAGAAGAAGAAGAAGCGTTCCTAGCAACGTCAACATTTTATTTTTCATTTGTTGACGTATCCAAAGTCACTCAAAATTACAAATCATATAAACACCATAAAAAAAGACAAAAAGACAAAACTGGATCAAAAGCCAAGCATCTGACATCAGACCTGAATGAAATGCAGTACATACATACATACATACATACATACATACATACATACATACATACATACATACATACATACATACATACATACATACATACATACATACATACATACATACATACATACATACATACATACATACATACATACATACATACATACATACATACATACATACATACATACATACATACACACGCACACACACAGTCTCTAACATCAAAGCTGTCACTGTCTCCGTTTCTGCCGCAACATTTGGATGGCAGGGTCAGAATTTGGCATCAACAACATGGATCCATCCTGCCATCTATCAATGGTTCAGGATGGGGGTGGCGGTGTCATGGTGTGGGGGACATCTTGGCACATTTTAGACCCCTTAATACCAATTGAGCATGGTTCCAACGCTACAGTCTACCTGAGTATTGCTGCTGACAATGTCTCTCCCTTTATGACCACAGTGTGCACATCCACTGACGGCTACTTCCAGCAGGATAACCCTTGTGCTATCCTATGACCCCACCCTTACATTAACGTGTTCTCCCTACCATGACAAAGGTGGAAAAAGGTGAAGAGGAATTCATGTAATCCATGGACTCCAGTGAAGATCACAAATCATTGAAGAAAAAAGGTTCAGCGCACTGTCTTGTGGGTCTAGATGACCCAACTACCAATGTTAAAGTGACTAGGATAGCACAAGGGTAACGGCGCCATGTCATAAAGCTGGAATCCTCTCAGACTTGTTTCTTGAACATGATGATGAGTTCAATGGACTCAAATGGCCTCCACAGTCACCAGATCTCAACCCAACAGAGCTCCTTTGGGATGTGGTGGAACGGGAGATTGGCGTCATGGATGTGCAGCCGACCAATCTGCAGCCACTGTGTGATGCTGTCATGTCAACATGGACCAAACTATCTGAGGAATGTTTCCTTGTTGAATGTGTATCACCAAGGATTAAGGCAGTTCTGAAGGCAAAAGGAGGTCCAACCCAGTACTAACAAGGTCTAATAAAGCGGCAGGTATTTGTGCTGTCAAGATACCACTTTTTTTTTTTCAAACAAACTTAATTGAAATTATAGACAATACAACAAGTGAAAGAAAACAATACATTTACAGTCTACAGTTTACATTATCTTAAAAAAAAATAATACAAACAAAAAATATGAGGATGAAATGTTTTTGTAGCTTTTATATTTTGCATGTCTTCTGTTGTTTTGTAATGGAATTTAAAGTCCAGATGGAAGATGCCCCATTGAGTTTCATGTCAAATTAATGACATCATTGTTTGGTAGCAACCCCCCTCCTCTTCCTCCTCTTCCTCCTCCTCCCTCCTCCTCCTCTAGACAGTCAGAACTAGTGGTCGGCTGCAGAGGAGACAGTCAGGGGAATTATGCCCTGCCCAGCAGCGGCTTTGCCGATTTGAGGAGCCTTTCTATGCATCCCAAATAGTTTTAGGTCCGGGGAAGTCCCCGTGGTTTTTGGGTAAGTGCTAACTGTTTCCTGTCTCTCGGTACCGGACTTTGGGCTCCGCCCCCCGCGCTTCTGCATCTGCAGACTCGGCCAAAATGGCTAGCAGAGCCAGGACCCGCTCGGTAGCTGCTGCTAGCGGCTACTGTTGCTTGCTAGCTTGGCTTTGAAGCCCTTAATAACGGAGGGGCTCGGTTGGGCGGTAATTCGGATTAAGATGGAGGCTTTGATGTTAGCCTAGTTTAAGAAGACGCAGCAGTTGGAAGATTTTGGTTTTACATTGATTGAACTACACAATATGAGCGAGGATTTTTCAGTGGATTCATCAGCAACAGTTTGCTGGAAACAACATTTAATTTCATCTCCATTTCTCTGCCTGTAGACCGGATGGATGGATGGATGGATGGATGGATGCTGCGGTGTTTGGTTGCATCTTGATTTTATTCTAGTTTATGTGAGATCAGGTCTCAGACGAAAACAATCCTATTTATGTTTCCCCGCCCCAACTGGTTTTCTGCAACTTTGCATTAAGGTTTTAATGAAATTCGCCAAAAATGTCAATATATTTATTACATTTGCTTAAGTGTAAATAACGTTAATGTTCCGTTTTTGCTTCCACTGGAACACTTCTGAGCCTTAATAAATAAAAAGCCAAACATTTCCCCATGATGATGCTCCTGGTCTAACTGCTTTTTGGGTCTGTCCTTAAAGCAGATTCATCCTTTTTTATTTTTTATTTTTTTTAAAGGTTGCCATAAATGATTAGATTGCATTCTAGGCTGAGTCATCGTATCTATGGCAACTACTGTTGCCAAACAGGAGTGAGCTTATTGTGAGTCCCCACCTCTTTCCACACCTCTACCTCTTGAACGCTGCGTTTCCACGGACTATGGAATGACACAAATTGGATTTTTACAATGTTTATAAAAGACAAAAAACAGAAAGAATTGCATTTCTAATGGGCAATTTCTCTATCACTGAACTATGACATATTGATAAAAAGGGCTTCAGGTTGTCCTTAAAGACCCACCCAGATAAAAAATGGTGTTTTTAACATGTTCTTGTGGCCTTTTTCTGATGATGGAAGACATGCATAATGGAAATTAAGCTCATGATTTCATTTCTGAGGATTTCTTTATTCACATCTAGGCCTGGGCGATAAATCGATCAAATGAATTAATTCGAATTTTTTGTTACGGGCGATTTCAAAAATAACTAAATCGAGTTTTTATGTGGCGCATTTTTGGCTCCTCAGAGCTTCCGTAGCGTTAGTTTCGCAGGCACGCGACAAACAACACACGAAACAGCACGCGACAGCATGGCTACCGGTGAGAGTGGGCAGTTTGTTCCCAAGAAAGAAATAAACTCATCTGTTGTGTGGAACTGGTGTGGGTTTACTGTCACAGACGTGGAGGAAGAGAGAGACCCCACGCTGCAACATTTAAAGGAGCTCATCGGAGTCAAAGGCTCTCACGCGCGGTCGCGTGGCACGCGCTCAGTCTACTTACACATGCACGCGCCCTAACACACACGCGACCTGACACACATACTCATTCTACAACGCCTGTATAGTTAGTTCATTAGTTAGATAGTTATTTTTTTACAGTTACTTGTTAATAAAGAATACTGCGTTGTAATTATTACTTGTATATTCATTTGCGACGCGGCCACCGTAGGATTTTGTTTCGGGAGAGGACGGAGGCGGGCGGGCGGGGGGTGGGGGTGTTAACCGCGACTCCTGCTGCTTCATCAAGACGGGGTTTATTAATTTATTTAAAACTTTAGACCCAGATATGAGCTGTATTGATAACTTTTTAGAAAATGCTGCTACTCTCAAGGTGAATGTTTGTCTCATTTTAGTCTAGACTATAAAGTGTGACTTAAAACACAGCTGGGACTTGAAGTAAGTAACCTTTTCATTTTGGACAAGTGAAAACAAGAGTAGAATAACAAAATAAGAAAAAAACAAGACAAAAATTATATAAAACCAAGAAAAAATTATATAAAACACAACAAAATTATATAAACACAAGTCCAAAAGGGAGTGAGAAGAAGAAAAAATGTATACTTAACTTTGATTCCAAGAGTGTTTTTATTTATTTATTATTCATACCAGAAATGGGGGTTACATTTGTCTTGCATTTGATTAAATAAAAGCAACATTTGCTTTAAGTTGTCTGCCGTTTGTACTTATTGCTTTCCTTAAGTAGGGGGGAAAAAAAAAATCGGGAAAAAAATCGGAAATCGAATTAAAAAAAATAAAATCGGAGATTTTATTTTTAGGCCATATCGCCCAGCCCTATTCACATCCTTGTGAATCAGGAGTGTTGTTTCAAAGAGATGGTATTTGTCATGTAGAAAATACGCCGGGCAGGCCACAAGCTCCCTGCTCCACTCCATTCTGATGCATCCACTTGTAGATGACTAGATTCATGTACGTCTACTTACATCCCATCTGAGGTGGAATCTGGGTAGTTCCTATATTGCACGCCATTTTTGTTTCACCGCAAATGTTAGATTGGAAGTGTGTGGGATTGTAAGCCACTGGAAGAGCTTGGAAACAGATGGATGATGGGGTGTGGGGGCGGGCTTACTACGCCAACAGTCCCATTTAACAACTCAGAGGTGAACTTCTGACTAACTACTGCTGCTTCTGCAGACACTATGTCCTAGATAATGACAGTTTTTTTTGTGAATAAAAAAAGGCTTAATAATACCTAAAAAAACAACTGGGAACGCTTTGAAAAAAAAATCAAGATGATTGGAGCGAGACTTTCATGCAAAAGGGAATAAAATGTTAGAAAATGTGATTTTGTGATATTAAATTTAATGGTGATATTCTTTTCTGTATATAGATTTCACATATATAATAATAATAATATACATAATAAAAATGTACATGACACAAGCAGTGATATCCTTTTCTTTATAACTAACTGGTTTGGGATTTGAATCCACAGCCGTGAGTCACAGCTTTCAGTCACCAAAGCACCTGATCAGGATAGGTTTGACCGCAGAGGAACCAAAATTCTGAACTGAAACTGTGAACTCCGGACTAAAAGCAAAGAAGGACAGAAACTAAAAGAAAAATGAGAATAAGAAAAGCCTACAGCAGCTGTAACAAAAAACGTTCTTTCATTTGGTAAGCTTTAGGTTTTTTCATTTAAGCTTTTAGTATTACTTCAAAGTTACATGTATTTTACAGTTTCAGTATTTCTTTCAAGTTTATGTTTGAGCTTAAAAATTTCCTCTTTTTTTTTCAGTGTCTATTTTTCAAATTGACATTCTCATTTTTCCCTTTAAAGACTCAGTTCGATCGTCTTTTAATCTATTTTTAAAGCATTCCCAGTGGTCTTTTAATTATAATGATGCTGTTTTTATGTCTTTAGTTGAATTTCTAGGCCATAGTTTCTGCAGAGCGGCAGGAGTTCTTTAGAAATTCACCCCTGAGCGGTGGTCGCAACTAGGGTTGGGTGACGTCCCTTAAATTGGCAGTTGACGATGTTTGCAGTAAACCATCGGGATGGACGATGACATCGTCATCGGGGGGAGGAATTTTTCATTATTATATAATTATTATTCGTTATTTTACTTTATTACTTTATTTATTTAATTTCCCAACTAATGACTGATGATCCAGTATTAACTGAGGGAAGTGACTTTAACAAAAAATAAATAATAAAAATATTAGAATAGAAGTCGTCCGCTCCTCCTGCACTTAATAAGTCAGGTGGACCGGTGGAGCGCGCGACCGTGTCTCTGAGCAGAGCAGACGGACTTACAGTTTTGTGTTTGAGGAAGGGAGGATGCTTTGTTACGTGTGGGAGACTTCGGACTGTGATCCGTCCCGCAGCTTTACGCGAGCGAGCTACCGAACTCAGGAGAACCGGGTGTCCCGTTAAAAGTGTGTCCGGGCAGAGCTCGGACCGCCAGCACACACAGCGGCTTTTGGGGCGGTGTGCGAGCTAAGCAGAAATGTCGCTCACTCCTTAGAAACCGTTCAACGTTGATTTGTGTTTCAAGTCTGTCTAAGCAACAAAATAAAGGCTGCTGTTATTCCCACATATTTACGTGCAGCCAGGATGCAGATTCATTGCAGCCTTTCCCGCATGGATTTATGTTCACCCAAAGCTAATGTTGTTAGCCCGTGTTAGCATACTGCTAATAAAACGGGCTTCTTTCCAGCTCCGTTCTTCAACAGAAAAAGCACTGGCCACATGGATTAAAATTAAAATGATGAACGAACAGGTGCTTCATAATAACCTTAACATTAATAAAAGCACGTTTAGAAGATCATCTTGTATATCACCGAGCTGACATATCTATAATGTAGCCGCTCGGCGGACCTAATTTCCTCTTCCTGTATTTTCAGCACTACTGCGCATGTGGGATGATTTATTCCGACCGAAAGTGTGACCCAGGTGAACGTTTTTTATAATCTGAAAAAGTTTTTCTGGGCCCATGTACACGGTTGAATTCTAATCCGACCAATGATCCGATCAAGATATTTTGTTCATGTAACCGCGGCTTATGGTGTTGACTCGCAGCGTGGCGGGGGCGTGGCAACACGATGTTGTCTCTCCATCGTGATGCCAGTCACCCATCGTGATGGAAGATACCATCGTCCATCATGATGGGTGACTGACATCACGATGGTATCTTCCAGAGGCCTAAGGTTGGAAAACAAAGACGTACATGGATCTATTTGTCTGCAAGTGGATGCATCAGAACAGAGCCTGTTGCCCGTCCAGCCTATTTTCTACATCACAGAGTTAAAAAATCAAAAGTTGAAGTCCCATTATCTGTCACACACCTAGGTGTGTGAAATTTGTTCTCCACATTTGACTCATCCCCTGGGGGAGTGGTGAGCTGCAGACACAGCCGCGCTCTGGAACCATTTGATGGTTTAACCCCCCAATCTAACCCCATAATGCTGAGTGTCAAGCAGGGAGGCATTGGGTCCCAGTTTTAGAGTCTGGTATGACTCGGACAGGATTTGAACTCTCGACCTTCCAGTCACAGGGCGGACACTCTACCACAAAGCCACTGCACGAATACAAATACCGTACAAACTTTTTCAAACAGCATTTTTTTTGTCTGCTTCTGATTCACAACAATTGTGATCTTCATTTGCTTTATCTATGTCCTCCATCATCAGAAAAATACCTCAAGAACATATTAAAAACACCAAAAACCCCATTTTCATCGGTGTGAGTTTTGAAGCTGATCCTGATTTGACCCCATACAACTGTATTTTGGTTGTTTAGAGTCAAGCGTTCTCATTTTTAACAGTATGAAGTCTATCTGTTGTCATGTGTGCGTAATTGTTAAAGTTTCAGTTTAATTCAAGCCCTAAATCTTTGTTCTTCGTTCATTAGTTTTGTCTATTTGTACAGGTTATTATGAGCATGGAAGATTATGACTACCTGTTCAAAATAGTTCTCATAGGAAATGCCGGAGTTGGCAAAACCTGTCTTGTTCGGCGCTTTACTCAGGTATGTATTCATCTGAAACAAATCTTCAAGCAGCTGATAATCAGAATGAAGAAATAATGTTGTACGTTTTTTATCATAGGGCCTATTCCCACCTGGACAGGGGGCTACTATCGGAGTAGACTTCATGATCAAAACTGTGGATATCAAAGGGGAGAAGGTCAAAGTATGTGTGTGTATATTGCATAGATCCTTTAAGCTACATTCACACCGAATGCGTTTTGTGTGGGAGGGGCGGCAAGTCGATGTGCAAACGTGATCAGAGGTTCTGCTGCACAAGTTGAGCATGGGGTGTGGCAAAAAGTTGATACTTTAGACTCTTAGGCTACATTCACACCGCACGCTGAAACGACCTAATTCCGATTTTTTTTTTGCCCCTATGCGACCTGTATCTGATCTTTTCATGACAGTCTGGACGACACAGATCCGATCTTTTCAAATGCAACCCAGGCCACTTGGATATGTGGTCCTGAATCCGATATGAATCCGATCTTTTGAAATACGACCGCCGCCTAAACGGCCAGGCCACATGTATCCGACCCGTACGTCATCGATACGCTACAAACGTCATAACTCTGCGTTGAAGTAGGCGAAAACGAGAACATAAACATCAACCATGGTGGACGATGCTGTTGAGACCAGTCAGTGGAAGAGAAGCGAGCTCACCGATTGGATTCATATTTGGGGTGATCGCTCCATTCAGGCCAAACTCCAGGCCTCTTATCGCAACCGGGCGGTTTCTGACAATATTTCCAGCGAAATGGCCTTTCCCACCGTGGTCAGATGCGCGGGGGAGACCGGCTTCTCCAGGGCCGAAGGCGGATCCTCCTTCAAGGTTCACTACCCCGTTCAGACCCTCACATTCTCCAGAGAGGGTTAACAAAGAGTCAATAGCATTTATTCTGGGGGAAACCTTCTTTTATTACTGCTCTCCTTCCTCCATAACACACAACATGAATGCGCGCCCCCAACACACTTCCGCTGCCCCCCCCCACACTCCCTCATGCACTGCACGCGCTCTCTCTCCTCTCTTACACACACACATACACGCTACCCCAGCACACATTCACATCCCCATTCGTCAACAGTGGGTACAGACGATCCCGCCTCCAATGCCTTCTTAAAATGAGAAGACTGTAATTGTGCTGCCCCTTTGTGAAAATGAATGTAATAATACAAAAGACAACACTGACAACACTTCTGTTGACATCCATTGCTAACGTTAGCTACTTCCTTCTGCGCATGCGGGTCACTTCTGGGTCATTTCACAGTCACACAGGAGATCACAAAAGTTCGCATTGAATTGGAAATGTGAACGGCCTTGCAACAAAATCGGATTTAAAAAAAAAAATCAGAATTGAGCATTAAGCCCTGCAGTGTGAACATAGCCTTGCTCTAGACTCTGTCTTCCACAGCTCTATTTTGATATATAAAAGACCTGGTATCATATGAATGCAACCGGAACACACTACTAAAATGGATTTCGCCTCTATGATCAATTTTCAAACGGTTGGCACTTCAATGTTTTGGAATGGACACTACCCCGTACATCTACCAATTCCAAGTCCCTGATGGGTCAAAGTTCAACTAGTTTAACTTTTGACGTGTGTTCAGTGGACGCGCATTTTGTACGTAGAGCTGGAAAATGGAAAGAACGTTAGAGTATGGAGCACAGAAGCCTGAAACACACAGACTTTTCATTGGAATTGGGCGTTTCCGAGCACGGTGTGACGGTAGCTTTAGCGATGACAGCAGATGAGGGATTGCTCACTTTGACCGTTGCTTCCATCATTAACCGTCTTCTCCAGTTGCAGATATGGGACACAGCCGGACAGGAGAGATTTCGCTCCATAACTCAGAGTTATTACCGTAGTGCCAATGCTCTCATTCTTACATATGACATTACCTGTGAGGACTCCTTCAGGTGCCTTCCAGAGTGGCTAAGGGAGATCGAGCAGTATGCCAACAACCAAGTGGTGACTATATTAGTCGGTAAGAAATACACATTTTGGAGCTTTGAGAAGAGTTTCTGCACATCTTCTGAGCAGACAAATAAGAAATCTCACTGCTTTTGTCTAAAACTTTGGCATTTCTTAGAAAGCTGCCAAAATACAAGTCTTTTCTTTATCCCACACATGCAGGAACACACCATCACTCCCATCTGTTTCGTTCATCACATTCCCACTTCTGTTTTTTTTTGTTTTTTTTTTTGGCAAACTGAATGATCTAAATCTTCGATTTCTGCAGGTAACAAAATAGATCTGGTGGAAAAGAGGGAGGTTCTGCGGCAGCGGGCTGAAGACTTCGCCGAGGCCCAGAGCATGCTGTATCTGGAGACGTCGGCCAAAGAGTCCGACAACGTGGAGAAGCTGTTCCTGGACCTGGCGTGCGAACTCATCCGGGAGGCCAAGCAGAACAAGCTGGATAACGGTGACACGGCTCCCATGCCCGGCGAGGGGAAAACCATCAGCTATTTGAACTGCTGCAACGTCAACTAAAAGTGGGGTACAGCTGATGCTGAGGGGGTCTCTCAGTCCTGATGCCTCCGTCCCACTAAGACGGCGTGAAGCCACCTTTAAGTTTGATCATTTTATTTCTTTTTTTAGTTCCGTGAGTCTTTACAAGATACGCAGGGGAGCTAGTCAAGTTTTAGCTGCCCCTTCAGGAGCAAATAGTTTAGGATGCTGCCATTACTGAGAACTCTTCTGGTCACTGTAGCAGTGAGTGGATGTCCAACACTTCCAGGAAATCGGAGTAGGGCTGCACATTGTGCTGATCTTGGTAAATTGCCAGGGTTTTCCTGTCAGGGCCATTTTCCATCAACATTCACCAGCAGTATTAATCTAAAAGTTCTGCCAGGAATTCTGTTGCAGACCCCACACCGCCGTGGAAGAGTTCCAAAACCATCCAAAGTTATCTGTTAAAGGTAACAGCGTGTTTACATTCAGAACATCTTTGAGATTACCGAGTTGGAATAGGATTTTTTTTTCTTTCTTTTTTTAAAATCTGTTGCACATTTATTTTCCAAGTTATGGTTATTTTTTTTTCTCTGAGAATCGCGCTCAGTGTTGCTAACTTTCATCCTCAGATGTCTGAGTTTTTTATTTTTATTTTTGCACCTCATTTCAAACTGTGAAACGTTTGTTAGTTTGTTTTTTTTTAATTGCTGCTAGAAAATGTTTTTGTGTTAAATAACATAAACTAAAACACTTAAAAATGCTTAAAAGTATTCTGTGATGGTATTTTGTTAAGTTGACTTGCAGTGCTTGTGATTGTTTTATTTTGAAATTGCTAGAAGGCTGCAATCAGACGTAAACATGTAGTTTAATGAATTGAGTTTGTATTTTCAATACAGTCCGATCTTTTTTTTTTTTACCTTTTTATCCACAGACGAGTATTTCTGCATTTTTTGCTGCTGCTTGGACATGAAATTGGTTGATGAGATTTGTCCATGTAGTTCTGTAGAATTTGTTGTATTTCATATACTTTTATTGTGAATCCCCCTGTTTAGCTATGATTTGTAGCATTAAAAATATTTTTTTTTGTCGTCGCCATAAGTGCAATCTACTGTATTGCACAATGCCATTTGCTGCACACTTTATTTTCCCCATGCCGTAATTTGAAAACTGTAGTACATTTTGGCACTTTGCTTTGATCTTTTTGTACTCTCAGTAATCCCTTTTTTTTTTAAATGGCAAGCTCTTGAGGTTTTTTTTTTTGCCTTGTAACTTAGATATATAGAAGCAACTCCTGGTTGATTGTTTGCATTTTTTTTTTTGTCAAAGTGGAAAAAAAAAGCAACAAAAATGCTGTGGAGATTTTGTGCTTTTTCATGTGTATAAAAAATCCTCATCAATAATTTGCATAACATTAAATAACTACACTAATTATTGTGTACTCGTCATGTGTTGTTGCCATGGTAACATCATATTCTTGTCTATTACTGAGAGCAATGGTAAATTGTATTTTTTTTAAGTATGACAAATAAATACATGATTTGGCAACATATATTAAACCCAAACATATTTTCTTTTACCATATTTTAAATTTCAATTAACACTTTATATTTATTATACTTCATACTAAAGTAAATGCATTACCAATTAATGTATATTTAAGTAGCATCCTGACTGTAATTAAATATTTTGTATTTATTTTTGTAAATGCAACATGCACACAGTTCTATTTATTTACGTTCACTTGTAATAAATCATATTCAACAGCAATTTCTTGCACTATACTGTACTGTAGGTAAGTTTCCCTTTGTAGGATGAGTAGTTTTATTCCATACATTTCACTTCATTTAGATTTACAATTTACACCAATATTCTCTTTCGTATGAAGCCCCAAAATGTTCATAATTCCATGAATGGAAATATGATTAAAATAAATCAATAAAATACCTTCTCAATACATAAAATGAGAATTAAATAATGGAATAACAACTAACAAAATTTAAATGAGGCAATGATATAATAGATTGATTATAAATTAATAATTATCATATACATCATGCTTTAAAATGAAGTTGTTTGTGTATTTAAAAGAAATGTATAAATCCATTTTTTAGTTGATAAATTGTAATAACAAATATGTACTTATTGGATTATGAGCAATAACAAGCTGCTCTGTGTCAAGTAAATTTCTTTTTGTTTGAAGTTTTTAGCCATTCGTTCCAGGGATTCAAAACTTCAGCTCAACATAGTACTGATACCAGGTAGTTCATTTTTAACAACTGGCAATTAGAATGGATTAGAATGCTTGCAAAAAAACTTCAACAGGTTAAAAGGTGGAGACATTTTAAACTGACAGAAAAATTTAAATGGTCTGGCAAAACAACATTTACTTTACACAAAAAATAATAAACATATATAGTAGTAAAGACTTTTATGTCAGATATTTCATCACAAATGTAAGAAACTTTAAGTACTGGCATTTGTTTTGCCCAATATGGACAAATTATTGGCCTGTTTTTAACACTGCTGTTTTATTTTGTATCAGTGAAAGCGTTGTGGCCAAAAAAGACAGTAAATAAGAGGATGTTCCCTTTTATTCAACTATTATTTAAATATCATGTTTTTTTGTTTTGTTTTTTTTTTTACAATATATTTTCCTTGTAGTTTCTCCAATTTAATTAATTTGAACCCTAAAGGTTAGACATTCAAACCTCTAGGCAAGGCAAGTTTATTTTTATAGCACAATTCGTACACAAAGTAATTCAAGGTGCTTCACAAAACAGAAAAATGCATTAAAATCACAATACATCATAGAAAATAATCAACATAAAATTTACTTTAAAAGAAAAGATAAAATTTAGTTTATCTAATTTAGTCTACTTAGTTTATGTTTTTCATTTTTTTTTACTTTAACTAAAAAAATATTCAAATAACACCTTTTTAATTGTACTGTACCTTTTACATTTTTTTGTAATACTATTGTGAGTAAATTAATTGGAAAGTACTTTAAAGCTCTTATTTTTCCGATTTTCTACCGGAAGTGGATCAAGCTTCGCGAGACTGATTGTGTGCGCGAGACTTAGCTTATCATGGCGTTGCTAACAAGTTTCTGTTATAAATATTAAAATCAAAACATTTTAACAAGGAGTGAAACAATTTGGAAGATATTTCAATTGAGGTACCAAGTCATATTTATCTATTTTGTATATTTTTTTGGACAAATTAGGATCCAAATTTACGTTATTTTGAGGGTCGTTGTGGTTTAGCTAAAAAAACAATTTATGCATAAATGGACAGGAGTTTTTAAGTGTTTTTTTTATGTAAAGCAGAACATACAAGTTTTTCTGCCACTATCTAGGTCTTTAATTAATGTTGCGAGTGTTGTACTCCATCTCCCACCAGCCTTTGCGGGACATTTACAGTAAGAAATGGCTCCTGCATGTATACATCGCCCGGACTGTCAGCTGAATGCAGCTGTTCAAAGTCGTTGCCTTTCACAGGCAAGTTTGGACCAGATACGTCCCACTCTGACGCGGACTGTGCCGTTTGTTATTCAGATTTTAGGCAACACCTCCTTGGATCTGCTGACAGGACAATCTCACTTCCTCTTATAAAAGAAAAAAGAAAAAAAAAAACTCATCTTCTTTGAGCGAATTCTGCTAAGCTCGGCATGCGCCCGTGATCAGACTCCGTGGATTGTTTGTTCGTGGGCTGGCAGTAACTGAATGATGGCCACCAACAAGAGGCTGGCTGTGGACACCTCTGCAGTGACCTGCTTTATAACCTTAAGTTTGGCTTGTTTGCACGTGACTGCCCTTAAACCCCAACTTTTTACGAGATTGGGTGCCAGAAATCTCTCCTCTGAACCTCCAGTCATCTACAAGACATTCTACTTTAACCAGAAGGTAAGTAAAATTTTATTATTATTTTAATTATGGATTAAAAAAACCAAACTATTATCTATTTAAATGCAATTGTTTTGATTGTTTCACTTCCCTGTATTTCATTCTGTTTCACTTTTCTTTTAACAGTTGACCTAACAAAATTAGGCTGAATGTCTGAGAAATTATTCTCTGTTTAACATTGGAATTATATTCATTTTTAGCATAATTTAATAGGACTTTTTAATATTACAGTTAGTAGTTTTTTGGTTTTTGTTTTTTTAAACTTGCTGGTATTAGATGCCACTTTCCCCAGTTTATTTATGTCTACTAAAGCTTTTGTTTGCTACTGTTTGCTGAATAACAGCACAGGCTGTTCTATGTAAAATCATTCCGTTTAGGTTTTAAGTGTTGAGTCTGCAGACAATAGGTGTTTTCCTATGGCTTCCTGTAGTGAAGGGAAAGCTTTCACAATCAGCACCGCTCCTGCAGCCAGATCTACAACCATCCGTCCTGGCTCTCTGCCATAGACTGCCATAGGAAGTCTAAGGAGGTCTCCGGGGCCCAGTGAATATGAAACGCTTGTAGCTCAGGGGGGTTTGAAAGATCTCCATTCAGCTCTTGTTTGCTCTTTTTATTGTTACTTCATGGGGGACTCGGATTGCCTTTTGAGCACCGTGTGGTGGTACCTAACGCATCGTCTGGTTTAGTCAAAACAAGCCTGGTTCCAACATCTGTCCTGGATATGATCTAAGGCTACAAGAGAAGACCTGTCACTTATAATAAATAGTCTCCAGTATTTGAATCTGTACTCTTTAATGCATTGATTTTTAGGCAGTTTGTGGTTACAACTTCTTGTCTCTTCTTGTTTTATGCTGCATTTCGTTACATAGCAGACATTCTGCATCAGGTTTTGTGGAACTTTATATCACCCCAATGGGTGCTTTTATCTCACAAAGTTGGTTTTCTTTTATTTCTGGGTTCGGTGTGATTACAAGGTAGATTTTCTATTTTTTAAACAAATTCAAAGATTTGAAGTGCACCTAATGGTTCAACAAATACAGTCTGGGTTTATAAATGAGCTCTGATCTAATTTTTGTTTGTTAGTTTTATGAATGTTTTTGCTGAGATGCACCACAAATGGTCAAAAATAACTTTTTAGGACTGCTGCATTTGCTGCATTAAGATGAGTGGCACATGGTGCCTTTTATTTTGAAAGGAAGTCGTATGAACCTCTGTAAAAAGTCATAATGTGGGGAAAAAAATGCTATTTTCTCTTTATGTTTTATTTTTGCCATGAAAAACCAGTTCACTTACATTTATCACAATGGCAACAATAACATAAATACATACAAAGTGGTGTTTTATGTTTCTGAAGAGTGAAGTACGACTTTGTGGCTCCTATTGCTTAGTGAGAAATTGACCCAAATGGCTCTTGAAGTGTTGGAAGGGTTGTTGGGCTAAACAGTCTCTGAATAAAGTTAGATAAATGCCAGTAAAAATCAAGAGAATTACAAGATCTTCATCCTCATCAGTAGAAATCTAATGTTGGAGCCTACGTGAATCTAATATATAGAATTAACTATAATATTTTTGGTAAACCAGTAGATCATTTTGTCATACATTTAAGTTTAATTTGTGTTTTAAAAACTAAATATTCAGTTTAGTTCTGAATATTTCTTTATTTTACCTGCGCTCCGGTGGGGATCTCCTTTGGTTTAGAGAGAGAAGAAGGAAAAAGTGTTTTGAAATTACAGTCAATCAAATTAAACAAAGACAGATTGGACAAAACATCCAACAAGACAACGTAGACCCATAGAACCAGCTGGGCATATGTGTAATAATGCAGGGCAGTTCAAAATCTCCATTCTTCAACCAAAATATAAGGTTTTTGTTAAAAATTAAAAAATAACAAGGTGTCTTCCAGTTTGACTTTAGGATTTAGATTTATTGTCTTTATTTTTTAAAGCATATTGATTATTAGAGAAGTAAAACAGGTTAGGGAGCTGATGTTGAGTCACTGCTGAATTATCAAACCATTTATTTTAAACACTTGAATTTCAATGGTTTTTAGCCAACATGCACACATTTTTCAAATGTTTTTCTTTTTTACAGAGCACTTCCCTACGACTGAGTATTAAGGCCACCATAAAAGAAAATAAACGAATACACGAGCATTAAGTGGTAAAATTTTGAAAAAAATCCTAATTTCCATGGCAAGAAAGTTATACAATTTAAAAAAAAAAAAAAATCAAATTTTTACGAAAATAAATTTCTAAATTTAAAAAGTTTAAATTTACACAAATGTTACCTTATATTATGTAGAAACATGACAAAATAAAATTCCTAATTGTACAACTGCAGTAAAATTTGGGCTTTTTTTCATAATTGAATGAATTTCTTGTCATATTATTGTTTAGTTTTCCTCTTTTACGGTGGCCCTAACACTCTGCCGTATTTCCCTGGTCCTGCAGATGCAGTGATTATTGTTTATGCTCTGAGGCGTGTTTGGATTTCAGGACAATGCTCCACACCTGTTCCAGCCCACAGCATCCTGTCTAATCAAGCTGACATGACCCAGACCATTTCCTGCCTCGTTACACCCCCCCACAGCCTCATCTCAACAATTTCTGTTTGCTTGTCAACATAAAAATTTAACCCAAAAAACGGCATGATTCCCTTTCGTAATCACTACTAGTAAAGCCGCTGTGGACTTTCTTTCTTCCGTCACTCGCAGGGAAAATCTCCAGCGATCATCTTTTTCCTTGTAGCCTCTGTATGAGAAAATCCGAAATCTTCAGGAAATCCTCTTGACTGTCCTCTGTCTCCAGACAATGAATGGAAGTGTCCTCCTGCATCCTTCAGCTTGAAGTACCTGCTGCACTTCCCAGGGGGCTGTGCTGCCGTGGCTCCCGTCTCCTTGCTTTGCTTGGGAGGCAAATGCGGTTTCTGCATGCAGCGGGGCGTACGTTGACCTGCAAAGAGCTGCGGATGCATTCAAGCTGAGGGGCAGCTGATGTGGTGTTAGTCGTCGCCACATGGTGGCGCTACATGTTAGTTTGTGTGGATGTTATTAAACCAGATTCCCAGGATTGGTCACATTCATACAAATTTTACATTTTCTGAAAAACACAACATTTCTATTTGTTACTATTTTTCCACCTTTAGTTTTTAAAATTTCTCATCTATAGTTGTGCTTTAGTATATATATATATATATATATATATATATATATATATATATATATATATATATATATATATATATATATATATACACACTTATATGTATATATATACAAATATATATTTATATATATATATATATATATATATATATATATATATATGCACCTAAATTAACATTTAAATAATGAAATTCTAATGTCCATAAACATAAATATATGGAATTCATCTAACCTGTCATCGTTGTGTGCTTTGGGACACTGAATTTGTCCTTTAGCTGTCTCATGGTGGCCTCACGCTGAAAGCTTTGCCAAAAGCGAAGGAGTCGAGGCCTGAATGAACACATTGAGGGCCCCACATCTTGTTGCTGTCATTGGCTGGTAAAAATGCTGCCTCTTTTATGTCTTCCAAGTAGGGAAGAGAGCAGCAGTGGGCAAAAACAAAACAGAAACTCTCTTTTTTTCCCCCGTCTTGTTTTGCATGAAGCGTTGGGGTTGTCTGAAGGGTTGGACGGCTCGGAGGCCTCACGCAGGCGTCCTCTCTGTGAGGCGGTTGTTTCGTCCCGTCTTTTGTTCTGTCAAGAAGACAGGAAACGGGCCTGGAAGAAGTGGGAGAATCCAGCACCCTTGAGATTTCATAAAAGGATATTTCAGAGGCCATCCCAAGTGGAACTAATGTGGCATCCTTCAAAGATGCCTCCAGTCATTTTTAATACAAATTGGGGCTAATTACCTCAAAATTCAAACATCAGGATTTTTTTTTTTAATTTTGTGAAGCCTTTAACAACACATGGACTGTGTTGTTCCCCGTGAATGTTGTATAACTGGAGTTCAACCATAGCACTTAAAGTTTATTTTACTTGAATATATCAAGAACACTACAAAGCATGTACTTGTAGTGTAGTAAGCATACTAACTGAATACTTCTTCAGACTAAATTGGAAAGTTTACAATAGTAACCTGTAGAAACAGTACCGTAAACTGCAAGTAACCTGGCTTACGTTTAGTATAGATTAAGAATACTTGTAGTACAGTTAAATAGACTACTATAAATAATTACAGTTCTTGAAAAAGGCCATATTTTCTGGTATGTAAGTCACAGGAGCCAAAAAAGAAGAAAAAACCATATAGAAGTCGCTTCATAGTATTCCAGGCGCATTTGGGGGAAAACTGCAATGCCTCTGAACAAATCCAAGCCCAGCGCAACGCTGTTCACACCGAAAAGATTTACCGTCCACTGCCTCTTTTACCACACGCATCAAATTGGCCGAACTGTGAAAAAAAAAACGTGACCTATTCTCCGCAAAATACGGTAACTAGAAACCTGAGGTCAATTTGCATCAAATTTCGTCTTTTGCAGATTAATCATTTTGGATTCCTCGAGGACGGCACTTTCAAGCAAAGGTACCTCGTGGCAGACAAACACTGGCAGGAGCCTGACGGACCCATTTTGTTCTACACTGGAAATGAAGGCGACATCACCTGGTTCTGCAATAACACTGTAAATACCTGGCTTGTCTGCTGACATCACACACGCAGGCTGTCTTGAGTCTACTGCTGAAGTACCTGTGGCTGATCTTTCTGCAGGGATTCATGTGGGAAATAGCCGAAGAGTTAGGCGCCATGCTGGTTTTTGCAGAACACCGCTACTACGGAGAGTCCCTGCCGTTTGGACAAGACTCCTACAGCGTATGTGAAGATGCAGGATTGTACACAAGCAATACACACTGATGATTGCATTTCAAATATCCCTAAAAAGATGTCGTCCAATCCCCCCCTTTATTTCTGCAGGACAGCAAACACCTGAACTACTTGACCTCGGAGCAAGCGCTTGCAGATTTTGCTGTTCTCATTCAAAATCTGAAGAGCAAAATGCCGGATAGCCCCGTCATCTCCGTGGGAGGTTCCTATGGAGGGATGCTCTCCGCCTGGCTCAGGATGAAATACCCCAATGTAGTTGTCGGGTAAAGGAACCAATCCAATTTTTTTTTTTTTTAGCTAAATTACAGCAAAAAATAAAGAAGTTGGGTCACATGTTAAGCCTTACTCCCATATGAATGCAAGTGGGGTTTTGGGTTGTGGGGAGGGTCATAGAGAGGAGCGGCCACCTCAAAGGGTGTCATAGCAATCAAAGCAAGAATAACAATACATCCAGCAGTTATACATTCATACAAAGACGTATCAAACTTAGGTTAGTTAGACATTAAATCAAATATTGATTGAAAAAGAGTGGAAGGAAGTATATTTATATAATCCCAGCCCTATTCTACTGTACCATTTTCATTACATGATTTATCATCATCCGGTTCATAACATTTTATCAGACAGAATTAAGAATCTTTAAGCATCAATAAATCATATAACAAAGATGAATTACTTAATTAACACTACTTAATTACTGATCAATATGCTTTTGGCACAGGGGGTGCACGTGATACGTAAGTACTCGTAGGAAGCCCATAGGATGTCCACACGAACTACACTCTGGGAATCTAATGTCCTTATTCCTACAGTCAGGCTGCACCCAAGGAGTTATCTGGTAACTTGAGGACAGCCGACTGGCTCCCAGCGCCATCCACAGGGTTCGGACGAAAAAAAACCCAAATCTGTCCGATGTGTTTGCATCTCCACTACACCACCCTTACTAACCCTCACCTGTCCCCCACAACATGCCAGTAGAAATAAAAGTTTTTCACCGAGTGGTCTATGATCTTGATATTTTCACTTGTGTACCTCATACAGGTTTGCCCATTTTTTTAGGGGCAGCGGTTAATTAAACTTTGTTTTTCAATATCCATATTACCTTTATTTGTTTATGTTATATGACTTTTAATTTTTATTTAACCTTTGATCTTTACCAGGAGGATCTGTTGAGGACAACTTCTCATTTATAATGACAACCTGGCAAGAAATCACTCACTCTAGAGTAAACCGTGTGGATTTTTGGGTTTCAGAGCTCTGGCGGCATCTGCACCGATATGGCAGTTTCCCCGGATGGTGGGATGTGGAGATTTCTACAAAATAGTAACACAAGACTTTGCCAAAAGTGGCCAAAACTGCGATGTAACCATTCGCCGCTCTTGGAAGGCAATAAATAATGTCTCTTCCACCGGTGAGTCCAAACTAAATGAACTATAAAGCTCTGTTTAAATTTAGAGTAAATCATAACACATGTTTATGGAAAGTGTGATTTTTCGGCAAAAGGACAACCAAAATTATGCTTAGACTATAAAGATATTTCTGTCATCAACATTCTTAAGTACGAATTTAAGGGTGCATCACAATAGGAGCAGATGTTTAAATTGAATTTGGAGACATGAGGACGAAGGTCGGAGGCTTTCCTTACTGTGTCCCACCTGCTGCTGTGCCTTCCTTAATGCTCATGTAAATTATGTCAATTTTTTGCATATTAATTTAGTGGGCAGACTGTATTTTAACAGAAATTCTTAAGATTGTTTGATGTTTTGTCAAAAAATCCAGACATCTAAGTTTTAAGAAGTAAAAAAATAAATAAAAGTAAACATATATTTAAAAAATAATTTTATTTGGTTTATTAGTTAGTTTTAAATGCATTATTTGCATACATTTTTTTACTTCGACTGTTTTGTTATAAATAAAAAAAACAATCTAACTATTTATAGGCATGAGGAGTGATTCATTTTGTGATATAAAATAATGTAAAATGAAATTTGTTTGTTAATTTTTCCAGCCCTTTATCTTAATAAAAATGTAAAAACTTGTTAGTAATGAAATTAAATGTATTTTGTAATTCAGTTTGCTGGATATATGTGTGTGTGTGTGTATGCATGTATGTATATATATATATATATATATCAATCAAATAACATCTGGACTTTTTAGTCCACATTAAAAAGAAATTAGCACTAAAATATCTACTTTTTCCACTTTCTCTCTTGTCAGCTTCTGGTCTTCAGTGGTTGTCTGAAGAGTTCAGTTTATGCTCGCCGCTCAAAACTAAGACGGACGCCATTATCTTCAAGAGCTGGCTTCAGGAGACGTGGGTGAACCTGGCCATGGTGGACTATCCCTATGAAGCCAGCTTCCTCCAACCACTTCCTGCGTGGCCAATCCAGGTAAACAGAAGCATCAGATTTAAAGCCTCCGGTTGAAAACGACCCTATAGGCCATCTGAGGGGTTGAAGTCCCACTCCAATCATCTTTTGATGTTTTGTAAAAGCTTTCCGAGTGTTCCTTCAATAATGATCATGCAGTTTTTGGCCAAACTCAAGAAACCTGTGTCGTTTTTCTTTAGGACATCATTTTTACAGAGCAGCAGGAGTTTATTAGAAATTCACCTCTGAGTTGTGGGCGGGACTGTTGGAAAAAAACCCCGCCCCCTCTTTCCATCACCCATCTGTTTACACGCTCTCCCACTAGCTTACAGCTAGCCACATGCCAGCTCAGATGAGGAGTAACTAGACGTACGTGGGTCTACTTATCTGGAAGTGGAAGAAAGCAGGGAGCTTGTGGCCCACCCAGCGTATTTTCACAAATTCTCTCTTTTTTAAACTGAATTTTTTCGTCTTCTCCTGAATTGCGACGATTTGAATAACGAAAAAACATTTTGAGTTTCTTTACAGTTTTCTTTACAGTTTCTTTACATATGAATCCGTTAGTACCAAAGGGGCCCAAGACCAAGAGGTTTGTTTTTCCAGGAAATGATTTTAATGGCATAGCTTAAAGGGAGGCTACACCAAATGATTAATACTTTACCCAGATTTATCACCAGTTCATAGCTTACAAATGCTATAATATGATAGCCTCACTTTTATCATTTCAGAGGACTAGCAAACTTAAGTCTCTGGACTTGGGCCCTTCTTGAATTAAACGGGGGCGCTGCCATATTGGATAACTAGTGCTGCCATCTATGGGTTAAAGCTAAACCCATGCAAGAGAGGCCCAAGTCCAGGAATTTGTATTAATGCATTTTAAATGTCAGGCATAGTCAGTACATTATAATGGACTTGGGACTTCTTTGCACATGATCAGATAGCTTTTCTCTTAAAGACCATAGAACATATAATATCTCTATTTAGAAAAAAAATTGTGGACTTGGACCCCTTTTGAACTAACCGATTCATATGTCCTCCATCAACAGAAGAACGTGTTAAAAACACCAAAACCTCAATTTTCATGGAAGTGCTTATATTTATTTCCGCTTTTTTGTAGTTCTTTTTTTTTTTTTTTTGTACTTTAGTGGTTACTTCGACCGGGACCGGCTTCTCCTTAATGAACGTGCGACTCGGCTGATTGTGTTACAAGTGTTTGTTGTGTTGGGCTCTTTTGTGTACAGCAACCTTTAACACGCGTCATACATATTCATCGGTTCCTCTGGGAGTGAAAGTATTCTTTAGATAAGCAGCAACAAGCGAGGCTCAGTTCCTCCGCTTGTCTCGCACCAACCGTCCTTTCATTTGCACGCCCTGTCCGATCTGCGAGGTGTTCCCGTCAGGGGGAAAAGGTTCTCCACTGGTAATCAGCAAAAGCTCTCCTCCATTAAGGAGCGAGCTTTCCTTTCGCAGAAATAAACAGAAATTGCTCATTAACTTTTATATTAATCCAATTTTTCTACAGATTTATCATGAAAACGATGAGGGGCATCCTGTTGAATAAACACAAAATGCTCTTTTTTGGTTTGATTTCAGTTTTTTTTGGCTGCTTGCCTTTAATGTATGCGACCCCCTATGGGTGGTTTTAGCAGTTTTGGCTGTTGGGTGCAAAAAGGAGCTTTTTTCTGTAATGACAAAGCTAATGTGATTATCTGAGTGAGTGTGAGAACGGGGTATTGAGGGCTTAGAGGAGGGAAATCTGTTGGCACAGATGAATGTATAAGCCTAATCCTATCTGAAAAGTAAGGAGAAGATGCTTTGGAGCTATTGCAGTGTTTTTGGGGTGTTTTTTTGTTGTTGTATTTTTTTTTTTCACAGCATAAATCTTTGCTTGGACATGTCTGTGGCCCTCCTCATCCATCGACCACCAACTCCTCCCCGCTCCAGAAACAAAAGCCTTAGTAACAAACTCCCCTCCAACCCTCCAAACAACAGAGCCCAGTTTGTCCGCTTCACAAAGAGCGCCGAAACAACCGCCGCCGCCGCCAAATCGGCATCCATAACAACACAGGAAAATGAAACAAGAGCTGAAACGCAAATATTTATCATTCACACTATTAATTCTAAGGAAATCGGCCACAGTTGAACAAAACAAAGGAGAAAAAAAAACGGCGTTTACAAGAGCAAAGCCTTTAGATTTATAAATCAATTTGGCTTCTTACATGAATGCAAGGTATTTTTTTCTTCTGCTGCCAAGATCGGAGCGATAAATTCTGGTCCATTCCAGGGAATTTCTTATGCAAATCCGGCGGCACAACGTTTTATGTGGAAAAACACTTTATGGGCCACAAGAAAGTATTCGCCAGCCTTGTAAACAACTTTGATCTATGCTGGTTATCAAAGACCCACTGATGAAAAAGAAAAAAGGATTTTGGGAGTTTTTAACATGTAATTTGGGCATTTTTCTGACGATGAAGGACATGTATTAAGTACATTAAAGTTTTGATTATTTCTTGATTTGAAATTGTGAATCCAGAGCAGACGAAAAAATGCAGTTGGAAAAAGACAGTGTTTGATTCACAAAATCAGATCAACGATTCACAGATCAAACGACAATTCTTACTATTTATTGAATGAAAATTAAAATAGTATGTTTTTGACCACTGTCATTTACTCGTATGTAGTACAAGAGAACCGAATCATCAAAGCAGATAAAAACACAAGGACTTTAAAATGAAGAAATGGTTTTTGTCACTAAAAAAAAAATCAAACTCAGGGTTTTTTTTTCCATCAAATTCCTCATTAACTTCAGCATTAAACAACACATGAACATCACTGTTGCTTTAAAACATTGAACAACTTTTTCCATCCTCAAAGTTTAGCTGACAACAGTTCAAATGGATAGATCACAGAAAGAAAATAAATGAAGACACAACGAGACTTAAATAAAAATGGCTCTAACAAGATTTTTGTAATATCTCAAAATTCATATTGTTCAGATTTATATATATATATATATATATATATATATATAAAGCATTTTTTTCAGAACTTCTGTCTCTTTTTTCGTCTACGAAAAAACTTGATACTTTTACTTTGACAACAAGAAGCATCATCAACATTTTATTTAGTAAATGTATTAACTTTGCGTGACTGTAGCGCTTTAAATCCAACGTTATTCTCCAATTAACATTGAAAATTACTCTGCCTGGAGTGCAGTTTCACTTCATTCCATTAAATTTATGAAGATCGCAACTCAGCAATCTCTGACGTTGCAAATATTTGTACCTTGGGAACAGATGGCGAATATCTGAGTATTCAGATGCTGGTTACAGCCCTGATCCATGTCCGTCTTTGTTTTCCTCATCTGAGCTGGCATCTGGCTCAAAACTGTGCCGCTGGATAGTTCCAATATTGCTCGTAATGTCAGGTTGGGAGTGTGGGGAGCTGTAAGCTAGCTGGAAGGCGTGTAAACAGAGAGCTCTCAGCAGCTGGGAGAGGAAGGGAGAGGAAGGGGAAGGCACCAACGATCTCAACCACAGCTTGGAGGCAAATTACTTATGAACTCTTGCCGCTCTGCAGAAACTATGTCCTTGAGAAACTATTTAGGATTTTTGGATAAAAACAGTATAATTGTGATTAAAAGACGACTGGAAACAGTTTGACATTGGATCAAAATGTGATCCTAGTGGGTCTTGAATGGATGCAAAGGCTAACCTAAAGTTGACCTGCTTTTACTTGTTCTGAAGGTGGTGTGCAAGTATCTTGCTTTCGACTCTAAAGTGTCCGACTACGATCTGCTACATGGCGTCTCTCAAGCAGCTAAAGTCTACTATAACTACACTGGAAGCTCCTCCTGTCTCAACACATCGCAGACAGCAACCAGCAACCTCGGGGCTCTCGGCTGGACGTACCAGGTTCTGGAGATCCCTGATCCGCTGTTTAAAAAAAATAAAAAATAAGATTGATGCAGATATGTGGTACCAGCCTTGCTCTCAATTACAGGCCTGCACAGAGATGGTGATGCCCATGTGCACAGATGGGGTGCAAGACATGTTTGAGCCTGAAGACTGGAACTTCCAGGCCTTTTCCGATGAGTGTTACAGCATGTTTGGCGTCCGGCCGCGTGAAGACTGGGCCGGGACACTGTATGGGGGCAAGGACATTTCCTCTCACAGCAACATCATCTTCAGGTAATCACTACTCCTCAGATGGAGGCAGAAAATACCTATTTTTGATCATTTTCCTCCAATAATATGAAGATGGTGCATCAAAACTTGGATTTTGGACTCTTGAGAAATGTTTGGGGGTTTATGTTTTATCTTCAGAACTCCAAACCAGAACTTTGTCCTTTTTCAGTAAAGTAAGACTTAAAGTAACTCTAAAGCTATGTACACACCGGGCATGTGACTCACGGTTATGAACGTTTGTTTAGCCCGTAGTGTCAGGGACGACCCTGACGAAGGCGGAAAGTATTCCACCGATACATGTCGGTACTTTTTACAAAAAAGAAACCAGGGTCTGATAGAAAAAAAATAATTTAAGTACTTAATGAAAAGAATGGTACGGGCACAAAGTGCAATTTGAAATTCCTCCTTGATGATTAATTTTTAAACAGTTCAGTGAATTAAAAGGGACGTCGTCCATACATCACCACCCTCTCAGAGTCCATGAGAGGTCAACGTTTGAACCGGTTGAACTTGCAACGCGCATTCATTGGCTACACACACCTAGAAAATGGTCAAAAAACGTGCGTAGCGAAATGCCTGTTTACGTGTACATGGACTTGTCTTTGGAAGTGGCTGCCTGAATGCACGTTGCCTTGGCAACTTAGCGTTAGACTTGAAACATGGTTCAAACTTGACTTGTGTGAGGTGACGTGTGTGTAAAAAAGGCAAAATAAGAAATCAAACAGTTAGTCCTACTTTACTTTGATTTGATTCACAAAGTGAACATTTTAGGTATAGTCATAAAAATAAAAAAGAGAGACAACTGCACTGTATGAAGGAGAGGATGAACGGGGCTCTGTATTGTGAGATATTAGGCAAAAACCTCCTTACCTCAGTCTGAGCGTTGAAGATGGGTCGTGGCTGGGTCTTCCAGTGACCAATGACCCGAAGCACACAGCCAAGAAAACCAAGGAGTGGCTCCGTAAGAAGCAATATCAAGGTTCTGGAGTGGCCTAGCCAGTCTCTAGACCTAAATTTTTTTTTTTTTACTACTTTTTATTTATTTATTCAGTTATTTATTTATATGTATTTTCTATTTTTATTTTATTTATTTATCCATTTTATCTTGTTTTATGAACTTGAACCTTATTTTTAACGTGTTATTTTAATTTACCTTATTTCAATGTTTTATCCTTTTTATCAATATGTTTACTTTTTGATTCTCATTTTTATTCATTTTTATTTCCGGTGCTTCCTCAGCTGGAACCTCTCCCTCTGGGACGGCTGCTGTTCAGCCACTGCGGCTCTGGGTGGGGACCTGCATCACCGCTTAGCTGTGGTGGAGCGGTCCCTGCCTGTGATGCTGCATTTGGCTGGTTATACGGCTGTTCACAGGGGGGGAGGTTCCAATTACTAGCGTTTCCAGCATCATGTTTTTGTGCTCAGCCTATTTTTCATTGTCATTTCCTACCAGTTAGAGGGTGGGAGGTGTTAAAGGCATGGGGGGCTAGGTACGGGGAGGGGGGCCCTTTTATTTATTTATTTATTTTTTAATGCTTGCTTGTTTTTATATTTTGTTGTTTTAATGTAAAGCACTTTGTGTTATATTTTTATATGAAAAGTGCTTTATAAATAAAGTTTGATTGATTGAAATCCAATAGAGAATCTTTGGAGGGAGCTGAAACTCCGTGTTGCTCAGCGACAGCCCTGAACCCTGACAGATCTAGAGGAGATCTGTATGGAGGAGTGGGCCAAAATCCCTGCTGCAGTGTGTAGAAACCTAGTGAAGAACTACAGGAACCGTTTGACCTCTGGAATTGTTAACAAAGGCTTCTGTACCAAATATTAAAGCTGTTTAACTCAAGTGATCAAATACTTATTTGACACATCAAAATGGTGTATAGCAGTAATTTAAAAAATAAAAATGCATCGAAATCTCACATTAACATTTTCAATCTGCCATTATGTTAAAATGTGTAAACATAAAATAGTGTGTTTGCTTGGGACACGGAAAAATCAGATAATACAAACTTAAATTATAGACTAAGTCATAGAACTAAAGAGGATGATTACAGTATTTTATTTTAAGACAAATCTATCCAAATTTTCCGCTGTTGGTTTCAGTAATGGCGGTCTGGACCCGTGGTCGGCTGGGGGGGTGACGTATAACATCACAGAGTCTCTGGTTTCCATCATGATCCCCGATGGCGCTCATCACTTGGACCTCCGCTACAGCACCGACTGGGATCCGCCGTCTGTGCGAGCTGCCCGGGCGCTGGAGCTGAAGTTCTTCCAGGAGTGGATCGAGAAGACCAAGAAGAGAAAAACGGGACGAAGCGGTACAGAAAACCGGCTTTAACAGGAATATTTCTAATTCTATCAGACTCCAAAGTTTGCCAGAGACAATTTAGGACGTTTCTGTGGAAGGAAAACTTGAATTTACACTCCTATTTTTAATGCCAAACCGTAACAATTCAAGGAATTTATACTTTAACCGCCAAAGAAATGTTTGAAAAGAACACCTGCTTTATTGCTGACGAGTTTTCAAAGTATGAATGGATTCCTTGGAAGTTTTTCAAATGTTGTCTAATTATTTCACTTCTTTCAGGGTGCTTAAGCTTTATTTTGAAAACCATCCAAATCTCACTTAGTCGATTGCGATCATTCATGCTGATTTCCAGCTGCTCTCTTCCAGGTATGATTGTTTTTCTACCACGTTGAAGATTGTCACATTTCAATAAGCCTCCGGAAAAACGCCTGGTACTAAATCTCAAACTTTGACGTGTTTTGGAAAATAAACTTCACAGAAGAACTGTTTCACTCCATTTTTTAAAATTTTTTTTTTGCATCACCTTTCTTCACTGGGTTGTAGTGAAAATTCGCTGATTCGTTCACTGCAGAAAAAGGCCCTCCAAAGAAAAAAAAAAAAAAGTCCAAACTTTTTAAAGTTTGAAACATTTTAGTTAGGGTGTCTTCAGCTCGGACATTTAAATTAAATTTAGAGTTTGTTTTCCCTGATAATCCAGAACAAATTTTCTATCTGAATGCAGCCAAGTGGCCCCTGGTCCGGGACCGGGAACCGCTCTCTGGTCTCAGTTCATTTCCAACTTAGTCAGATGAATGGAGGTTCATCAAAAAAACTTTTTACAACGTTTTCCCAACAATCTAAATGTCATAAACACTTATCACATATCCTGTAGATATCCTACCCCATCTTTATTTTTCATTTACGTTTAACCTTTCGGCATTCAGAGTGAACAGCAAAGTAAGCATCTTATTGTACAGGGAAACCTGTTTCCTAACTGTGCGTATGACAATAAACCCTTTTGAATCTTGAATCTTCTTAGCCATCGTCTCATCAGTAACGGCCCAGCAGCATGTCTCCGCTGTACCAAAGCAGCAACTACAAAGTCTTGAACCCGACGTTAATACAGACGTTCGAAACTGTTCCCCGAAACATAAAGTTTGAATAATTGAACTCTCCCGACGAGGATTGCAAAGTGCAGGACTTCCATTATTCTGTCTCTCGTTGTTTTGCTCCGCCCTCACAATTCTTGGCCAATGACTGAAGAGATCTTTAGTCACTTGGTCTTGTTTACGTGTTTTTTATCAGAATAGTATGTTTGAGGGCCGTCTTAAGACAGACCAAAGGTGAGGTTCAGGACTCGATCCGGACAAACAGACTTTTCTGGTCTGAATACACCCTTAAGGTAAGCACAAGAAATAGCCAAAGGGGTAAGAAAAATTCTCTTACCAAGAATTCTTATTTAAAAAAAACTTCTGGTCAATTTTTCTATCGAAAAATATTCTTGATTTTTTTTTTTTTAAAAACAAAAAAACATTTTTTATTAAATACTTTTCTTTTGTTTTGTTTTTTTGTCATATTCTTATTTCTCTAATTCTCTAATTTGCTGATTTTTTTTGAGCCATCACATTATGGGAGGGCCACCCCCCCAACCCCGTTCTTTTGCCCATGCTTACATCCGGCCTTGGTTTATGGATGGATTACATAGAAAGAAAGTTTGGGCTCAGCTCAGCGACGGAAAGTCCCAGAGAATACGACTATTTCCCTTGAAACGAGGGTCTTTTTCAGCGTTGAGACACTTCGTCGTGTTTCGGAGCAGACGAGGTCGTAGAGTTCAATTTTCCCTCCACAAGAACAATTGTCTTTGCTGGAGATTTAATAAAATCCCAATCAGAGGTGGTCAATAAGGCGGGTGGTGGGAGGTTATTGCAGTTACGCCTGCTGACCCTGTGGGACCCCCACCCCCCACCCGCTCACATTAACTTACTGGCTGCCTTTAAAGCTCTAAATTGTGGCAGCCTGTCGACTCTGATCGGTGCCCCCCCCCAAGCGTTATTATTAATACAACTCCTGTTGTGCAAAAGAGGTTTAAAACGACGATGCACAAACCTGCAGGGAGCCTGGAGAAAAGCCCCCCCCCCCCCACACACACATATCCTTTTAAGCCTTGTCATGACCTTGTGGTGTAAATGTGGAGCATGTCCCGCTCCGGTATGCGAGTTTACCTAAACACAAAGCAGACTTCTACGCCTTTTTTCTTCTGGTCACAGGCGTCACTGAATTTCTTCGGGGAACAGAGACGCAGCTAAACCCCCGGGGGGGTAGGTGGGGGTCTCCGCCGCTGAATGCCCTCCTTAAATGTTTCTCAGGACTTTAAGAGGTCATTCATTTTGTTGGCCTTTTTTTTAGCCCCCCTGACAATCGTCATCAATCAGAGATGTTATTAGTATTCACTCAACTCTTGAGTGTGTCTCTGCTCAGACGGGGACCACACACTATTAGGAAGAGATTAAGGCTGTGCGTGTCACATCATGTTGTACCAAAGGAGCCCTGTTCCCACTTCTTTTGGACTGAGGAATGCTGAATAAGCAGATTCTTTTGAACAGAAGGGATGCCACCTCAAATAAATGGACAGAATCCAGTTTTTGGGGGTGAAATAACACCCCACGTTCAGAAATGTGATTTAAAAGAGATGAAGGGAATCGAACACACGCACAAGTGGGAACGTCCTCAGCTAAGGCCCATCCCCGCTCTCCCTCTCAGCCTTAATGCAACAATAGGAACTTGTTTCCGGGATCTCGGCGTCAGTGCTCTGCGCAGTGAATGACCCACCAGCACAAAAGCCAAGACCTCCCGACTCGAAAGAGTGGCCATGGCTGCCACGACTGGGATGTGGTCACTCTGCCAAGATGGGGGGGCTGCTGGGAAAAAAAAAAAGGAGCTCCTCCACTGAGTCAGGGTGCCGTGCTTCCAAATAGCTGCAGCTGTTTTCTTTCCACTCAAAGAAAAGCCCCGTTATGCCAAAGCGAGGACTCAAACCTTGAGTTTGCATTCAAGCCGTGTTCTGGAAGAGTTACACATGGATTACATAAACAAGACGTCTTTCACCATTTGTGCTCAGATCAAAGACAGATCAGACATTTTTCCAACACTAAATGAAGACACAACAAAACCTTCATCATTTGTAGCCTTACCAGAGCTTAACCCTACAGAACCATTTCTATCATATTTGGTCCACGCATTTCTGAGACCTCTATCTTATTAGCATAATTCAAACTTACCCATAAAAACCCATTGTACTTAACCATTCTGCCCTGTAGTTGCTCGTCGTTCCACTAGGGGCAGTACAGGGGCCCTTTCCTGCTCCTTTAAAAATGGCTGCCTCCGTAAAATCTCAAAAACCCTTTTGGCATTGTTCATTGTTTCATTGTTTTAAATGACTATTCGAAAGAAAGTAAAATTTGTTGATATTTAATTTTTTATGATAGATCTACGGCATGTTAAAAATGTGTGGATCAAATCTGAGTCAGTGGGTCACTCATGTCAGTATTTTTTCTTCTTAAACCGGCATTCTTGTGGGCAAAAACCTATTCACACCACCTATATCTCATAAAAAAAGACATTACAATTTTTTTTAAAGAAAAAAAATAAATCTTAAATCCAAAAGAAATTCAATTTAATTGCATTTCTTTGATGTAGTGAGCTTTTTATGCCATTTTTAGCCAAAATCCATAGACCTGTGATGCTTTATAGGGCACCGTTTTGGCAGTAGTTCATTAGAATTTCTACAAAGCTCGTGACCTGAGATGGGTAAAAAAAATAATTAACTTGTCATTCCTAAACATGGAGCATTACTTGGATTTACAGCAGATACCTTCACATTTCTGTCTGTGTATATCTCATGATAATGCATGGAAGACACGGAGGATGTTTAGAGATCGCATTTATTTATCTTAAAAAGCTCTACAAAAGCATCGGTAATCACGTCTCCATCCATGTCTGGGTTCATTCCCCTCCTGGTACGCACTGCGTCCCGCTGCTAAAGCTGCTTTCCGCCACTACGTCCGTGTCTTTGTGACCCACATTAGTTCAAGAATCAAACCAAGGGATGTATTTGTTATCGTCTCGATGAAAATAAGAAAAATACCAGACGATTTAGGATGCCCGAGCTGGCTGCTCTCCGTCTGCCGGCCCGCCATCTGCCCGGATGCCAGCATAGCAAGCAAGCGAGCTCCGCTGCCGGCAATCGTTATGCCGCTCCGGCGGCGGACAGCCAGTCGCCTGGCATAGCGATCACCATGGTCAATGGAAACATCAGTGATGCAATGGCAAGATTACTTTTGTTATTGCTTCAAACCAGTTTTCGTATTTACACTAAAGATAGAACCGAAAGCATTTAAGTTTATTTTTTTTGGGGTGTGTAAAAGGTCATAATTATTTTTTGGGAACAAATTCATTTATTTTTTTTTACCCATGTCAGGTCACGGGCTCCGTACAATTCACCTTTGAGTCGTTGGCGCAACTGTTGGTGCAGAGCAAGCCCACCCACCCTTCCTGTCACCCATAACTGGAAGTTCTCTGTTTTATACTAAAGTCCTGTTAGTTTACAGCCCCTCACACCCCCAACCTAACATTTGTCTGCAACTGGACGCATCAGAATGGCCTATTTTATACATTTATTCAGCTTTTTACAACTATTTGAATAAAGACATATTTAGAAATGCCATTTTTAAGCTTCAATTTCTCAATATATATCGTCCATGACGAGATAAATGCTACAAGAACATGTTAAAAACAATGAAAACATGATTTTTATGGGAGTGCTCCTGACTCCGGAGCACATCCTGCTTCACCCTCCCCACATCCCCCAAGAAACCTCCTGTAAAGACGTTATTGTCTACAACCTAGAAGTTTCATATGCAGGATTTCTTAAGGTCAACATTTCTGCTGGCACACCGAGCCGTTCTGCACTTTATTCCCCTTTAATTTAACAGCAGCGGCAGCTTTTCTAGTTAAATCAACTGTTCATTATTGAGACCCCGTTTTACGAAGGGGCTGTGAGGTGCAATTTAATGAATCTCTGGCACAAAGCTCCCTTTCAGCACCGCGCGAAGAATAGAGGCTATTTAGACCCTGTAGGGCTTTATGTCAAAGGCAGCCCATAATAGTTGTCAGGCCGGGGCAGAAATTCCCACTGGCCTAGGAATGCACTAGAAATCAACTTTTGCCATGAGCAGATTAAGACACAAGGAAGCCATTGGAGGATCCTCCTAAACATTGCCATCTGTTTGGATACATCGATTTTCCCACAGACGTGAAGCTGATCTGAAGGTCACACACGACCTGTTGCTATTTTGCTGTGAAAAAGTACTTATTTGTCCCCAAACTGAACAATATATTCTATATTAGCTATGGATGATCTATTTTTTAAGCTATTTATCATAAACGTGGCTTTTTTTCCAAACCAGTTTGGGTTTTGTGACACAGATTTGCCCAGAGGCTTTTCTGCTCACGGTTACAGTAATGTCCTCTGGCTTCATGAAAGCCGTTGTGGTTGAAAGCACACACAGCAGTTAGAGCAAGAGGAGGAGGCTCCTGACGGAGGTCATTGTCTTCGGCACGGCAGGGAACTCCAGACAAATCCCTCGTACATGCAGGTTGTCACCCACAAGCAAAGAGTTAAGTCCTGCGGTTCCTCGGCCCCTCCTCTTTGATGTTCTGACATCATTTGCCCTGCCCCCTGAAAGATCTACCCGCTCTCCTCAGAGCCCGTCACTTCTGCTCTGCCATGTCTATGAGCAGCTTCAGGACCGAGGGTTTTCATCAGAGGAACAAAGCCATGATCTGAGGGGACTTCTGGGGTCCCAGAGGACGCCACGGGCGAAGCTGCCGGGCTCAACAGAGTAATGGCTGTTCAGACGGCAATCATGAACCCCCAGTTCATGAGTTTCTGCTTCCCTGGGTCTGTGATGGAGTTCGACGTGGAGAAAAGTCTGGATGGGAGTCTCCTCTGTGAGGCGGAGCAGGATGAGGACTTCAAGGAGACCACGAGGGACCTCCTGAGCTTCATCGACTCGGCCTCCAGCAACATCAAGCTGGCTCTGGACAAGCCGGTGAAGTCCAAGAGGAAAGTCAACCACCGGAAGTATCTTCAGAAGCAGATCAAGCGGTGCACTGGCATCATAACACCCGGAAACGGATCGGAAACGCCGGTAAAAAGACAGAGTTCCCCTGTGTCTCAGCAGAGCTCTTTGCAGAACAAAGTCCTCCCTAAACGGGACGGAGTCCAGGCCAACCTGCAGAGCAAGAGCCTGGCGGCTCTCTTCAGCCCCGTGAAGGATATAAGAGGCGAGAGAGCGAAGAAGCCACCCCTGAGACACCGCAACCTGCCTCCGTCTTTCTTCACCGAGCCTGCCAACTGCTCTAAAGTCAGCCCCACGTCTGAGGTGACCCTCAAGGACCTGGAGCGAGGCAGCCCAGACTTCTTTGAGCTCCTGGGACCCGACTACGGCAGCATGGTTAGCGACCAGGATCTTTACCCAAGCGGGCCTCTGCGCATGCAGCCGGAGCTGGGAGGCCTGGACCCCGCTTCTTATGACGCCCATGTAGTAGCTCATCATCTGTACGCAGCAGACCCCTGGACTAGCTGCTCAGGACCTTCCAAGAAGCTAGGAGAGACCCCGCGTGCAGGCCCAGTCCAGCCCCCTGCCTATTTCCAGTCGGAGGAGGCCTCCGGAGGCATGGATGATAACGCACTGTGCACTTTGGCTTTTCCAAACTTCTTCCCAGACTGCTCCATACCTCAGGTGACCTATGACGTAAACACTGGCTACAACAGGTCCAGTTATTCATCACTATGAGGAACGTCAAAATCAACCCAAACCCTGCACAGCGAAGTGTCCTGCATTTCCCCACAAAACATCTGGCACAAAATTCCCACATCTGCTTGTGTTTTATAATAAAATGACTCCAAATGTGGATTCTTGTCTCCTCAGGGGGTTCACTGCAAGAGAATGGAGGGGTCATTTTCCAGTTTCTAAATGTTAAAAATGATCATTCAGACTTCTTTTTACAGAAGTAGTTGTCTCACCCTAGAAAGCGACACTAACTGTAGATCAGGTGTTTCAAAAAAAACCACTGAGGCACTTTTTTAGATCCTTTTAGAAGACGTTCTGTAACATTGCATTAAAGTCCAGATAAAAACGTATATTTAGAGATTTTTATTGCTCTGAATTTATTTTCAGCTGGAAGATTTACCAATTCTTTCTTTTCTTCTTTATTTTTTAAAGCTTTTAATGTATCTAGCTATTGTAAGATGACAAAATAAAGCTGGTCTTTATTACTGCGTGTGTTTTTGTGCTGATCATTAAACATGGAACGCGTCAATTTCAAAATATGTTGGAGGAAATCTTTTGTGTAATAAGTTATTCTATATAAAGTTTGAACAAAACAAAACATGAACAATGGTTTGATAGAAAAAAATATCTTTAAACAATAGATTTGACAAAACTGGAGTTCCCAGTAAAGACATATCAATATATTAAAATTCACTCTCACGTGTCACCATTATGCTCCACCAAAGTGGCTTAATGTTTAAATATTTGCATTAGCATTGACTTATTTCCATATTTTTACACATATCTGGAGTTGGTCACTGGAGAGCTTCAAAGATTGAAACACTTCGGCCTTGAAATGAATTGTATAGCTCCCCCTGGTGGCCAGTGAAGGTTACTTCATTTGCATTATTGAACAGAGGAAGCCTGAATGTGACTTAATCATTTGAAATCTTTACAATTTCATAAAAATTAGACTGTTTGCTAATAATCTTTTCTTAAAGCAGCATTTACAACTAAGGAGGGCTTTATTGATTATAAAAAATTCACAATAAAAGCCCGCCCTTAGGCTTGTTAGTGTTTGTCGTTCAGTGGGAGGATGCATTTTAAGATTCATTCAAGTAAACTGGTTATGTTAATTTGCTATTCATACAAGAAATAAGGTTTCCAAAATTTTTTTTTAAAAACATACTTGATAGTTGGTCATTTCACGCATAAAATCACTTTTTTTTCCCAGCAAAACATCTTTTTTTTTCATTTGAGTGATTAATTTGACTTTTCTGAGTACAAAATTTTGAATTTAATTTAACCCTCCTGTTATGTTATGGGTCAAATTGACCCGTTTTGAAGTTTGAACATCTAGGAAAAATAGTTAAAAGTATTTTTCCGCATGAAACTTCTTCTGCTTGCCTTAATTAGTGTAATCAATATATATTATGAAAATGATTCATTTCACATATTTGCAACCCCCCCTGCATGTTTATATCACATAGATACTGTTCGGGTCAATTTGACCCGGCAGTCAAACTGGAGGTACGAGGATGTCTTTTTATTATTAGTTCCTTTATTTGCAGCTGTGAGACATATTCCACCCCAATCACACACATAGACACACACGTACACACACGCACACACAGGTGCATAGGTATTATGACTTTTGACAGGAACCATTTATGTTCTCGCGGGAAAACTTAAAACCACGTGCTTACAAATTTTGACCCTATTTTATTACTCCCAATATACCATGCTTTTAGTTTAGTTTAAATACGATCTAAATTTTTCATCATTACAACCGTCATTTCTAAAACTTTTAATTCTTTAAATGGTTTTCTGCTTTCCCCCTAATCTTTACCTAAGCTATAAAAACTGTTGATTTTTTTCTGTCAATCAGTTTAAAAACTTTTTATATGAAAGATTTATTATATATTTTAAGATTTTTTTAGATTTTGTTTTACAAATAGCATTAAAATATATTTGTACCCTGCGACAGACTGCCGACCTGTCCAGGGCATCCCCTGCCTTCGCCCAAGTAGCCGGGATAGGCTCCAGCAGCCCCGTGATCCCTAAAGGGAATAAAACGGTATAGAAAATGAATGGATGAATGAATGAAAATATATTTTTTACATTTTCTTTTGTCAAATTTAGTTATTTTGAATCGAATAATTGTGCTACATTTAAAAAAATTCCCCAAATAACACTTTTTAAAAATATTCATTCTATTTCTGTTTTATCCTTTAAACTAAATTTCCCGTACAACTCCAGGCGTTTATCGTAAAATCATTTTTTGGTCTTTAACGGTTTTCAGGTGACTTCTGGCTGGTCCCCCTGAACATTTTGATTGTTTATTTGTTGTTTAGTAATTAAAAAACTTGAAATTAAATAAACACAACTTTTAAACCCACAATGAAGCTACAATAACAATTTATTTGGAGGCTATCTTATCGCATAACAAGGATTCCTTATTTGATTATCTGGTGTTTTGCCGCCATGATGTCCAATATTGTTATTGATTAAAATTAATTTGATTAAATTATATATTTTTTCTCAACTAATTGTAAACTACCTTTCTTTTAAAACCCTTGCGCTTAGAAACATGACCCCACCCTTACTTTGACGTGTTCTCCCTACCATGACAAAGGTGCATAAAGGTGGAAAAATTTCACTGAACCATTTTCATTTTCCATTCCATCCATTCCAAATTTCCATTGAACCAGTGAAGATCACAAATCATTGAAAAAAAAAATGGTTCTGCGCACTGTCTAGTGGGTCTAGATGACCCAACTCCTAACGGTAAAGTGCCTAGGATAGCACATGGGTTAAATTGTACAAAAACATCTAAAGATCAGCAGCATGCAGTACCAACACAAGCCGCTAGATGGCAGTAGTGTTCCACAGAAAAGGCCCTGTCCACCACTCCCATGCAGCCTGAAATCATGTCTGATGCTTTTTCATGTAATTGAACCCTTTTGTGGTCACAACCGGTTGGTTCTTCACATGTCTTTTCACAAAATAAATTGCTTCATAATTTAGTAGGTTGGTTGGTTATTAATGGTTGTTAAACACGATTTTCAATCTCTGTCGTTTCTTGCTTCACTCCAAAAAGATTCCCGCCCTGGTCTTTGGGAGCAGATGCTGCCATGAGGCTCACATTGATTGTAACTTTCTAGGAGATGATGTTGCTGTCAGCATGTTTGCTCCCCACCTCCCCACCCCACCAGACACACAGGCAATTGGCTTCACGAGCAGACTGGTCAACGCTGGCGTACGTCACACAAAGGCAGAACCAACATCTTGCGGTACAGCACACTGTACACACAGAAAGCTTTGGATTTTCTGTCCCTTTGTTGACACTGGCCGACGCATTCATACATTCAGATTAGATTCCACTGATGGAGCCAGGACTGTATCCTGCTTGGGATTTATGACACACTGGAAATGCAATGTTTGTCAAAGTGATTAACAAAATCTGTGTTGGTGCAGACCAGAATACCAAGAAGCAGATATCTGAGAGAGTTCTTATTAGATTTAGTGGGATGGCGGCTGACGTCAGGGTTTTTTCAATGCCACATGGGTAGGGATGAGTTAAACATCACATGCAACCTGTGTCACTAAGCTCATGTTAAACGTTTACGTTGAGAGAGACTTGCCTGCTATGCAGCTTGAATAATCCTCATTCCTTAGAGCTGAACGCCAACACTTGTTCTCCCAAAAGACGTGGATTTGCGTAGAAATCTGGAGCTTTTTTAATATTTTCACACTCTATTTCTGTCAGAAAAGTCAACGCCTGTGTTTAAACTATGGAGACATTCATTCTTTTTAAGTAAATATACTAGAAACACAGATGTCATAAACAGCTGCTGTAGGTGAAGACGCATCCAGAAAAGCAGATGTTTCGTTTTGTGATTTAACACAGATGCTACCAGAGGTTCTGAATTAGAAACTAATCTTTGAAAGGTTACATCAGTTCGAACCACTCCATCCTCCCACAGTAGGACGGATGACATTCACTCCAAGTTCTTAGCACTCACGGCTCTCTAAAATACAGGAGGGGTTTGAACCACAGAGGGGTTCCTGTGGCTGCAGCTGACCACTCCCCCAAAGAAGAGCCATTTTCCCACACCCAGGTGTGATGAGAAACTACAGACCTCATGTTGAGCCTAATGTACGTATAACTCTGGCCTGACACAAACTATAATTACTCATTTCTCCTGTATGATCAATTTTCAAATGGTTGGCAATTCCATGAATGAAATCACTAAATCCGAGTCCCTGACCGGCCAAATTTGAATCGGGTTTAACTTGCAACGTGTGTTAAATGGCCACAGTTTTTGCACAAAGAGTCCAAAAATGGTCATAATAACTTGCATAGCTACACGTGAACGCATGACTTTTGAACTCAGAAGCTGGAAACGTGCGTTTACATAGTCTTTTCATTGGAAATGGCCGCTGCTTTGCAGAGGGGCGTATGAACATAGCTTAACACTAATAAAAAATAAAAAAATAAAAAAAACTGGCTTGTTTGACATAGCATCCCAGAAAAATATGAGTAAAATTGGATCTAAGCAAACCTCAACATGGATATGTACAGACATAACAGTAAAGCACGGTGGTGGAGGTATAATGATTCCGGTTTGTGTGGAGCATGTGACAGTTGTTCAGTGACTGTATCAGAGCTCTATCGTGTCACATGCATCCTCATTGAGTTTGTGCCATGCAAAAGGAAAATGCAGAAGCAAACCACAAAGAAAAGCCGACCGGTTATTTTTTGTAAATTTGAACCTCTAAAAGCTCTATTAAGAAAGCAGTGACGAACATTTTTCATCTAGAAAATGCTATAAGGTCTGGTACAGTTTTTAACATAAACACACAAACAGTTTAGACAGTTTGAATTTACATTTAAGGACAACTGGTTCAAGACAAACCTGTATTTTCTTTTTTTCTTTTTTTTAGGTTTTCTTGGTCAAAACACCCACTGAAAAAAAGATCAATCAAGACTTCTTAGCAGATTTTTTTTTTTTTAGCACAATTGTCTAATTTAATTTGGATGCTGTTATTTCTGGATTCAATAGTCTCAGGAATCATCTGCCTTTCAACTTTAATGTTCTGCAGCAAATAACATAATAGTAATCAAGGTCAGTGTAGACAGATGACATCCCAGCATTCTCTGCATTTCTCACATTTTCTACAGTAAGACCTCCTCTAGTGTTCAGTCACAACAAAAGCGCCACACCCCACAAAGCATGCAAAAACATTCATTTTAAGAGTATGTTATATCCCAGCTTGATCTGTTTCATGTTGATGTTATCAAATTATTAAAAAAAAAACGTGTTTGGTGCATTAGATTTCTGCTCGCACGCATTTCATGTTTCACTGCTTTCCATTTCAGGCTGCAAGCAATGGTGCGCTGTTTTTCCTCAGGGTGTTGTGCTAGCTTATTTCTGTGTGCTTCAGTCAATTTGACAACAACTGAAAGGCAAGCTGACAAACGTTCAGGAAAGATGAAGACAATTTGAAAGACAATGCTAGCTTAAGTTATCCGTCCCTGCAGATGCGCCTCCATATTGACAGACGAAACAATTTCATGGAAATCAGATCAATAAATATTAGTCTGGGAGTCGATTCCCACTCAGATGGCAGCTTCTGACTGCGTTCTTGTTGCTGCAGCGAGCTGCTAAAGTCAATAAGAAGTCTCTGCAATCAAACATTGATGACGGTCTTCAGCGACATTCCCATAGAGTTTATTACATCCAATTTCCCTTCCCTATTATTTGGAATTACTACGACTACAAAATGCTGGTTATTAAACTACACAACATGGTGAGTGTTTGGAGGAATGCAAACGACGATTGTATTAAAGCCGCTTGTATGGCCCACAGGTCCCATCGAGGCCCCCTTTCCTGTTTCCTCTCACTGGCTGAGCGGCTGCTTCACACCCCTCACAACCAAAACTCACTTGAACTAAAAATGCTCAATACGCTAAAAATGTTAATGCTGCAAATATGGCTAAAATTGCTTATGTGTTCAGCATCATCAACTTTCTCAGAAAAACACAAAATGGTTGTGTCCGAATTCCACCCCTAACCCCCTAACTACTAAAAAATGATATACTTTTTATTTTCTCAATGGCGGATATGAAATCATCTATTTCACGAAGTTAAAATCTAATTAATGTGAACGTTTTGCGATGATTATTCCTGAGCCCACTCTCTTCTGAAGATAAAAACGTTGATAGTCTATTAAAAAAATACATTTAAATACATTTGTTTGGCAAAAATTGCTCCGATGTAATGCATTGTGGTCTATATTCACCAATCTAGTGAGCATTGATGCACATTGGTTTTTCACTGAGACTTCTGGGAAATTTCTAGGGCACTCAATTTGGGAATTGTAGATACAGACAGCACTACATAATGGCAAACGCACTATATAGTGCACTATATAGGGGTTAGGGTGGGAATTCGGACATAGACAATTCTGCTAACTATATTAGCTATGCTAATGTGGCAACAAGTGCTAGCATTGCATTCAGCATCATTAGCCGTCCCTGTATAACACATTGCTAAAGATGCTAATTGCACTAAATATTCCAGCTATGCTTATTTGGCTAAAAGGACTAGCATTGAGATCAGAACTCTGCTGCACTCAGCATAGCGGAGCAAGCTCCTCCACGTTCTGCGTCACGGAGCGATCCCCGCCGCCCTAGGAAGCGTTCAAAGATAGGCGGGGCATGACGTGACCCTTCCGAAATGACCCGGGAGTTGAGCAGTTGAGCAATCACTAAATTCAACTTTACCATCTCATTTTAACCTCTAGGGGGCAGCACACAGACGCTTCTAGAACTATGACTTCAGGAATTCAACAAGTTTATTTTAAATTGTCAAAGGAGTCAGCTCTTTTAAAGCTCAATTTGTACAGGTAAACAGCCAAAGATTGATGATTTACTGTTTAGTTACCCTTTAACTGTCTCAAAAAAACACACTGCTCAAAGATGCTTACTCACAATGCTAGCTAAGCTACATCCAATTTCCCCGCCCAGTTATATAACTACAACTACAAAATGTTGTTAGTTGAATGCTGCATGGAGATTGTTTGGAGAAATGCAAAAGAAGAATAAAGAAATATTTTTTCTCTTGCGTTCCCCCTGCTGGATAAGTCATCCAACCATCCATCTTGGTCAGGGAAATGCTTGGGGGAGGTAAGTATCAGGTGATTTTTAAGCAAAGCCGTTCCCTCAGATTCTTTCTCTGTGTGGTCATGCTTCATCAGAGTCACAGCAAGAGGCTTTAGTGCCAACTGTCAACATGGAAACGAAAGTTTTATTACACAGTTGTCCCTGAAATCTCCCTCTGGTTTCCTGGATTTATTCCAGATTTCTCCTTCCACTTATGTTGCTTCTTGGCAAATCTCCGAGATGATAAATATTTGGAGTCACCGTTCTTCTTTTTCAGCATTTAAGCACATAAAAATGTCCCATTTTTTAAAACGTTTTACTTTCCCCTCCTGGAAATGCTGTGTTTAGTTCCTGATGTTCCTCACTGCCAGTTGTCCTTGTCAGGACTCTCCTCTGCTCTCTCATCTGGATGAGTCAGGTGACCTTCATCCAAAGAGGAACCGCTGAATTTTGTGTTGGTAATCATCATCATTTTCCCTACTTACAGCTGCAAAACCCTCGAGTTCATCTGTAATAGCAACATTTGAGGAATGGTAAAAATCAGACAAACAGCTGCACGCTATAATTCTGCTGCAAAAATGGGCACAGCGTGCCTTTTGCACATATGTTTCTTGAACTTTTTTTAAATTTTCTGTCTATGAATGAAACAAACTGAGTCAGTGTGGGTATTTTTATAGCAGTGCCCGTATGTCAGGACTGTGGGGGAAGGTCATCATTGACTCGTCTTAATATTTACAGTCTATAATCATGATCCAAAGAAGTTAAAAACATGCTTGTTCTGTAAAAGAAAAAGCAAAATAAGGTCTCTCTATAGGTCTGTTTTTGACCAAAAGGTAAGATGACAAAGGATATGTGGGAAATGCTGCTTCTATAGGGTTTTAGACAAGGCAAAGGTGTGGCAAATTTTATCTCCATAATAAAATAATAACAGTAGATAAAAGGAGAGGTTTTGTCTGCTTGCTGATCTGCTGATTGCTGACACACAAAAAAAGAATATATACATATATAAAACAAGTTGATAAATAGATTAAAAAAGGGGTCTATACAAATATACACCTTGGTTATCAGAAGATGTATAACCCCCTATTGTAATAGTAAAATCTGTCCAACACAAGAGGCCTTCAGGTCTCATCTGTTTGCTCAGTTGTTGGACAGGACAAGTTGAGAAGGAAGAAAAATAAAAAGAAAGGCGCAACTGAGTTAAAGTGTTGCATTTCAGTGCAAAGCCAATATGAAAAGCTGCTTTTGTTTACGTTAGAATCAGCTGATTCAAGTTGATCGCGTGAATGGTCAAAGAGTTGCGGTATGTTTAAAGAACGTGTGTTTTTCAGATGTTGCCGGCGACATCTCCAGTGTTAAAAGGTTGAAGGAAATGCCAGGAGAATGTTCGTTTTAAGCTCAAATACGTAATCTTGGGAAACCACAAAACTTCTGAGCAATGTTGTTTGGCCAGGTGAAATCAACCTGGCGTTGATCTGAAACACAGTCTTGTGTTTGCTGTCAACCAGTCAGGAGAAACACATCCTATTCATTATCAGGCACGTCCGTGGAGGAATAATGGTTTGTCGTTGTGTGGAGCTGACTTAACTAGTTTTTTTAATTTCATCTTTTTAATTTAATTGGGCTCATGCAGTCAGCAAAAAAAGTTTGTGTTGTTTATGTTATTGTTTTTTTGTATACAGGAGGTGGTATTTGGGTTTTACCATTAAATAAAAGTTTAATTGCTCTAACTTTTACATGTGGCAGTAACATTTCGTGCACATCCTCAGAGGCTCTTGATACATAACATTTACCACTTTTAGGTTTGGGCGTCTGCTCCGGGTCTTCTCGGCAGATCCAGGTTTAAATTGCAGCCATCCTTTTTATCACAACACTAAACAAGTGTAGAAAGTGGATTGATGACTGGGACGAAGCTTCAGCTCACAGTCATAAATAAATAAAAGAAGACAAAGCCTTTCTAACCTGCTGCATGGAAACCATTTTGGTGTTATTTCGACATTGTTGCATAAATAATATATAATGACTTGATGGGAGAGGAAGCAGGTGAGTCAAGATGCATTTAAAGACCCACTGCGATCGTCTTGATCTATTTTAAAAGCGTTCCCGGAGGTCTTTAATTATGATTATATTGCTTTTTTGTTTTTTTTTTTAGCCCAAATCAAAAATCTTGTGTCATTTTCCTGTACATTTTTTCTGCAGAGCAGCAGTAGTTAGTGAGAAATATACTTCTGAGTTGTGGGTGGCACCATTGACGAGGGGCAACCCTGCCCCCGCTTCCCATCACCTAAAAGGCTACGGTCACAAACAGAACTGCCACAAGGAGTTTTTCATGGAGCCATGGGCAGAATCTTTATGATTAGCTGCCGCTGCCCAAGAAATCGTTTTTGAAAAATCGTTGGCGTGGTCATGGATGAAGACGGCGGCGGTCAGCTGGGATGACAGTCATTACAAAATTGGGCGGCAATTGGGTGGTGGCACCTGGAACGCTACACCTCTGATTGCACGATGTGTAATTGTCTCCGCATGGCCACCACCCATATCATATAAGTGAACAAAGTAAATAAGCTGCACACATTATATTTACAGGATATTCTGTGTTCAAGGAGCATCTTGAAAGGATTGAATTAAAGATAATTTAGTAATACCTGCAGTTCTAAGTCTATCATTTCATTCTTAAGAAAGATAAAAATGATCATAAAAGTGTAAAGCTGTGTTATTGCCCAATGGAATTCCCTAATGCAGGCCCCATGGTACTGGAGCTATCATGCTTACAATGCTTACTTAACTCTTGTGCTATCTTAGGCACTTTAACATTGGGAGTTGGGTCATCTTGACCCCATAGGACAGTGCGCTGAACCTTTTTTCTTAAATGATATGTGATCTTCACTGGCGTCCATGGATTACATGAAATCCTCTCCACCTTTATCCACCTTTGTCATGGTGGGGAGAACACATCAATGTAAGGGTGGGGTCATTTTGACCCTACAAAATAGCACAAGAGGTTAATACTTAGAAATACAATTTTGAGCTTGATTTTCTTAATATATGTCCTCTATCACCAGAGAAATGCCACAAGATCGTGTTAAAAACACCAAAAACACAATTTTCATCGCAGTGGGTCTTTCAGCAACAGCACAAATAGCTTGGCATCCTTTTCATCCAACTGTCCAAAGTCTTTTCTGTGTGACTCACCCACATCAAACAGATAACTGCCTGTTTATTTACCTGTCTCTGTGCTCCGACATTAACATGCCTGATGTTAACTGTGTCCCAGAAAAATTAACTTTAGTGGCAGTAAACATCAGTGAGCCAAATTCCATCAAGACAAACAGCAAGCTTGTGGAGTGAACTAAACTAAATCTGTCCAGACTCCGCACTTCCTATTTTTACCCCACAAAGAAGGTCAGATTGTTAAATGAAAGCGCTCTGAAGTGTTTTTGAAATAATAAATAATCATAAATGTCACTAAATATACTCTCACTTGGCTTTCTGCAGCACTGATGACACAACAAGCCTGTATTTACTTGTTACCAAGCTTCTGTCACTGCGTGGAGCTTGATAACACTTGTTCTTCGCAAATGTTTTTCAAGAGCTTTAATGCAAAAGTTGCCACGTGTGTAACATTCTCACACTTTCTGGTCTCAAAATAAACTGTGAAAACCATCAGAGACGGCCGCCAACGAGGCCCGCGAAACTGCTCAGTTGAAGTTTTAATGTCTGGCTGCATAGCTGAGATTATCTCTTTTGATGCATGTCCCAATTTATGACTCCTAACATTTATGACTTCCCCAGAAACGGAAATGTCTCCCAGACGACTGTCAAGCGTAAAAGCTCAGCGACGGTGGGGGACGGCCGTTGCAACGTGGTCTTCGAATCAGAACAAGGGCATCATCAGATCGCCAGATATAAATGTCATTAATCGAAAGGAGAGGAGGTTTTGTTATAGCACCTGCACATCCCAGGAGAAGCATAATAATCATTCAAAGAAGGGACAATCCCATTATCTGTCACAGATTTCTCTCCCCTCATAATTGCAAGAGTCTTTCCTTTGGGACGGAGGTGAAGGGGGTGAAGGACATCGGCATCACTGATATCGGACTATCTGCTGCTAAAATCTAGGGGACATCTATTTTGGTCATGTCTCTGCCACAGCTTGGCAAAGGAGAAGCTTTGCCTTTTTGAAAAGCTGGGGGGAAAGAAGAAAAAAAAAGTATAAATAGGTCTCTGTCTGCAAAGCTGAATTCACTTTTACCTGGTTCATGACAGGCATGGCAGCAACAGAGCGTCCCCTCTACAACTTTACATGACCTTCCCTACGTCACATGGACTGAGAACATGGGACGGAAGAGTATTTTGCTCCACTAAACAACACCTTTTGATTAGTTGACACAATTTCAAAAATCTTTCAGTATGACACAAAAACGACAGCTCTGTCTGGTTTTCTGTCAGATCCTGCATCACTAAAATCCATGTGTGTTATGTCCTACAGGTTTGGTCTGCTTTACTGCTGTCATTTGAGGGGGAAAACATTAAATAAGTAGAAAAATTACATCCATGAGTGGAGTTGTATGGTCCGCAGGTGCTACCCGCCCTCGCCACTCCCGTTTGACCGGGCCTCACGTGCTGAGCAGCCACTACACACCCCTTGCCAGCATTCTACACACCTGGTCTTGGTCCCATATTGGTACAGTATATATGCATGGGTTATGTCACTGAAGGCCGCTACACAACATTTTTGCGCATATTGTACAGATGAAAACTGGTCATATGTGAATATATGTGGAAAAAGTGAGAAAACGTGTGGCCTTTACGTGAAATTTCTATGTATGTGTCACAAATGAACAATGTTAAAACCACGGAAGTAGTACGGAAAAACCACACAAAGAACACGTAAATCAACGTTGATCATGAATCGTGTGTAATTATTGTGCAGTTAATTTGCAATTGATTAACCCTTGTGCTATCCTAGGCACCGTTGGGAGGGTCATCTAGACCCACTAGACCAGTGTTTTTCAACCAGTGTGCCGCGGCACACTAGTGTGCCGTGGGAAATTGCCCTCATTAACTGATCTAACAATACTTTTCCATCTCCAGGAAATCAGCTCTGTGTTCATCCAAACAAACCCTGATAAAACACTGAGGAGTTAGGAATATAAAAGATCGTAAAATACTTTTTCTTTGCGTTTATTTTATTTTATTAAAGACATTTTGATAAGAATGACGTACCGTGATATAGCTACAGCTCCGGCTGTAATTTGGAAAAGTCCCGCCCCTTTAATTGTCTCCACCAATCATTCTTGAAGGCTTAATCACATGTCATCAGTCTGACCAATCAGAAGTGGTTAAAGTCTTCACTTCCTTGTCCCAATTTAGCTCGTAAAGTCTCTCAGTTCCAACAAAAATACCAGCTAAAGCTCGTCTGTAGCGGTGTAGCTTTCCACAGAATCCGGTGTCAGACCGTGGAACAAAAAAATAAAACAATGAAGCTCAGAGACGCGATCTCCGCCGGCCGTTTAATGCACTACATTTCCCATGATGCATTGGGTTGTGAGAGTGAAAGCAAACAAGGAGATCTGTTGTTAAACGTCTCGAAACCAACGAACACACATCAAACTGTTTTTAAATCTTCTAACTTAACTTTTATTGCATCTTTTAGAAATAAACAGCTGCAGTTTCCAGCTTTTTCTGCAACAATTATCTAAAAAATGCACGTGAGATTGCAGAGGGGCTGTAGATCAATACAGTCTATGAGTTTCTCCGTTTGTTTGTTTTTTAAATTTTTGGATCCTGGTGTGCCGCGGGATTTTTTTTATGGTTAAAGTGTGCCGTGGCTCAGAAAAGGTTGAAAAACACTGCACTAGACAGTGCTTTGAACCTTTTATTTTCAACGATTTGTGATCTTCACTGGTTCAATGGATTACATGAAATTTGTCCACCTTTATCCACCTTTGTTATGGTAGGGAGAACACGTCCAAGTAAGGGTGGGGTCATCCAAGACAGCACAAGGGTTAATGATACGTAATTTTAGCGTGAAATGTGCGCCGTATACGCCAGATAAAAGTCATAGTGTACAAGCGTGAAAGGTCAGTTAGACATACGTGAAACGGTCGTTAAAAGCCACAAATTTGAATGTGCATCTCACAAAAATCCTACAATTGCTTAAGATTTACGTATAAATTGTGTACAAACTGCATAGAATACGCGTAAACTGGGTAATTCTGTACTGACCCAAAATTTTTAACTTAGCTTGAAGACCGAATTCACATAATGACATGTTGGCCGAAACCCTCGATGAACATCTGCGCAGATCTATAAATGACGAATGCAAGAAACACTTATGAGGGACGTATATCACGAATGAATCACTAAAGACCAAAATTTCATCCGTGGAAAATAAACGTAGGGGCTGTGTGACCCGACTTTTAGAAGCCTCACTTCTGCCTCTGCCAGCCTGGTCAGAGCTGTTCTTGACAATTGCATAGAAAAAACCTTGTTTTCAGAATGTCAGCTTTTCTGTTGGTTTCATCACCACGGCAACCATTTTATGTTTCGGTCGCCTGGGGGTTACGAACAGTTCCAGGTAAGTTTTAGAAGAACCTGCAAAAGTAAGATTTTGAATTTCCTTGGCAACTGAGGTTTTCTTTGTTAACCACACCCAGATTCCTAATAAAGTCACGTTGTGTGTTGCATCGTTTCATTCAGCTTGAGCCAACGATTCATGCATTAAAGTTTCACAAAATTCCAGTAAAAACTGTGCCAGTAACAGGGGAATGCCTTTTTTTTTGCGAGCACGCCATGCTAACGCCATCAAAGTTTTGGGAAAGTAAAAACTAATTTTTTCCCCCCAAAAAGCTTCTTAAAGATGCTTGAGGAGTTACGAGGTGATAGATTGAAATCCCTAGAAAAAGTTTAGATCAGTTGTTAGTTCTAAAGGTGATTTTATTTTTTTAAATCAAGATGGCTGCCTCTTCCTGAAGTCAAAGGTCAACAAAATATCAGTGGTGGTTTTAGACTTAAGCTGGTGGCATGTGTCTAACATTTTCTGAAGATTGTTCTAAAGAAACTCAAAAATATAATAACCGAGGAAGGAGGAAGGTGTTTTTGTGCAATTAGCATCATTAATACACTTACTTATTTATAAAAAAAAAACTTTGGGGATTTGTTGTTACCAAACCAACCTAGAAAGCCCCCCCCCCCCCCCCCACAAAAATGCTTAGCCCCTCCCACAGGCCAATCAATCAAACATCTCTTCAAAAAACAAATTTCACCCTAACAACTCAAACACATTCTTCAACATTATAAAAATGGAAATATTCCAAACAGGATTTCAACCTAAGAAATACTCAAAAAGTTAGGGGTGTGAAAAAAAAATCATAAAAAAATAAAGACTTCAGACATGCAAAATCACTTCCTGTTTCCTGTTGCAAATGATGATGTGTAACTCTGGATAAATGTTTGTGGTGGGAAGTCTGGATGGTGAGTACATTTCTATTTCAGACCAACTTTTTACCTTTAGAATCAAAACAAAATGGACTATTGTGGTATGGTGAGATGTGAGTTATGTATTTGTGTGCATGTGAGAGGAGGGTGTGCAAACTCTAGAAACTGAGGGATGGAAGGAAAAAAGACAAAACAATGCAGGTTGGTGTTCAGGTGCTATCCTGCAAACTTGTCACATGCTTTAACAAAAGTTGTCTTATCGTGTGAAAATGTTAAAATTGCCAAATTTCACACTTGGCCACAACATGGCCGCCATGCCCTAGATCCTGCGGGCATCCAATAATCATTTTAACACTTTCTTTGGATATCTCCAATATGAATGTTTGGATGTCATTTGTGGAGTTTAAAAATCTTTTTTTAAGCTCCTTTTTTTTTTTTAAGCGGCTGCACGGTGGCGCAGTGGTTAGCGCTCTTGCTTCACAGCTAGAAGGCCCTCGGTTCAAGTCCCGGCTGGGGGACGTGAAAAACTACATCAATGGGGGACCTTTCTGTGTGGAGTTTGCATGTTCTCCCCGTGGGTGCGTGGGTTTTCTCCGGGGACTCCGGCTTCCTCCCACCATCCAAAAACATGCTTCATAGGTTAATTGGCAATTCTAAATTGTCCCTAGGTGTGAGAGTGAGAGTGAAAGATTGTTGTGATTGCTGTGTGATTGTTGACATTCTACCCTGCGACAGACTAGCGACCTGTCCAGGTTGTCCTCTGTCTTTGCTCACAAGTGGCCGGGATAGGCTCCGGCAGCCCCGTGACCCCGAAAGGGAAAAAACGGTTAAGAGAATGAATGAAAGAATTTTTAGCCCTGTTCAATTTTTTTGGAACAGTTACTCTCTTTTTTCACTATGCCCAAATTTCATGTTCATCAGGTACTTGGTGCGTTCACATTTTGGTGAGTTTTTGAGTATGTGGCAGGTAGGGGGTGACATTTTTGCTTAAAAGATGCAGTGAGAAAGAAGAATTGCAAAAAACAATCTGGTCCTTCAGTCCAGAACTGCTCCCTGACACAGTTAAAAGTTCACAACAAGACAAAAGACTAAAAAAAAAGCTTGACGTGTGAAACACCTTTCATGGAAAGAAGAATCTCCAAATGTTTGGGAAAAGACTGCATTGAAACAATAATAAATCAATTTAAATAAAGGTAGAACATTAACAATAAAACATTAAGATCGTGTCATATGTAACATTTTGCGCGTATTGCATGGCGGAAAATTGTTCCTGTGAATATACGTGCAAAAAAAGAGTGAAAAATTGTGGTCTACACGTGAAATTTTCACAATTGTATCACGAATAAACCAAGTTAAAACCATGGTAAAAGTATGAATAAACCACGCAAAGAACACGTGAATCAGGGCAAAACTGTTTATGTGCAATTCATTTGTGATCTGTGCATCAATTACATAATTGGAATTTGATATGTGTGCCATATATGTGATATAAAGTTGTACATCGGTAGTACATGTGTGAAAAGCCCGTTAGACATACGTGAAACGGTCGTGGAAAGCCACAAATCTCACAAAAATCCTGCAAAGTTGCGTATGAATTATGTAATAATTTGGTATACACTACTTAAAATACTCGAAAACTCAGAAGTGTCCGCAAGCGGCCGTGACTTGAACTTTAACAAATAAACTTAAACATGTAGAAACTGAGAGACAAAGTAGATGCAGTGATCTGACAGGGATGAACCAAACAAGCAGACACCTGAATACACTGAGGTTAATTAACAGCATAAACCTGGTGTGACTGCCACAGGCTGAAACAAAAACATGACAAAAACCAAGAAAATGTAACAGAAATCAAACAAGAGGGCACAATCCTCACAGCTGAGCAGAGACCCCGACTCTCATTTGGAATACACAGAATGAAAGGAGATTTTATCATAATTAATATTTTCTTTTCCTCAAAATTAACGTCCCATAAATTGTCACACACCTGGCTTTGTGAAATTTGTTCTCCACCTTTGACTCATCTCCTGGGGGAGAGGTGAGCTGCAGACAACCACACTGAGGAACCATTAACCCCCCAATCCAACCCCTTTACGTCGAGTATCAAGCAGGAAGGTACGTTAAATTCCATGGACACTTGGACCCTTACAACCGTCCAGCTTCAGGGTGGACACTCTACCATGAGGCATCTTCGTTGCTTCCAGGCCATCAGACACAGCATCCGACATCCAAAGTGACCACATGTTTCTGAGTTTTTAGAGTTTAAGTGTTTGAGTTTATGCATTAAAACCAGTTTGAAGGCAAAGTCATTCTCTGGCCTGCCTGCAGCTATTTTGATTTGATTTTTGATTTGAAATGGTTTATTTCATACAATCAAATAAGAATACACAAAAACAATACAATCATCAGTTATACATTCGTACAATAACTTATAAAACTTAGGATAATTAGACATATTAATAAATATTGCTTGAAAGGGAGTGGAAGGAAGCGAACTTATATAATCCCATCCCCGTTCTACCGTAACCATTTTATAACATGATTTATCAATATCCGGTTCCTAGTTTTTATCAGACAGAATTAATAATCTTGAAATATCAATAAAGCACATGACCAGATGAATTACTTAAATTATTTTGTAAAAAATAACTATTAGAAATCAACATCGCAATGAAGTATCTAAAATATATGCAGATTATGTTACTTATAAAAGTCATTGACATAATTAAAAAATAATACAACATCAGTAAAATAGACATAACACTGTTTCAGGAATTTTCATAGGAAAATTTGATCAAGTATCAAAAGTTAAAAATATGTGCAAAATATGCTACATTATGAAAAATCATGAATCAACTTATCGATTTTTTTTGGAGCAAGTGAAGTAATATAATTAAAAATCAATCAATTTAACCATTTTCAATAATTGAGTAATCATTTGTTTTATTATTTTTATTTATTTATTTAATTTATTTTTTTATGATAAAGTAATGCTGTGAAGTAAAATAAGAAGGGTCCATAATCTGTCGAATGACCAAGGTTGGCATTTCTTCTTCTGCTGATTAACAGCCGTTCTTCTGGGTTTAAACAGTTTACAGTTTTCTTCCATGTTATGTCTGCAGACATTAGATTCAGGTCCATATCCTTCTTCAGTTGATATCAGCGGTGCCTAAGAGTTGAGGTCCAATTGTCTGCAGGTCAGAACTCTCTGCTGATAATCAGGTCACTTCAGACTTTTGGACAAAGCGATGAATCCATGCGTCATATGTTTTGAAATTATTTGGCTCTTTGATTTATTACTCCATGTTGTTTCAGACGTCCGTGATCAAACACTTCTCAAAGTCCTTCATGGTGTTCACAACCAGAACCTTGGACTGGTCCAGTATAGGAAGGGAATCTGTCGACTTGTCTAAAAATACCAACACACCGACCGTGTGTGGCAAGTTCAAGAACGTGCTATAGGCGGTTTCAAGAAGACACGTCCAGCTGGGGGCGTTCACACACCAACCAGAGAGGCGCCTTTTCTTCTTTTTGTTTTTTTACTGTTTACTAGAGCTTGACCGACACCTGCAATCAGTCGAAGCGGTGGAAATCCCTGGGCGCTGGCTTCCTGGGCCCGGCGGTCCTCTCTCCACGCAGGCAGAGGGATCCCTGAGCTTCCTGGCAAGGCCAGAAGCCGGCGATCATATCACACCTGAGCCGGGGGTGTCCGTGTCCCTGTGGGGTGGGTTCTGGTCTTTGCCCCCGGGTGATGGGCCTCGCCAAATTTACAACTGTGGCCGAGCCTGGTCGGGCCATGTCTACAACACCCTCGTGGGGCCCCCCTTTTTCTCCTGGGTGCCCCCCTCCTGGGTGGGGCGGCTGGCCCCTGCCTTGCTCCTTCCTGGACCAACCGGGGGCCGGGTGGGTGGCTGCCTGGAGCGCGGAGCGGGTCTCCCTTGGGGGGTCCTGGCTCGTACCTGGGTGGTGATGAGGTGCTCGTCTGGGGCTGTGGGCACTCCTCTCGGGCGGGGCCCAGCGTTGGACCCTCCTGGTGCGGCGGGGGGGGCTGCTCTCCTGGTTGAGCTGGAGCTACGCTCTCCGTCCCCCACATGCCTCCCTGCTCTTGGGCTCTGGGGGGTTCTGGCTGCTGCGGCGGGGGTCTTGGTGTGGGAATGGCTGGTCACTCTCCCTCCTTCTTTTCACATTCCACCATCCATTTTAGAAGAACATAAACACTCACCTGAGCACAGGTGTTAGCTTGCCTTTACACTAATAGTTTGCATGATTGAATGAAATATTATTTCACTCTAGTTGGTTTGAAGGCGTGTGTGAACATTATCTGTATTGTGTACATGTTGACATTTGGACATTTGTGGAGCTAACAGGTGTGTTTATAACATTTGAGTGTGTGTGCCGACAGGCCCCGCCCCTTTGAGATTTGTAATACTTCTGAACCTCACCGTAATGATAAATCCCATAAATCTTGCTCCAGGCTTTTTCTTTCCCAGCTCTATTCCGATATATGAGAGATTTGTTGTTGTACAATTCCTGAAAAAACAAAAATGAATTTCTCCTTCGTGATATTTACAATGATTTCCACTTCCGTGTTTTGAAAAGGACGTTGCATATGTATTACCACCAAATTTGGATCAGCGATTTAGCAAACCAAGAAGTTCAACTGATTGAACTTCCAACGCAAGATCAATGATCTTTAACAATAATAATCAATGATGAAGTTATAATACGCAGTGATAACTGTACGCCTAAAAAAGAAGTTCCGGTCACATAGCTTTAATATTCTGTATCACTGCGCTGGCTCTTTTATAACAAACTTTTGCTTCATCTGGAAAAAAACAAGCGGTAAGAGGTGAACTTTCTCTCTGAACTGATGCTTTATTCAATCCATCGGGATGATCAGCATATATATATATCGCTTTATATCACCGAATCTTGACTGCAGCGGTGGTGCGCACCACATAGCAAATAGTCCGCTTTTTGTGCAAAAAGCAATCCAAAACGAAAAAAAAAAAGAATAAAGGACTAAAAACCAGTTAATATTTATTTATTTTGTAAGTGACCATGATATAAGCAGATTAATGGCCTTCGAAGTATGCATGATCACTTTTTAACGCACTTCGGTTCAGGCTTCCACGGCTTACTCAACTCTTACTTTAAGGACAACATGGAAGCCCGAACCATCCGACGCAAAGCAGACGAAAGTTGCTTACGCAAAGCTTCTTCCACCGTCACTTCAAAAGAAATAAATATTCAATCAGTTTTTAGTACTTTAGTCTTGTTAATAGACTAGTCTTGTTATGTTAAAATCGCTTCTTCACAAAAAACGGACTATTGTAGCGTGTCGTCATGGTAACAGCTGAGCTGACCTCAACTGCAGCGTCAAAGGAAAGCAATATTTATGCTGATCGTTATGATAGGTTAATGAAAGCATCAGTTCAGAGAGAAAGTTCACCTCTTACCTCAAACAAAACAATTCCAAGAGTTAAGAGTAGGAGTATGCTCCTGTGCCTCCCGTGTTTTTTTTCTTTGGATATCGGCAGAAAGCAGCTTTCAGCTGAGCCTACAATATACATGTTTATGGAAGGTGGTGCCAAGTGTACAGTTGTGGTTAACCAAGCTTGAAAAAGGTAAAACTAATCGTCTTTGGTCACACTTTCCTCTCAGAAGCAGAACAAACGGGGTGCCTGTGAGAGCTGACCGCAGAGACGCTGTCACAGGAGATCACACGCTCCACACTGTTGTTTGTTCTGCTCCTGCACTTCTGTTTGTTCAGCTTTACATCAAAGTCAGCCCGGCTGCAGAATATTGAAATATGTTGAGCTCTTGCCCGCTAAAGTCTTTTCCCACGACTAAGCACTAACATCTTGCTGGGATGTAGACAAAATAAAAATACTAAACCTAATCACCTCCATTTGAATCCAACGCCTGGGGAGGATGTTACACCGCCTTATGACGCATCCATCCACCTATGTCACTTCTTCAATATCTGAACTTTAGAAAATAAACATGATGTTTATTTGGTTTTTTTTGGGGGGGGAGGGGTTGTAAACATGCCAGCAGGTTTAGAATTTGCTTCTGGGACCAACATCAGCATAGTAAAAGCTCTGTTTAGGATTGTACTGGACTCTAGTCCAATTTGTTCAAACACCCAACTGTCAGCTGTCAGGGAAACGTGGTGCTGGCAAGACATATCCATGAAAACGTTAAAAATAAATGATGGAATAAACAGAATCATGACATGAGCTGCTTCTGAACATGACGACATAACTTGACCCATCCACCCTGACTCAGTCATAACTGCCCTTACGGGCAGATATGGGCTGTCTGCTGGTGAAAAATTAACAAGCTATACAGGACAACCGAAAATGGAATGTTGTATACCACTTAATGAGCTTGTGGAGCAGGCATGTCCAAAGTCCGGCCCAAATGCGGCCCGAGTTCAAATTTCAAACGACCCTAATGCTCCCTTTTTATAAAATCAATAATATGTGTCGTTCTGCTTTTTTTTTTTTTTTTTTTTTTAAATGTGTGTAATTTCTTGATTTGGGTTGGCTAAATTACGAGACGAGACATATGCTATCTACAACAAGCTAACTGGGAATGAATGGTGGGAAAAATGGATAAATTCACTGTGATTTAGGTAAAAACCTATTTAGAAATCAAAGTATGCCTTTCCAATAAAAATGTTTATATAACAATATATTTGTTGTAAGTAAAATAGTTAAAAGAATGTCATGTTGATTGGTTTGCCCTCACATATTGTCCACCTTGTCAAATCTGCCCCTCTTTGTAAAAAGTCGTAGCAGGTCGTAGCAAACACTTATACAACACATAAGGTTAAAGCAGGTGAGACGGAAAAATGCCACAAAAAAAAGGTTATAAACACCAAAAACACAATTTTCATTGGAGTGAGTCTTTAAAAAAGATGGTTAGACAGAGAAACCGACACAAAATCACCAAATACACAATACCTGAAACAAAAACTCATTCTTACTTAAATAAATGGTGTTATTCTAGGCAAACTGCTAAGCGTTTAATACAAATGTGAAACATTAAAACAACCAAATAAACACACAGACTAAAGACACCGATCTCCACATAGTGACAATTTGTTTAACAGTTTTTTTAGCCTGGTTGATGCTTGAGATGATGTGGAAATGTTGCAAAACCTTTTCAGCACACGACAAGAGGGGAAAAAACAAAACAAGAGTAGTTGGACTTTAACCAGCTTCTTTTTTGTATTTGCTTTTTAGTTGTGTTATTGTTTTGTTTTCCTCATTGTTGTAGAAGTGAAAGAATCTCTTCCAAACACTTTATTCCATCATCCGCTCATTTGATCCGACAGTGGTTCAGATTGTGTGTTGTTTATGTGTATTGACGGCTCAGGTTGCTGGGTTGTTTGTCTTTTTTTTTTTGTGTGTTCTGCGAGGCAGCGCAGGTTGAGAAGTGGGACTCTTTAAATGATGCCGCACCCCCTTTTTTTAACGAGCTGCTCTCTGGTTTGTGGAAGTGTTTGATATCTCAGCACAGAGAGACGAAGAGGGAGACGGATACCATTTGTGGCACTTTGTTGTGTCTCATTTGAGATGTGCAGACATCTGTACACTTTCAGAAAGATGAAAGGCGGGAGGATCTAAAATAATTTATAGGACTTTTGTCTTCCAGAGATTGCAGCTTGGAGGGCGTTGAGCTGCATTGAGGTTTGTGGTCTCGTCTGCATGGATGAGTCCTCTCTCAATGTGATCTTTTACAGCTCCTTTGGGATGGGAGGAAAAAATCTACAGATCCTTGAGGAGAGATTGGACCACTGGAGCCAAAAATATCACAGCAATAAAGTCCAGAGATGAAGAGTGTCATTTTTTCATTAACCACACTTTTTAAACAAGCCAATTAACTCCAACTATGAACTGTAACTATAACAAAATCGATCACCAACAACTTTGGATGTTCCAACTTGTCATTTATTTATGTGATGTATAGTTTTTCAGCCCCTTTGAGATGTTTTGGGGCAATTATTTAGTATCTGCATTGATTAGTCAACCTCTAATAAGTACCATTAATACCAGAATAAGTTTTTCAAGCCAAATCTCATCCACTTCAGGCAAACCATTGTGGGAAAAATTAACAATTTTAGACCAAATAAATATATATATATATATTTTTTTTTAATTAAAGCAGTGACAAGCACTGCCTGCCCTCGCCGCCCCTTTTGACTCACCTTCACTGGCCCCCTTCCCTCTGTGCCCCTGCCACCATAGTCACATGACAAATTCATAAAAAATAGAAAAACACCTTTTCAATATGGTTGCTATTCTGTTGGTTTTATCTCCATAGCAACCATTTTATTTTTGGGTCACCTGTGGGGGACAAACAGGTCTATGTCATTTTTACAAGAATCGTCAAAAGTAACTTTTCAGGTTTCCTTGGCAACTGAGGTTTTTGGTTAACCACGCCCACATTCCTATTATGTTCATATCGAATGCCATATCGTTTTGCTTAGCTTGAGCCAAAGAGTCAAGTATTAAATTATCATAGGAGTGTAGTAAAAAAAATATGAGAGGAGCTTTAAAACTTTAAAACCAACCCCCCGCACACACACACACCAAGTAGTTTCCCATTCATCAAATCAAATCAAATTAAATTAAACTTTTTTTTAAAGCATTTTCATATAAAAATATAACACAAAGTGCTTTACATTAAAACACAACAAAATATAAAAACAAGCATTGACGATTAAAAAATAAATAGATAAAAATAAAGAAATAAATAGGGCCCCCTCCCCGTACCTAGCCCCCCACTCCTTTCACACCTCCCACCCCCAAACTGATGGGAAAAGACAATGAGAAATAGGCTGAGCACAAAAACATGATGCTGGAAACGCTGGTAATTGGAACCTCCCCCTCCGTGAACAGCCGCATAGACAGCCAAATGCAGCATCACAGACGGGGACCGCTCCACCACAGCTAAGCAGCGATGCAGGTCCCCATGTAGAGCCACAGTGGCTCTGAAGAAGCTGAGGAAGCACCGGAAATACAAATGAATAAAAATGAGAATCCAAAATTAAACATATTGATAAAAACAATAAAACATTAAAATAAGGTAAATTAAAATAACGCGTTAAAAATCAGGTTCAAGTTCATAAAACAAGAAAAAATGGATAAATAAATAAAATTAAAATTAAAAATACATATAAATAAATAACTAATAAATAAATAAAAGTAGTAAAAAATTAGCTAAAGGTCAGATTAAAATGATGGGTCTTGAGCCTTTTCTTAAAAGCATTAACGCTCTCTGCGTTCATGCTTGGGAAGTTAGAAGAAGATAGATAAAAATACCTATAGGAGGAGTTTACATATGTGAATGGGATTAAGTTCAAGATGGCTGCCTCTTTTTAAGGTTAAAGGTCTATAAAATTTCGCTTGTGGTTTTATTTTAAAAATGGTGTGAAATTTTGTGAAGATCGCTCGAACAAAAGTTATCCTATATTGTAAGAAAATGTGAAAATAGTCAAATTTCACTCTTTACCAGAAGCTGGCTGCCACGCTGTAAGGTCTGTGGCCATCCCATAATAATTTTTAAACTTCCTTTTGACATTCCGAACATGTGTCTTGGTTTCATTACTTGATTTTGAACATTTTTTTTGAGCCCCGTGTGCAAATTCGAGTGAATTTTTGAGTACGTTCCGGCTGCAAAATTCTGTCAAAACACCAAATGAGAAAAGAACAATTGCAAAAACAACATAGTCCCTGCAGTCCAGGACTGCTGCTCGCAAAAATGACTGAAAAAGCGAAACTTTTAGCTGCAAACACAATCCAGAAAGTTGAGATTAGCTAAAATAAATCAAAGCTGGTTAGATTTTTTAGTGTTTCACTTGCATAAAAATCATATTTTAGGGGAAACCTCTTAAAAATTCAGATGTATGCTCCCAAAAGTACGGCTTTTAACCTTAAGTGTTAAAATTTTAACTTGATTTCTAAAAGATAGCTTCACTTGTTATCCAAGTAGTGTTAAAACTGGTCCAAAAGCCGCCCTTTCGATTCGGTAACGCTTTCTTTTACAGTACAGTACTTACAGTGTACTTAAGTGGTATTTACATGGTACTTATTGTGTAACTACTGGGTACTTTCAGGGTACCTACATGGTACTTTCTTGGGTACTTACATGGTACTTTTTATGGAATTTACTGGGTACTTACATGGTACTTTTTTGTGTCTAGTCTGTACTTAATGGTACTTACCATGTATTTATATGGTGCTATTTGGTTCATACCTATGTGGTACATACTGTGTATTTATAATATACTTACTGGGTATTTATATGTTGTGCAAAGGTGTCTTTTGTGGTACTTACCACATATATGAACAAGGTAAGTACAAATAAAGTACCTTGACCTTTAGGTCTGCACTCACTGCACATTTCATGGTATTTACTATGAATTTACCACAGAAACTACCCCTTAAGTACACTGAAACTGTACTGTAAAAGAAAGTCAGCCCTATTTCCACTCAACTACATGGTACTTTCATTACTAATACCGGGTAGGTTCACTTGAATATTACTTGGTACTTACCCCTTAAGTACAATGGAACTGGACTGTAAAAGAAAGTCAGCCCTATTTCCACTCTATTACATGGTACTTTCAGTAGTAAATACTGGGTATGTTCACTTGAATATTACTTGGTACTTACCCCTTAAGTACAATGGAACTGTACTGTAAAAGAAAGTCAGCCCTATTTCCACTCTATTACATGGTACTTTCAGTAGTAAATACTGGGTATGTTCACTTGAATATTACTTGGTACTTACCCCTTAAGTACAATGGAACTGTACTGTAAAAGAAAGTCAGCCCTATTTCCACTCTATTACATGGTACTTTCAGTAGTAAATACTGGGTATGTTCATGTATTACCTTCCTATACAGTGTACATAAACACTTGGTCTTCTGACCTCACCAAATGAGACAATGCTAACTTGTTGGTAAAGGTCAAATAACTGCATTGTAAAAACATATTCCTACTTCTTATAACATGAGGCAAATGTAAAGAGAAACAATACAGCAGTGAAAACAACTATCTTTAATATGAAACACTTCTGCAGCATACACATTTTCATCACAATGAAATATGTTTTAAGTACAAAACAGTACAAAGGAGCATTCCAAAAAACACATTATTGGCCTGAGGGTCGTGTTTTTGTCCATCAAAATTCCTTCAGCAGAGTTTGGTAACGGTGCAGGACTTCTTCAGGGTTTGTAACTGCAAGAAAATTCACAATAAAAGCTCAAATGAACATAAAAAGCACAACAACTTTGATGAAGTACAAAATATATTTTACTTATTCAATCATTTCTGTAAAGAGTTTGATAAATCTCTGTGAATTCCTTATTGCTTTGACTGCAATGCTTGAAATTAATCAATTATTCCCATTTATAAACATGATAGATTATTCACAACTTTATATTTCAGTTACATAAACAAAAACAACAAAAAGAAATCAAAGAAAAAAAAATCAAAATTGCCATAAAAAAATCTAATTTGTTTAGACAAAGAATGTCAAAGTAATGATTTAATTGGCAATTGCTGTGTGTATTTCTTGTTTATAAATATTATTCGCACCTACAATTTGCATTAGCATCAAACACATGGCAGTGTAAACGAAAGGAAAAAAAGAAATGAATAGGCAATTTCAAAGTCAACACAGTTACTCAAAAATATGTTTTAAATATTCAAACAGTTACCTTCACTGTTGGGTGGTATTGTTTTCTCTATCATATTTGATAAAATAAATAAAAATAAAATAAAAACGGAGAAAGAAAAGAAAATGGGTAAAATGCAGTTAAACTCTACATTCATGTAAATAATATGTCCACTTGGTGGATTTAGCTTACTTTAGCTTACACTCCTGTGGCTTCACGGATTCTTCTGGGATTTCTTCTTCACCATTGCTCATCTAAAGCGGTAAAAAAGACGGAAGTACGTCAATAATTTTCAAAATAAACGCCTTTCTTTGATTTTCCCAGAAAGACATGCGCTCAAACGAGCACTGAACAACAGACTTTATCATTTAGGCTACGTGGTAGTTTTACAGGTGCTCCTCTCCTGGTGAGTAACAACAATGTTTGTAGATTTTCATTACAAACTTTGAAAAGTTATACATTTTGAAATAACTGAAATTATTGCAGTAAAGTAGCAGGCATGCTCTGACGTCACGTTTCAAACACAGAGAGCGGCTTGAAATCACGAGGTTAGCTTCTCTATAAAGTTTAATCAGTTTAAATATTTACATATAATTTATCCAATATTTACAAAAACACTGGCTTACCTGCAAAATGAAGAGAAATTCAAACTGTTGCACGTGCCTCGAGGCTCTCCGGATTAATGCACGTTGTCATGCTGCATTCAAGTGCGCTGGGAATTTGCACCTTTGCTCGCCCCGACCTACTTAACAAAAGCCCACACTCTGGGTGTTCTTAGTATTAAAAGTAAATATTTACCTTGTTGTTTTACATATTTTCCTGACCATATATATTAAAACAAGTTAATGTTTAGAACAATATTTAAAAAAAGTCAAGTTTTGAATAATTTATTATCATGTTTATAAATGAGGATAATTGATTAATTTAATTGTCTTTTTTACCGCTTTAGATGAGCAATGGTGAAGAAGAAATCCCAGAAGAATCCGTGAAGCCACAGGAGTGTAAGCTAAAGTAAGCTAAATCCACCAAGTGGACATATTATTTACATGAATGTAGAGTTTAACTGCATTTTACCCATTTTCTTTTCTTTCTCCGTTTTTATTTTATTTTTATTTATTTTATCAAATATGATAGAGAAAACAATACCACCCAACAGTGAAGGTAACTGTTTGAATATTTAAAACATATTTTTGAGTAACTGTGTTGACTTTGAAATTGCCTATTCATTTCTTTTTTTCCTTTTCGTTTACACTGCCATGTGTTTGATGCTAATGCAAATTGTAGGTGCGAATAATATTTATAAACAAGAAATACACACAGCAATTGCCAATTAAATCATTACTTTGACATTCTTTGTCTAAACAAATTAGATTTTTTTATGGCAATTTTGATTTTTTTTTCTTTGATTTCTTTTTTGTTGTTTTTGTTTATGTAACTGAAATATAAAGTTGTGAATAATCTATCATGTTTATAAATGGGAATAATTGATTAATTTCAAGCATTGCAGTCAAAGCAATAAGGAATTCACAGAGATTTATCAAACTCTTTACAGAAATGATTGAATAAGTAAAATATATTTTGTACTTCATCAAAGTTGTTGTGCTTTTTATGTTCATTTGAGCTTTTATTGTGAATTTTCTTGCAGTTACAAACCCTGAAGAAGTCCTGCACCGTTACCAAACTCTGCTGAAGGAATTTTGACGGACAAAAACACGACCCTCAGGCCAATAATGTGTTCTTTGGAATGCTCCTTTGTACTGTTTTTTACTTAAAACATATTTCATTGTGATGACACTGTGTATGCTGCAGAAGTGTTTCATATTAAAGATAGTTGTTTTCACTGCTGTATTGTTTCTCTTTACATTTGCCTCATGTTATAAGAAGTAGGAATATGTTTTTACAATGCAGTTATTTGACCTTTACCAACAAGTTAGCATTGTCTCATTTGGTGAGGTCAGAAGACCAAGTGTTTATGTACACTGTATAGGAAGGTAATACATGAACATACCCAGTATTTACTACTGAAAGTACCATGTAATAGAGTGGAAATAGGGCTGACTTTCTTTTACAGTCCAGTTCCATTGTACTTAAGGGGTAAGTACCAAGTAATATTCAAGTGAACATACCCGGTATTTAGTAATGAAAGTACCATGTAGTTGAGTGGAAATAGGGCTGACTTTCTTTTACAGTACAGTTTCAGTGTACTTAAGGGGTAGTTTCTGTGGTAAATTCATAGTAAATACCATGAAATGTGCAGTGAGTGAAGACCTAAAGGTCAAGGTACTTTATTTGTACTTACCTTGTTCATACATGTGGTAAGTACCACAAAAGACACCTTTGCACAACATATAAATACCCAGTAAGTATATTATAAATACCCAGTATGTACCACATAGGTATGAACCAAATAGTACCATATAAATACACAGTAAGTACCATGTAAGTACAGATAAGACACAAAAAAGTACCATGTAAGTACCCAGTGAATTCCATAAAAAGTACCCTGAAAGTACCCAGTAGTTACACAATAAGTACCATGTAAATACCATTTAAGTACACTGTAAGTACTGTACTGTAAAAGAAAGCGTTACCTTTGATTCTTATAAGCAAACTGATTCGCTGTAAGAGAAGAAATAAATCAGAGTTTGTTTCGGCTCTCTTCAGCTGAATTAACATAACAAATTTGTAAAGTTCTGAATGTCCTTGTTGTTTTTGTGATTTGCAAATTCATGTGGACTGGTTCCATTAGCGACATGTTTTCAAGCACTCCGTTTTTCATTTGATGAGGGCTGGATGAATTACTCTGTTAGCCATTCCGCAAAAAAAATAATAACTCAGAGCTCTCCAAACATCAGCCAATTCTCCAACAATATCAATAATTGCATCTAGTTTCTGACAACACTGTTGTGCGTCTGAGAAAAGTGTTTTATTACAGCAAATGTGGGAGAAAACCATTTGCAAGTTTGTTTTTTTTATTCGACGTTTAAGAAGGAATGCATTAAATAAAAAACTTGATTGTTTCTGTTTATAATGGCCATTTAATGAGGATTTTCTCCAGCAGGAGTCGGTGCTTGTCCTCGCTTGAGTTTGCATAATTCAAGCTCTCAGCTCAGTCGGGCTGCTTCGCATCTCCACAGCAGATGTGTGTAACAGGTGAAATCCTCCTGAGCAGCTGCCTTCAATACTGCTTCATTTACTATATACTAAGACAAATGAGGAACAGCTGTTTTACTTGATGCGGCCACATTGTCGGCGGGTGATTCATCCTCCTTGCTGTAGGGTAATGTACACTGCAGTTGAACACACAAAAAAACCAACATAAATGGCATGTAATATTGGGCTGTGGACTTCCAGAGTTTGTGCTAGAAAGTAAGCACAAGGCACGCTTCCCTGACAGAGATGTCATAGAGGGGGAAATACAAAGATTTAGGGACGTTCTTGACAAGAAAATGATCAACTGTATGTGAAGAGAAGGTGAAAAATATGGAACAACAGAGTCGGAGCCTAAATGACACGTTCCTTTGATGCTTTTTTGCGTTTCCTCTAACTGGCCTCCATCACTGGGTTTTGACTTCATTAAGTCTTATTTCTCTGCAGCTTTTATGAAAGCCTTACCCCGGATTTAAACTGGTCAGTCTGCAGTGCATCTCCATTGCGTTGCGTTGGGGTCCGTCTCACGGACACGAGCCAGTCTACGTTAATTGTCTCCATTGCGTCTCTGGTCCGTCCCCCCCCCCACACGAGCTCCTGGAAGAGTGGTTTGTCCTTGAAAAATGCATGTTTGTGTCACAAATAGTCTTGTGTTTTTGTACTTCCAATATGAAATTTTTGCTGTCCGTGGGGTAAATGGACACTAGTGTTATCCGCTGTGTTAACTTGCGGTATTGCATGGGAATGTCACCTTAAATACAAAATAAAGTTTGATTTTGAAAATACCACAACGTTTTCATTTTGAAACGCGGACCAGTTTCCCATTTCTCTGGCTTTTTGTTGCCAAATTGACACATCGAAGGACAGGAAATAGAACACTTCCGTTGCAGAGGGACGGACTCAGACATGATGGAGGCAATGTAAACATTCTGATTGATGAATAAACATTCTATTTTTCTGTATCAGCACACCACAGACAGACCAGTGGAAAGCCTTTAGATGCATGTACCCACACGGGGGGTGGATTCCTATGGATGCTGTAGGTTTTTGGGCCGTCTGTGCCAGTGGAGGGTTGTAGGATGGAGCAGTTTAAGGGGAACTCTGCAGCCATCTTTAGTGCACTAAGCCATCTATAGCGCACTATATAGCACGTTGGCCATTTGTAGTGCTCTTTGAATCTGCAATTCTAAAATCAAATGCCCTAGAAATTTCCCAGAAGTCTCTGCGAAAAACCGGTGTGCGTTGATGCTCGCTAGATTGGCAAATATAGACCACAATGCATTGCATTCGAACAGTTTTTGCAAAGAAAATAAAGAATCCACGTTTTCACCTTCAAAACACAGTAGATTCATAAATGGTTGTCGCAAAACTTTGTGAAATCAGTGACACAAAAGCATAGAACCAGTAAGTGTTTGTAGCATTTGGAATGTAGCGACTGCAGGAAACGAGGAAAGACTAGCGTGTTTACTTTGTCTGGAAATTTTGACAGCGTTAGAGCATGAAGCCACAATAATGATACATCATCCTAATCATATCTACAATTTTGTTCAATTTAATGCAATTTGAATTTTAAATGTATTGATTTAATGTAAGTTTTATTTTCTAGTATTAAGTGGTTTAATTAGTCAGTCAGAAATCTGGGTTTAAATGGAGATTACAATTTATTTTATGAAAATAGTTGCAAAAGTTGCCATTTTTCTTTTATATTCTAAAAAAAACTTTTTAAATAAAATTATTGATTATTTATAAGTTGATTCATGTTTTTTTTTTCTTTTAATGATGATCAGGAGTTTTGCATAGATGTACGTTTAACTAGAGCAACTTAATCACTAATCAACTTGATACTAATGATAGTTGCAACAGTAAGTCATTGAGGGGTGTCAGGGGTTACATGCACTTGTGACGTATGGGTGATGCTGTCATACAGCGCCCTTATGCCACATTAGTCGTTAAGTAGGGGCGAGTACTGGCTCCTCGCTGACTTCTATTACAGGGGTTAAGGTGTTAAAACTGAAAAACATCAGTTAGTAAATCTGGAATCAATGCCTCAACACTTAAATCACAATTTTACAAATGTTGCTTTTTCTCTCTGTGATCGTGAGCAGCGCACCTCAGTGGAAACACCACAATCACAGACAAATAAGCACAATTTTGGAGCTCCGACAACCCAACGACCTCACACTCGCTTTTATGTTTGCAAACAGTGGGGTTATGAATATGGAAAATTGCTTGGAACTGACCCAAATGGAAAGACTAAGTATTTATTTGAATGCACAGCAACAAAGTTATCGATTCGTCACTAAACCTTTACCCCGAGCCTGCAAATCTGACCAAACACCTAATCAGATCAAATCAATACAGCTGTGATCATAAACATGGCTGCTCATTAATTTGCGTTAGTGACATCAGCACCGTCTGATATGTTAGGGGAAATGTTTACCTGCTATCTGCATGCAGAGACTCCTCAAAGGCTGTGACGGGTATAACAGAAATACCAGCTGACATGCTGCGCTTTTATCCTGTAAGTGTCTAATATGGGCTTTTATGGTTGACTGTCTAGTTTTTTCTCCATGTGTGAATACAGCCCCACTTCTGCCAATCGGGTCAAATATCATTAAGTATGAGTGAAGAACTCTGTGACCTTTTCAGATTGCGTTATGATAGCGAGAAGGTCAGTGAGTGTCTTCTTTGTTCAGGGGAGAAAGAGGAGGAGGAAGAAAGGGCTGTAATTTAGGTATCACAGCCAGTTGAGGAAGATACTGATGAAGAGGCGTTCTTGTAAACAGAAGCGCTCACGACTTCTACTGCAATGACGAAACTCTTCCCAACAGTTTTAAGTTTTTTTTCTACCTTTTTGTGTTTCTATTTCTGTGAAAAAGGCATGAATTATGCTCCTCTACTGATTTGGACTGTTTTGCTTTCTGTCTTCAAATTAACAGACATCTACATTGATTTAAATAAAAAAAAAAAATTAAATAGTTCCCACGAATTAGGATTTCGTTACCACAAAAAAGGAACTTGTTCCCACAGAAGAAATAAATCTTTCCCTCGGAATATGAATTTGTTCGAACAAGGAAGTATTGAAAATGAAGAAAATTTCTAGAAGCAGACTTTTATTTCACATGGACCGTATAGTCATCTGTCAGGCAGTCTCTTTCCTGCTTAGCCCCAATTTTGCGGAACATGAAGTGAGCCTTCTCGTCTACTTTATTAGATTTGCAAAATTTCACTTTGCAAAATGTGTAGACAACTGTTTTACATAGATACAATGGCAAAATATGTTATTTATATAATTGCTTTAAATGAGTTATTTTATTGACAGTAAATGTGTTACAGGAAACATTTAAGTTTGTTTCCGGTTAAAAGGTCACAATTGCCTCGTTTCCACTGAGCGGTCCGGTATTATAGCGTTTGTACATCAGCTCAGCACCAACAGCCACGCCCATGTAGAGAAGAATTTGGAGACTGGGGCTTAAGATGAACATGAAATATGGCTTTTTAATACATTTAGGTTATGGGATTTTGGCTAAAAACGTCATAATCATAATTAAAACACCACTGGAAATTTTTGTTTTTGTTTTTTTTTTGTTTATTGTCATAGAAGGACCTTAAAGATTAACCAGTTGCTTTATTGCTAAGAAAAGTAGCACATGATTTTGCTGGAGTATTAGAGGGTGAAGAAACAGGTTATGAAAATGAGGTCCAAATGCAAACCAGCTAAAGTTAAAATATCAACCAAGTCTTTCACTCTGAAGAAGATCTAACACAGTAAAAGGGGTTTTTCTCAGAGGTGGGGTGACTATTGACTTGTTAAAATATTCATATTTACAGAGGAAGGTGTAATATTGCAAATTTATTTAAATTAATCAATTGAATGCGCTGAGAACTAAAAGAGAATAAAACACTTGAAAGCTGCATCAATACAGCAAGTCAAAAAGATGACACTTCAATTCAATGATCAGTTCAACAATTTTCCTCTCAATAGCTTAAATAATAATTTCTGCTCTGAAAAAAAGCTTTTAAACTGAAGAAATGTCAGGTTTATTAATAAATAATAGAATCTTGAAATGTGTAATGTATTGCACTTTTATGGAAATGCATACCACCTGTTCAGCATTATAATTGATGTACAATAAAACTAACATTAATCTAATTTAGCTGATTTTCATCGAGTCTATTTCACATGATAGGATGGGAACCTCGTCACTCGTAAATGCAAAAAAAACAGACCGAATGACCACTCCTCCCCTTGAATTATAGGACGGCAACGGCATATGCACAAAGCCGATCCCTCTTGTCTTTAATGTGAGCCTCTGCGGTTGACATGTGACATAAAACAAAAACAGAGAAAATAGCAGCAGTGTGAACCATCCTCTCAGGATTTGAATCTTTGCCTCCCATCTTTTCTGCCACACCTGACATTTTCGCTTTTATTATTCATAGAAATTACAGTCACATTAAAATGGGAACAGTTTCGCGGCGTATTCCACGAAAAAGATAATAAGCCCAAATGTATTTGTGTCAGACAGACTCATCTGAAAGCAACACACCATTAGAGCCCTCGCTCTTGAGGGTGAAACACGCTATCAAAGGTGAATACTGTAGTTTAACCTTTAATGATTCTCCAAATCACCTATAGAAGACATTAGATTAAAATCAGCCGCATGTAACTGATTGTAATTTATGGGAACCGAACTGTGGAGGCTGCTTGTGACGCACGATCAACGCTTTTCCTCTGAATCTGAACACAGCGTTTCTGAAAGTCATCCTGAGGTTTTATGGGGAAATGCCTGAAGCTACTGGAACAAAAGTGAAAGCAACACAAACTAATGAAACATGAAAGTAAATTATCTGTACAACTTTTAGGGAAGGACAACCAGGATTTGACATATTCTTACATTTCATTGGTGGCCAACCTTTTACAGGCATTTTTAATGCCATAACATTTTCAAGAACCCGCCTGTAGCTTCCACTTTCTCCTAACTTTTAAAGACCTGCTGCGATTAAAAAATGGTGTTTTTAACATGTAATTGTGTCATTTTTCTGAGGATAATGGATAATGCATTTCTGACTATTTCTTTATTTGATTTGTTGTGAATCAGGAGCAGATGAATGAATGAAAAAGATTGTGTTTGTGATGTAGAAAATACTCTGGGCAGAGCCGGAAGCTATCTGCTCCGCTCCGTTCTGATGCACCAGCTTGTAGTCGACTGGATCCATGTGCTCGAGGTGGGAGGTTCGATCTGAGTATTGATAGTATCGATACCACTGTGAAGTATTGATACTAACGTGATGAGATCGATCCCTTTTGCAGTTTTTCTTTAATACGTACAATAACACTTTTGAATGAGCAGGATTTTTTGTGTATTTTATATTTATCAAAACAGCGTGGCTGTGTCTGCAGCTCATTGCTTCCCCAGGGAGGGGTCAAATGTGGAGAGCTAATTTAACACACCCATGCGTGACAACACATTTAACCTTAACTTTATTACAGTGTTACTTTTGTGTATGTTCTTTTTCTGGTGACTTTATTTCATTAATACCATTATTTTAGAATGTATGTTTGTGGTATTGTGTTTTTTTTTTTAATTTTTGCACTAGTTACTGTTTTCTGCTTATTATTATTATTTATTATTGTGTTACTAATATAGCCTACATGCTCTGTATTTGATGTTCAATGTGTTCTAATTGTTGTAATAAGGTAACAAATATTTTTATTTGACCAAAGTTTCTGTCCTGTGCTTTACTATAATTAAAAAAAATCCATTTCCAAAACACTTCTTCTGTGATCACGAAATTTCAAGGAAAAAGTATCAGTATCAACAACAGCGATACTAGCCCCGTAATTACTTGGTGTCCGATCCATACCTAAATTCCCAGTATCGCCCACCCGTTTTTGTTTTCTTCATCCAAGCTGACATCTGGCTACCGGTAAGCTAGCAGGAGAGCATGTAAAACAGATAGGTGATGGGAAGTGGGGGCGGGGTATGTCTGTGCAACGCTCCCACCCGGAACTCAGAGGTGAATTTATAATGAACTCCTGAAACTGACAATCTAATTTTGCTAATTTCACATAATAAGGGATAAGGGATACTTGTTAACTCCTTTTTATATACAAAAATATGGGAGAAATTTAAAACGCTTCAAATGTAAACGGAGGAGATGTATATGACGGGACATTGTTATTATTACACTAATGCTAGCCTTCAGAATGGCTAGCATTAGTGGATACCCTCCTCCATCAACTTCTGCACATCTCCACTTCTGCAAACATCGGGAAAATAATGAAAGTAGTTATCCGAAGTATACCTCAATCTACTATCGATCATCCCCTGATGTATGGCGACTTATGGCCAAACATCTCTGCTATTTCTTGGACTTGAGGCCAGCCAACAAATATCTTTCAATTGCGTGAAAAGGGATTTGATATGAATCGTTGTCCCCTTCCATGCACCACGTCATCCAGTTGCTGAAGGACTGAGAGCAAGTAGCCACGACAACTTCGTCAACATCGGCGTCTGTGACGACAGAGTGTTCAGTGTCCAAGCTCTCTAAAACCTGCTCAACTCCGTCACTGGCATCACTCTCTGAAACTGTTCGGTATTCCAAGTGAGAAGCTAATCCCAACAAGAATTAAGCACAGCTGTTTGAGAACGTTTGCTGGTAGGGCCAAAAAACGCAGAAGATGAGTGAAAACTGACGTCATTGCCCCACCTTCCCCCTGGAAATGCTGACTGGAAATTATTTATGCGACACTTTTTGCACGGCGGTTGTGAAAACGAAAATGCAATCCCCTCTTTTTATTATCGCTTCAGTTACATCACAGAATGAGGGGTGTTAAAGTAGAAAAAAGAAAAAGCCAATGGGTGGATTGATTTTTTTGTTTTACTTTTGAGTCAACGGACGCAGCTTTATTGTGAAAAGGAGATTTTATTTTGAAATATGAGACACATATGCTTCCACAGCTTTGGGCATTAGTGGGTGATGCAGCTCTAAGAAAGTGGATGTATTTTTGACCCGTGTCAGATGTTTTAGGGAGAATCCAGTGGTATTCCAAAAAAAATGTACTTTAGAATCAGATTAATAAGGGAAAAAAAAGGGAAACTATGGGATTACATTTCTGCCATTAATTGAAAGGGCGTAAAGACAACTGAGCGGGCGTATTTAGGAACTGAGTGAGTGAACCTTACAACCGCGCTGGCGCAATTCTAACTAAGCGACCCCGTATTTTACAATTGAACGGCTGCAATCCTAACTGAGCAGTGATCTTGCTCAGTCAGATCGTTTTTGCGCGCTCACATGAATTTACCGTGCGGTCAAATTGTTTTTGCGCGCTCACATGATTTTACGCTCAGTGTTAAGGGGGCGTTTTTGTCACTTTGTGGGCAGAAACCTTTCTGGTTGATCTGATTGGCCGAAATTTGCATGTCTTATAGTGAGACAGAGGGGCGGAACTTTCATTTTTCAGAGCCGGGCGGCTCTTGAGCTGCATGCAGCTCCCTGCCTCTTAGCATAGTTTCTAAATACAGCACTTTCACAGCCATAAGGTGAAAGTTTGACATTTTCTCCTAATGTACAGAGCAGCCCTAATGTGTTGTTGTGTGACTTCGGAAACCCTGGAAATGCAAAGAGGCACGGCACAGTTTAAACTGCAAGCTATCAGCCACGCGGAGGAACACGAGAATCAAGCAGCTGCAGTTCGGTTAAGTTAGATCTTCACAGGTTCAGACTTCCTGCTTCAATAACTCTTCTGATAAACGTTCAAATGTGTCAGCAAGTACCTCAATCATTTTGTATTAACACAGAGAGTGAACTACAAAAGCATTTTTAAAGAAAAAAGATAATTTTTATTGCCTTTTAATCAGAATTGTTCGTTTTAAGCTGTGAATGCAAACAGGGCAGCGAGCCGGCTGCTAAGGGACCGTCAATAAAGTGCACACCCTGTGAAACACCTGTAAAAATCAGTAAACTTTTAAAAAGTGAATACATGTCTATATTTATATGAACTGGTAATGAAGACTCGTCAGCATAGTCATGCTGCATTATTATTATTACATTAAATTTTGATGGAAAGTCAGTCTCTGTTTTATTGCTTATATTTTTTAAAAATTTAATAGAGATATGAATCATAACATACATGCTCAGTAGCTCTGAAGATACTGTATTTACTGACACAAAACTTACTGTACTGACTAATCATGACCTTATTTTCCTACTACAATAAAGATTATGTAAAAAAATCTAGCATCTTCAGAGCTATTGAGGATTTTTGACCAAATTTGATCAATATTTAAATATGAAAAATTCCTATAAATGAACAAAGTGAACTATTGACATTTATGATATATATATTTTAGTATGACAATAAGGTCAATATTAGTCCGTACAGAAGGTTTGGTGACAGTAGCTTCAGTATCTTTATAACTACTGATAACTTTAGTCATGATTCATATCTATTAAAATTTTAAAAAGTATGTGCAACAAGATAAAAAAAAGATGGACTTTCCTCCAAAATATTTATTGTAACACGAATATGCTGACAAGTCTTCATTACCAGTTCATATAAATATAGACATGTATTCACTTTTTAAAAGTTTACTGATTTTTACAGGTGTTTCACAGGGTGTGCACTTTATTGACGGTCCCTTAGCAGCCGGCTCGCTGCCCTGTTTGCATTCACGGCTTAAAACGAACAATTCTGATTAAAAGGCAATAAAAATTATCTTTTTTCTTTAAAAATGCTTTTGCAGTTCACTCTCTGTGTTAATACAAAATGATTGAGGTACTTGCTAACACATTTGAACGTTTATCAGAAGAGTTATTGAAGCAGGAAGTCTGAACCTGTGAAGATCTAACTTAACCGAACTGCAGCTGCTTGATTCTCGTGTTCCTCCGCGTGGCTGATAGCTTGCAGTTTAAACTGTGCCGTGCCTCTTTGCATTTCCAGGGTTTCCGAAGTCACACAACAACACATTAGGGCTGCTCTGTACATTAGGAGAAAATGTCAAACTTTCACCTTATGGCTGTGAAAGTGCTGTATTTAGAAACTATGCTAAGAGGCAGAGAGCTGCATGCAGCTCAAGAGCCGCCCGGCTCTGAAAAATGAAAGTTCCGCCCCTCTGTCTCACTATAAGACATGCAAATTTCGGCCAATCAGATCAACCAGAAAGGTTTCTGCCCACAAAGTGACAAAAACGCCCCCTTAACACTGAGCGTAAAATCATGTGAGCGCGCAAAAACAATTTGACCGCACGGTAAATTCATGTGAGCGCGCAAAAACAATCTGACCGCACAGTAAATTCATGTGAGCGCGCAAAAACGATCTGACTGAGCAAGATCACTGCTCAGTTAGGATTGCAGCCGTTCAATTGTAAAATACGGGGTCGCTTAGTTAGAATTGCGCCAGCGTGGTTGTAAGGTTCACTCACTCAGTTCCTAAATACGCCCGCTCAGTTGTCTTTACGCCCTTTCAATTAATGGCAGAAATGTAATCCCATAGAAACATTAAACAAATTACGACTTAAACTGCCACGGACGGTGGGTTGTGGACCACAGTTTAAAAAAAAAAAAAATCTTTAACTTCCACTCTTCTATTTTGCTCTTTCAGAACTTAAAATGTTCTCTGGAGCGAACTTCTCTTCTCCGGAACAAACTTGTGACATGCAATCAGAAGACTTGGCTTAGATGTATTGTTGCGTGCTTGGACTCACACCCACACAGCTGTGAGTTGTGGCCAACTTCATTCTGATCTGGCAGCATTGTAAGATGGTTCCTTCTGATGTTCGGAACTTTATTTTTTGCACCATATTGTGGCATAAATGTAACATAGAACATGTTTTATGTGATAATACTGGAATCTAATACTTTTAAAGGTCTTGTGTGATCAGTCAGACCGTGAGCCTCCCATCTCATTCCCAGCGCATGGACACACACCGCCTGCAGCCGGGTTCTTGTTTTTCGTTGTTTCCTTTCTGGTCTGCTTTCCTCTACGGAGAGGCGTTTTCTGTGCATCTGCAGACAGCGAGAAGAGTCAAGGACTGCTGGTCTTCTCATCTCATGCTGCCCACCGCTGCAGGGAAGAAGATGCATTTCAGCATGATGATGATGATGATGATGAGGATGGCTGCTTTACCATGGTTACTGTCTGTTTGGGCTATTTATTCCTGCAAACACCAAGCTAAGCCGATAAGGAAAAGCTGTTTTCCTCTGTAAGTATCATCCAGACAATTTCGCCCTGGTGGGGGACATTTAATAAACATTTGGAAGAGATTGAGAAATAGATCACATATTATTATCTGCCTTATTTCAAGGTAAAACACTAAAAATATCATTTTTCATGTTGTTGAGCTGGCTAGTGGTTTTTAATAGCAGTGTGATCAACTCAGTGCTATGAGGTATTAAGTCAGTTTTGTTAAAAGACATAACATTCTGGCTACTAGGGGAAAACATTTTTTTTTTATTTACCAAAAACTACAATTCCCAGAGCCCCACCCCTTCACATCTGCCATCACTGAAAAGCCCCAAATGTCCTCTGTGACTTCAGTAGCATTACTGACTGTATTGACGAACATCTATCCATTTTTCTTAACCCGCTTTGTCCCTTTTAGAGTCACAGGGTTGCTGGAGCCTTTTACCGGCTACTGTTGGGTAAAGGCGGCGGAGGGGGGGGTTATTCTGGACAGGCTGCGAGTCTGTCACAGCATCACACAGTCACTCCAATACACACTCGCACATGCACACCTAGGGACATATAAGCCTCATTTCCACTGTCCGGTACAGTCCAGTCTGGTATTTTGAGCATTTCCATTATTAAATTGACCCATTAGGCTGGACCGAATCGTACCATTTTTGGGCCCCCGTTGGTTGTAGGTCCATAGAATAATAGAATGGACCAGTTAGAGCGGAGCTGCTGTTGAAACCCATTGATTGGCTGAAGGTCATCACAACAAAAGAAAACTCCAAGAAAGCACCTGTTTTGCTTTTCGCTGTCCCCAATCTTCTCTCAAACAACATTAAATGCTTTGTAGATACAAAGTACCAAAAGCCAAGTGGACAAAAGTGAGCTGCTGGATGACCTCTGTTGTTGTTGCTGTTAGCTTTATCCCACATGCGCCGTGGCGGTCCAACTCCTGAGTGGTAACGCTCACCTGAATTGCCTGGACCATTGTAAACCATACTGAACTGGCAATCACTCTCACCAATCAGGAGTGAGCTTGTTGGAAGGCCACACCCCTACCACTTAATAGCAGGCTTGACAAAATCAATTCAACATGAAACTGCTTACTTTTATTGAGACATCTGATTGGCCAGTTTATCAATTGAATAACTTGCACTACAGACAAAAAAAACCATGGTAAAGTATCGGAGCACAAATGGTCAGTCATGATATGACTGAGTAATAGAACTTTCTTGAAAGTCTATGGAAGCCATCGGGTACTTCCTATTTAGAACGCAAGGGGGGACGGGGTCACTCAGTCTAATATACACTAATGCAGTGGTTGGGAGATATTCATGTTTAGAAAAGTCCTTCTTAAAAATCAGACATGTGATTTGCTGGATTTTTCCCCTCATTTTGTCTCGCATAGGTGAAGTAGACCTACGATGAAAGGTATTAAGTCGGAGAAATCGCACAATTAGTGTTTGAATAAATAATTTTTTGTATCACTGTATATGTTGTCCATCATTAGCAAATGCCACAGGAACATGTTAAAAACACAATTTTCATTGGAGTGAGTCTTTAGGCTCAGAAAACAGAAAAATAAGAAGATGATGTTTGTCTAGCGTGTACCCGGTTGTGTGAGAGCGAGCGCCCATCTGTCACAACCTGTTCATAGTTCTTCCTCTGCCTATTGATTCGGTAATAAACCCTTTGGGTTTCATGTTCAAGTCCTCGTTGTTGCTCTTTTCCCCTGATCATACTGACGTCCCTCCTGACCTCCTCAGCCGTTTCTTTCAAAGCCCAACAGACAGAATGATTGTTTGGTCTTTGTGACACAAACATCTCAACTCTTTACAACATTAGAGCCAGACTGTAGCACATACCCACTGAAGCCCCCTGTGGAAACTATATACAAGTGCTTAAGCAGTTGTGTCTCCTGGTTTGTGGTGAATCTTTCATAAATCCCATGTGTTAATTCAAAATTCAAGACCCAAACCGTTTTATTCCTCCCAACAGGGCAGTTCAACGCACAGACAGACAGTCAGCACATTATCTGAGCGGCCCTGCTGCCGGAGTGTCTGAGAGCTCAAGGCAAAAATTCACACGGGCATTCCACGCTCTTATATAATAAGTCATTTGACACTGATAAAAAAAAAATGAAATGTAAACAGGTGGATGCTGACCGCGCACTAGAGGAGCACTGGAGGTTAAGCTCACACGCTTTCTGGCATCATATTAGGAAAGACAAATTGGTGGAGGAAAAATCTTAAAACACATGAAGCATAAATATTTATAAGAGAGATTTGTGAATTTATAGCCTCTTCCTAACTTTTACAAATAAGAACAAATAGTTTAGTGCAAAGCTGGAAACTGTATTTTTGGTTAAACATTTCTTCTCATTGTGGTTTGGCATAAACTTTCAATGTTACTTTTAGTTTTTATTATTTTGCTGTTTTTTGTTGACTTTAAAATCATAATTTCATCTATTCTTTTGGAGAACACACAAAAGTGAACCTCGTCTTTGAGCACATACTCAGCTCACCCTTTAATACAACCAGAAAGAGACAGACAGACTAAGCTACTTTGAAGCGACTTTTTTTAAAGGTACTTTTTTCACTTTGAAGCTACTTTTTTGGCCTGAACAGACATACCAAGATACGTTTAGATAAATCAACTATTGTGCAATCTGCAGCAATGTTCTGATGTTTTCTCCACTTTTCCAGTGTAACGGTTAATAGACTAAATCCATGAATCGATTTCTGTTCCTATGATCCAGCCAGACAGATGCATCTGTCTAAGGAAAGTTTTTAGTGGAATTAACCATTAAAAAAATAGTTTCAGGTCCCCCAGCCCGAGGCTGTCCCCCTCGGGCTAGTCTACCAGCTGTCCCCAACTCACCCCCTTCCTCATATAATCTCATATTAGGGTTAGGGGGTGGGGGGTTTAGCCTGCAATGCGATTTGGGGGGGGGGCTACTTGGCAGTGGTCCCCCTCCCATGGTTGCCGTATGGAATGGGCCCCCCCTCTCTCGGTTTTATTTGCACCTTAGACATGTAGGGCCCTTGGTAGGGGGGGTGCTTGGACATCACTGCCAGCAAGCAGCAGATGTCCTCCTAGCACCCTACCCGCCAATTTTGACCGCACCTCAGACATTTAGGGACCCTTGGTGGGGAGGGTGAGGGGACATTACTGTGAGTAATCAGGGAATGTCCTCTCTGTGCCCTACCCACCAATTTTAACTGCACCCCCCTAGTACACACACCTTTTACTCCTCATAATATACATACAAACACAAACACGCACACATGCACACATACACCCTTACGAACACACGCACACACATTATGCAAGGAAGGTGGGTCCAAGGTCCATCTGTCCGCTACCCCATCCCTGGTGGGGGGTACTGGGCCCTTGGCAGCGGCGGCCGTGTCCCCTGGGTGCCGGTTTCCTGGGCCCGGCAGGGCTCTCTCCGTGCAGGGAGGGGGTTCACATTACACCTGAGCCGGGGGTGTCCGTTTCCCTGTGGGGTGGGTTCGGGTTTTTGCCCCTGGGCGCTGGGCCCCCGCCCACATTCCAACTGTGGCCGAGCCTGGTGGGGCCTTGTTAACAACACCCCTTGCGGGCCCCCCTTTTCTCCGGGGTGCCCCCCTCCTGGGCGGGGCCGGCTGTCCCCTGCCTTGCTCCTTCCTGGACCAACCGTAGGCCGGGTGGGTGGCTGCCTGGAGTGCAGAGCGGGTCTCCCTTGGGGGGTCCTGGCTCGTACCTGGGGTTGGGGCGGGGGGATGCCCAGAACTCCTGGGTGGTGACGAGGTGCTCGTCTGGGGCTGTGAGCGCTCTTCTCGGGTGGGGCCCTGCGTTGGGCCCTCCCGGCGCGGCGGGGGGGCTGCTCCCCTGGTTGGGCTGGGGCGGTGCTCTCTTCCCCCCGTGCCTCCCTGCTCCCTGGCTCTGGGGGCCTCGTGGTGGTCCTGCTGGCCCTGGCCTGGGTGGCGGATGTGATCGCCCGGGGGGTGGTTGTTCTCTGCCTGCTGCCGGGTGGCGTTGGGAGTTCTGGCTGCCGCTGCTGCTGCGGCGGGGGTCTTGGTGTGGGGGTGGCTGGTCACCCTCCTTTCTTCTTTTCACATTCCTTCATCCATTTAGAAGAACAGAAACACTCACCTGAGCACAGGTGTTAGCTCACCTTTGCACTTATAGTTTGCATGATTGAATGAATAAGATATTTCACACTAGTTGGTTTAAAGGCATAAGTATGCGTGTGTGAACAATATCTGTATTGTGTGCATGTTTTGTATACATGTTGACCTGTGGACATCTTTACAGTTAACAGGTGTGTTTATAACATCTGAATGTGTGTGTGGACAGGCCCCGCCCTTTGAGATTTGTAGTACACTTGAACCTTACCGATAAACATCCAGTAAAGTTGTTGCTTTAGGCTGCTTCATGGTTCTACCCCCCCCCCCCCCTCTCCTATTATCACCATCCTATCCCCCCTCCTCTCTAACATCCCTCTCTCTTCTTCCCTCCTTTCCTTTTCCGTCCGGTCCAGCACCAAGGATTTTCAAACATGATGGAATGTAATAAAGTTTGGCCTCAACTACAAAAGGGGTTTATTCAGACATTCCTCTGGTTTGTCTGAAGACTAATAACCCCTTTTGTTAAAGTAAAATATGTCCAACACAAGAGGCCCTCAGCTCTCATCTGTTTGCCCAGCTGGTGGACAGGACAAGTTAAAAAAAAAAAAAAGTTTCAAAATGAAATAAATCGATAATATTTATATTGAAGAATATGAGAAAGAAATCTGGCCATACAGTATGGTAGAATGTTCTAATAATGTTCCCCTTTGGATTATTCTGATATGGTAAAACCACATTGGTTGAACTTTAGGAGCTAAAATGTGAATGGATTTGCCATTAATTCTTATTTACTTGTTTGTTGGGACACATATTTAATTTGCACTTAACTATCTTGCAAGAAGTACAAGGATACTGCTTAGCTATATAGCCACAAGTACTCTGGGTCTCCCTGTGCCGGTCCCCAGCCTGGATAACATATTAGGTTGTGTCAGTAAGGGCATCTGATGTAAAAATCTCTGCTAAACCAATCAGTGAAAGCCAATTCGCATTGGCATCCTCCTGAAAGTAAATGCCGAAAGGTGAACAAACAAACAGCCCAAACCAAAGCCTTGGATTGTCAGAGCATGCAGTTATGTGGTTCTCAAATTACCAGAATAACAGGACCCAATCCAATAAATATGAGGGTCTCTGTTCTAAATTTGCTACTAACCACAGAGGGGCGCCACAGGGCTCAGTTCTGGCCCCCCCTACTATTCATTTTGTACATCACTGACTTGAGTCAAAATATTTCTGATGCTAATCTGGATATTTATGCTGATGACACAGTTATTTATAGTTATGGATCATCTCTTGCCCAGGCCATTGTAACCCTGCAGAAAGTTTTTGTTGCTGTCCAGCATTCACTTATTCAGTTAAAATTAGTTCTCAGACTAAGCTAATGTTGTTTTCAAACTCAAAGAAGACCCCTGAAACAATTCCAATCATGTCCACCTTGGATGGAAATGTCATAGAGATGGTTCACAGATATAAGTACATTGGTGTCTGGATTGATCACTCCCTCACCTTTAAACCTCACATAGAAAAACGTGTAAAAAAAACCCCCTAAAGTTCAAACTTCGTGTCTCCAAAGGGTTGATACCATGTATCATGCTTCTCTGGGATTCATTACCAACTGTAGATCAATGACACATCCTTTTGACTTGTATTCAAGAGTACAATGGCCTTCTTTGGCCACTAGGAGGCAGGGACTATGGTACACTATTATTTACAAGACCTTGCTTGAATTACTGCCTCCCTACATTTGAGCCTTAATCACAAGGAGAAGTGTGAAATCTTACTCCTTAAGATCAAAAGACCAGCTGTTGCTTTTTGTTCCATTTGCCCACACGAAGCTGGGGAAAAAAGCCTTTATCCACTCCTCTCCTTTTGCTTGGAATATGCTGCAGAAAGACTGGAAACTAACTGAACTGGTATCTTTAAATGCTATTAAGAACAAACTCAAAGCATTAGAGACTGCAGCAATAATGTGCAACTACTTTTCATGACTTATGTGATTTTAATGATGTTTGTTTATATGCAGTTCCACAGATATTTACAGTTATATCAGTTTCTTTTTGATGTGTATACGTACATATCTGCCAATAACAATATTTTTTATGTATATACATTTTCTATGTTATATTTATTGTTTATTTAAAAATCAGGAATACATTTCAGACACTTAGTTTGTCCTGAATTATCAGTTCTAAAAAATACCAGAGGGAATTTGTATCAGAAACTATTAAAATCAATAAACTGTTCTCATTTTTTGGTAGGAACTTCTGGTTAGTACCACTAAACACAACAAGTGTACGTTGAACTTTAAATCCCCTTCCCCCCGACCCTCAAGATGTGTGAACATATTCTAAAGTGTATTCTGTGTCCAATTACAGTCCTGTTATCAAAAATGATCAAAGCAAGGAAACCAAAGAGGGTCCAGTGTTGGTCTCAAACATCTTCTCTGCAACTATCCTGGTTTTTAATTAAGCAGGCGTTGTCTGCATACAGATCACTGCTTTCAGCTGATTAAAAAATTATAGGAAAGACTTTATGCATCAAAGACAACCAACCTAACTAATTAGCTGTCCTAACCATTATAACAACCTCTGGGGACGGTTTCTTAAACTCGATCAGCCTTATTATTACACATAACCTCACAATGCGGAGTGAGCTGCATTTGATTGCAACACAGTAAATAATAGTGCAGAAAAAATGTAAGGTGTTGTTAAATAACATGTAAGCAATATCTCACATTAGCCGGCAAGACCAAACCCAAAGCTGCCTTTGTGCTCTTCTCTTCCAAGGGCAGGCAGGGCTGTGATTAATTTCAATTACCTGTGAAACACAATCATTTGTCTTTAAATCAATTAATAAACCTTGACAGTAATATAATATCAAAGTGTAACCTACCGCTATGAAGGACAACTTCTAACTTTATTATTTAATTACACATCGATGTCATGTGAAATGCAGGATAACTTGCAGGAACAACACGTCATAGACACAACCTCCTAACTGCTGCAAACCTGACTGCTGTAACGGTAATAAACTCGTTTTAAAAAACTAAAGACAATCCCAGGATTTTTGCAGGAAACATAAATATTCTCATCTGACTGTTAAGGCTTTGGTCACAACTGCCCTTATGGGTGGATACTGGCTGTCTGCAGGTGAAAAATGGGCAAAACTGTACACCCAGGACACATCCAGGTGGTAGACTGCTTGGTTAGCCGTAGATCAAAAATCTTCATGCACACATTTTTTCCTACAGACATGCAGCAAGCGACAGGTCATAGCAAACACCTGTACAACACAATGCTACACATTGGCATGTGATGCACGTTCAAGAACGTCTGTTCATACTGGACTGTAGCTGGACTTGTTACCCGACACCAGCGCATGGCTGCCGCCTACTGTTGGATCAGGTTTTCACAGCTCTATTCTGATACATGAAGGCCTCTGTGTCATAGAATTCCAGCTGGATACAAACCGCAATTATTAATTTCTCCTCCATGATCAATTTTCAAAAGGTTGACACTTCCGTGAATTAAAAAGGTTTGTATCCAAACATCACTACCAAATCCAAATCCGTCATAGGTTAAAGTTTAACAAGACACACTCCCCTTAAAATGTGGCCAGTCCTGTTAACAACCTTCCACGGATTCATCTACCCAAAAACCCACAGTACATGTACGGGTCAACACTCCGTACGAGTGAATGTGACCACAGCTTAACATTAATAGAAACAGCATTGAGATTGTCCCATCTTTTAGGTACCTTGGCGTTCGCTTTGACCACAAACTGGACAGGCTAAGGTCTCTTACAAGAAAGGTCAGTACAGATTTTTCTCTTGGAGAAGACTAAAGGTTGATTTACACTGGCTCTGTCTGTGGTGTGCCTCCATCGTATATATAAAGTTAAAATAAAGTTCTATCTAAGTATCTATCTGCAACAGCTGTTTAGTGAAGACACCCCCCTCTCAAAGCTTCACCTTCAACGTGGGTCATTATGCGCCTTCTGCTGCAAGGGGGGGTCTGATGCTGATGAGTTAGGATTGTATCTATATTCCTCAAAGCAGGAAATTGTGCTGATGGAGGCCCAACAGTAATGAACCCTATCACCTAATGGCATCTCTGTCCACCTTGTGACTTACTGAAAGGGCCTGTAGTAAAATGTCACACACAGACTGTGAGCACACTGCAGGATAATTAGAGAAAGGAGTGATTCAGGGAGGGATCGTTCACTTCTAATCACGGCTGATAGCGAGTGCAGGGGTCTTCCTGGATATGTTATCAGAGATTTCAAATGCCATACTTGTGTTTAAGGGGCTGTAATGTAGCAGTTGAGATGTGAAACCAGCGGACAAGATAAAATAACAATAAAAAAATAAATAAAACAGGAAGCTGGTATTTAAAGGCCTACTCCAATCATCTTCTGATCTATTGTAAAGGCGTTTCACGTGGTCTTTTAATTATAATTATGCCTGTTTTTAGCCAAAACCGAACCAAAAACCCCAAAAATCTAGGTTCGTTAGAAATTCACTTTGATATGTTGGTATGGATTCACGTTGATATGGAGCAACCCCGCTCACTTCCTTTCACCCATTTGATTACACTCTCACCCACTATTTTACTGCCCTTCAGATCTCCAACCTAACATTACCAGTGGAACAAAAATGGTGAGTAACAATGCAGCTATGCAGCCGTTCAGGTTTGAACCAAATACCAGCTCCGATCAGGAAAAAGAAGACTAGAGCTTGTAGCATGCAGATGGTACCTCCTATGTTACAAGTTCAAGCAACTTAAAATAACATTTTTCTGTCTTCTCCTGATTCACAGTGATTTGAATAAAGAACTACCTAAGCTGCATTCACACCAACTGCGTCGAGTCACGTTCAAGCGGTTGCTTTCAATGAAAAGTCTATGCAAATACGTAGACCAGAATTTCAGCTACGTGCGTTTTTAAGTCCAGTCGCAGGGTCTGAAAGTCGCGCCCTGAAAGCTCAACCCGGTTGAATTTTTTCACGCTTAATCGCACTGTGACCAAGTAGGGACTCGGATTTGATAGTGGTGTGTTTGTAGCATCTTTTTCAAAACACTAAAGTACCAACCGGTGTAAACATGATCAAAAAGGAGAAATTAATACATTTGTTTTGTGCGCAGCCCGATTACTATGACCCCAAGATAATGGGAAAAGAGCAAACGAACAAAAGGTTTGGAGCAAGATTTGCATCGCTTTGACTTTTCATATCAAGTTTCATTCCTCTGTGGGAAGCAGACAAGCGCCAGTTAACAGTAAAAAAAGCAATAAAACCTGGCTGAATGCATGTTTCTGAAACCACGTGTTGCGTGTTTTTGAATGCACTACATGTGGCCTGCAATTTTAAGCTTTATTTTCTTAATATATATCCTCAATCATCAGAAAAACGCTGCAAGAACGTGTTAAAAAACACCTTAAACAGATCATAGTAGGCTTTTTATATGTTTTCGTGTTTTTTTAATTTAATTTGAGTATTTCTGTATTCAAATAGTTGAGAATCAGGAGCAAACGAAAAGTTCCGTTTGAAACAAAAGTTTAATTGTGATAAGGAAAATAATCTGGATGAGCTACAAGCTCTCTGCTCTGCAACAGAGAGGGGAAGAGGGGGCGGGAACTTAGAGTTGAATTTTACTGAACTACTCTCTGCAGAAATTATGTCACTGAAAATGACATCTGTATTTTGATTTTGGCTAAAACGACATAATCCTAGTTAAAAGACCACTGGGAAAGCTTTTGAAATAAACCAAAAGGTGATCAGAGTGGGACTTAAATTTCCTAAAAGCAGACTTCAGCCTCTGAAACTTCAATATTAGCAATCTGCTATGGCTAACTGTCAGCACACAGTAAAGAGGTACAATCAGCTATTTGACTCTGATTAACCCGGGACGGTACAGGCGAGTGTTGGAATGAAAACAAACCGGTTTCTAGCTCATTTATATTCCTCATCTTTCCCTTGCGGTATTGACTTCATCACATCAACCAAAAAAAAGTCGATGTTTGCGTGGGTTTGTGTGTCTTTAGGAAACGCTCGGCGGAGCAGGCCCAAGCAGACAATCACTCACTCTGAATAACGGCAGAGGTGAAATGTAAGTAAACGCTGGGAATGTGCATGGCTACCCAAGTGCCAGATGCTGTGAGCGAGTGCCAGCGCTGCGAGTAAGTGAGTCATTATAACCGGCATCCATTGGCCTTTCTCTGATGGCGCTTTTTGCTCGTTTAAACAAGAAAGTCTGCTCTAGAATTTTCACCATCAGGGACAACAGCCAGTTGGACAGTTCCAGATTAACTATCGCCACTTAAAAAAAAAAAAAATAGAGGTTAAGACCATAGGGAGGCAGTGATGACATTAGTATAAGGAAAATAGTTTTTCTGTAAGCAGCAGATTATGAAAACATTAGGCCACTGTAATGAGAGTTATTGAAGCAGTAAGGTAGCAGACAAGCTGTGCACATCTGGCTGCAGAATATGGCTGCAGTGGCAGCAAATTTAAAGGGACAGACAGCCGTTTGTTTGTTTGTTGGCTTTTCCTCTTCAAGAGGTCAAAGGAATGGAACCTCTGTATTTTTTCCTAAACTGGGAATGATCTCACAGATTGTTTGAGTCCAATGTCGGAAAGGTCAGAGATTTTGGAAATATTAAGCAAACGATATTTTGTGGTCAATTTCCCTCCCACTGAAGTAGAAAATGAGCACACAAAAAAAGAAAAAAGATGGTAAACTCTGATAGGAATTTATTCGACAGCTTTTATTTTGGCAAACACAACCAGAGCGAGCAGCCAAACTGGACTCTGCATGAAACTGCTGCACAAATGTTGTTATTTAAGTTAATGGAGGCAATTAAGTTTCATTTGGAGCAGAACGTCTCCTTCTTCAAAGGCATACTGATTAGGACCTGAATATAAACCCCTGTTTCTTTTTTTTTTCCACAAAATGTGATTTCACTAACCCTCTTATAGCATTATTATTAATACCAGCATTTAGAAGTCCCACATTTTACTTGTTTGCAAATAAATCAGCATAAAGTATTTGCATGTTAGACATGGACATTTAAAGAAAATGATACACTTTAACAAAAAAAACAACAAAACAACCTAGAAAAATAATATCATCCGATCTCAGACTGTAGAGATACATGCATAGGTCGGATAATCTTGCTCACTCCCTTACAAGCACTTAATCAAACTCTATTTAACAATCCTTATATATAATAGATTCAATGTGTTTTTTGTTTACAGTAGTGGACATAGTGCAAATACGTCTACTTATGACTAGGAACATATATAATGTCAAAAAGATTCATTTATTTTTTAATCAATTTATAAAATAAATCTTAAATTGATTTAGAATATCTATTTTTTCTTTCTTTTTTTGCCTTTTTCTTCCATATATCCATGTTCTGAAGCCCTTTAAGTGTAACTGGGTTGCTGGAGCCTATCCAGCTTCTATTGGGCGAAGGCAGGGTACACCCTGAACAGGTTGCCAGTCTGTTGCAGGACTTGTACCACACAAAAGCATATCAAAAACAAAAAATGGACAGAGCAAAGTTTGTACCTCTGTCGGGCCATCCACCTGCCAATAAATAATAAAATAAAAAAACATAGACAATATGAAAAACAAGATATAAAATAACATAAAATAAACACAAATGAGATCAAATAAAAACAAATAAAAGGAAATGAAGAAAATTGAATTCATTAAAAAGATCCTGGAAACGAAATGATGTGAAATCAGGGGTTTAACGTGGGAATCAAAGGAAAACAGGATCTTTCCTGCAACATTTGCTTCTCACTGGTTTTCCTTACCTGGAACACAAAGCTTGAAGTTAAGCTGAAACTCAAATCACCACAACATAAATTACAAAGAAACTTCTCACAAAACTAGTTAGAATGTCAAAAACAAGACACCTGACAAATCATTTTACAAATAAATAAAAAAAACAGCAATAGTTTTGAAAGGAGACTAAAATCTACATTGTTTATTAAAAGTGTCAAAAGATGTTTACTGAAATATTAAAGTCTGGCAACAAAATAAACCGACACTCTGCAATACAAAATCCTATTCTTTTTAGGAAAAAAAACCACATGAAACCAATCAAAATGCAACAAAGGGGGTTATTAAAGAATCTCATGGGTTGCAAAAAGATTTGAATAAAAAGGTTAAGGCAAAACAGTTAAACAACAAAAAACAGCAAGAAAATAACATTTGAATACCTCAAATAACAGTGAAATTGGAAAGCAATAATTGAAATATAATAACTATTCTGCTTTTCTGTTTTGTATTTTACCCCTGTTCCCTCTAATCTTCATTCATTGCATCCTCATCATTATGTTCCTGCGTGTTGGCTTCAGATTTGTAGATTAGAAATCTTACTTCATCCAGTTGCAGGTCCCAAATGTTCATTCAGATCTCGTTTTTTTTTTTACAGTGATACAAAGAGATTTGCTGCTTCTTGTGATAAACAAAAGACTTTTATTGTGTCTTCTGCTCTTCCTCCCTATTGTTGTTTTCGTTGTTTATCGCTGGCAATTCAATGTACAGTCCTGGAGTCGTCCCCGTACAGCTCACAGAAGCCCATTTAATCAGAGTGTGGGGTAAATTCAGAGCAGCTCCCTTTCACACAAGGCGTACTGTAACAGGACTCTCTACTAGAGGCTGAAGATGGATGGGCAGGGCTACAGTCTGGATGGAACGCCTCCATTGGGCTGTTTGGCCTGGTGGAGCCCATCAATCAGGGTGGCACCAGAGGTCTAGGCCCAAGCTGTGTAATGATGCGGGAAGCATGTGGCTAAGCCATCCCTGCCTGCTCAGGTGTAAGGGGGCTGCCCTGTCCAGCCGTCCTCTCAGCTGCTTCAAAGCTGCCATCCATCAAAAATCAGCCATACCTAGAGCAGATAGCATCATTGTCTGGGAACATTGTAAATAAAGTTTTTTGATGAGTTCCAAAAGCCTGAGACATTAGTGGTAAACAAGTGAAGGTAGTTTTGAATTGTTGAAAAACTTAATATAAGATCTAAAGGTTAAAACCAAAATTGGTTTTAAGGATTATTTACAATAAGAGTCTATTTTACCATAATCATCTCCTAATATTTTAATATCATGGTTTCCTTAAGCCTTTCAGAGTAAACTATATCCATATATATCATCATATATTACATTTTGGCACACTAAAGAAGGATTAAAAAAATAAAAGTTATGTTTCTGAGCTCCTTTCAACCCGGAAGTAAGAGGGCTTGATCTTTAAGGCGCCGCCTTTCACTCCTTGTGGGTGCCACCCATTTTATGATGTCACCGTAGAGCCAGCCTCAGCAGTGTCTGCGTGTCGCCCACGACAACAAACAACATCCAAATTCTTGCACAATGTGCATATATATAAAAGGAAAGAGTTTAGCCGATCACCGTGGAGAAAGTGGGTGTGTTTGTTAGCCTGAGGGCGGAGCTAGCAGCGCAGACTCTTCCTGGATGTCAATCTTTAATACACTTTAAAAATCAGCTTTTCGAGTCTTTGTATTAAGTACATAAATAAAAACGTCTCAATTTGGGATTTTATCATTTATGATTTTATTTTGCACTTTAGTTTTGAAGATACAAATGGAAGAAGCAACATGGATGTCAAAAAGTAGAAGTTATTTGATTAGTGAAACTCCTCCCACTTATTGCTTGTATCTTTGAATCTTTCTCTATTGTTCCTTAAAGGACAGATTTTACTGTCCACGCAAACACATCATGCTCCTTCCCGCACGCCGCTGGCCTTATGAGTCCCATAAACCAGTTCTCATGAATACGAGTGTAAAAGCTGCTGCTCAGCCTGGACTCCATATGAACGGAAGGTCATTTGGTAGAAAGCATGCGCTGCAAAAATGTACGCTTATAAAAATGTCTAGGGTTTCCAAGCTGCTAAAATACATCTGCTGCAGCCTAATGGACTTGTTTCCAACCACGGGGATGAGGGTAGGATTTCAGCTCCTTATGGGACTGAAGGAAAGCCTGTCGTGCGGTGGGCAACACTTTTTGCTGAAATTTTATTATGTGCATAATAGTGCAATTATTTCTTGGTTTCAGAGTTATCATAAAAGCATGCATGTGGGGTCAGAAAGGTACGTGAATATTGATAAGCGGCAGAGGAATATTCTATTGTTCGTTGCTGCAAAGGCGGTGTGTGATCCGCCGTCTCTGTTTCCATAGATGTAATAATGATGAATGTTGTGTCGACGCAACGTATCCCAACCTTCTTATGTAATGTTTTGGGGGGGGGGGGGGGGTTTGCTTCGAAGGAGCATGCATGAACGCCTGATAATTGCTTTTTGTTCTTTGCTGATGATTATAGAGCCATGGCAATTCCTGATTAAAGCCTGAAATTGGAATTCCAAAACTGAGATGTGAGGTGTGAAGTCAAGCTTTGCATAATGCATTTGTACGGAATTTAAATTTCATTCTTCCTGCTGAAATACTGGCAAATCATTATGTTTTTAAAAGACTTTATTAATTTGTTGTTTCATTTACATGAAGAGGAATTTCACACTCAGCCAGAACTGAGTAACATCCCCCTCAAATCCCCGTAAGCCTTTAAACCCCAAAGAAAGAAGGTTTCCTGACATAGCAGCAGCGCCTATTATTTCTCTGTCACATCTTGTTAATCTCAGTCGTATTTGGGCATCTAATCAGGAGGACCTTTCAGAGTGAACTACATAATTAAAGAATCTATCGTTATTCTGATTTTAATTACATTACAATGTAACTTTGTTTTAATAACCCCCCCCCTCCTTCCCCCAATGGGAGCAGCTGACTTTTGTGTGTAAAAAGAAATTTCCTTTCCAATCCACAAGCACGATTAGCGCCAGAAGTTCACCTGAGAAACTCCACGACCATGAAAGGAAAGCGCCGATACGATGGTCGAGCCGCCCATAGCGGAGTCCTGCCAAATTACAGGAATTGTATGTGGAGTTTTTTTTTTAGTGGTTCCACTTTTGTTTCCCATACTACTGTCCGCCGCTCTGTGATCGAATGGGGAGGGGGGGGGGGGTTAATTGCCGCCTTTTATAAAGGGGCGGTGAGGGTGAACGTCCTTTTGAAAAAGCGAGGGGCAAAGTTCCAAGGATTATTAAGATGTGCTGCCAAGACATAATGGGGTTCCAGCACATTACATACACCTCTCGATGTCATTGGGTTTTGTCAGGCATAAAAACAGTCATTTTACTAATGTGAACAAACCATTCTTCATTGCCACGGTAATGATTGGGAAACTGAGTGCTGTTCACTCGAGTCATAACTGGGTCACGGATGACCAGCCTCATTTGCCACAACGCCATAGATGGCAGTGTGGCGCTGCTGACACGATGACTGACAACGTGCTGATTTTCCAGTCAAAAGAGCTCAGATTGTTGTGTCACGCCATGTCTGCACGTTCACAGGGACGCTGTCAGCCGCCATAAACGGAACGGCTGAAAAGTGCGGCTCCTTCCGCACCTTGTTTGGTGTAATTATTCCTCCCGCAATTCCCGTTGCGTCAATTTTAAGTGACCAATACGCTCACCGTGGAAATTCATATTTGCCCACTTCAAGAGAGTAAAACGCTCATATTTCATGCAGCTTCAGATTCTTGTTTGCTGTGAACCGTACAGAAAGATATCAGATGTCATTCACCTTGACAATCCTATTTTCTGCTCTGTCACTCCATCATTAAAAGTAATTCATGACCGTACATACATGTCTGTATTATGGTATGCAGAAAATTCTTATTGCAAGTCTTGTCATTTGTCCGTATAGGTTCTCCCATTTTTTGGGGGGGATTTGGAAATGGTTTATTTCTAGCAATCAAAGCAGAAATAATGAAAAATGAGACAGAAATATATATCAATACAGAGATTTAGCAAATGTAGGATAATTAGTTATAAAATTGATTGGAAAATACGCACATGTTCACATACACAAGTAAATACCATAATTCAATTTCTCTTCATCATAAACAGACATATTTGCTGTTTTGCATTGAGTACATGACAGTTAACTATGAAAGATTCATTTTGGGTTTACAATTTAAAAAATAAAATATATCTGGGAGCTTTTAGAATAAATCAGTTTAGCATAAAACATTTTAGTCAGACATGTAGTTTTTACATTTGCAGTTAAATAAATATAAAATTTCGTTAATTACAAAAAAAAAAGACTTTTACCTTTAATTGTTTTGAAGATTGTTATAAAAATACAATTTCTTGAAATCATTGCTAAAAAAACTATTATAAAAGCAAAGCATATTGAGAAAAATATAAATGCAAAAATATTAAATATAGAAGTGAAGTGTAAAAATATTTTAAAGTGCCTATGATGCTTTTGTTAAGCCTTTTTAGAATAACTATATCAATATATATGATCCCATATTACCTTTGGCACACTATATAAACATTTTTGTCATAAAGTATTAAGTATTTTGCAGTTCATTTCCTTACCCGGTGTGGGTACCGGATCTTCTCGGGGTCCTTCGGGGTCCTTCGAACATTGATGACGCCATCCTACGGTAACATCAGTTAGACAAACTACTTAGCGAGCGATTTTACATTTAGGGATTTTACTACTTAGCGACGTCACCCTACGGGTATTTTGTACCCCCCCTAGTGAGTGTGTAATTTGTAGTGTGTTCATCCTCTGCTGGAGTTTCTATTTTCGTCTTTGAAAAGTTCGAATAAAAAAATAAAAAAAACAACACCAGTTGGACAAACTACCCAGCGATTTTACGTTTCCTTTTGTAAAGTTTTTCTCACTCATAACTAATAATAGCCTTTTTTTGTTTTAAAGGGAGAGCCATTGGCAATATAACTTATTTTTCCAATTTGAGCAAATGTATTACTGTATAAAAACAATATTTATTTATGGTTTTTCAGTCTGGTTTAATTCTCCCAAATGTCAGTTTCCCTTTTTTAATCTCAGAAAAAAACATTGTCATTTGATAACTATAATCAAAAGGAGCAGCCTACAGTCCTAAGCATTAATTGAATTCCACAATATATTTCCCGTTTAAAACTTGTTATTATCGAGCTCGCAAACAACGGAAAGTTATAAATTGACCAATCACTATCGTAGACGTCATTGTGGCAACTTACAGCCAATCAAATAGTGTGACGTCATCATTGGTCGAAGGACCCCGAAGGACCCCGAGAACATCCGGCAGCCCGAGAACATCCGGCACCCACACCGGACGTAAGACAACTGGATCTCTGAGCCTCCGCCTTTCTCTCCTTGGGTGCTGCCCATTTCACTCAGCCTAGAGTCGGCCTCGGCAGCGTGTCTGCATTTTACCCACTAAACTAAAAAACATCTGAACTTTTGCAAAGGTGGGTGTGAATATTTCCGCACAGGAGGAAATCGGTCAGCCGATCACGCTAGCTCTACGGAGAAAGTGGGTCTGTGTCTGGGTCTGTGGCGTTGGGAGTTCCGGCTGCCGCTGCTGCTGCGGCGGGGGTCTTGGTGTGGGGATGGCGGGTCGCCCCTCCCTCCTTCTTTTCACATTCCACCATTCATTTAGAAGAACATAAACACTCACCTGAACACAGGTGTCAGCTCACCTTTGTACTAATAATTTGCAGGATTGAATGAATGAAATGTTTCACACTGGTTGGTTTAGGGGCATAGGTATGCGTGTGTGAACAATATCTGTATTTTGTGCATGTTTTGTGTACATGTTGACATGTGGACATCTTTGCAGTTAGCAGGTGTGTTTATAACATCTGGATGTGTGTGTGGACAGGCCCCGCCCTTTGAGATGTGTATTGCACTTGAACCTTACCGTAATGATGGACATCCAGTAGGGTTGTTGCTTTAGGCTGCTTCATGGTTCTACCCCCCCCCCCCCTCCTATTGTCACCCTCCTCTCCCCCCTCCTCTCTAACATCCCTCTCTCTTCTTCCCTCCTTTCCTTTTCCGTCCGGTCCAGCACCAAAGATTTTCTAACATGATGGAATTTAATAAAGTTTGGCCTCAACTACAAAAGGGGTTTATTCAGACATTCCTCTGGTTTGTCTGAAGATTAATAACCCCTGTTGTTAAAGCAAAATATGTCCAACACAAGAGGCCTTCAGCTCTCATCTGTTTGCCCAGCTGTCGGACAGGACAAGTTTAAAAAAAAAAAAAAAAAAAAAAAAAAAAGAAAGTGGGTCTGTGTTAGCCTGGGGGCGGAGCTTCCAGCGCAGACTCTTCCTGGAAGGGGCTGTTCTCACTTTATGACGTCACAATGTCAGAACCCACTTGTTTTCGTGGGTTAGGAGGGGCTGATGTTCACAGCTCAGGTTTTTAGAGGAAAGCTTGGAACACTTTGGGGTCGTTTATAGTGAGGAATGAACATTATAATACACTTTAAAGCTCAGAAAGTTGATTTTGCATGGCAAAGACCCTTTAAAAAATTTTTTTATTTATAACTTGTATTCCAGAAGGCTGTATAATGCACAGTAAACTCGTTCTACATCAAAACCACAGCTCTACAATTGTATATTTAAAGATTTACGTTTATAAATAATTTTTATAGGGTTAAAAAATGTGGTTTTTGTCAATGTGAAATTACAGCGCTCCAACAACAAAAGAAGTCAGCAAAATGTTTGCAATTTGGTAGGGATGTTCTCCTCCAGCCGCTTTGCTTGACTCCACTTAAGGTTTAGGAATCGGAAGTGCCGGTTGTTCAAGCTGTTGTTGAAGGCATGTCAAAGCGGGCTCACTCCATCCCAACAGTCCCGCCCACAACTCAGATGTGAATTTCTAATTAACTACTACTTCTCTGCAGAAGCTATGAAAACCACACAGGTTTTTTGGTTTGGGCTAAAATCGGCATAATCATTAAAAGACCACTGAGATTGCTTTGAAAAAAGATCAAAAGATGATCAAAGTCTTTAAAAATATCAAAAACATAATTTTCATATGTGGGTCTATAAAAAAACAGCGTTCTTTTTTAAGTAATTATTTACTATATAGATTAAGTGAAAATAGCCATTTTTGTTGTATTTTCACACTCTTTTGTCAAGAGTCACCAGAGCAAATGACCTCACATTTTGCACATAAGATGTGGTTTCACTTTTTTAGGGCGGATGGCCTTTCTGACCCGAGCTTTCATTTACCAGACTTGGGACGTGCACATGAAAACACTAGAGTACAGGTGGCTGCAGTAACTCTCTGCACTTGGGAGTGCAGAGAGTCCCCGATTCAAGGGGTAAGACTGGAAAATGTACCAGTATTCCACTTTAAAGCCTATTTGTTATCTGACTGTGGATGTTTTGCTGCCTTAAGGTTATTTTTATTTTTTTACTTTTTTAGCTTAATGCAGTTATTGTTTTTCTGTTTGTTTTTTTTAAGAAAATATTTCCAGTTTAAGTTTTCTACCACAAACAGTATTTTCTTTTATTGATGATGGAATGGTCTGATTGCTCAGCAGCTAAAGATTCTCAGTAGAGTTTAAATCCATACCTTTCAGTTTGGAATACGCCTGTGGCCCCAAGCAAGATCCTATTGATGGAAAACATCAGATTTGTTAAATCCAGTCACTGGTATCTATTATTCTTGGGTTTTATATTTTCCACACTGTGTTTACAGCTCAGGATGCACCAGACATCAACAAGCCTGTAGTTCAGGATGGAGGCCGTTCAGAGTAACAAAGTGTTTTTTTTTTTTTTAATGAGCCTGGATCTAAGAACAGTGATGCTATTCTTATGTGAGATCATGTTAAAGAGAAATGTGGAACACCTGGTCCTGAGTAAATGTGTGGCATAACAACAAGCAAAAGCCTCCTGACAGAGAAAAGCCTCTCATTCATTTAAATTTAAACTGAGGATTATGGGTAATACTTAACCAAACAATCCCAACCAGTAATTGAACATGATTCTCTCAGTGCAGAAGTTAAATATGAATTTCTTATTGAATATCAGGATAAAAATGAACATGCAGAGGAGCAGAGATTCTGGATTTTAGGATTACATTCCCATTACAGGCATACCATGCAGTTGTAGCTGCAGAGCTGTGACTCCTTTCAGAGCCTCACTCGCCTCTGATGTGCACCATCACACAGGAGTGGGATCTCTGGAGACATCAAGGGGCCACACACTCACGCACTGTAAGACTGGCCTCATTAAAACCTGGAAATCCTGGTTTGGAGACTTTGGCCATTCCTTGAAATCATACTCTGAATGGCATGTTATAGAACAAACCATCCCACTGTAAACACACCAACAAGGACATCCCACGCTCCGATTGGGGTTCTGAACTGACGTGTCATTCAAAGATCAAACCGTTTACTGGGTGGAAGCAAATCTTTTAACCCTGAAGGTGTGCTTATCAATCGATACCTGAGCCACCCGTGGAATCAAAATGAGAAAACATGCAGTGCAGTCTTTCTCACAGTGTAATGAGACACTATTCCAGAGTGTGGAGGATGAAATGAGATGCTCGTCCGTAGAGGAGAGCTACAGACCTAAGCAATCAGCACGAATACATTCTAGTTGAATTACAGCTTCACTGAGCTAAAAATGACTCAACATGATTTTAAAGTGTTGAGATGTTTTCAGACTGAAACTATCTGATCTTTGGTGTTTGTGCTCAAACATCAGAAAAGAGAGTCGCCTCACTTGACCTAACATGACCGCAAACAACACGTCACACACGTGAACACGAAGCAATTCCATAGATCTTGCGTGTATCATTTGGTAACAGTTTAACCCTTGTGCTATCCTATGACCCCACCGTTACATTGACGTGTTATCCCTACTATGACAAAGGTGGATAAAGGTGGAGAGGATTTCATGTAATCCATGGACACCAGTGAAGATCATAAATCATTGAAGAAAAAAGGTTTAGCGCACTGTCTAGTGGGTCTAGATGACCCAACTCCCAATCTTAACATGCCTAGGATAGCACACGGGTCACATGTTTCATGTTTTTTTTTTATATCAAGCTTCAAATTCTCATTGTTTTCCTCCAAATTTTCTGTATTTCTTTCAAAATTTAATTGTATATATGTTTTTATTTTATTTTTCAACTTCTTAATACTTCCTTCAAGTTTATAATATGTACTTTTGAGTTTGAAACTGCGTTAAAATGTTCTAACATTTGTCTGTTTTTTCACATTTATAATCTGAAAAGAAACGCCCACGGTGCAGCAGTTGACCCATGATCGGAAAATTGCAGGTTCGATCCCCGCCTTGCACGCCCATGTGTCAAAGTGTCCTTGGGCAAGACACTGAACCCCACATTGCCTCTGGTGCCAGTGTATTTCACACACCTAGGTGTGTGACAGATAGTGTGATTTCATTTAAATTTAATATATATAATATGTCATTTTTTACCAACAAAACACCAGCAGCTACTAAGATCAATTGTGAAATTTCTTCCCACTGAATCAGACCAATGTGTTACAGTAATGTCACATCTTACTTCAGTCCAATGAAATTTTCTTCAGATAAAGGAATTTTTCTGTGGAACACTTTTGAAAATCTAATTGAATAAAAGTATCCACTAGTTTTTCTATGAGGTTGTGCCAAAAATATGTTTTTGTATCTACTGTGTATGCATTTGGTCCATTGTCTATGTCTACTAAACGAGTTCATTGAACATTGGTTCATGCATTATGCTTAAAACTATGCATTTGTCTTTGTGATTGTCGTTGCCCCCTGTCGTCTCACTTTGTCGTCAGGAAAATCCTTAGCAACCGTTGCTAGTGTCGTTAGCTACGACGTTTCCCCATGTTGTGTCGTTAGATCTTGTATTTTTCAAATTTTGCCAAAGTCAGTCGAACGACCAGTAATTTGAAGGGACAATAGGCCCAAAACATAGACAGTGGACGCAAAAACATGTTCAGTAGACATAGACAATGGACAAAGACATAGACAGTGGACGCAAAAACACATTTTTATATTTTTGGCACAAATGGAACCTCACAGATGTGCAACTTTAATATTGAGCATGAGGCGCACATATCACATTCAAATTGCATAATCGACACACGGATCTGTCATGAATCGCATATAAACAGCACAATAATCACACAAAGTCAGTTAAAATTTAAAAAGGTATGGAATGACTTCCTGGAGCAGAGATACATGGGGATAAAGCAAAGAGTCCCATAATTTTTCAAAATTTTTTCCACATACATTCACATATGACCCATCCGTGCAATATGTGCAAAATGTACATACATTGCCTTAAGTGTCTGGTTTTCAGTTTTCTAGCTCTGCTTTGTCATCTTTTTCTTTCTTCATGGGTTTTGTCATGTTCAAGTTTATTTATTAAATGTTTAAGTTTCTGCCACACAACCCAGTGGTATATGCGGCAAAAGTACTTTAGAATTCATCAGATCTAGCATAAAAATGTTGTTAAGCTTCCTAACCCTAACCTACTCAAATGAACAACTTATCACTTGTATTAGCTTACTCCCCCCCCTTTTTTTTCTCACTTTCACTTTTCCCCTCTTTCTTCCCTCTGTAAAAACAAGAGAGAAAATATATATACAATTTAATAGATAAATAAAAAAATAAAAACAAAAAGGGTTCATTCAAATATACACCCTGGCTATCCAAAGATACATAACCCCTTATTGTAAAAGTAAAACCTTTCAACACAAAAGGCCTTCAGCTCTCATCTGTTTGCTCAGTTGTTGGACAGGACAAGTAAAAAAAAAGCAATTTAGACGTGGAACAATCATGTAATTACGCTTGTGTCACTGCTGTACAGGATCCGGACATGCAGCAGCACAAATAAAGCTGTGGAGGTCACTAAGGTCAACTTTAACTATAGTTCTTATAAATAGTCAATACTTAAATTTTGTTCTCTTGAACTAAAGCAGGGTACTGATTCTTAAAAAAAGAAATAAATAAGGCTGACATTTGGCCCTTTGTTCCATTCAGAAACTCCAATTCAGAAACTCTTGAAACATCTCCTCATCAAAGAGAGGAAAGTGCTCCATCAGATCTTTAAGCATTCTTCAAGTCATTTTGACTTTAAGCAGATCTTACAGTCATTTTGACCTTCAAAGAAAGACCGTTTTTTTAAACTTTCTTTTTACATTTTTGGAGCTGAAAAAGAGAAGATTCTATTGGATAGATTGTTATGGTAATCCATTTGTTTTCAAATCATAGAAGATGTTATAGTCAAGACGAATCTTTTTTATCAATTTGAGCTCAGAGATTTCCTTTTATTGCAGAAAGTGAATAAAAAAGGCAGCTCTGTAAATTGAATTTAAGTGTTGGATAAAACAATATTTACTGGATTAAATACCCTTATACCAGATTGTGGATTCAAAAGAATCCTATTTCCAAAAACACCTTAACCAAATCTAAATCCTGCCGGATCTTAATCAGCCTGACTGTGTAGATGAATTAAACTTCAATCATCCTGGACTTTTATTAACTTTAGGCTTAAAGAAATAACATATCTAACTAATATCTATAACCTTCTGAGAAGCGAGATGATAATCTCCACTTCCTGTCTGATGCTCTGTAGAGTTGTTAGCTGTCACATTCACTCAAACAGTGGATTGTTCAGCTCTATCAGACGCCGGTGGTCATTTGAGCAGACGGCAGCAATATTCAATTGCATTCTGTCTCTTTCATTAATTTCAAGAGGGATTTCAAATGTCCGTCCCTAAACTGGGAAGAGAAGTTAATCAAATGTAGTGGGATTGAGCAAATCAATCATCGGGTTTCTCCCAGAGTCCTTGTTGACCGCCAGATCGTGTGCCGTCATCCATTTCCAGACAATTCACTTGATGAACAAACAGCATGGCTGAGGGGTTTGGCACCCATTTTTCATTACATAAATCTAATTTTCAGGTAAAATATTCTGAGCTCACCTCTGCCCCAGCAAAGTCTTCAGTCCTGTACGCAACTGAGGCAACCAGTGGCAGAGGGTGCTAAAGCAGATTAGATTTTTTTCTGTTTTGCAGACGTAAAGTGAAAAGTCACCTGCATAGAAACGAGAAGAAGTTTGTGTTGCTTTTGTCACAACGCCGTTAACGAGTTTTAGAACTTTTCAATAAATGGCTGAAATTGCTCAGCCAGCAAGTGAAGAGTCCTAACCTCTCAGTGAAAGGACTGCTCTTTCTATGTGAACATTCTGCTCCCTCTTGAGAAGGGTCACTTTAATTCTTGATCAAATAATCTAGAAATTAGTTACCATAAATTGGGAACAAAGGGGGAGTTTCAAAAAGTCTGCAAACAAATGCTAGGCTATACAGTTTCTTTACAAGAATCACAGCAGAGATGCACACAAGTCTTAATTTACAAGTTCACAAAATCTTCAGCTTTAAATTCAAGCACTGACGGCATATGAGAACTGGACTGAGTGGCCCCTCCCACCTAGCGTTCCAAACAGGAAGCACCTGCTGACTCCAAGAAGCCAAAGTCCCATAGACTGTTATAGAGAAATAAACAGCTATTACTCAGTCATTATATTTGTCAGCACAACAATTCTTGCTCTGCTACCTTTTATTTTTAACATGTTCTTGATAATCTTATATACGGTGCCTATTTTCTTTTCATTAGCTAACTGACCAATCAGATGGCTTGACGTGGTCTCGCGTTCAAAGTTTGAAACATTTGGCCGATTCTCCCAAGCCTGCTCACAAGTGGTAGGGGTGCAGCATTCCAACAAGCTCACTCCTGATTGGTGAGAGTGGTTGCCATAGAAATGTTGACTGTGGCGGCGTCCGAATCACAAAAAAAAGGCGACTTAATTGACTTAAATTAAGGAATACCAACCTTGGTCATTTGACAGAATATGGACCCTTTTTTATTTTATTTCTCAGCATTACCTTATTCTAAAAAATAAAATAAAAATAATTAAAAAAAATATGCTTAATCATTCATTGATGATGATTAAAGTGATTGCTTTATAATGATATAACTTCACTTGCTCCAAAAATTGATTCATGATTTTTCCTAATGATTTTCTAATTTGCACATATTTTAACTTTCGATACTTGATCAGTTTTTGCTATGAAGATTTTGAAACAGTGTTATGTCTCTTTTACTGATATAGCGTTATTTTTTTAATCATATGCATAATTTTTATAATTAACATAATCTCTATGTATTTTAGATAGAAGATCAAGATTTCTGTTTCTAGCTAATCACAAGCCATAAATTAGATGCTGCACATATGCAGTTTACACAGAGATGGAACGTTCTCGTTTATTTTGCTGTGTCAAGAACACCAAACATTTAAGAAATGTTGGGTTCCATGAAGAAAAAAATGATGGAGAAGTTTATAACAGATAACTCTGTACAATATACAGTTGAAAATGTCACATTTCTAGACCTTGTGTCATGAGATACCTGATTTAAAGTACCATCAAACAAACGCATCCTCAATTATACTCAAAATTCCTTCACTACTCACTACTTGGTGCACTAGCGCGTTTGCCAGAGCGTTTGTAGAGCTGTCTAGATATACAATTCCAAAATCCAGTAACAAATTTCCCAGAAGTCTCTGAGAAAAACCAGTGTGCATCTATGCCATCTAGATTGGTAAATATAAACCACCATGCATTGCATCTGAATGTTTTTTCATGTGAAAAAAGTATTTCAATTAATTTTTATAAGCCATCCAAGTTTTCTTTATCTGAACACAGTGGATTAATAAATAGGCATTGTAAGATGTTCATATTTATTAGGTTACTTGTGAGCGTGGCGTCTGAATTGCTTTTAAAGTCCAGAGCACTTGATAGTCCTACATAGTTTTTTACTAGTTAGGGCGTACGGAGGGAATTTGGACCTCCTAAATACATTTCCGTCCCCTGGCTTCTAATCAGTGGATATTTACAAGTACTGATAACAACGACGAGTCACGGAACACTGACGCTGACAAAATGACTTTCTGGGATGACTGATGTGTTAATAATAGGATGGTTTCACCCTTAATTAACACAATAACATCTGCTCTGATGTGGACTTGGTATAATGTAGAATACTGTATGTCTTCAATTTGTGCATCAAGTCAACTGCAGCCCGGGGTTCAGCTTAGATTGCTTATATTACATGGCTGATTGACCATGACAGATACTCCAGCTTTTAGATTATTTTACCATGAGATGAAACAGACGTTTTGTTCCACCATCCAATAAGAATCCGCCATATCTTTTTAACCTCCTGATTCAACGCAGCATTACTGCTGTTAAATGAAAACCACAGTTTGTCTGTGGTCAGATTTTTTTTTGATGGAATAAAGTTTGTGGTCGCTTTTACTTTAGTGCTTATTCCGAGGCGGCGAGCTTCTCTGAGGCGAAAACTGGTTGCAGTCTTGACTGAAACTCAAATTGTCATTTTGAAAGTGACAAGGTGCTGATTTGCCCGCCTGGCACTGAGCGATTGGACATCACTGTTGACAAATGGGCAGTGGAACAAAACTGGCAGGATGCAATGGAAGACAAAATGCCTTCAGCCAGAGTTTTTGCTCCCATCTGTTATCACAGCTGGAGAACAGCTAGTTAAAATTCCTGAATTTACTTAAGGAATAACAAGTTAGCACCAAAGAAATCTCTGTCAATAGAACCAATTTTGGTCTCTGTGCTGGTAAATATTTCGTTAAAAATGACATAGGCGTTTTATTTTGACAGGATTGTAATTAACAAAAGCAAAACTGTGCTTCATAATTATGTACACCTCAGAAAACTTCATTTTCACGAGACAAGCTCTATAATGTGCTTTAAAACACATTGCAAATGTATTACTGTGGTTGTTTGACATTACATTTTATAATTAAATGAAATAAATGAAATAAAATAGTCAGGAACCAGTTTGTGGCAGTAATATAAATGTTAAGAAATAAGTTTGAACATGATCAAACTGGAAGAACAAACTGGATGACGAAGGTGATGCTCTAAAACGACTGATGAAAATACCTAAATGCAATTGAAGAGCGCTGTGGAAAATGATCAAATAAAGCAGGTGAGACTGTGAAAAGGGGCAAAATCGCACAGCCTGAAAATACAGTACAATGAGATCAAACAGGCCAAACAAACAAAAAAGCATAATCCTCACATAAATACAGATTTCAATATAAGACAGAACAAAATCGGCTCTTTAAATTAGCTTTAAAGCAGCATTTAGGAAAAAAAAACTCAAAAGAAAATGACTCAAATAAATCAATGTAGTGATTTTGTAGAGGTGGGAAAGTTGAAGCAGAAAAGTCAATTTTGGGAGTAAAAAGCTGGAAAAAAAAAACAGATACTCCAGTTGAATCTTAACTCCTTACTTTAAAAATGGCAAGAAATATAGAACATGACAAAACAATAGAGACTTTGACTTTTTCTTTTTTGAATCTAATTTGAACTTGCAAACTTGATTTAGGGAGGTCCATAGATGCATAAAGTCTTGATCATAACTGCACTTGCAGAGGCAAACGGGCTGTCTATGGCTGAAAAGCGGGCTATCGTAGATCCCACAGAGCCAAAATGTTCATGCACATTTTTTTCATAAGCATGCTGGAGGTGACATGGGATAGTGAATACTTAAACGCAGGGGAGAAGTGGGGGGCGGGGCAGGCATTCTGTTCGAATTTTTCATTTTTTCTAACCTCCTTCAAATCCCGTCACTGCTTTTCAAGTGATAACTACAGATTTCTGACTATTAGAAATGAGGACATGGATAATCAGAGTGCAGTTTCTCTGAACATCCAACGGGCATCCTACAGGCACTTACAAATCCACTACACACCTTGTGCGTGCAGTCATTAAGGAGCCAGTATGTGCACCTCACTAACTACAGTATGGCATATAGGAGGACAGCATGACAGCATCATCCATACATCACATGTATGTGTAACTCACATTACTATTACAAATATTCCAGGATACACCTACATGCACTTTTAGTCATGCACATGCATGCATGACGGGGTGCGTTCCATATCCATGACGCCCCATAAAGTTTCTGTATGATTATTAAGGGAAATGCAAACAAACCTCTTCAAACTCAGAATATCTTTTGATCCATTTTCAATTACAATTGTGAGACAGGGCTGCACGGTGGCGCAGTGGTTAGCGCTTATGCCCCCGGTTCACGTCCCAGCTAGGGGACTTGAACCAGAACATCAATTGGGGAACCTTTCTGTGTGGAGTTTGCATGTTCTCCCTGTGCATGCATGGGTTTTCTCCGGGTCTCTGGTTTCCTCCCACTGTCCAAAAACATGCTTTATAGGTCAATTGGCAACTCTAAAAATTGTCCCTAGGTGGAATGTGTGTGCATGGGTGTGTGATTGTGGCCCTGCGACAGACTGGCGAACTGTCCAGGGTGTCCCCTCCCTTTGCCCACAAGTGGCCGGGATAGGCTCCAGCAGCCCAGTGACCCCGAAAGGGATAAAACAGCAGAAGACGAATGAATAAATGAATGAATGAATTTTGAGACAGTTGCCAACTCGGACAAAGAAAACAAAGATGTACTTGGATCTATTTGTCTGCAAGAAGGAGACAGCTTATGGGTTGCTGATTGTAGATTCGATGTCACTGCTACAAGCTTTTTCAAACAAAATTCTTTTACCTGCGTCTTATTCATAATAATTTAATTACTTACTATTCTTTATTTATGTCCATCATCAGAAAAATGCTGTTAAAAACACCAAAAATACCATTTTCATTGGAGTGGGACCGCCTCATTCCACGACCTTCCACAGGTCCAGAGACCCCAAAACCCACAGCACCCGTACGGGGGTTGACCCGTATAGGTGCATGTGACTAGGCCTTAACATCTAATCACGTTTTTTTTTCGCAGACTCACTTAGAATGTTTTAAAATGTTATAAAACAAATTAAATTTATCTACAGAATTTGACAAACACCTTGCTGCTAAATTGTTAATTTTACTGCAAAGGCGTGATATTTGAATGTGGTATTATTATCATAGATAGTACCTAACCTAATGTCTGTTAGGATATAAGGTCATATCGTCAGCCTAATAGCATTTCTGCCTAACTCATTTTTTTGCCAAATTGAGATATTGGCCTAACTTGACTGTGAGTGTTGAAAAAAAGGTGTTTTTTCTTCTTTTAAAAAAACCTGAAAAAAATGAGTTAGGCAGATATGCTATTAGGCTGACGATATTATTAATAAGAAAAAAAAATATTTTTTATGTTTATTCCTTTTCTCTTATTCAAACTCTTACCTTCTAATTTGATTTATTATTTTAACACGTCACCAAAGATTCATTTTTGTATAAAATATTTGACAATGATAATTATTTCTGCCTCTTTTTGATGTTTATTTTGTTAAATTTTTTAATTTCCTATATTTACTGGTTTTGTAACTGTTGTTAGCATTTGTATTTTTTAGAACTACTTTTTAGAAAGTACTTTGTATTGTAACCGCCTTTATTAAAAGCACTTTAAAACTAAACTCCTGTGACTGGTTTATCGATTGACGCATGACCAAAAAACGAGCCCTGACATTGACAAATGACAGGTGGGAAGTGTTAGCAAGCGCCGTTGTTTGGGCAGAGGTCAAAATGTTTAGTAATCACTTTGCGGTCAGGAAACCAAAGTCAAGTAAAACAGAAATCTAACATTCTGTTGTTTTGCTAATTCCCCTTAAAGTGCTGTTGGAAATGAGGGCAGGATTAGACCCGAGACCAGCTGAAATGGTGCGTGCTCGTGAAGGCGTGCACGTTTGGCAGCGTCTGAGTAAAGGACAACAGGCCTGCTCAGGTCAGTTGGTGTCAGTGTAACAGATGTAAAGGGATTAAAGAAGGAGGAATGAGATGCAAATTGCTGTCATTTCTCCGTAGCAAATGGACAGTGCAGCAGACTCGACCTGAGTCGCTTTCCAGGTCGGGCCGCACTGCTGAATGCATAAAATATTACATTCAATCACCTAGACAGAAAAAAGCAAAACTTTATAAACCACAAAAAGAAAGAAGAGGAATGTGAGAATGCTATGTAGAAGAGCAATGATTTTTACACAATTTACAACGTCAGAAAAGGGAAATGTTGCAGACAGCTAGTGACATTTACCAAGGTTGAATCAAGCTGGTAGCCCACCAGACATGATTCTGGCAGACTGTGGTTTCTATCACATCATCCTGTTGTGAGCTAATGCATTATTCAAGGAGAATAAGAGAGGCAGACCCATCCACACACATTTGCCAAGGGTATGACTAGATCCCACTTCCTGCTGTGGATTTTTAAAACCCAATAAATGACAGAAAATGACAGCACAGCCCTTATCTGACACCATCCACTTAAAAAGGAGAATATGGGTGAGGCTAATTAAGTCCAGAGCAACCATTTTCAGATTTACAAGCCCTGTATGTTTTAGTTGGTGCAGAACAGACCGTGAGAATTACAAATGTTATTTATAACTGAAGAGAGACGACAGCTGTAGTTAGCTGTACAGTCTTAAATATTTATCATTTTACTGTGTTTTGGCATATTTTAGATGGCTTTTTTTCCTGGTTTGGTCGGGTTTCATATCAGTTCCTATTTCAAAGTCACACAAGGTTCAAGCTACCTACAGCTGTTCCTTTAAAATACTCTATTTTTACACTTTTTTCTGTCAGGTCAAATTTATTTGTTAAATGTTTATGCCTACAGCACTGATTCCTGACAGTTTTTTTTTTTTTTAATTAAAGAGCAGATTTAATGCTAGTGATGGGCACAGGAAGCTTCATAAAGCATTGAAGCCTTTCATCCAATTGGTTCATTCTAGTGCAAATGCTTCTTGAAGCTTTATGTGCTCTAGTATAACATCTACTGAATGCAAAATTATCAGTTAGTATGAATTTGTGGGTGCCATTTTGCATTTTGCCCCCCAGCTCTGGAACTCACTTCCCTCAGGTCTACAGAACTCACTTCCGCAGTTTGCTAAAAATCTGAAAACCCACCTCTTCAGACGAGCATATCCACCCTAATTAATTTATGATTCTATTGTTTTATTTGTTTTTAACTAATGTGTCTTTCTTTTAATTGAATTCTATTGTTTTCTATCTGTAAGGCAACCTTGGGTGTCTAGAAAGGCACCATATAAATAAAATTCATTATTATTATTATTTTGCAAAAAATGTGTGTGTATAAACAATTAACATGATCCAGTGTGGGTCCCTAGACAGGACTCTTCATGCTACCCAATTAGCATATACGAAGCATCTCCCAACTTTGTTTGTAACACGTAAAAACGGCAGACTGATACGGCTAAAACAAATGTTACTGTGACTTTGCTAACTCGTAATTTTGTAAGCAACACATTGAAAAGAAAAAAAAAAACATCTGACTGCGCTGCATGTTAGCCTTATTAGCTTATTCTCAATAATACCTGCCATTGTTTGAAGCAGTGTTTGGTGCACTTTTTTGAAAGAAATTCAGGCTTTTAGGTGTGCTTCATAGTGCAGAAAATACAGTTAATGAATCTTTATTATTATTGGATCACAGTGGCGTCTAGCTGTGTGTGACGATTCTTTAAAGCAATGGCTTTAATTCCATCACATATTTTTCACTTGTAGAAATTCCTAAAACTGCTCATCTAAACCCAAAATGTTAAGCAAATGACTTTGCTTTCTAGCAGACATTGCATCCATAAACATGCGTTTAACCATAAGACACTGCTTTTTTATGTAACCTCAAGCTTTTCTCCCGTCTATTTATTTGTGGAAGATTAATCAGCCAAAAGAGAGTATAGTGACACCTACTGGAGTTAACCCGTGTGCTATCCTAGGCACTTTAACATTGGGAGTTGGGTCATCTTGACCCCATAGGACAGTGCGCTGAACCTTTTTTCTTCAATGATTTGTGATCTTCACTGGATTACATGAAATCTCTCCAACTTTATCCACCTTTGTCATGGTAGGGAGAACACGTCAATGGTCCTCTTGACCCCATAGGATAGCACAAGGTTATACAAGAAGATAGACATCTAGGCCCATATTGGGAATTGTGTGAGTTATTTGGACTGGCAAAGAGAGACAACCCAAAGATACATTTGGCATTTTGTCCACTTCTTTTTGTTGATGTCTTTTGAAATGGAGCATCGTAGGGAGTGAGAGCGCCACACCATGATGACTGGGAGAGACTTAAGCTTCCTCATAAATAATATTTTTCAAACATATGGAGATTAATAAATTGTCATGCATTAAGCTTAAACAACCTGGACTAAGTTGGAACATGTCCAATCAAAACGGCTTGTGTCATTGGCGACCTGTGCAGCTGGTTAACATCGCCTGGTGAATGTATGCTGAAGAGCGGGTCATCCTGCCTGAAACCTGAGGACGGTGACTTCTCGTGACCCACAGCTGCGCACCTTCCAGTGGTAGGCATGTAGTGGAATAACAGCTCACACCTCCCGTTAGGTGAGAGGTGAAGAACCAATTACCTGGAGATATGTCTCAGGGCCAAAAATATCATTGTCAGGCTGTCACAATGTGAAAAATGGGGTGGAAAAAAGAGAACAGTGACAAATCTCTGGGTAACATGATGGATTGTGTTATCTCATTTGTTCCTCCTATATAGATCTGAGAAGACTGACAGCCGGGAACCGTAAGCATTCTATATAGCCTTTAGGAGATGAACATGACCAAAGCGACCTATAGATGAGAAATGAGGATTTGAATATTGGGGGGAAAAAGGAGGATCGACAGACTGGAAAAGCATTTAAAACATCATCATGCAGATGGTGGTAAAAAATTGAGCAAAACTGGTAACTTCCTTTGTTCCAGATGTAGAGAAAAATAAATCTATCTGACGCATGCTCTTATATTTTATTCTATTTCACAACACATTTTCTGTAATTTGAAAACCTGTCTCCATCTGCTTTGAGAAATGTTATAGAAAAAAACACACAAAGCAACTTTTCAAGCTAAAAAAGAAAAAAAAGTTAAGTCAAAGTTAATTTGTGAAACCGAGCATTGGTTTTTCTAATTTTGCTGTTCCTATTAACCTTTAGTGATGAAAATCGTCGGAATGTTTATAGCCAACCCACTGGTTAGTCTGCTAATTGGAAAATGAGCTTCAATTAAAATCCTCACCGCAGTACAGATGGGAGTCAGTTGAAAATACATCACAGTAGTTAGCATAATTCACATTAAATAATTTCCTTTTTTTTTTTTTAAGGAAAGGAGGGAAGAAGAGAGAGGGATGATAAAGCGGGGGGGGGGGTAGGAGGGTGATAATATGAGGGGGGGGAGATAGAACCATGAAGCAGCATAAAGCAACAAGTTTACTGGATGTTTATCATTACGGTAAGGTTCAAGTGCAGTACAAATCTCAAAGGGCGGGGCCTGTCCACACAAACACTCAAATGCCATCAACACACCTGCTAGCTGCAGAAATGTCCACCTGTCGACATGTACACAAAACATGTACACAAAACAAATAATGTTCACACACGCAGACCCATGCCTTCAAGCTAACTGGTGTGAGTTATTTCATGCATTCAATCATGCAAACTGTTAGTGTAAAGGTGAGCTAACACCTGTGCTCAGGTGAGTGTTTATGTTCTTCTAAAATGGATGGTGGAATGTGAAAAGAAGGAGGGGGAGTGACCAGCCACCCCCACACCAAGACCCCCACCGCACCACCCCACCCAAGCCAGGGCCAGCAGGACCACCACGAGGCCATGCGGGAAAATAATTTCCTTTTGATTGTTTGGAATAAATTACTGAGTTTTTTTTTTTTAGTATTGAGTTCCTGGGAAACAAAAAATGTGAAGTTTTAATGTTGAATCATCAAAAAAATTAACTAGTATTTGGGAGCAGCAACCAGTGTGATCACCGTATGCTGAAAGCGTGTTCAAAAACCCACGTTCAGCATGTTCCTAAGCACATGCCTGGTATGTGCATAGCTTAATATGTAGGACAGTACATTTCTTTTAACACAATAGTTCCCGCAGAGGTACTGATGGGAATTGGTTTCTTTGAGTCGGCTGAAATGGGTTGAAGTGGAAGTTCTTTTACTTGCGTTTTGTGCACTTACCTGTTTGTTTGGTTCTTGATTGACTATATGGTTCAGTTTTAGAAGCCAGAAAATTTTTCAAACGGCTACAGAGACCATGAATGAAGTGGGGCCCCATCAATCAGGGTTTTTCCTGTGTTATTAGAAAGGTGATTGAAGCCAAAAGCAAAATAATCTGTACCAAATATGACAAAAAAAAAGTCTAAATTTAACTATTTTTGGCATGTATAATTCAAACTTGACAGGAACTGAAACATAACCAATCAGTTGAAAGACAGAAAAAAACAAAAGGCAACAAAGATGGGACTCAATTAAGACCCATTGACTTGTGTTAACTGAGGGGTAAATCCCACTAACAGGAAGCAGCTGAAGTCATTAACACAAACCAGGAATCATCAATCAACAAGACGACAAAAAAGTCTGATCAGAGTCGAATCAGATCAGAAATATGACACAGAATTTCCTAATTCAGCCCAACTTAAAGAATGAAACCAAAACCAAAGTAATTGATCCTTACAGCTTTGCCCATTTAGCATGGCGTGTGCAGCTATTCGTAATGAACTCATTGTCAGAGGAAGTTGCTTTCTTTCCCATTTGTTCAGTGCTGACAGAACCTTTTAGAGTCCGCAAAGCGAAAAAGTCTGGATCCGATTCCGGATCCATCTCAGTTTAAATTTGATCCGTTGCTCTTTTGTCACTGTCACCGCTGCTCCCGCTGTCACTCCACCACCTCTGAATCACACATGCAGCTGAAAGCCCCAAACCTCCCAGGTTTAGCTGGGTTCAAACGCGTGAACTCAAGCCTAGAAAGGAGGCTGCAGAGGAGGGGTGGTGCCGAGAGAAGAGGGAGCCAAGAAGCTAAATCACACAATAACACCTGAACCTCACAGAATGGTGATTTATGTCCGTGCAAGTGTATTTGAACATGGAATTATTTTTATTTGGGGGACGGCGGGGGAAAGCGGGTCAGCAAGACATGGTTGTCCATTTGATGAATCAGTTGCCATGGAGTCTATTAATTCAGCATCCTGCTGAGTCGGACTTAAATCAAGTGATTTATTTAGTTCTGGTCCACAAAATGGAATTAATTTTGTGCAAATACTTGATCAGAGGCGACACGGCTGTTGAAAAGTTCCCAGTTTTAAACAGGAGGCTCACGCCACATGCCAACCTGAAAGTCTACGCGGCCTTGATGAATGCTGACAATGCTGGCGAGTGCTGCAGGCCTCCGCCTATAATCGCCGGTGCATTTTAAACGGGCCTTGCAGTGAGGCAAAGAGATGACTGTGCAGCTGCACAGCGGTGTGGACAATCACTGCGGGAAAAAAAAAGAAAAGCTGACCCTCTCAGGTAACCGTTTCTTTTTCACAGGGCACAAACTGAAGGCAACAGCTGAGACGATGGCACGATTTATGCTCACGTCCTTCGATATCAGTTTCCTTTAAATCGGAGCAGACAGATATGTGTCTGCAGCTGTGGGAAATCCACGAGAGGTGCATTGGCTCTCCGGAGGGGAGGATAATACCCTCACAGGGCTTTTATAGCACAGTCTGCATCTTTGAGACACATAAGAAGCAACCAACACAGGTGTGCAATAGATATGTATGAAATTATGACCCGAAAATAAAAATGCCTGTTTCACATTATGAGGAATTGGACACTTTTAGCCCATAAATACAAAGTTTTGTGTAAGAAAATAAGTTCCTTCGATTAATTTGATATTCCTCTTTAAAGTCTCACTCCAACTATGTTTTTTTCTATTTTAAATGCATTCCCAGTTGTCTTTTAATTAGGAGTTTGCTGTTTTTAGCCAAAGTGAGAGAGTGAGAGAGTGAGTGAGTGAGTGAGTAAGTGAGTGAGTGAGTGAGAGAGTGAGAGAGTGAGTGAGTGAGTGAGTGAGTGAGTGAGAGAGTGAGTGACTGACTCTTCATTCATTTTTTTCATACATTTTGTATACATTCTTAATATTTGTCTTACAGCGGTATTGTAGCAGTCGACCTCTGATCGGAACATCGCAGGTTCGGTTTCCGCTCCTGTGTGTGTCTAAGTGTTTGGCGGTGTGTGATTGTGTGTGCTCATGGGTGAATCAGACTGCGACTGTAAATCACTTTGGGCCTTCTAAGATGGTAGCAAAGTGCTATATAAGTATTTACCATTTGTATTTTGATTTTTGTTCATTCAGTGTTCAAATCTGGCATGAAGCTGCGCTGAAAAGACAGAATGAGTCAGGAAAACAACTTTTTGTAATAATAATATAAAACCAACAGATCATTTGTTTTATGAATGCACATCTACGTTTTTGGGAGGATTTTGACTGTTGGTGTTGCATAAAATTTCCTTTTCATACACAACTAGAAAAAACACCAAATACTTCTTGGAGTCATCTCAAGTGATATTTCATTTAGTTCTTGATGTAACCCCTGCGAATACGGTGGGAAGACTGTATTTGGTGTTTCGAAACAATAAAAAGAGCATATGTCTGAATTGCATTGAAAACCAAGGCAATGGAAAGTCCCGCACGATACACAATTATTGTTACTTTACATTTTTATTTCTTTAAATAAAACTGCCAAAATGTTGTGAAATTGTCTCAGAATTCAACTCCATTACTTGTTTTAGTCCACAAAGTTGTAACATGATTTTCTTTGCTAGTTAAATGGTTAAAAAGAAACTTTAAAACACACCTGTAAGCAAGAAAAACAAAGAAATATGAGTCGAACGAGGAACCAGTGTTCCTTCTGTGATTTAGTCACACTGCTGCAGCTGGTTACAGATTCTCAGTGGGAACAGCGGCGTAAGATGAAGCTTTTATTAATCAACAAGACAGCAAGGTCTCTGTGGATGACGAACGTGCATGTATGCTTTCATTGTCTACAGTAAGCGCCTCCCAAAGACTTCACATTCACAAACCTCATAAACACTGCATTCTGTTCTGCACTCGCTTTATTTACTCCTGTACTCAAACACAAGAAAAACATCTCTAATGTCAAAACAACTGAGAATTGTTTTTATTTATGTGATTTTATTTAAAGATGTAGACATTCTGCTTTCTTTCTTTCTTTTTTTCTCACAAAGAATTGGTTCTCTAGGAGGCAATAATTAATTTTCTGTTGGTGTGAGAGACGTACACTGTAAGCGGAGACGCCTTTTTTTTCTCATTATTTTGACTTTCTTCTCATAATTTTTCATACTTTTACGATTTTTTTTCTCATATATTTATTTACTTTTTTGGTGGCCCTAATACTCCATAATAGTTCTGTTTTACTGACACTAAAGTAAACAAAAAGAGAGTTTCTTAAGTTGTTTACTGGCATCATTGGGGGACATAAGGGACATCTTAAGTGAGTTTGTGTGACCCTGACTGGCAAACCATTCAGGGTGTCCTTTTCCTTTGCTCAGCAGGAGCTGGGATAGGCTCCAGCATCCCTATAGCTCATTGGGTATACTGTTTGTTTGTTGTTGCTGGCTCCTAATTGGGTCCAGCTGTTTCTATATAGTCATTTGTGTTGTACGTATTTAAGCAACCCTCACGGTGTCAGTGGTGTTGGAATGTTTTGGTTGGTCACCTGTGTGCTATGCTGCCAGTTTTGTGAAAACTGAGCTTCCTGCTTTTGGGTCCTTGGCGCTCCCCGTCACACCATAAGGTAGTAGGTCCTCAACATTTTTCAGGCCATGAAACCATTTAATGTCAATATTTGCACGTACCTGTATAAGGCAGAAGTGAGCGTCTGATTTAAAAAATTAAAAGTGTTTTGTTTGCTTTAGCTTTTAGTAGGGATGGGAATAGAAGCCCCATGAAGCCTCATTGGGGTTCTTGTAATTGTGCCGGAAAAATGAACCACCCATTCAGGGCTTCGAGACCACACCGAATAGCGGCATCTGGTGGCAGACTGGATGTATATCGACATATGTTTCAACTAAGCTCCTTGTAACACTTCAATGTGGAAATGATGATGAAAAAACGTAAAACAAAGCTATGTTGTTAATGATTATTAAAAAGAACAACGTAAAACAACACATGTAGGAAACATCACATGAAGGAAAAAAAAACGCAAAGCAAAAAAAAAAAAAAATGTTGTAGTAGCTGACCTTGAAACACAGGACCTCTGGTTGTGACTCCCGTCAATCATTCCACAGAGCTATAGCTACAGATGCTAAGAAGCGGTGCCATTATAGATTTATTGAAGTTTTTTTTATACACCACGATCATGCGATATTTATTTATTTATTTATTTATTTATTTATTTATTTATTTATTTTTATTAAGAGAAATCAAGTAGAAACTATCCTGAGCCACAGTACGTTTTTTTACCAGGAGTTATGGTAAAGTGCAATGAGCTGACGCTGATTCTGATACAGGGGAAACAATAGAACTGACCGGGAAACGTTCAGGATTCATTTCATGTTTCTAGAGAATAGTGCGCCCAACTGTTCGAAACGCAAGTGACATCTGAACCGTTGTTCGACCAAACGAAGCATTTGGCGCGTCATACGTCATCAACCACGTGATCTGTGCTAGTTGACACACGCCCCGAAACATTGTGCCGACACGCTCTGTTTCATGAAAGTGAACCGCACGCCGAAGCGCCGTGTCAAACGGGCCATCCCTAGCTTTTAGTTTCCCTTAACTTTTAGGGGTACAGTTTATCTTCATCCTCTGTAAAAATACCTGCAGCTGATTTAAACTTTATTTGTACACTAGATTTTGTGTAGGAACCATGTGATGGGAAAATGTGATATAGATTTTCCTTTAACCAGTAGTCCCCAACCTTGTTAACGCCATGGATCGGTATGACGTCACACAAAGTTTTCACGGACCGGTCTTAATGATGTTGGTGGATGGTTATCGTAGCAATGCCTCGACAAAGTAGGAACAGAAACGTGTCAAGACTAACCCTGAGCTTTTATTTTGGTACGTATGACATCATACATCGCACAGGTGTCATCATCCTCCCCCCTTCCCACACTCATGGTGCAAAAAAGAAGTACTGCCTATTAAATGTAGCTTTCTTTTTTTTTGGAAGTCGAAGGTTCCTCTTCTGTCTCATGGGGGGCTGTTTTCCCCTCAGCAATGAAACTTGCCAAAGACGTTCGTTTTTTACTCATTTTGCTAGCTCATGGGTTTTATTTTAATTAAACACAAAACACAAAATGTTCACTAAAAACTGGTATTTTCTGAATATAAACATACGGTAAATGTGAATCCGTTGTTCAAGCAACTTTGTTAGCAGTGTCCTCGTAACATTAGTCTACATATTCTGCATTATTATTATGGTTTGTGGGAATAACTGATGCAATAAATCCAAATTTGCATGAAAGACTTCGTTGGAAGTTGTAGGGAGAATCCAGTAGTTTTTCATAAAACTTTCTTCAGAATCCGGTTATAAGTAAAACAGAATAAATGTGGCTCGTGTTTCAGTAATGACCGTCTCACCGACCGGTACCAGTCCACTACCCGGGGGTTGAGGACCGCTGCCAAAATGGATTCTGGATGGATCCTCTTGTTCTTTCTATCCAAATACATCCCTCTTTATTGATCTAGGTTGGATCAAGGCTGCTATTTTTAGTTTTTTTAAGAAACATATGAGCACATATTTTGAAGCAGAGAAAAGATATTCCTTTCTCCTATCGCTGATGAAATAAAAGAAGTAAAAAAAAAGAGATTTCTCAGATCCAAGCCTTATGTGTTACTGGATGAAACCGGCTTTAAAAAAAGCTTCTTGGAATGTAGTGAGGGCGGTTACACACAAAAAAAGGCTTTTATCCAACAGGCTCTCTGTTCCACGCAGTTAGGAGTAAGGCCTGTCTTACCATGACTCAGCATGTTTATAAAATCTTCAAGAAACGGATCAGTCTTTGTTAAGGGCCTGTCACAATGGTTTTTTTAGGTTTAACCAAGCTGTCAGCTGAAGGAGCAGTGGGGTCAGGCTGTGCTGACATGGTCTTTGCTCAGTGGACTGATGTATCAAATAAGAATTGAGGAGGGAGGGGGTAAAGAAATACAACTTCCTTAGAGGTGAGCCTTTTAACCTCGCCACAATAAGGGGAGGCATCACAACAAAAAGGGCCGCTCCGAAGCCTGTACTCAGTAATCTGTTCAGTCATGCGTCAGTGTCAGCCCCACACTCCATGCCATCACATTTCTGTCTGGTCGTAAATACTTCAATCACAGCGTGTCTTCCCATGAGGAATTGTTTTTTTTTTCAACCAGAACAGAGTTTTAAATTCAAACCTGCAGCACATCCATCCGTTTGTGCAAAATCTGTATCTTCTGTGTCATTGAGAGTTTTCAGAAGATGCAATGGACTGGACTTTGTAAAGAGGCAAGAGGGTCAGCAGGGGAAGTTATGAAATATGTTTATAGGAAAGATTCTTAGAATTATGGAGGGGTTCTGGGAGAGGAATTTGCTCTCCAGGTATGTCACAATGTGGTGTGACTAGAGTGGCCTGGTTAACATAGGAGGCAGATGACCTTAAAGTTCAGGAACAGGTTTTTATTCTCAGCTCACACAAGCTCATCCTCCCGCTTCACATTGAGCTCCTTCCCTTTTGTGGGCTCCAGTTAATTGGCTGGCCACGCCCAGGAAGGAAGCCACTTTAACCAAACAATAAAGAAAAAGTAAATATACAACAAAAGATAAATACGTCTTGTAAATCATACAGTTAAAGTCCTGTAACCAAAGAAAACATAAATAAACAATTTCCACTTCCTATGCCCAACTCCTAAACAGGAAGTGAATGCCTTGGCTACCATTTTGGTCTCTGGGCATCAGGAAGAGAAGGTGAGAAACATGACAAAATCTTAAACATTTGGTGGTTGTGTTTTAAAAGGGATGAGCAATTACAGATGACAAGTAGATACAACTGCTTTGTCACAAGGTAAGGACAGAATTCTACTAAAATGTATAGAACATTGAACATTTTAGCCCTTAAAAACAGCTGAGATGGTTTTTAAAGTAATCTCAGTTTAGGGAAAAGTCAATCAAAGCAAGAAGACAGAAATCTGCTGTCAAATATTTTATGGATGTATAAAACTTTGGAAATGTAGACGTATCTCTGTTATGAAATGCAAATATCCATGCATGTTTCTTTCATTTTGCAGCAACACACAGCGAAGAACTCGGTCCCCCCTGAAGAGCTTCTCTAAGACATAGAAAGTAGTTGAAATCTAACTAATAACTTGCAGCAAACAGTAGAAAAAGAAATAAAAAGAAACCCCTTCTGACTGAACATACATGGCTAAACACACGTTCAGGAACCAGCGTTTAGCCCATTCTCCGACATGCATCAAATGCCTGTTGTGTCTGTAGATACAGAGATGAGACATGAAGGACATTCACTTAAAAGAAATCAGGGATGTTCCATAACTGAAGAAGCCACTCTACTTTCCCAACTTAGCCTTCAAAACCATGCTGCGTTTCATTCATTTTCTTTTATTTGCCTCCTTGTTTGGACTTTTTTTTTTTTAGCTCTAAAACTGTAATATTGTCTTTGGTGTGACCGCACTCCCTCCTGTGCAAACTCTTCCTCCACTCTCAACAGCAGTTTTGAGGACACAGTTCTTCATTTGGGTTGGAACCTGCTCTTTAAGATGTTCTAAAAATACCTTGAGCGCCTCAAACACATCGGAGACTGAGAAACACGTGACATGCTGTGAAGTGTTTGCAGAAAAACAAAACCCTGCACATTCATTTGTTTTATTTATTTCATTGTTTTCCATGAAGTGATAGTTTTCCCTGATAAACCTGCTAATTATTCGTCATGAATAATTACCTTAATTACGCTTGAATTTTTACTTTTGTAAAAACTTTAAGATCTACTGTTTAAATGTGAGCTCCCTGATAGAGTTTTAGGGCCTGCATATTCCTCTGGAATTGGGTGCCCCGCAGCTTTATCTCCATTAAATATTCCAGACCACTGTACCACAGCCTCCAAATCAAGCATTTTCCCCCTTACTTGATGTTTTTCAGACGAGACTTTGACGTTCCCTTGTGGTCTTCATGAAAAAAAAAATTGATAAAGATTAAATTAAAATAAGCAATCAAGTTCTTTTCTGTTTGGAAAAGGACTTTTTGTTTGTTTGTTTACCTGCTTCAGGGGGGGCTTTTTCAAGGAAAGAACAGATTTACTTATCCAGAAATCAGAGCTACCAGGAGGGAGCAAAGAACTCTTTAAAAATCTCAATTCCCCTCCAGGGTAACTTTTTTTTTTTTCATTGTTTATTAATCAAAGAAACATAAAAAAGTCACGTTTGTAAGCAATTTTCTCTTTATTCTTTGTACTATCTTCCCTTTTTTAATTGTTTTCTATTGTACGTCCATAAAAAAACAAAAAATAATTAACTATTTTGTGATGGGATGAATAATTGTAAGAGCAGCAGAAAGATCTTAGGGGCGTTTCTTGCACAAAATGTAATTAGAGAGGCTCCTGTGCTCTGCTAATATCCTCAGACTGATAGCTTGCACAGCAGACGGCAGCTTAGCAAGGAAAAGCCTCTTATTTTCTTGTGAATTGCTTGCTAAAGGAGTTGATAACCTGCATTAAAATTCCTTTGGCGGTTAACAACAGCAACATTTGCATTAATTAGCTTTTTTGTTCATGTTTGACCAGCAGGGCCCGTGAGGAATTCAAGGCGCAGTTGGAAATATTTGCATTTAAGGATGAACTGGGGGTTAACTTGATCTTAAAAATTGAGGCGGAATATTTAGAGAAAAGGGTTGAAGGTAAAAAAATTAAGTGATTGACCTGGGCCGGCAGGGCCAGACTGTTTGAGGTTTGGCTTTGTTTTGGTGATCTGTGCTGATTGAAGAGAACTGGACTAAGCAATCCCTCCCCCCTGGTGTTCGGAACAGGAAGTACCCGCTGGCTCCAAAAAAGGCCCAAATCCCATCACTTCTATTGAGAAATAAACAATTCTTACTCAGTCGTTTTATCTGTCAGAATAACCATATTTACTTTGCTACCTCTTTTTAACATCTTTTTGCTAACCCCACATTTTTTTCCACAATATTTCTTCTAAATCGCAAGTTATTCAAATTATAAACTGACCAATCAGAAGCCGCAGTAAAAGGATGTGGTACCCGCAGATTCTCTTAGGCCTGCTTTCAGTGGAAGGGGTGTGGACTTTAAACATGCTCACTCCTGATTGGCGACAGTAGTTGCCATAGAAACATTTATTCAAACTACTCGGACTAATCACTGTTGTATGGCTCCAACATGGCGGCGACCGTATAATGGGACAATGGTGACTGAATTGGCTTTACATGGGTGGAGCTGGAAGTAAACCACTTTCTATGGATGACATCACATGCACTCAATCCAGTTCTCTCTTATACAGTTGATGGTCCATGATCTTGGGGGAAAAATCCAGAAAAAATGTCTCTTAGCTTCAGCTATATAGCTTAGCTTTAAGCCTCCTCAGAAAAAGGACGCATATAGAGATAGGTAGAGTGATGTCTGTGGGGACAACCAAATAACAAATGCCCTAACTCTTCAACCATTTACCAAATCAATGTGAATCAGCCGATTGTGACGCAGAGAGAAGCAGCCATGTGAGCACGTGTGCTGCACAACCACATAAAGCTGCTGTTCTGTGTCAGAATCAGCCGATTTACATCGACTGCGTAAACACTTGAAAGTATTGCACATAAACGCAACTTTGCGTGTCTCAGACTCGGATTCCACTGGAAAATTGTGTAAATGGTTGAAAAGTTACAATAGTTAAAAGGAGTGCCTAAATGCCAATAACCTCTATTAAGAAATCAATAGCTATTTCTCATATTTGTGAGAATCTCGCTTTGTACTATTTTTTTTTCTTGCTAATGCTTCATTTTTTTGAATGATTTCTCTCTCTAGTGCATATTATTCAATTTATCAGCTGACCAATCAGATGCCTCAATGAAAGTATACGGTTTCACATTGAACAATCGTAACATTGGTTTGACAGATTTCATGTGGTAGGGGTGTGGCCTTCGAATAAGCTCTCTCCTGATTCCGACTCTGACCGATCAATCACAGCTTCCTGCCATCGTCTGGCGTCAACACAGCAGCGTCCGTATTGTGAAACAGTTGTGAAAAGCTTTAAATAGGTGTATTTAAGGCCGACCTGCATTTTCTCTTCACCCTCTTCAGCTTTGAGAGGGTGCTGCTCCACATGGAGGTGCACATTACACATGCAGAAGAGGCACAATAGCATCGACAAAGCAGCGCATGAGAAGTCGTGCAGCAGGGTGGCAAAAAGAAATGTGAAGAGCCAACAAACGTCATTTGTTAAAAGTCCAGCTGCTTTTTCCTGAGTTTTGAAATTGACGGTTTACAGCTCGGGTCACTTCTTTGAGAACATAAAAGAACGTGTTTAAGCAGGAGAGCTTTGCCCTTGACCCAACCAATTTGAAATTCTCATTAGTTAAAATCAGCTTCATCATATTTGGATGATGCTCTTTTAAATGTTATGCATATATGGAAATTAGACAACTCTAAAAAGGTGGCCATGGCTTCACCTTTGCTTATCTATTTTCTGAATCTATACAACTATAAAGCAAAGAAGCTTTTTGTTTCTCATTATTGCAACATCCTGAGTGATTACACTGGCTCTGATTTGATCATCTTTTCATAAAAAGGGGTTAGTTCGTACCATTTAAATCTGAAATAAACAAAGGATTGAGTTTGCAACCGTCAAAACCCACTAAAACCAATTTTTAGATCTGCTTCCCAACAGTCATTTTTTGTATTTTCACCTGTTGTCCATAATCATGGTGTTTAAATCCTGTTTGGTAAATTACAGTCCACAGATTTTGTGTTTTTGGCCTAAAGACAATCAGAAAATATGTTCAGAGAGAATAGGGTCACGTGTAAAATTAAATAAATAACACCCCCAATTCTTTTGTGAAACATGGCGTGACAGCTGGGAGACGTGTGTCAAAGTCCTTTTTCCTGTTAAAGACACGTAGCATTATGTGTCAAAACGTAATGAAATTCATACTGAGGCACAGTGAAATGATGTCCTCTTCTTAACACGGCTGACGGATTACTGACACAAACAGACTGACGGAGGGGAGATTTTTTTTAAAAATAGCATTACAGAACGAGACATTCCCAAATAGATTCCTTTTTTTTTTTTATCCATATATTTTTTAAAAGATTAATTTAAAATGCATGTTTGGTGCCTAATCTTATGGGATTCCAGCTTCTATTCTGTGCCAAATGATTGACACGACTCAAATCTGTACGAGCAGCTTCATCTCCAAAGGCACAGAAGTTCTGCCTGCTGGAGCTTCTGAACAGGGCTTTACATTTAGACTCCCAAGACTTTGAACATGAAACATTTTGTGAAAAGTTAACAGATATTTAAGGGTAGGCTGAGGGATACTTTTGAAGCTTTTTTTTTCTTTTGGACTTAATTATTTTAGAAGATGATCTTTTAAGCTAAAGCTGAAATAATCCTTTTTTTTCCCCCTGAAAGACAGATTTTTTTCAAAAAGATGCATAATTACCCCCCCAAAAAAAACAAAACGATTTGAAGCAGTGAAAGACCGACGAGCAGGAGTTTAGGGCAGGTGGAGGAAAAAAAAAAAACATTTGATCAAATAAACTACTGCTAAAAATAAAAAAAATTAAAAAAAACTTTAAATATGAGAAACTTAACAAAAACAGTCACATAACATCAATTCTGAGATTAGGAAACCAACATAACTGAAGGAAAGTTAAAAAAAAAAGGTGACAGGACAGAGGATGAGAAAATAAAATAGTAATTATCATCTCAAATACACAGAGGATTAATTAACTGAATAGGAAATAGCCTTGGTAATTGGCATATTTAACCAGGTGTGAACACAATGTGAAGCAGAGTGAAACCCAAAACAGAACAAGATAACCTGAACAAAAAAACAAAGTGAAAAAAAAAATTAAAGGCACAAATCCAAACACAGCAGTGTAAAGATTAGAATCTGCTCTTTTCTTTTTTTTTTAATCAAGAGTTGTTCCCTTGTTCTTGTTTTAATTTGGTCAAATTTTTTTTTTTTTACATGAACCCTGTGCTCCCAGGAAAACACAGAATGTGACGAGTCGAGCAGATCACAGCGGGTTTATGCACACAGCCTGCTGCAGGTGGGTTATCTCAGTCTACATCCTATGTGACATTTCCAAGTGTGTCTGCTGTACTGCTGGATGGAGTAATCCCTTAAATTCATTGAAGTCCTACTCTGATCCTCTTTTGATCTATTGTCAAATCGTTCCCAGTGCTCTTTTAATTATGATTAGGCTTTTGACCAAAAACAAAAAAAAAAACCACAAAATGTTTATTTTCTGGGACATAGATTTGAATAAAGAAATACTCATAAATGCTATTTTAACGTTAAAGTTCTCTTTGTAGCTGTCCTCTAAAAAATGGGAAAAATACTATAAGAACATGTAAAAAACACCAAAAACAAGATTTTCATCAGTGGGTCTTTAAAACGCCACAGAAATGTATTTGTAATTCTAAAAGCAGTGTATTTTCACAGAAAAAACACAACTTTGCAATAGAAGCGACAGTCTAAACTTTTTTTTGTTTTAATTTCATGTAAGCATTCGATTTCTTACCATCAGATACACAGTATGAATTAATTCCAGCAGCATTTTAAAGTCATCTAACTGGCTTCCTATGTAAAGTGCAAAGGACTCTGCCGTTGCAATAAGTATTTACTGAAGCACAGAACCACTAACCAAATTTCCCCTCTGCTGGAAATGCAATATGTAACAGTTGTCATTTCCAATTACTCAGACTGAGTAGGAGGCAGGTGATTGACCCTGTAAACACGATTTGCGCCTGAAGATGTGTGAAGCCAGCCACAAACGATGATAATGGACAGTTTGAAGTGGCTCACCTCTGTCTCAAAAGCTTTTGCTGCACCGTAATGATCCGTGTTTGCGTGGCTCCTGGTTGTTGTTTCTCGGCCAATCTGACAAAGGCGGAGATTTTGTGTTTCACTGGGGTGGAAAAATATGATTCTGGAGAGACAGAAAACCCCGTCAAAAACCTGCAGCAGTGTAAGCAAGAAGAGTCCTAAGCGAGGAGATGCCTGGGTACGCAGAGCTTGTAACATATGCGAGGGATGAAGTGTGGTAGCAGAAACGGTTTATGTCCTTGGCAATGAGAAGTAGAGCAAGTCTGTCCTGGCAGCCACTTATTTACTAGAAATACCAGCGTTTTGCTTTGGGCTTTCAGGAATAAAGAAATGCTAAAGCCATCGACTGACAAACATTAGTGCAAATGAGAATTCAGAATGGTCTTACTTTAAAAGCAATGTGCCTGTGTCTCAGTCACTGGTATTGGATGTGGCAGGAAATGTTTATTCCACCGATATCCAACAATAAACAATGACATGAAACAATTACAACACATTTTTCCTGCTGTGCCAAGTTTAGCATTTATAGCTCTCCTGGTTGTAAAGCATCATCACGACTATTTTTGGGTCTAATTTTAGCCGTAACATGATGTGTGAGCTAAATATTCATGTTGTGAGGAAGTATAGACCTGTTCCCAGATGGCAGATTCGTTGCTAAGCAGTTGCTTTCACAATGGGTCGATGCAGAAGTCTGGGTTAAATGTAGGCTGAAGTGAACCAGTGTAGGATATTTAGGTACCAAAATTACTCACTCTGTGGTTGATGTGTAAATTATTCATTCATTTTCCTAACCGTTTTTTCCCTTTCGGGGTCACGGGGCTGCTGGAGCCTATCCCGGCTACTTGTGAGCGAAGGCAGGGGACAACCTGGACATGTCGCTAGTCTGTTGCAGGGTAGAATGTCTACAATCACACAGCCATTCACTCTCACTCTCACACCTAGGGACAATTTAGAATTGCCAATTAACCTATGAAGCATGTTTTTGGACAGTGGGAGGAAGCCGGAGACCCCGGAGAGAACCCACGCATACACGGGGAGAACATGCAAAAAAATGTGTAAATTATTTGTAAGCAAATTTAATTGCAGTGTTACTTAATAAAAAATCGAACTGGAATAAAAGCATTAATAATACTTATTTAAGTGTTGAAATCTTTTTTCTTCCAACTGTGAGTACGTGCACCAGTGTGGGGTTCTTGAACCCAATGAACATGCCCGGCATGTAGATAGCATTATCATTATTATCATTTTTGATCACAGCTTTTGGTGACAAAATACACTCAGATTTAAAAATGTGGGACCATTTTTCTTCAAGGGAATTGGGAATAGTAGATAAAAAATTAGTAACCAGGAACCATCATTGGTGTGGTGGATTAAGAGGTTGCAAATTTGACCAGAAAAAAGAAAAAAAAAGTGAAGATGCTAGAATTTTTTTTTTTTCCTCCTTAAAAGCTCTGCCCTCCAGTTTCAACAAGGTGAGGAAACATCAAAAAGCATCCATTACCAACCGTGTGGAAGCCGGACCTAAGTGGAGAATTTTGTAATAGATCACGCTGTGTGAGCAATCATTGTGGTTTGATGGATGTGAAGGAACAAATTTTGCCTCTGATTTCAGATGGCTCACTGACAATAAGTTACTCTCTTCACCGCTGGGATCATGGATGGAAGTATATGGTCTGCGCATCACATTCTGCTACATCTCCCTATTGAGACGGGATGGAAGAAGCCTTTTTAGATCAAACGGGCCACAATTTTAGTTTTGCATCAAACACGGAAAAGAGATGGAGGACAAAATAATGTGGATATTTGAGAAATTGTTTCAAATTGGAGCAGGGGATTTCTTTTGACAGCTGGCGAGGATGAGTGCGTGCAGCAGTCCTTTATTATCCTGCAGGCTCTGTCAATAATTTGAGCGTATTCACAAAATAAGGGTAATTCACACATGATGCAGCTTTTGCAGGAATCCCAACTGACAACAAATAAGTCCCATTTGCAAGTCACAGCTGTGCAGGAGTACAAGTTATTACTCTGGGTCAGAGTCTCTTGATACTTTATGGAAACTTGAACATTGGGGACTCTGTTGTGTTTCTCTTCACGTCAACTATGTTTTCAAAGACAGGGGCATAATAAACCCATTTTATGGATTGGGAAATAGAACAAAAAATCTTCTACTCCTGTATAAGAAAGCTTATTTTTAAAGGATTTATAGAAAATTGATCTTTATCCACCCGCCAATTTTAACTGCACCCTTTAGTACGCACACCCTTTACCCCACAACACTATACACTCCAACACACACGCACACACAAATATACATGCAAGGAAGGTGGGACCTCTGATCTTCTGTCCCCTACCCCATCCCTGGTGGGGGGACCCAGGGATGGTCCAGGCGGTTGAGCAGGTCGTCCAATGATTGTAGGGTCGGAGGTTCGATCGATCCCCCCCAGTCACTGCCTGCCTCCAGCGTGGCTCCACTGGTGTGTGACTGTGCATGAATGTCCCGGTGATGGTCAGAGTGAATGGCGTCCACGCCTCTGTCATCGCCAAGTATGAATGAGGAGTGAATGAATAATGGACACATTGTTAGAGCTTTGAGCGTCTGGAAAAGTGCAAATAAATCGAATCCATTATTATTATCATAATTTCCTGTTTGCAACATGAGGGGAGGGGTGGGGTCACTCAGTCCAGCTCTTCTGTACAGACTAACTAGTCACTTTTGGCAAAACAAAGACAGGAAGTGTTCTGGTAAACTATAACACTTATGTCATTGTGCTCTACTAAATAGTATATAGTAAAATGTACTTTTGCATTTTCTGACACATTTTAAGTGATGCTAAATCACTTAAAAGCACATAAAGTTAATGAAATGTTAGAGCAAATTGTATGTAAAAGAACTGCTTAGAATCTAATTAGATCTTCTAAAGGCTTTTTATTTTTTTTATTTAAAAAAAGTTCTCTTAGCATCTCCATTTATTCTTTTTTTGTGTGTGTATTGAAGGTTTAAAGTAAAAGGTCAAATGCGCTCTTTACTGGGGAGACGCTGGCTTGTGAAAATAAAGCTGGATGAGTATTTTCTTCAAGAAATTGTCCTTATTTCTCACACAAGACCTTCATTAAGTTAATTATTGGTTGATGCTGACTAAATCCAAGGCGCTCCACTATTACATGCCTAGTTTGATTGTATAAACACACCAGGAAAGTTTCCATTAATGACATTTAAGGGGCAGGTTTATTTCATTAAGGTCTTATATGCTCCTTCCACCACTGACAAACGAAGACTTTATAATTAAGAAGCTGACCTGATTGACAGCGGAAGCAGAGAACTTTTACCCTGTGCCGACTGACGTTAATGTGCAGTCTAAGGACCCTGCCCTCCAGCTACAAGATCCTGTCGATCATGTTAACATTTGCTGACAGTTGGGGCATTGTTAAAATCTGCAGTTAATTGCTGCATTTTTTTTCTTGTGTGTCTTGAATGTACAGAATATGCCTGGATGATTTGAACTGAGAATAACGAGATTGAGCTAAGAGAAAGTGTAAAGAAAAATCAAAGCCGAGTGGTAAAACTGTGATAGACTATTATTTACAAAAGGGATTCTATACGATTGTTTCGGCTTGAAAAGTTGAGTGGCTCTGTAGAGACAAATGTTCAGATCAATGCACTTCAGGGACAGAAAACCATTGTGTGACTTGCAGAAGGGTCATTGGAACAAAGATGTTAAGGGTGCAAACAAAAACTTCAACATGTTCACAGAGATTGGAATAAAAATGGTTAAATGTTCACACCAAACGCAATTCGTGCGTAAAGTTTGCTGCTTGACGTTTGTACGAAAATGTGTTCATAAACTTGCTGCTCCTGAGGCATGTGGGAGGAGCTACTTCTATAGTTTTTAACCTCATCACTCCATGGAAGCATTGTCTATTCATATCTATATCTCATATATACATTTTGGACTCCACCCACCAATCCTATCATCAACACGTCACTGCTAAAAACAAGTTTCTTATTAGTTGATGGGATGTGACTTCTTTGCCAAGGTTTAGATATTTGCACTCTGAAAAGGCGGCACACAGCCCAAAACGCGCTACTGTTCCACGCCAGGCCTCACGCTCAAAACAAGCAAAAATGCATTGACTTACCATTAAAACTAGACACCCGTGTTACATAAATTGAATTCTGTGTTTTAACCTAGTCCCATTGTGCTTAAAAGGTTTACATTTACAGGGTGGGAGGGCAGTCGACGTCTGATTAGAAGATTGCTGGTTCGATTACCGCCATGTGTCGAAGTGTGCTTTGGGCAAGACACTGAACCCCACCTTGCCTCTAGTGCAGGGGTGGGCAAACTACCGGCCCGTGGGCTGGATCCGGCCCGCCTCCATGTTTGATCCGGCCCACTGAGCAATATCAGAGATGCACGTTTTTTATTTTTATCTGGCCACACGATCAAGACCTGCATAGAATGTAACATCGTATTCCACCCTTCTGCAGTCTGTGCTCCAACCTGAAACCCTCTCAAAATCTCTTTCAAATAGAACAGAAGACAGTCTTTCCTTTCTATGTCGCAGGTCATCTTTCCCGGTTTAGCTCATTCTTTGAGGGCGATCATGCTGCCATTTTTAAACAGCGCACCCTGTTCTGTGTCCTGATTGGCTGGAGACCTTGTCAACCAATCTCCTTGGTCTGTGTCATTTCTCCTGTACAAAAACGCGGAGCTCTTCAGATCTACAAAAATCTGTGATCGATCAGGTCTTTGTTTTCATTCTAAGATCCTGGATCTAATTTTTATGAAGGTTTGAGAGTTTAAACAATAGAAAAGGCTGAAAATGTTCATGTCTGTCTGAGAAAAGTGTAGAAAGTGTGCAGTGAGGAGTTTTACTGCCATAACGTCTGTAATCATTCTCTGTGGATTTCACCGACCACGGGTTAATTTTAGAACGTAACTCCTACAATAAACGAGGGAACTCCGTTCTGGTGAAAAGATAACGCAGATATATGCTTAGCTGCAGCAGAAGTACGGTGGCCCAGAAGGGTCACAACACAACACATTAACTTTACACACAACACATTAACTTTACACACAACACATTAACTCACAACACAACACATTAACTTTACACACAACACATTAACTCACAACACAACACATTAACTCACAACACATTAACTTTACACACAACACATTAACTCACAACACAACACATTAACTCACAACACAACACATTAAATTTACATACAACACATTAACACACAACACAATAACTCACAACACAACACATTAACTCATGGCCCAGAAGGGTCACAACACAACACATTAACTTACATTACAACACTTTAACTCACAACGGAAGTAAAGCTGCAATGGAAGTTCTTTTATTCTGAAATTTCTACTGGGCTGAGCGGCTAACTACCTAACAGAAAGTAACGTCACAGTGAGCTGTGGAGGGAGCATGTTATTGCTACAAGAGAAGCTAGCAGCAGTGTTGCCAGAAACTTTCTCTTTATTATGGTTCTCCTTCCTCTAAACACACATAATATGAACGCACACTCTAAAATGGGAACAAAACTTTTAAACTAAAAACTCTAGAATATTCTGTTTTAGAATATAATTTTCAATCCAAATGTTTTCATCTAAAATCCATGTTATATCCTTCTATCCCTTCTATCCAATTTTAGAACCCAATGTGGCCCGCCAGTTAAAATAATTGCCCACCCCTGCTCTTGTGGAAGGTTGGTGCGAGTCTTCGGTGGTGGACCATCAGTGTGTGAATGGGTGAATGGGACTGTGATTGTAAAGCGTCTTGGGCCTTCAAGGAAGGTAGAAAAGCGCTACATAAGTATACACCATTTACCATTTGCATTTAGTGGAAAAGGTAGACCTGGTCTGGATTTTCCCTGACTGTTGCAGCTATCAACACAAATCCAAGTTTCAGCAGCAACTGCAGCTTTTCTACAAACTTGTTCCGACATCCCTTGCATTGTGGTTTATATTTCTGCAAGATTTCAATTTGAAACATTAAATATCTCAATGAAAATCTGCAGCAGATGAAGCATAAAACTCTTTTGGACAGCATGCATGAACGAGCGTTGACAGATACTTTACCAGACAAATAAACTTTCAATACGGGAAAGGACGGAACAGGTGGTGTTTAATGAAAAATCGATTTTATTTCTGATAAAAACATCAAAATGTTCATGACCATGCCAACGATTTAAAAAAATCTTGAAGATTCTGCCCGTGCTTCACCCACGTAGCACAACTTTGGTTTAGGACCGATGCTGATTTCTTTTTTTTGTTTTGTTTGGGGGGGGTTGAACAAATTGAACAATCATTGAACAAATGATTTGTTTCTGTTAGAAAAAATGCTTTGGCACACAAGCAATCTCAAAACATTACACTGACGGCATTGTTTTAGGAAGACATCCCATATTTACAAAAGTCTTTTTCTCAAACATAAATTCAGGTTTTATTCCCAAGACGGCTTAGTAAATCCTTTAGTAAACATCTTTTAAAAAGAAGAACATGGAGTACCTAATATTTCTACTGCATAAAAACTGCTAGTGTGCATGATTTTATGTTTTGATTTTCTGTAAACAGAGTTTTCCTAGTCCTTCAAAGATCTTCAGCGAGGACTTTTGATGAGCTGCTGCTGCTGCTGTGACCCCAACAGCACAATAGAAATCCAAAAACTGGAAGGGGGTATTTAAAAGAGGGAGATAATTTAACCATGAGAATATTCCCTGGATATTATCTAACTGTAAAAATCTGCACAAGCACAAGCATTTCACCAGATTACTGCAGGTAAACTTTGTGTGAAGTTTACTGAGAACAGAGTTCAGATGGCTGACGAAGCAGGAGCAGGCAGGAAGGATTCATGACTTTGTTTGCTGAACTGCTGCACCAACCCCTGCTGACTGGATGTTATCGTCCAGAAAAGACTGGACGATGTGGAACAGCAAGTAAGGATGAACAATGTCATTCTCACTGGATTACCAATCAAGCCTGGAGCGAAGCTGAGCGCAGGAGCTAGCACTGATAATGCTAATGCTAGCGCTAGCGTAGCTAGCAGTGCTAATACGGAGCGTGGCGCAGGGTCTCTTGATCAGCAAATATATTCATTACTCACATCTAAAGGGATTTCCCTGGATCTCAATACCATCGAGACCTGTCACCTGCTTCCCAGGAGAAAGGAGACGGATAAACCAGCGATCCTCATCAGGTTTGTGAATCACAAACACAAGCTAGCTCTGATGAACCAAAGAAAGAACCTGAAAGGATCCAATGTTTATCTTAACGACCATCTGACCAGGAGGAATGCTGAAATCTCCAAACATGCACGGCTTCTCAGGAAGCAGAAGAAGATTGAGAACACTTGGGTTAAAGGCTGCAGGATTTACGTCAAACCACTCGGTCCACCGGACCGGTCCAAGGTTCTGGTTGTGAACACCATGAAAGACTTTGAGAAGTGCTTGTTTACAATTGTCTAAAACAACATGGAGTAATAAACCAAAGAGTCAAATCATTTCAAGAAATATGACACCTGTATTCATCACTTTCTCCATACGTCTGACGTCACCTGAATCAACAGCAGAGAGTTCTGACCTGCAGACAACTTGACCTCAACTTTCACCGAGCTGATATCAGCTGAAGAAGGATATGGACCTGAATCTAATGTCTGCAGACATAACATGGAAGAGACTAGAAACTGTTTTGAACCCAGGAGAGCAGCTGTTTTTTCAGCAGAAGATATGCCAACCTTGGATAATTGACAGAATATGGACCCCTTTTATTTTTGTTTTTGTTTTTGTTTTGTTTTTGTTTTTGTTTGTTCTTTTCTCTCCCTTACAGCATTACCTTATTAAATATAAAAGAAAAAAAAAAAAAAAAGAAAAAAATAAAGATTAATAATAATAATAATAAGTTAATGATATTACTTCACTTGCTCCAAAAATTGACAAATTGATTCAAAAATCTTTCCTAATGTAGCATAATTTTGCACATGTTTTTAACTTTTGATACTTGATGAAAGTTTACTATGAAAATCTCTGAAACAGTGTTGTCTATTTTACTGATATAGTATTATGTTCTAATCATATGAATGACTTTTATGAGTAACATATATTTTAGATAACTGATCTGCATTTGCCATGTTGACTTCTAAAATAGTTATTTTTAACATAATAATTAAGTAATTCATCTTTGTCATGTGCCTTATCGATACCTTATGATTCTTAATTCTGTCTGATAAAAACTGGGAACCGGATATTGATAATTCATGTAATAAAATGGTTATAGTATAACGGGGTGGATTTATATAAGTTCGCTTCCTTCCACTCCCTTTCAAGCAATAATTATTAATATGCCTAATTATCCTAAGTTTGATTAGTTATTGTATGAATGTAAAATTGCAGATTGTATTGCTTTTGTGTATTGTTCCTACTTGATTGCTTGAAATAAACCATTTCAAATCAAAAATCAAAATCAAAAATAATCAGCATAGGTGCTAATGACTCAGCATCCAAGCTTCCGGTAACGCCAAAAAGGCTGCAGCCGCAGGGGGAGTAACACTCTGAATTATAGGAGCCGTTGTGAATGTCAGTGCGCTTCACGGCACTAATTTACAAGGGTTGTGAAAGACCTCTACTGTGCCGTCGTTTGCACTAAACAGCTTCACAGCAACTGGAAAGCACTGTCGATGTCGGATCCTACAATTACCATGGCGTTCGACAACGTTTACAGAGAGGAAGCAGTCATAGCTAATCACTGTACCGTACCGCAAATGACAGCCGCTCGAGGAGAATCATAGGTCGAAAAAAGTTGGGATAAACAAACACTGAAGCCAATTCAGAGGGTTTGTGTTTTTAATTGCCTACAACATTCGTTTATAAGCCAACAACAAACTAAAACTGAAGTCAAAGTATCAGAAAACGATTTATGCAAATGTCAGAGTTTAGGATATTTTCAAAAAAGATAAATCCTCTCTACCTAAATTCTTTTCTTCCTAAAATCTACAAAATCAAAAGAATTCAATAAGAAGTCAACCAATTTGATAGGAGTTAAATCTAGAACTTGAGGAGCGAAGTCTAGAACAAGGACGGCCAGCTCCAGGCCTTGTTTTCCGACATACCCTCCTCTGGCATGATCTAATTGGCTGGATGCACCTAAACCAGGTTATCAGTCATGAGTAGGGTCTGGATATCTGGAAATCATACAGGCACAGTGGACCTCGAGGCCTGGAGTGGCCCATTACTGGTCTAGAACTTGAGGAGCAAAGTCTAGAATACGGGTCTGCAAACTGAAGCTCTGGAGCCACATGCAGCCTCTTCATCCCTTCACTTTTGCTCTTTGGCGTTGAAGAAAGATGCTAACAATTTGAATAAATAACAAATTAGGCGGTAAATTTAAGCACTTGTCAATCTATTCTGCACATCAGCGTCTAATATTGCTCATAACAACAGAAAATGCCATGACGGACTTGGTTTTCCTGCATTTTTAATTCCAGTAAAACTGCTCCAGCAGGAGGATCTAATTTGACAAAGGGTGTACTTTATTTTGAAAGGAACGTGGATGTGCTGCTGTCAAAAGTAAAAGAATCTAAAGTTGTTATTGTTTGAATGGCTCTTTTGGTGTAAAAGTTTGCAGACCCCTGGTCTAGACCTTGAGAAGCCAAGTCTTGAGGCTAATTTGGTGCTTGTACAACAAAGTGCACCATTTGATGCACAGAAATAAATGAGTCTATAGGTCTTTGGTGGTGAGGTATGTATTTTTTTACTATCCTAGATTTCTAATAAATATGTATAATTGTATTATAACTAAATTGTTTCTCTACTCTGGGACTTTTAAAGGTCGTCTTAAACTCTAATGAACATACTGGTGTTAAAATTGATAAAAATGTTGCCTAAGGAGTTGGGGTTTAATAGACTGATTCATGTGATTGTCCTCTTGTGGATAAAATGAAGTTGTTTTTGTGTATTTGTGGATGGAACTGCATGTGTTTGTTTCAGGTTAGCTTATCTAATTATTTGTAGTTTTGTATTGAGCTTGGATTTTCCCAGAAGCTAACCTGTGCTTCCTATTTGTGAAGAGCCTTAGGATGGCACTACATCATGCACACAACTTTACATTTGTTTTAAATAACTATTAAACTTTTGTTTCCATCCATCAATCTACCAAACTAAATTCATCTCTTTAGGGATGACTAGGTTGCTGGAGCCTATCTCAGCTACTGCCGGCTGAAGGCAGAATACACACTCACACACTCACACACTCACACTCTCACATTCACACCAAGGGATAATTTAGAATCATCAGTTAACCCAGTGGTTCCCAAACTGGGGGGCGCGCCCCCCCTTGCAGGGGGGGCGCGGTGGAGTTTTTTTTTTCATACTTTATTGACAAACATCATAATACAATAACAATGTGAATGTCTCAGGGGGAATTGAAATGTGTACATATTGCAGAAAAATATAAGAAATAAAAGAAAAGTATATAAATATATACACATACATATACAACATAAGAGAAAAAGAATTTTTACTTCAAAAATCTTTGGGGTTTAATAAATTTTAAAACTTTCAAAAATTAAATTAGTCCGAATAGCTTTTTGGTTTTGCAGATGTTTGATAATGGTACATTACTGATTGATTTCACTCAAAAACTGCTGGAATTTAGTTTTGGAGTTTGACCATTTGGCTTTATGAATATGGAATTTTGCCAATAATAAAAACAATTGTGTAATGAAGATACAATCTTTGTCTACTTTGACATTAAGGTAACCCAGAATAATGTATTTATCTAAAAATGTAACCGTTTTTTTAGTTATATTTCCAATATAGTTTCCCACTTCAATCCAAAACATATTTGTATGTCTGCAGTCCACAAACAGATGATAAATAGTTTCCTCCTGAGTTCCACAGAATGAACAAAACAGGTCCATGTCCAACAAATCTACTCAAATTTTGGTAGGATATATACAATGCAATATTTTGAAGGACACCTCTTTTATTTTGTTATTTAGACAGTATTTATTACTAATAGTCCAAGCATATGTCCATTTAATGTCCACAAATTTGGATTCCCAGTAAAACCTCCCAGCAGGTAAGGTTGTGGTATGTAAAAGATTTCTTATTTGTTTATTGGAAACTGAATGAACACAAATATCCACATTGTCCCAAAAAATTGTCTGGGTTCTTAATTGACTTGTGTTCTAAATCCCTTTAAACAGTTGTAGTAGACTGGTTGGAATGGCATCTAACACTATTGCATATTCTCTGGGTGGAGCAGGAATACCGAATTTTAAAAGAAATTCTTCATACATCAGAAGATGTCCATGAGAATTGAAAAGTTGTCTGATTAAAACAATATCATTATCATACCACCTAGGAAAAAAAGTGATTTATTTTTGTATTGTACATTACTGTTATTCCAAATAAAACAAGTTGTTGGAGAAAAATTATGTTTATAAACGAGTTTCCAGGCCAGCAGGGCTTGTTTGTAAAAGTTTGAAAGTTTTGTGGGTAATTTTTCAATTTTACAATTACATTTTAGCAAGAATTTAATGCCTCCCAGTGTGTCAAATATATATTTGGGAAACGCATTCCAGATATTGTCTTCCCCTTTCAATAAATTACTTAACCACTTTATTTTAAAAGAGTTGTTTAAAGTTTTAAAGGTTAATACATCCAAGCCCCCATGTTTTCTGGTGTTACACAAAACAAATTTTGCTTAAGTAATGAAATTTTTTCCTCCAAATAAAATCAAATAATGTTTTGTTTAATAGGTTACAGATGTGTTTTGGAATTTCTAAAGACAGAGACACATAGACAGATCTAGAGATTCCTTCAGCTTTAGATAACAGAATTCTACCGTTCAGAGAAAGATTTCTCATTAACCACATGTTATAAGGCGCGGTGGAGTTTAGAAACAAAGGATTGTATGTTTGTGTCAGTGTGGGGGGGCTCAAAAATATTGTAATTTTCAGAAAGGGGGGCCCTGCAGAAAAAGTTTGGGAACCACTGAGTTAACCTATGAAGCATGTTTTTGGAGGAAACCAAAGAGCCCGGAGATTCAGGATTCTAATCATCATTCTCCATTGAAAAATATCAATTTAGGTGTAAAATTTTCTGCATTCAGCCAAGAAAAAGACATTGTATCCAAGTAGTTTTAATTTGTGTAACTGGATTTCTTAAGATTAGGATTTAGCATTTTACATTAACACAAAAGCAAGGACTCATAAAGTGCCCTTGTTTCCTGTATCCACATCTGAGTATGAATTTATGAATCCCCTGTTGTTAATCATCAGCAACACTTTTAGCAGTTGTGATATTTGTGAAATGGTAGTACATTTTGGCTATGTCCCTACACAAAAAAACAAAAAAAAGAAATTCACACGAGCAAAAATGATTTTGGAAAGATATGGGAACCTTTCTTGCTGTATGTCGGACTAGACATTTCCACAATTATAAAAAGAGCACTTGTATTTTGATCTCAAACACGTATGTACAATACCGGCTCTACTGTTGTTTGATCTTTCCTTTTTGTTGTATGGTTTGGATATGACTCCAGCACATATAATAATTTTTTGTATCTGCGGGCCCCTTTTATTTATTTATTTTTTATTTATTTATTTATTTTTTGTCTTGTTTTGTTTTGTTGTTCTGCTTTGTTTTGTCTTGTCTTGTTCTGTCAATATGCTGAAAAATAATAAATATATATATAAAAAAAAAAAAAAATTCCTTGCATGGAAAACTTGAACTGGAATGGTTCTGGATGTGGAACATGGAAAAATAATGTTCACATGTTAAAATGAATCCACCAAAATATTAAAGTTACTCTTCTTCCACTAAGGACAGACACGCCTGTTTTAGTTCTGACGGGTTACAGTCTAACCGGAACAGGAATTTTGCTTTGATGACCTTTGCTTTAGGATTTTTGATCACGGTCTTGGAGAATGTGGCCCCGGGGCTGGTTCAATACCGGGGCACGGTACCCGTCCCTAGGCATGGGAGCATCAGAGGAGAGACAGGGTGGTCGGCATCCAGGTGAGAGTCGGGACAGGCGGCAGGCAAACCAAGTCAGCGTCAGGAAACAGAAGATCAGGTCCAAATATAATGCTCGGTAATGAAGGCAGAGTGGCTCAAGCAATACTTCGCACTGGGCTTCACTCAGTGCAGTGTTTAATGCTATGGGTGATTGAATGAATGAGAGTCAGGTGTGTGGCATCCAGGAAGTGTGCCCTGGGGTTGCTGGGAGTTGTAGTGTGGCTAGAACTCTGGAGACAATTCCAGCCGGTGACCAGAGGGGGAGACGAAGCTCGGACTTTTGACAATAAGGCACACAGTCAATAAATTGCCTATTTTCCAACTTATGTCCATAGGTAAGGTGGTTAGACGTATTAACTGTGTTCACAGCAATTCTAGAGCATGGCTACACGTCAGCCGTTAGCGTCCTGACAATACCTGTATCTCCCACACCTAGCTAGTAACATGTAGGAAAAAAACACAGCCTGACACAGCTACATGTTAGCTGCGTTGGCGTGTTCACAATAACTGTAAGTTTCAATTTTGTGTGCAAAAAACAGACGGATCCTGCTAAAACAAACGCCGCTGTAACTACGCTAACTCCCAACATTCTAAGTAACATGTAAACAAAACCTAAACATTCTGACCCCACTACATGTTACAGTATTCATACTAACACCCAGCAAAGCACTGTTTACTTCCATAAAATTGCTTGAACATCAGTAAACACAACCAGAATTAATCCATCAATAAAGCACTCTGGATTATGAGGCAAACTGTCATTTTTGGAAAAAATGAAGGCTTATAAGTCCGACTCACAGTGCAGAGAAAACAGGACATTTAAGCATTTCATTTATAAGCATTTTTTAAAGGCAAAAATCCCAAATAAAGCTATAAAAAAAACAAAAATCACATGTTTCATCTGTTTCAGTTTAAATGTGGAATTTTGAGAGTCTTCTTTATTTTATCTCACATTCACATTACACGCTTTTGGCGCTCTGGCAAAACCTCCGAAATGGATAGAAATGTTCCAGAAAAAAAATATCTGAAAACAAATTTAGCTCCAAGTGATTCCAGAACAAACAAATATAACAATCAGTGTTCTGAATTTCATTTTATCTTCTTTCACTTTTGGCTTTCTCCCATCAGGAGTCGCCACAGCGAACGAGTCGCATGGTAATGTTTTATGTCGGATGCCCCTCCTGACGCAACCCTCTCAAAGCAACTGGGCTTGGGACCGGCACATAGAGAAGGGAACAGGGAGCAGGAATCGAACCCTAGATTCGCGGATGGAAGGCGCCGCAAACCAGCACGAGCTAAACTGGCTCCGTTCTGCATTTCACTTTATGTTGAACAAAAATGCAACCACCAGCTGCAGCACATTTAAATTTTCTCAGATGCTTTATAGGATAAAAGTGAAGCATGTGTTTTTTTTTTCATCACAATGCTGAACTCTGAATTGATCTTTATCTGTTTTTGTTTGGATGTGCGTTTGTAGCTTTTTAGGGCTAAGATCAATTCCAGAGTAAAACGACATCCAAGCACTCTCGCCGTAACAAAATCCATATTTGCCGTAATTCCCTTTGGTGAGCCTTTTGACTTTTATGCTCTTTTTCTTTTAGAGCTCGCAGAGCGGCAAAACACTTTTTTTTCTTGATCCAATCTTGATTGGGAAGCTCAAATGTTTCTCGTTTTTTGTTTTTTTGTTGCTGCACATTTAGCGAAATTAAATTTGTTTTAGCCGTCTTAAAAAACAAACAAACTTCTAATTAAAATGAATCATCTGTGGCTGACTAACTGCCCGCTACACTGCAGAGCTTTGCTCTTGTTGCAAAACTGAATCGACAATTTACCATCAAAGGCTGCTTTCCAGGTCTGGCACAATGTAGGTCATGACTGAGCCCCTTAGCTGGTTCTGTAGGGGAATTAGTGTTTAATAGGCTAGTTCTGAACACTCCACTTTGTTTGGGCCTCACTGAAAATAACCATAAATGCTTGTGAATCCTTTTTTCTTTAAAACTGTAATGCCAAGCTGATGTTATCCAAGATTTCTGAGACAAGTATTTGATTAAAGTCCCGCTCTGATCATCTTTTGATCCATTTTCAAAGCATTCCCGGTGGTCTATAATTTATGCTCAAGCTGTTTTCAGCCAAAATTAAAAAAAAAAAAAAAAAAAACCTGTGTTGTTAGTTCCTGCAGAACAGCACAAGTACATCAGATACTTGCATCTGAGATGGCGCAGAGCAACCCCGCCCCCCTCTTCGTCTCTCCCGCTAGCTTAAAGCCCTCACACCCCCAACCTAACACCTTACCGGTGCAACAAAAATGGCGAGAAATATTAGAGGTATCCAGACGTACAGTTTTGAATCAGATACCAGCTCAGATAAGGAAAACATAGACGTATATGGATCTATTTGTCTGCAAGTGGATGCATCAGGATGGAGCGGAACAGGAAGCTCGTGGGCCGCCAAACCTATTTCCTACATTACAAATAAGCTCTTTTTCAAACGACATTTTTACAACTGCTCCTGATTAACCAAGATTTGAATAAAGAAATACTCAGAAATGCTATTTTGAGCTTAATTTTCTCTTTAAATGTCCTCCATCATCAGAAAAAAGCCCCAAGAACATGTTAAAAACACCAAAAACACCATCTTCATGAGAGTGGATCTTTAATGTTACCTGAAAGTGTGTGAGAGAAGGTTGTTACTTAGTTTCTGCCAAATTTTGTTTTTGATTGTAATGTAAATTAGTGTAGGAAATATTGTTTTCAAAATCAACTCTGAAGCAATGAACACATTGTGCAATGAAGACAGCAGAATCCATTTAGAAGTGCCGAACAAAAGAGTCCTGAGCACAGTCTGTTTCTGTTCCCATCCTCTTCAACCCTGTGAGACTCCAGTCCTCCTACACGACGCCAGATTTAGTTCTGAGGAGTTATTATCATTCTTCATATTGTCACATTCTGTTCTGTACAATTACTGTTTATTGTTCTATTCTCTTTCTTTTGACAAATGCTAAGGCTTCACCAAAACTTGGCACCTCGTTGGACAGGCATTAATATTATATAACAGGGGAACATCGATTTGTCGATATATATTGCGATATTTCCTTTGGCGATATTCAATTTAAAATGCTGTCAAGATGATATCTATTTATTCAATTATCTATGAGCGTCCTTCAGCGTCTAACTCCTGTTTTCTACCTAAACTCTGACCGCTAGTTTGCAGCACACTAAGCCTTTTTGAGCAACTCTTCACTAAAAATTCAGTCAGCCAGGTGGTTTTTGTGGTTATGAAACACACACTACTTAGGTTTTACTTGGGATGGGTACCAAACCAAAACTCTGTGCCATGTTGCTGCCTGTATATAAAATGCAGATTGTGTTGTTTCGTATTGTGGGCTCAGATAAGAAACCAGTGAAGCAGCACAGCAGCTCATGCACAGAGCCTCGGAGAAGCGGACCCACTTCACTACAATAGATTCTAGTTCAGGGACCTGATGGATCAGAGTGATGTGTACAACGCTCTGACAAAAGGCCAACATCGTGGCGATGAGCGCTGAAAAACGAGTTTACTTCCGCGTGGGAGAAAAGTGAGCTGCAGCTGCAGTGAAGACTGTCTTCTTCCTTTGTTTTTGAGGCACCTGTTTCCGCTCCGTTCAGCCTCCTGATCCGTTTAAACCAGGGGTCGGCAACCCATGCTTTCGGAGCCACATGTGCCTCTTTCATCCTTCTGTTGTGGCTCCCTGTGACTTTGGAAAATAATGAGTATTTTATAAAAATTCAAATTTATTTTAGTTTGTTCATTTTTCATGGCATTTCAAAGGTGCTGCTGGATCCGTGTGAGGCACATGCCACGTAAAAAAACAGCTTCCTTGGTGGCTCGTGTTTGTCGGGCGAGGGCTGCGGAGCTGATAGCAGGAGGACACGCGGGGCGGCTTCTTTAAACACTCCGGGTCTGGAGAGATTTTCTGCCGGGGGCTTGGCGTGGCGCGGAGCGGCTTTCTGGTGACGGAGAGTTTGCGCCGGTGTTTTGGACTCGCGTGTGCGGTGATGTGTGTTTCAGAGCAGGGGAGCTCGTTGCGTCGGTCGCGATCGACCGGTCATCTTCGGGGACGTGGGGGAGATTGAAGGGGAAGAGAGTGCTTCTTGAAAATCCACCAGCCAATCAAAATCCTCACCGAGAAGTACGGGACTTGATTGACATGCAGAATGGCCAATCGGACATCCTCTGACACATACGTCACTGCAGACGCGAGTTTAAATTCACTCAGCGCAAATTCTGTCTTCAGAACGTCTTTTTCTCCCCGCAGCACATCACGTCCCTAGTAGAAGTCCAGGAACCTGAGTTTATTAAAGCCGCCCCGCGTGTCTCCTCCTGCTATAAGCTCCGCAGTTCTCGCCCGATAAATACGAGCTCATCAAGGAAGCTGCCAGGCACGAGAGAGAAGGGGAGGGGCTCGTGCAGGTGGAGATGGGGGTGTGAGCACGGAGCGGAGGTGTGTGCGTGAAATATATTGTGTTTGGAGGACGGAGCACTAAATCAAGAGTAGTCGTCGTTCCCAGAATAACTGTTCTGGAGTCAGTTTTAATCCGCTCTGGAGGTTGAGGGTTGGAACAGGGAAGTGAACCCCGAAGGAGAATTGCCTTCAGCTCTGGAGGAAATCTCCCCTGCGCTTTCTGACCACGGTCGGAAAGACGAGAGAAAAAGAGAAGTCATCGCTCAGCGAAAGGTTCAAAAATACGGAGCGAGCAGCGGCAAAAGCCTCATAATATGCCATGATGCTCCCCGCATTGGACTGTTTACAGCAGGGCATGAATACGATGGTTGCTGCTTTCTGTCTTTGTAATAAAACGCCTCATCTGTTAATACAAAAGTATCTTTATGTAAACTCACTGTGTAGTTTTTAATCATCAGTACATAAACAATAATGTTACTAATAAACATGTAACTAATAAACATGACGATGGAAAGAAAGAAGTACTTTTGTTTTTTTTTTTATCTTTTCTGGACCGTGATCTACACTCATGTCCTTGAAAATCAATCGCGAGTGACGTAATGAGCACCCTTGATATAATATATACATGCATAATATATATAATGATGTCAAAACGGGTTGTGGCTCCGAGTGCTTTTTTTTTCATTAGGGGCGGTCCCAAATGGCTCTTTGAGTAAAAAAGGTTGCCGACCCCTGGTTTAAACGTACTGGAGAAGCTATATTTAGAAATGTTTGAAATAAACAGCACTTTATGTCCTTAATCAAACTTTTAGAACCTTATTGTTAAAGGCACATTCATTTTTTCTTTTTTTTTTCTTATACTGAAAACTGTTTTGTTGTAAAAATCAGACAATGTTGACTGTTCCCGTTAAGAACAAATATATTTTAAGTTACCAAAATGAATCACTATGAATTTGCTTGGCTAAAAGCAGCTTACATATGAGATACAGTTGCAGTGTTTAAGGTTGTTATCATTAAATAAAATCAATTTGACTATTTTATTACAGTGAAAGATGTATTAAAAGTCAGGTATAGTTTTTTCTAAGTCATACTTTTACAAAAAGTACAGTCTTGGGATGTATTGCGGCAGTGGCTCAGGTTGAGCAGGTCGTCCAATGATTGAAGGGTCGGCGGTTTGATCCCCGCTTCTCTGTTGTGTCCTTGGGCAAGGCACTTCACCCTCCCTGCCTCCAGTGTGCATGAAAGTCCCGGTGATGGTCAGAGGAGGCGAGAATTGGCAGCCACGCCTCCGTCATCACCAAGTATGAATGAGGAGTGGATGAATAATGGACACATTGTTAGAGCTTTGAGCATCTGGAAAAGCGTAGATAAATCAAATCCATTATTATTATCATTATAATCTTGCCAATACACACCCCTAACATCTAATGAAGTCCAACTGTTTGTGCAGTAATAGATGTACCAATAGAAAAAACATCTCAACAAAATGCAGATCTATAAAGTAAAGTCAAGACAAGGCAGGTTTTTTTTGGATTTTATATGTGATTTCAAAGTGCTTCACAAAGTTTTGGGGAAAAAAGCAATAAAAGTACATTAAATAGAGTCTGGACTTAAATTAGTTGCAAACGGTGAACATCTGAGTTTTTGAAGAAGCTGAGTGCATAGAAGCTAAAAGCAGCTTGTTAGGTTCCAGGTTTTACCAGCTGATGGATCTTAGAGCTGTTTCTGAGCACATGAGATTTTATTTTTTATGATAGCAGTGCTTTTAAATCCATTCAGTAAGGACTAAAGAACAGGAATGATGCTGTGCTCATTTTGTCAACTGAAAGTGTAACAAAAATATTAGTCAACAAACACTTTTTCACACACCAGAATTGAATTAAAACTTAGTAAAAAGTTGCCTGTAATAATGAAGATTGACGGAATTCATCCGACCCCTGAGGTGACAAATACGAGGAAAATATTTGGGCGGGATGAATGGAGAAGAAATGCAATAGAAACTTACCCTTAGGAAGACATTCAATCGAAAAACGAGTGGAAAATTAGTGACCCCTCCATCAGTATAATATTCTGAGAGTAGGTCGAGCTGAATGGTGTTCGATGCTCAAAGCACTTAAGAATTACTTGGACTTCCATTGATCCATCTCCCAAAGCTGCTTATTCCCTTTCAGGGTCACTGGGTTGCTGGAGCCTATCCTAGCTGCTGTCGGGTAAGGACAGCCAGTCTGTTGTAATGCCGGTGTAGGTGCCATAACCATTCGCACGCCGCATTATGTGATTGGTCTGGACAAATTACTATACTACCATAGAAGAAGATATCATGCGCTCCGTTGTAAACAAGCAGAGCTCCGACACAGAGCGAGATTATCTTCTGAACGTGCTTTTATTATTGTTGTGATTACTATTAAGTGTATTTGCAGCCGAACGGACTGCGGTCCGAACCCTTCTCCGGACCGCACACTGTAACAAAGCACAGTCCCTGCCTGCGAACACGAAGCTATGAGGCTCCAGCAGCTCTGCTCAGAGACACGGTTCACTTGTGTGGAGCAGCCGGTTCATTCTAACAGCCACAGATCTTTTTACAAAGTGGGTTGAGGCTAAATGTCTCTATAAACATTACAAAGAATAATGTTAGACACAACTTATGAGGGAAAAGACATTTGGGTTGGAAAAGGAAACGTGGAATGAAAATTTGTAGAGCCCGAGCAGATCTCCTCACTACATAGTTTGTCCAAGTGGGGTTACCGTAGTGTGACGTTACCTTCACTCGAAAAGACCCAGAACAGTTATTTCAGGGCGAATGGTTACGGTACCTACACTCTGCAGCTCATTTGCATGTGTGCCACTTTTTAGACATTCACTTGGAAATTAAGGGAAAATTTGAAGGAAATTTATTTCATCACAGAATAAACAAGTTCTTTAAAATGTAAATTCACATTTCTCCATAGAGCAATTTCCTGCTACAGACCGCCTCAAAGTGCTTGACGTAAAATAAATACCCAAATAAAACAAATAAAAGTGAAAATAGTAACAACACACACATTGTACACAAACAAACAGGTGAAAAATGTCCATAAAAATCAGACTGGAAAGAGGAGGAAAAGAAAGCAGAGCTTATTTTCTTAAAAACCTTCACCTCACATCCTCAGGCACTGTGCTGGAATGTGGTCTCGCTGCACTACCTGCTGTTTAAGGACAGCTTGAATCTGTTCATTTAATACGAAACGTTTCTTCGGATTGGAAGAACACTACCTTTGTTTCTTATTTTGCAAGTGTTGCACTACCATAAATGACCACTAGAGGTTCGTTTCAAAACAGATAATTTTGTTTATGAGTCCAATGTTAGAAAAAAAAAATAGCCCACTGCCTCATAATAAATAAAATTAAAAATAAAATGAAGCCCACATCAGCCGGCCCAGGCTGTGGATTATCATTGTGTAAACGGATTTTCAATCATTCCAAGGTTTGTTGGGATTTCTGATAAAAAAAAATGTAAGCCTTTGCTTCTGTTCTCCTCTGTGTCATTGTCACTTCGGTAACTCGGACGTTGTAAAATTCTCTCAAGTGAATTTCTCTTCATTCTCTGTTAAAATATGAAGATGCATATAGAAACATTTGGATATATTTGGGGGGAAAACAGAGTTTATTAAGGTAGTAAATAAAAAAAAAACACTCAAAAATAAACACAATAGGAAACAGAAGTATAGCTACGTAGTGTCATCTGGAGCGCAGTACACCTCAAATGCACATCAAACTCCTTTTCCTCGTCTGGATTTGTGTGTCAGTCTCCAAAAGCTCTGCTGGGATATTTGATCCTACGTGGCGTTACCGGCTGTGTTCAAACACTTCAGAGCAGGTCTGCAAACCTGTAAACCTCTGAAACTGGATAGTTTTGCTGGAGGCAGATTCTACTTGCTGCAACTCCAACCAGAATTCTCTGCACCTATGTACTGCAGCGGTTTTCTGCCCGCAGTAAATCCCCAACCAAAAACAAGCCTCCTGCTCTGATCCTCAGAATAATAACCCTTACCTCTGATCTAAATTGGGGAAAAAGAAAAACCCAATTGCCCAACCACTCTTTCTATTCCTATGTTCCCCCCTTTTTCTCCAGCTCTTGTTTTATTTTACACATATACATATATTTTAAATATAAAGATTATAACACAATATATACTAACTAGGAGCGATTCTCTCTCCCCACAATTTGGTTTCAAATCTGTTCTTACGTCACAGTTTTGTTTCGGTTCTATATATAATGCAGGTGACAACACTAAAACAACAAAACTAAAAATGCAGAAAAATCCTTTTTTTGAATTTTGCTAACTAAGCCAGTAACAATGATGAAAATCCTTTGAGTTGGTTTATACTAAACCTAGTATAATGTATGGTGGATTTGAAGTGCAAATCCCAATAACTTAAAAACATTGAAAAGATTACAACAATTAAGAAAGCAACACAAATATTTAAAAATACAACTTAACATTTTAGAAACCCAGACAAATTTCCAGACACCAAACATGAAAAACAAAAGAAAAAAAGCATTATAGAAAACAAAATGAAATCGTAGGAATCCATCGCTGATTGGATGATGAGGGGCGGGATCGCTTCTAGCAACTTTCAGTTAAAATGATGGAGAAACGTCATCATCCAACCAGGGATGCCCCATGGTACCTACCTGTTCCTGTTTCTTGGTGTGTTTGTTTTTTAACATTTCATTAAATTAGTTTGGATTCCCAAAGGGGGCAAATACAAATATGCAATACAGATGCAACCATTCATTCTCCACATAATTTGTTTCAACGTTGTAACAAGAATGAATTGTCTATTTTTGAACTTTTGTTGTATAAAAAAGCGCACCAAACTATAAGGCGCATTAAGCTAGACAAAAGTCAGAGATAAGTCTGTACATCAGTGACTCTAGAACTTACTATTATCAGACACAGTTGTGTTTTTATGTAATTTATTTTTTTCCCATGCCTGACATGTTTCAATGGTCAGGTATGGGAAAAAAAAACCCAACCGTGTCTGATAATAGAAGAACCTAAGAGGCTAGTTCATAATACAGCAGACACTTAGAACTTTATTGAACTAACTCTAGAACTTGTTTGTAACAGGCCACACCTTAGCCGCGCTGGAGTATTTACAATACCTGTAGCTCCCAACCTTGTTGGTAACGGGTAAAAAAACAGATTAATACCGCTAAAACAAATGTCACTGCCCTGCTATCCTCACTATAGCATCCAACCTTATTGGTGAGTTGTAAGAAAAACAAACCACAACAATTCCCTCAGAGTTCAGGGTGGATAGATAGATAGATAGATGGATGGATGGGTGGATGGGTGGATAGATGGATAGATAAATAGATAGATAGACAGATAGATAGATAGACAGATAGATAGATGGATGGATAGATAGATAGATAGATAGATAGATGGATAGATGGATGGATGGATGGATGGATGGATGGATGGATGGATGGATGGATGGATAGATGGATAGATGGGTAGATAGATAGATGGGTAGATAGATAGATAGATAGATAGATAGGGAATTTTTGAATGCTGCAATGGAGGTTTTTTCCTAATACAAATTATTAAAAAAAGAAAGTAATGCAAATTCATGTTTTCTTTTTTCTGTACTTGTACCATCACATGAGAAAATCTTTTTTTGGATTGTTTTGAACCAAAAGACTAAAGGATTTTGGAAACGCCAAATGCAGGAGCATGCAAAAAAGAAATCCCCCCAAAAAACCCATACATTTAGTACAAATACTGATATTTTTAAAGAAATACATATCTCACTTAAGCCTACAAAGCGTTAAAAAAAAAGTAAACTTTAAAACAGTAAAGTGCAATATATATTTTGTAAAAGCTTTCTTCCTGCTGCTGTGATGAGATACATATTACACATGGTGTGGTGTTCATGGAAGTAATTACAGTGGTAATCATCACTCACTGTAGGCAGAGACCTGAAAATAATTCCTGTGGTTTTATGTTGCACTCTGCCCGGTAAAAGCCTCTGGTAGGTCATATAAATGGACCGCTAATATAACCCCATACCCAGTTGCATAATTCATCTTGAAGTTATCAGCAATCTGAGAAAGCTTTGTAAGGAAAATGAGAATCTATGAATAAACATTTCCAGAAAAGCTCATTGGCCTGTAGCACTATTGATCAACGGTTCCAAACAATTTTACCAACGATGACAGCAACGCCGTTCCACGCCGTTATCATCTTCACTGCTGTGGCGGCGGCCCATGATGGTGGAAACTGGACTTCCAGCACTTTGCTGTTATTCACGGAAGCACATAAAGGGGTTTACCTGTCCGGTAAATGTCCCTGCAGCATTAAAAGCTGCAGGGACATTTTTATAAGTTTCGCTGACACATCTGCTGAACGGAACGTAAAGAGCTGCAGCTTCACTTTTGATATCAGAGTGAAATTCTATTTCATAAGCTCTAGAGCATCATTGTAAACACAAATGTCGGGGCTGAGCAGAAAGAAAAATCCCCCAGGAGGTAATCTTTTAATCTGTGTTCAGAACAGACTGAGAACTGCAATTTTAGACTTTGTTTTTCCACATGAAAGAAAGCCTTTATATCAGATATTCAACTGCCGATAACTCCATTTTGATGTGTGGAATGTAAATGTTCTTGAACTGTTCATAAACAAAACAAAAAAATTCTTCAAAACGTTGAATCTGTCTGCAATAAAATCCTGCAGTTCTGATGTTTCTGTCCCCAAAAGATCCCCGCCCTCTAAAGGAGCTCTTTAGTGTCTTTTTTGTTCATCAATCATGCATGAGGTTGCAGAGATGAGACCAAGGTCAGCGGGATCACACGCCGGTGTTTCTTTCTTTCACACCTGCAGTCGGCTGCGCAGCGGCTGCAGAGCGTCAGCTGATACTGTTACCGCGTCTGCGCCAGCAGCCAGACAGTTTCAGTGACAGGAAGCCTTTTCTGTTCATCGTTTGGTGGTTTTTCATGTTTTGGTTTTCAGTGTTGTATGAAATACAGACAGCGAGCCCAAGTGGACGAGCAAAAACTTTTATATGAAGAAGACTTTTGAAGGGTTGCAAATCAGAACTTTTATGTTTAAATTTAATTAAATTTTGTGTTTTTTCAATGCTATGTTTATTTTATTTATTTTTTGCCATGCTTAAGAAAGCTTGTCTTGATGGTTTCTTAGTCTTTGTAGATGACGATACTAATATTAAAATGTGGGGCAATTAGGGGGGGGCAAAGCTTTTTTGGTGTGAGTGGGGGGTTGGGGGGTGCGCAACCTTTTAGCTCCGCCCCTACCAAACCCCGAGTTTTAACAAAAACCCTTTTATGCAATGTTTAATGCCACTACATTCAAAAAAGTATTATCTAACTATTTTTTTTGTAAATAGCTTATCTTTGAAGGAAGTTGAGTGTTTGTACCTTCAAAATAAGAGCAATACAAGTGAAATCAATAAAAATTCAAATTCTACAACTTGCTTTCCTTTTTTCATTTTAAGTTGGTGTAACAACGTCAAATTTTGCTTTTTTTTTGGTCGCTTGCTTGTTTACATAAGGACATACTCGTCCAAATTTGACATAAAGCAAATGTATTTATTCCAAGTGCTTCATGTAAAAAATGTAACGCCGGGTGAAGGGGAGGATTTCAAAAACTTAATAAAAACACTTTTTTTGTTATGATTTTAAGCACAAGATGAGGGTTAGTCTCTGTTCTCTCTTAAGCTTTTCAACAATGAACACTTTTTTGTTTCTCATGTATTCTAATTTCACAAATACTCCAGAGGTTTCATGTTTTTGAGAATTAATTTATGTTCCCCGTTTGACTTAAAATAATGAAAAAATTGTTTTTTGAACTAGACTTTTTCAACTCGATTTTCAACTATTCAAATAATTTGTTAACGTTTTTTTTTTATTAAATTTACAGTCATTTTATTTTATTTATTATTATTTTATTTTTTTTGGAAACTGCAAATCAAACACGTTATTAGTGTTGATTGGCGTCACCTGTTGCTGGTTTTCCTTCAGCTCCTCCACAGGTTTGGTCCTTCCTGTCAGCTACAAGTTTCTGTGAGTTCAACCTAATATTGTGGTTTATGTTGTTTGTTTTTTGTCTTTCTCATGCATGTAAAAACAATGCCAAAGAAGAATCTCAAGAAGATGAAAAGATGACTTATGCTAGAAAAACAGGTTTCTCAAAGCAAAACCATCTATTTAGGAACATGTGTCTGTTATTTACGTAAGATCTGATTTAAAAATTAGCTAGAACTAGCAAAACCAATATTTTAGGTTTTATGATTTTTACATTATTTTAAATATCAAAGCACAATCTCAGTATCTGAAATTGAGAAACTAATGTATTGTTTTGAACAGCAGCTGCTCATTTTCTCACATCAGCATCAAACAGGGTTACTATTTCTGATTATTATACTTTAATGCGATGTTTGTGTCTTTTTATGTTTTGTTATGTTGGGTGCGGCAGGTTGTATTTTTATGTAGAGCGCTTTGTCTTACTGTTGTGTAAAAAAGTGCTTTATAAATAAAGTTTGTTTGATTTGGTGCCAGAAATCAAAAAGTATTAAGCATCTGCAACCATTTACTTTTTCTATTCATCATCAAAACTTTAGCAAACCTGCATAAATGATCTTTTATTTAGCATTTTAAACCCAAACTCTTAAGAACAATATCTGTGGTCTTCAGAATGGATTTGAAGCAGCCTGATTTTGGGTTTTTGGGTGGTCCAGGTCCGTGGAGGCTCATAGAGAGGAGCGGCTGCTTCTTGAGGCGTGTCCTGCAGGAACCTTCAGGCTCGTACGGCCAGAGAGACATCATGAAAATGGAACGTCCCATTTACGTAGTAAGTGTGTCATGTAGAAATTTGAAGATGCACACACTTATGATTTGGGGGGGGGGTTGAAAACTGCACGCCTGCGCCTCATCTACGTCCCCCATCGCCCGCAGCACGCCTGAGAGCAAAATGGTGCATGAACGTTGTAGCTCCATGAGCTCAGCAAGCGGCCAACCCGAGTGCACATATCTTGTCATTTTAATATTATTGTTGACGTTTCTTTGGTATTCTGCATCTTTATATAGACATTTTCTTTCGATTTTCAACTTCAGCTTTGAGCATTTTTCACCTGTATCCACCTGTTTGGGCAGTGAGGACAAGGGCTTCAGATTTTTTTAAAATAAGTTGTGATCTCCCGCCTTTTTCAATCCAAATAAATCTTAAAATCCATTTAAATATATTGCCTTGGTATTTAGACACATTATCTAACAAAATAATTGTTTATTGCTCAAAAAAGAGTTTTCTATAATTGAATGTATTTCTACACGTTTTACCAGAGGTAGGTGGTAAAGTTTAGGTGCTACATTCCAACTATCCCTATTTGTAGACAATCAGCTTTAAGAAAGAAGACCAGAATTTAGATTTATAATTTGTAATTCTTTGTAATTTCTTAAGTTACATAAAATGTTCCAGTTTCCTTAAGTCAAACAAACAAAAACGCTCACTATTTGCAAATAAAACTTCTGCTAAAAAGACACGTTCAAAACAACTTTTCATTTGAGATTTTGCTCAAAATAAGATGTTTTCAAGATCAAATGACTCAAGATATTCTTGATTTATTGACTTAAAACAAGTCCTTCCATTTTAGTTTTAAGTTACTATTAAGTTTGTTTTGTGTTCTGTTGAGTTGAACAAGATTTTTTTGCAGGGAAGGAACTTCTTTTGGTTTTTGGGACAGCTGTGCAGCTGGAGATTTAGCTGTTCAGCGCAGGATTAGCACAAGGCTGAAATGATGAAATCACCTGCTGCCTGTGGCCTTGAAATGTACCACATGTACGGACGCTAAATGACTCTGACTGCTCATGCAAATCAAGATATGCTCAAGGACACACTGAAAGAACCAGGAAGTAGGACAGGCCTTTACTGTGGCCGATTTATTTACATAGCTAGAAGTAACTCGATAAAGTCTTATATTTGGAATGTTTTGTGGTGAGAATGTCACCAGATTTAGTAATAATACTGACGTGTGGTACAGAAATGTTGAATGGATCCAACAACCACCATGTTGATAGTCCATGCTTCGATGCTTTTCAACGATGCAGAGATTTTTTTTTTATTATTCTACTTGTCTTTGAGTGTCGCAGCAGCTGTCAGAAATAAGTAAGTCTCAGAGGTGAGAGGCTACCACTGTGAGTAGAGCCTGCCTCCTCCGTTACCGAGGCAATTTCACCAACCCCCTGAAAATCCCACTCCTGTGTTCCTGCAGGCAGCTAGATTTTACCCGCCGTCTATTTCCACTCTCTTCCAGCTCTGTCAATATATCCACTTTTCATCTCTTCCTTCATCTCCGTCCGCCCCACCAGGTCTTGCGTTTGTGCTCGGGATGCGGCTGTCGAGTCTGCAACCGACTCAAACTCTCTGCTGGTGATTACTGTAAAACCAGCAGAAGCAGAAAAACCTTCAAATTGATTTCTGTGTCCCATTCACAGGCGGGGGGCCTGCTGCAGGAAAACTCCCAGGTTTTCACAGGTCACTTCAAATATTTTTAAATTATCAGCAGAAATTCCAAATGACAGAAAATGATAGACAAATTATGTTTGATCATTATGAAAACGTGACGCATTTTTACTAAAAAAGGTTATTTTCCTTTTTCAACTTTTTGATATAGTTATCATAGCTGGAGTTTACATTGCTTTTATTATATTGGTTTATTCCAAGCATTAAAAAAAATGGAATAAAAAATCAAAAACAGATCAAAGACAAAACCGATTTTTAATATTGAGTAATACAATTGATTAGAAAAAAAGAAGAAAAAGTTCATCTTCACAGTATAATTAATATGTTTTTGCAGTGATGCTTTTATTGCACACACATTTATGATACATAATGATGATCAAATAAAGTTAAGTAAGGTTTAATTTGTTGCCTGTAAATAGAAGTCCTTTATTTAATTTCATTTTATTTATTTTTTGCTTTTCCTGTCCAATAGAAGATAAAAATAGCAAATAAATAGAAGTGTTTTAGTGACTAAACAAAATATAGAAAATCAGTTTTTAGTATCACCTCTTAGGGCTACTTGGCTCCGATTTCTTTTCTTTTTTTAAAGCCTTTCATCAACAAAAAATAACTCATATTTTAAATTTAAATGTAAATACTCAGCTCTAATTTGCTTTTTAGCCCTGGATAGTTTTGGAATGTGCATTATAGTAAAGCCAGTATTGTCTTTGTGTATTTGAACTGCAGGATTTTGTCTGATCGTCCTTTAAAACGAGCTAATAACCATGAAAACATCTGTTTAAAAATATGTCAGTGACATTTTTGAATTGGGTTTAATGTGGTTTCTGTTATGGGACAAACTCAATCTGTCCAAGTTGGAATCTTAGGTAATGAACAACTATAGTAAAAAATATTAATTTTCTTTTTTTTTTTTTCCTGTAACGTTTTTGTTTTTAACTATCCTCTGTGAGTTCAAGAATTGCTTCTTTTTTTTAATATTTAGAAAATTTTAAATGTTTAATTTTTGTCCTGGTCTTATTCTATTATTAATTTCTGATGCCAGCTTGATAAAACATAATTAACTTGATTTTCCAGGTTTTTGATTTGCTGCTGCCGTTGTACTAATACAGATGTTTCTAGGAAGAATGCAAAGAAAATAGATTTATTAAAGCTGCTAATATAGTTTAGGATTTCTGGTTTTGTTATATATATATATATATATATATATATATATATATATATATATATTTTTTTTTTTTTTTTTTTTAAACAGGCCAATCTGAAATATGAATTCTGATTTTTTTTTTTTTTTTAAACCTTGTCAAATTAACCAGTCCCAAATCTTTATTGACAAAAAAATAAAAAATAAAATCAATGCATTAATGATAAATATAGTAACTCTGCTACCTAAACACATATTCCTAGGCACAAAGCAAATTGTATGACAACCGTGTTTTTATTTTATTTTATTGATAACATGTAAAAAACAAAAAAAATTGACCTATTTTGGTTATTGGTAGTTCTAATGATTAAATATTAGCTGTAGTATTTTAAAAGTATTTTATATGTCTAAAGTAGATTTAAAAATCTTTTAAACTTGTAGTACATGGAACATAAAAGTATACAGTTGTACAGAAATGTTAAAAAGTCAAAAGGAGAACATTTAGCAGCATTTGATGCTTGGAAAACAGCTGGTAGATCTCAGCTTAGACGAAGATTTTATTTGGTGATCAAATATAATGCTAAACTACAACAGGAAGTATAAATAAACTGCATTTCAGTCATGTGGCATGATTTCAGGTGCTAAAGCAAAACCTATTCTAGCTACAAGCATTTCTTCCTATTGTTGGTGGATTTGAAGCATTTATTTATGATTCCAGCTGTTGACAGCTTGGGTGGCGTGCCTCATCTCTGATGTTTATTCAGCTGCTGTGTGTGCATCACTCATGTCCCCCCCCCAGGCAGAAGATAAGAAAGCACACACCCCCGGTCAGGACGAGCCCCCAGCATTCACCCACAGGAGCACCTCCCATTCAGGCGGCCTATTTAGCTGCTTTAAAGGTTGCGTTTCATGTCTGAGGCTGAAACACTCTGGCTGTGTGATGCGGTGGCCTTGTGGCTGACACAGTTTGGGCGTCGGAGTCAAGCTCCTCATGAGAATTTAACTTTGACACGCCTTGTTCGGGAAAATGTGTCAGCTTTTCCTTCAGGAGGAGCCTCTGCTCATTTCACTTTTAGTCCACTAGGTTAGATGTCAGGTGCATCCTTGAATATTGGTTTGGAAAGTGACGATCAGCCGCACCTTTCATGACCCTCTAAAGACGTTATTTGATCCCAAATTTCCCAAGTCCCGTATGTTTTGTTTGCAGAAATTACACATAGGTTTCTGTTTGGGGATCAGATCTGCATGTTTCTGCTGTGATAAATGTTGGTTGCAATGCTGGAGGTTCAAAAGTCTGATAACAAACGTAGAAATGATCTCTTTGAAGAAATTCTGCCAGGAATTTTGCATAAATCCCAGCAGGTTTTCTTTTTAAAAGCAGACTTGAATACGCGCAACTCAAACAGAAGAATTCTTCCACACTTGATATGAATATTTATGAGGTTTTTACCTCTGTTCTTGTACAAAATGTGACTAAAGGAAGAACTGTCATCTACTTAAAGACAGGTTTACTCTTTTTTTTTTTATCAGTCTTTCTGAAAGAAAAAAAAAGTATGGTGTAACTCAGGGCTCTATCCTTGGACCATTATAATTTTGACCACATTTATACTTTGTCCTTTTTCTGGCTGAAAATGTTCAAATGTTGCTAAACCTAGAATCATTAAAGGCTGAAGAATTTTACTGCACTATCAGCCCCCTAAAAAAATACATAGTTAGTTGATCATGTCAATGTCCTTTTTTTTAGTGATCCGTAGCTCAAAAATGATGCACATGAAGTCAAATGCTGATACAAAATATATATGTTTAAGAGTAAATAATAATAATGGATTGGATTTTTCTGCGCTTTTCCAGATGCTCAAAGCGCTTACATTGTGTCCATTATTCATTCACTCCTCATTCATACTTGGTGATGGTAGCTACTGATGTAGCCACAGCTGCCCTGGGGCAGACTGACAGAGGCGTGGCTGCCATTTCGCGCCTACGGCCCCTCTGACCATCACCAGGACATCCATGCACATCCACACACCAGTGGAGCCACACTGGAGGCAAGGAGGGTGAAGTGTCCAAGGACACAACTACATTTGGCAGGTGGGAGCGGGGATCGAACCGCCGACCCTTCGATCATTGGACGACCCGCTCAACCACCTGAGCCACTATCGTCCCACATATGCATGTTTGAATTCACTCCGCTGGTTACTTTCCAGCAGTGGTCCCGAACCATTTTGAGGCTACAGGGCAGCTATGAAGAATCAAAACAACAACACTTATTCACTTTTAAGAAGATTCTAAACTAAGATTATTTTGGAGCATCTTTGCATCAATAGGCCAATTAATATCAAACATAATTTTCACAGATGAACCTATACAAGGTTGACATGGCGGGGGGGGTCCGGTCTGTTTTTTGTAGTTTTTACTTTGAAGTTTCCCTTAACTTTTGAGGGTAAAGTTTATCTTGATCTTCTGAAAAATATCTTCTGCTGGTTTAAACTTTATTTTTACATTAGTTTTTGCTCAGGACTCATTAAGATGTGATCTAGATTTTCTCATAACTGTCAAAGCAGAAGTGAAAAAATGTTTTCACCAAATTCAGTCTCATCTAACTCTCAAGGTACGACAAATAAAATTTATAAATTTGCTTGGTGCTTTCTCAATATAATAATAATAAACGTGAATTTACAGTTTGAACAACTTTATTAGCAGCATCCTTGTTACAGTAGACCAGGGGTGTCAAACCCATTTTCACTGAGGGCCACATCAGCATAGTGGTTGTCCTCAAAGGGCCAGATATAACTTATACATGTAACTAAATGTAATGAAAAATAAATGTAACTACTCCTTAATGTTAAATAACTCATTACAGTTGCATAGAAAACATACATTTGCTTGTTATTCTAACATAAATCCTTTTTCATTTGATTGTCAGGTTAGGTTATATGGACAGTGTTTAAGTCCTAATGTATAGTTGACCAATCCCATATTTCAAGTCAGATTCCCCCCTAGATATGAATAAATACACACCAATTTTATTTGTTATTGTAAGAAGTTAAAAACTTTTATGCTCACATAAAATGACATGGAGGGCCACATTTGGCCCCCGGGCCTTGAGTTTGACACGTGTGCAGTAGATATTCCGTTGCTGAATATCATGAATCAGTGTTAGGGTCTGAGATAACAATTGTTGTAATAAATCCATGTTTGAAGTAAAGAGTCCTGATTTTGTCTGTTAAAAGCAGATTTCTTTTATTTTGAAGTTTAAGACTCTTCTTCTGTTTCCTCTCTGGTTCCTTTCTGCCAAAAAAAATGTTCCAAATACATAGTTTTTTTTTTTTTGTTAACTGTGCTTGCTTGGGGGTTTTAATTTACCGGTCGGTTCAGCCACTTTAAGAAAGTAGCGGATGGGTTTTTGACACGTGACTGAGTGACTTGACGCGCCAAGAATGAGTCAGATGTGTTGGAGGGAATCCAGTCGTTTTTCAAAATAAAACTCCCTTCAGAGAATCAGATTGTAGTTGGTGATTTCTTTACTCTCTGACTCGATACCAACTTGCTGGCCGCTGCTCTGTAGGCTGAAGCCTGGCTCTTTCCAAATCTCACCTTGACCAGGTCTAGATTTAAAAAGTGTTAACGACAAGATCTCAACTTAATTGTTGCTAAAGGCAGAAACTGATGTTTTTGTTGGTTTCCACATATTTTTCCTGCAGTGGTCTGAAATTATTTATATTTTTATGGAAATGATCTCCCCCCAAACTGTGTTGTTTTTAATTAGGACTCAGTTCAGCACACACCAGGTATTCTCTGCTTAAACTCCAATAACTTCTTTCATTTTCAAGGTAGTGTCAAATTAATAACATCGCCGTGATGTTATTTATTCCTTCAAAAGAAAGTTAAATAAAAGGAAAAAGCGGATCTTTTTAATTTCCTGCTTCTAAATGAAATAAAAGAGGTGGGATCTGCTGATTGTAACAGCAACAGCTGTTAAATGAAAGGAAGCTGTTCTGACAAAAAAAAAACACTCAAGGTCGTGCAATGCCCCAAAAACACAAGCATTTATTTTGAAGTTATCTAAAAAAAAATACCTCAAACACATGGGACAAATGACATATATTAAATAAAAAAAAGACATTAAAAAGGGAAGACAATGTGCAACAATAACCCATCAGCTCATCATAATTCTTATTGAAATTGCCAAAAATAAGTAGGAGTCCTGATTTTTAAGCTTGTTTGGCAGCTTTTATCATGAAGACATCTGTCCAGCAGCTAGAGAGCGACACATTTTTTTGTATTAAGTAAATATGTTGCTAAATAGCTAAAATATAAAAAGATGTTGGGATCGTGAACCAAAGTGCGAGTCTCAACAAGGCAGAGGTTTTTGTTCGTCCATTTCCACCACGAAGGGTCAAAAATCAAATTCCAGTTCAGGTTCTTTGTGACCCAAAAGTTTCAAGAAATTTTACTTTCTAAATAGATGCATGAATGAGCGTCCATGTTTAAAAATGATAAGATTGAACATAAGAAGGTTAAGCTCAGTGCCCTAATGGTGGAGTGTTCACCCTAAAACTAGAAAAATTATGGGTTTAAGACTACGGCACTGCTCAACCAGTGGAAGGAACCAAGTCAAGAGCAAATCAATGTTACACACATTAGTGGGACACATCGTACTTTATCTTCAACTTCTTCTTATGGCCTTAGCAACTGCCCTTACGTGTGGAGAAAATGATTTAAATGATTATAACTCAACTTTTTTTTTCCTATTTTACTTTTCTTGTTTTGCAAATAGCTATGAAACCTAAAAAATACAATCCTTCAGAGTTAAAAGTAAAGCCACAAACTTTGATTTTCCATGAATGAAATAAGATATTTTTCAGCACAAACCAATGTTGATGTTTTGCAAAGACTGAAGATCGGCAGTCTCATGCAAAGCCACACAGATCAGAGACGTGAAGCCAAGGCCTGCATCAACAGCGGTTGGCATTTTCGGAATAAATATGCATCCTTCATGTTCAAAGACTTCCAAATAATCAAATCAACCAGCAGGAAAGAAAAATAAAAACGTCAATTTTTTTTCTCGTGCAAAAAAGGTATTGCAACAAACCTGAGGCAGATTGCCTCATTTGGGATTCATAATGCCGGTTGGCACACGCTCAGAGGGGAGGTGGATGAGTTCCATCTTCAATCTTTGACACTTTAATAAGCTAAGAGAAGAGAGAGAAGTATAAAGCATGGCCAAGCCTTTGAAAATAAGATGTCCCCCCTTTTTCCTTTTAAATTATGAAAGTGTGTCTCCTTCACACGTAGATCAGGTGTACCTTAACATGCGATTGTTAACGCTTGCATCACCGTGGCTGTTGACACTTGATGTGATTCCTTTCTGCATATCTGAGGCCGTAGAGAAAGAAATCCTGACGAACATTCCACGCAAAAAAATACAAAGACTCGAGTTCAAAAAGTGTCTTTGAAAGATTTGTTTGTGAACATAAAAATGGAAAATTCAATTTTATGCAGGAAGGCTAAAAAAAAATGTAGGAGAAATAAATGGAGAAACGCAATAAAGCATGAACGAAATCAAACAAATGCCAAATTTTTGTTTGCCGGGGCCAAATCTGTGGATGACATCATAGATCGCTCAGTGAACTCGGACAAACCAAATACATGTGACTTAGGCATTAAACAGGTTGGGTTGTCCGGATCGTCGGGTATGACCATGTCTCAAAGGGAGCGCAGGTGTGTTTTGCCATTCCCCTGCGGCTCCTACTGCCATGCCAGCGGGACGACATGAAAGTGGAATTTAAATGTATCATACAGTATTTGCAAGGCTAATAGTACTTTAAAGCACTTATGTGTTAACAGTGATGCTGTTTTATGGTGACCTCCCACCGTACTCTAGTTACAATTAGTTTGCAAATCCTGGCCCCATACTGACCTTCAGCGCACGAAGGTCGCATGCATGAGGAGCGTACATGATTCATGAGGACGTCCACACAAACTACGCTCTGTCTAATTTACTACATTCTAGCAGTCAGGCTGCACATAAGGAGGACACTCAACCTTTGATTTCAGTGAATGGAAAAAAACAGAAAAATCTGCACGACACACCTGCGCCTCACCAACTCCAGCCTTCCTTACATTATGGGTTATAACCTGTCGCCCTCAGCATTCCTGCAGAAATAATGTGCGTGAACGTTTTTACTCACTCGGTGGTCTGGACATTTCATGCGGGCCACCTGGATGCCCAGTACAGGTTTGCCCATTTTCACTCAATAGGGCAGTTATGACTAAGGATTATAGTAGCTTCACAGTGACTATACTGTGCAGTGAGTCCATGTCTCCAGGTATTTGTGCTACCTTTGGTTTAAGTTACACACAAAATGTTATTTTTCTTTATAAGTCTGCATGACTTGTTTCCAAAAGCATCAGGACTTCATAGAAGCTCATTCCAAAATTCCACTGTTAAATTTGATGTCAGGATTTTTTCCTGTCTTCTAACCAGAAACTTGTACTTTGTTTATTCTTCAGTCAGTGTTAACACAAATTGACACACCGCTGTTTGAAGTGATCCTCCTGATTGTTTCAGCGAGGTTTACGGGGCTTACATTAAGTCTTTTAAACTGCATGAATTTGCTCCTAATAATTATGATTTTGAATAAACCAGCCTTACTCAAGGTGGATTAAAGTTTTAAACTAAGTTAAAGTCGCACACTCTTAGTGCAGAATGTATTACAGCCAAGGCAAATCTGATTGCCAAGTGGCGCAGAATCATAATAAAAGCTCATAAAGTAGGACTAAAATCACTTATTAGGTTTTCAAAACGGTGTCTTCTCTCTGCCAACATATTGAAATTCTAGCACAGTCTAAAAGAAATTGGAAAAAAATGATTTCCTTTACCACAAAAAACACTTGATGATATTTTTTGCCAGCACTTTGCATTAAGCAAAACTTTCAATTGCAAAAACCTTTTGCAAAAAAATTGCTAAAAGTGGCTGGAGGTTCTTGATGTTAACCAATTCATTTTTTGTTTGGGAATTTCATGCATATATCAAAGTTAATTTAACGTCAATAACTCTCATTTCATCTGTCAGGGATTAAGGATATCAAAAGTGGAAAAAAACTATTCCAACCCATTCATCTATTTCCTGAACCCACTATGTCCCTCAGGGTCAGAGGGTTGCCGGAGCTCATCCCGGCTACTGTTGGTACACCGTGGACAGGTTGCCAGTTCGTCTCAGGGCATTTTTCCAACCTTATAGCCAATATTCACTATTAAACTAAATAAATAAATAACATTTTGGCAAATATGCAGTAAAATAATAATACCGTATTTTTAAAGAAGCAGTGCTTGGCTTTGGAAAACCAGATGTGTCACGTTTTAGGTTGCTAAGATGTAAAACAGACCAAAGAAAATTAGATATGAAATATTAATAGTTACAACATGGATAGATTTAAATGCTATTACTATTGTACTTTTTTCTTAAAAAATTGAACAATTCTTGTCAAAGCTGTTTTACAAAATAAAAAAAGTAGTAATGCTTGGCCATTTTTAGTAGTCTTTTTGGCGTTGTGCTTCTCCATATCACGCCTGTAATTCTCCAGTCTTGCTGAAAATGATCACATTTCTCATTTAAATGTGTTCTATTTAGGGATCAGCTCAAGTTACTTTGTTAAAATATTCACTTGCAGATGTTTTCACACCAAAAACTTTACACCGGCTACAGCGTTAGCAGGATTTATTATAATTCAGCATAATATCAGCATAACATTAGCATTTGTGAGCTCATTGTGGCATGAAATGTTACAGACGTCTACACTGTAGCTGTGAGATGGGTAGTTATTACAACAAAGATGCTTTATTTTTGGAGCGTGGAATATTTCATAAGAACATTAGTAGTGTTAACAAAAAAAAAGTGCTAGCGATAACGATGTTAGGCATATTGAGGAATTAAAACATAACAAGTACAGGCACTACTAGATTTTCAGTGGTGTTGGTACTATAAACCAGTGTGTCTTGACAGCTCTTTATACTGCAGCGTGGTCATTTAGGAGATCACAAGTAATGATTAGTGGGCAGAATGTTAAATACCTTGAAAGTTTGTAGTAAAACCGGAAAATCTAAATTGGACAGGGAGCCACTTGATACAAGTAATATATTGTAGTAAGTATTTATACTTAATCACAAAATATCTATGTGAGCTATTGATAACTAAATACTTGCTGTTACCAGCAACATTCATTTTTTTGTAAATAAATCCATAAAAACTGGACAATGTGATTTCTTGTTTTCTTTGTGTCAACATGTTCTGTCTCTCACAGTGAAAGTTTATCAATGAACATTTCTCTCATCCTTTTCGAGCTACTACACACCGCCTTTGGCAAACACGCATCACTGTCAGGGAAAAGTTTGATGTAAACGTGCATAAATGCAGGTTTCGAGCTTTCACACTCAAAACTTTCGCGTTCACGTACACTTTTAAGTTTGTTAAAGGCGCGTTGAACGGTATAGCAGGTCCAACTTTGATCAATTGGTGAATAGTGACAGCTGGATAGTGTCCCTTTTTAATCCACAGAAATGCCAACCGTTTGAAATGTAATCATTAAGAAGTAATTATTAATAATAGTTTGCACCCGGTCAGAATTATATGACATCAGGTCTTTCATATTACACAACAGAGCTGTAGCAAGATTTGCACCTCTTTGACATTTCACACCAAGCCTCTTCCAACTGTGGGTGGGGGACATGGGCTAGTAGAAAAGGAAAAAGAAGAAGCCCCAAGCTGCTTGTCCATTGTTAGCAGCAAATCCTAAAGGCGCATTCTTGAACGCGCTTCACACTCCCAGTGTGTCCGTAGTATATGCAGGACAGTTTTGGTGACTCTTAAATGCTTTTAACCCCACTGTATGTTTGCATGTGTGTAGGTTTTCCAAAATAGAAAATACGTACTTGTCTAAGTATGATGTATATCTGTAGGAGTAGGCCTGTATGTGTTTACAGTTTTATGTGTGCATCTGCATAAATATGAGTTTGTAATGTAGACACTGGTTGTATGTATGCCGTTTTGTGTTTGCATGGCTGTGTGTAGTTGTGTGAATGTGTGTGGTTGTGCAAACAAAATTCAGCCCTTTTGAGAACATTTATTTATGACATTGACAGCATTTAGCCTCAAGCAACTTTCATTGTCTATTCCGGTACTTTCTTCTCTTTTTCTCTTTACTATTTTTGTTTTTCTGTACTCTGAACCCCCTACCATTTCATCATTTCACTCTCTTTTCTTCTGTTTTGCAACTCCTCTCCCTAAATCTTTGTCATTCTTTCACTTTTTTTGTGCAGAACCATAAGAGTATTATACATGTGTAGGCATGTGTATATGTGTATACAGAGGGGCAATAAAGTATTTAGTCAGCCACCAATGGTGCAATTTCTCCTACCTAAAAAGATGAGGATCCTGTAAGAGGATCATCTGTCTTCCACCTGTATTAATGGGCTCTGTTAGAACTCATTATAAAAGGCACCTGACCACAACTTCACACTACAAACTCCACTATGACCAAGACTAAAGAGCTGTCTAAGGAAAACAGAAACAAAATTGTTGACCTGCACAAGGCTGGGAAGACTAAATCCGGAATAGATAAGCAGCATGGTGGAAGAAATCACATGTGGGAGCAAATATTAGGAAATGGAAGACATACAAGACCACGGATAATCTCCCTCCATCTGAGGTTCCACGCAAGATCTCACCCCATGGGGTCAAAATAATCACAGGAATGGTAAGCAAAAACCCCAGTGAATGACCTGCAGAGAGTTGGGACCAAAGTAACAAAGGCTATCGTCAGTAACCACGCCGCCTGGTACTCAAATCCTGCAGAGCCAGACGTGTCCCCCTGTCAAAGCCAGTACATGTGCAGGCCCATCTAAAGTTTACTAGAGAGCATTTGGATGATCCACAAGGGGAATGGGAGAATGTCTTATGGTCAGATTAAACCAAAATAGAACATTTTGATGAGAACTCGACTTGTTTTTTTAAGGACAGAGAAGGCTGAGTCTGATCCATATGAAGGAAAGAATGAATGGGGCCATGGCAGTCTCCAGATCTCAACCCCATAGAAAAGCTTTGGAGAGAGTTAAGTCTGTGTTGCCCAGCAACAGCCCCAAAACAGTACTGCTCTAGAGGAGATCTGCATGGAGGAATGGGCCAAAATACCAGCAACAGTATGTGAAAGCCTTGTGAAGACTTACAGAAAATGTTTGACTGCTGTCATTGCCAACAAAGGGTAAATAACAAAGTATTCAGTTGTACTTATTTTCCATCATAAATTACAAATAAATTATTTAAAAATCAGACATTTGTTTCTCTCATTCTGCCTGTCATAGCTGAGGTATAGCTATGATGAAAACGGCATGCCTCTCTCATCTTTTGAAGTGGGAGAACTTGCACAAATAATTTTTTGCCCCCTCTTTGTGTGTGTGCTCGTGTATATGTGTGTGTGTGTGTTTGTGTGTGTATATTTAAATCATGAGAATAAAGCCTTGCTTCAAAACACATGTAGTTTGTGAGATTTTTCAGTCTTGTTCAGCTGTTTTTTGTAGACACACCATGAAACCAGCATTTCTACGTCACCCATGGTGACAACTCCTGGTGATTGATCAGATGAGTGGCTCCACTGCCAGGACAGCCTCTGTAGCAAGTAGGAGTGCATAGTGTGTCATCTAAGCTCCCAGTCATTATCTCCCAGCCGGTACAGAGCACCTCCTGGTAACCCAAGTGGCTCTTTTGACCTGAGGCACTCAGCTTGCGAGTGCCTAGCTCCTACTTTGAAATTAGTCACTCTATGACAGGTGGGGGATGGATGCCTGTGATCCTGCCCAGATTCATGGGCTTTTTCACCCCCATCTATCATCACCCAGGGGTCTTTTTGTCTTAAACCTCCTTACCTGAACCATTTTATTCCTGCTTGGAGTCTAGACACAGTTTGATCTCTGCCAACTTTGGAATCAGACAGGGTGAACATTGGAGGGTTTATAACCTGTGTGTTTCTTCCTGCCTCATATGTGTTCTGTTTCCCTAATTAGAGTGCACCCCCGAGTGGCTTCCCTGTCACTTTGGACATTATATACAGTGCAGGCTGAGAACGGCAAGAAATGTAATTTAAATGTCTGGCTCCTCACAACACTATAGCACCATCACTGTATTTCACCCAGCAGTGCCTTCACTAATTGCAAGTTGTGAGACAGACTGTCAAAATCTGAGGAAACTGCCACAGTATATAAACCAAATATGATCTGCACCACCAAGTATGATGCAGACAGTCTGCTGTGCTTTGCGATCAGCACCAGCAGCACACTTGTGCTGGGTGTTTGTGTGTGTGGGGAGGCTTGTGTGCATCCAACTGTGAATGCAAGTGGGTGTAAAATGAATCAACAGTGATCTGAGTAATCAGTCATTTTGCTTTTATTAATGAGATGTGTTTTTAAGTAGCTCAGATGGATCCATCATGTTTTGGCTCAGCACTCCGCTCAGCGTTCAGGGTGCATTTTCTCTTGGACCTATGGCTCGATTGCTCTTTTGAGGAGAGTGTGTGGGCCGATTCCTAAAGAATTTAGTCTTTCAGATTTCCCTGAACCTATTTGTTATCAATTTATGTCAAGTAAGAATAAAAGAAAAATAAAGCCAACGCTTTCTGGAACAAGACGAATATCTTTCTGGATGAAGGTCATCAGTTCAATGTTATGTTCAATAGTTCTAATTCATATGAGGCAACTGCACCAAACACCTAAACTAAATATTTAGTATAAATATTCTTTATTCAATTCTTGGTGAATTAGGAGCAGGCAAAAAATGTCTTGTAGTTGTTACATACAAACTACACAAGCTCCCTGCTTCGCTCTATTTTGATGCATCCACTTGCAGACAAATAGATCCATTAGCGTCTTTGTGTTTTCTGTAAGGCTAGACAGCTCCGATATTGCTCACCATTTTTGTTGCACTAGTAATGTTTGTTTGGGGGTGTGGAGGGCTGTAAGCTGGTGGGAGAGAGAGTGAAAACTGAGATATGATGGAAATGAGTGCAGGCTTAGTCCCTGCCAACAGTCCCGCCCACGATTTAGAGGTGAATTTCTAGATTAACTCCTGGCAGTCTTCTCAGGCTTGGCGATAAACAGTTTTAATGGTGAATTCAAATTTATTGTTTAAGAAGATTTATAGCAGAAACTATGTTTTGGAAAACAGCACGTTTTTTATATGGGCTAAAAATGCCATGATCATAATTAAAACACCACTGGGAACAATTTTATCAACAGATTAAAAGATTATTGGAGTGGGACTTTAAATATTTAATAATGCATATATATATATATATATATATTTTTTTTTTTTTTTAACTAATATTCTAGTGGTGTGACATGCTATGATGTGTGACAGGAGTGCTGGCAAGAATGAAAGGAAAGCTGTAGGAGACTGTGGTGAGAGCAGCCATGTTGTAGAGACCAGAGGCAGAGATGAACATGTTAAGGTTTTCTTTGGGAGTGACCAGGATTTCTAGAAAACACACAAACAGTGCAAAACAGTTTGTGGTTAGTGCAGTGGTTAGCGCTCTTGCCTTACAGCAAGAAGGTCCCCGGTTCATGGGGGACATGACAAACACAACATCAATGGGGGACCTTTCTGTGTGGAGTTTGCATGTTCTCCCTGGGCATACGTGGGTTTTCTCCGGGGTCTCCAGCTTCCTCCCACCATCCAAAAACATGCTTCATAGGTTAATTGGCAACTCTAAATTGTCCATAGGTGTGAGAGTGAATGGGTGTGTGATTGTGGACATTCTACCCTGCAACAGACTGGCGACCTGTCCAGGGTATCCCTTGCCTTCGCCCACAAGTAGACGGGATAGGCTCCAGCAGCCCCGTGACCCCGAAAGGGAAAAACGGAAGAGAAAATGAATGAATGAATGAAAAAATGAGTGACCAGGGAATGGGAATGAACCCATCATAAGAACAGATCACAGTAGATCTTTTGGAGATGAATGCAGGGAAGCAGATTGAGAAGATGTTGGTGAAAAGACGTTGAAGCCGGACTTGCCAGGAACGAGGCCTGGGGGAAGTCCATGGATGAAGCTGAGGAGGACTCTCAGGTGCACAGAAAGAAAATCAAAAGAAGATTACAAGGCGCATCGATAGTGAAGGGTCTATTTTTGAGCAGGACATATTAAACAAGGCACATTGAGCGAGACAAAAGAGTCAGGCATAACTCCGTCAGTCAGAATTTGACTGCATCCACAGTAACTCTAGAACTTCTTTGTAACACATTAGCCGCGTTAGCATGTTTACAATATCTGTAGCTCCCAGCCTTGTTTACAATACGTTAAAAAAAATAGACTGATGGCGCTAAAACAAATGTTACTGTGGCTATGCTAACTCTCAACATTGTTACACATAAACAAAAACACAGTCCGACGCTGCTAAGCGTGAGCTGCTGTAGCATATTTACAATAACATCCAGTCCTGTTTTCGACGTTTTGACAGAGCGCCTGCGTACCTTTCAAAATCACTTTGACATCAGTAAACACAACCAGAATGAATCCATAGATAAAACACTCCAGATAATAAGGTGCACTGTCATTTTGGAAAAAAAAAATTAAGGCTTTTAAGTACACCTTTTTGTGTGAAAAATACGGTAGATGGAGGCAGATAATTTGCTGCATTGACTCCTAAAAGGAGCAGCTGAATGCTGAAGAAGACTCTATGCTAAAAGTTAATTCAAACAAACTATAGGGATTATTAGGAAAACAATGATTTACTATCTACATCAGTAAATTCAGTTTGCTAACTTCACTCACAGACTGTCGTCAGCTTGAGCAGTGACGGACATTTGGAGGACAGGAGTGTTTTCACGTCAAAGGATGGAGCCGTGATTTGTCTTTAAGGCAAAAGGAACAAATATAGCACATCTCAGACACCGCTCTTGTGAACACTAATCTGCAAAGGAACATGCTAATGAACTGTGGCACCATTAAACAGAGCACTCTGCCTCTCGTTTCACCACAGGGTATACAGAAAATACAGCTTTTGTTCAATTCACTCGCTGGAAAGATGACTAAAAATGTTGCTTCAGAGCGTGGGAAAAAAAATATAAAGAACCCAAAGCTAGGATGTAGGAGCCTGAAGTTTAAGGATGCAGGAGGGTCACATGCTCATATTTACCCTCTACTGTGGTTGGTTTGGTGGACTTTTCTCTGTGTCCTCCACAATTTAGTTTAAAGCAGGTATAGCGCAAACTAACTTAACCCTTTAATACTGGAGCTGTCAGTGGTAGTGATGAGTATCAAAACACTGGACCAAGCTGGTACTGGTACCAATGCATTCGATACCAGCGGTACCATATAAAAATGCAAATTTTGGTACTTCCTTTTGAACATGCCAGGCCTTTGTATTCAATACAGTTATGCTGTGCAATTCTGGCCAATCATTTTACATTTCCAGTAGTTGGGGGCGGACTCATATAAATAGGGGTGAGGCCGTGAGAGTGCGTGGAGTAAACGTACTTCACAGCAAAATATTCTAATTCAGCAACCTGATGGACAAGAGTGACGTGTGAGCTGAATTGATCCAAGTTTCATAAAATCAATACTCGATCCATAAAAGTATAGATTGATTTTTTACGTCTATCCTTTTCAGCAAAAAGTCAGCTAGCTTGATGCTAACATACAATAGAATTTTCCATAGGACGACTAATGCTAACTCTCGGTTGACCTAAACATACACTGCTGACTAATTGAATAGTTTTATATACTCACAAGCACGAATTTTCCAAACTCTTAAGGGGATTTTTTTATTTATTTATTTTTTTACATTTTACGGGAATATCTTGAAAACATATCTATTTATCGTATTTCTATACACACATGTCTAAATGTGTAAACCATGTGAATTCCAAATTTATTCAAATTGAGTGGATAAACAGAATTGATCTTTTGTTATGAATCGATCCTGGAAATTATTGGTGATTGTCAGTCCTAGTAGATCCTGCACTGCAGTGCAGGCTGTCAGAGAGAGTGAAATAAAGCATCTTGGACACATTCAAGCGCTCTCCTTGACCTTGTGATGATGCTTCGTCCTACTTAAATGGATGAAAAATCTGACCTTTTCTCATTTTTGAAGCACCTTTTGAAGCATCATTTAAGTATCAGTACCATTTTAAAAGCCCGGCACAGGATAAAATCCAGACAGTACCCATCCCTAGTCGTCGGCAACAGCAAATAAGAAGCAACTACGGTAACTCTTCAACTATTTACACCAAGGGGGGGGGTCAGACTCTAGGCTTAAAAGGCCGGCATCCTGCTGGTTCTTTAGAAATCCTGCCTCATCTGCTGCTAATTACCTGGATCAGTTGTGTTAAGCCAATAAGGAGCCTCAATGACAGGTTAGTTGGAAAACATGTTGGACATCGGCCCTCGAGGCCTGGAGTTTGACACCTGTGGTTCACACAATTATTGTAAATCCAACGGACCAGTTGGAAACATTAATAGCATAAACACTGTAAAGTGCTGCACATCAGCACAAAGCTGTTTTTCTCAGTTTCAGAATCGGTTGAAGAGTTACGATGATTCAAAGGGCGTCAACACTGGAGCTAAAGTTTCTGTTAAAGGGTTAACGCTGACTAGTGGTCTAGTTGGTCTAATGGTGAATCCCCGCTAGCTCTGGAATGCACAACCGGCCGCATGCTGGGGTCTCTAATGACCTGAGCATAATTCTACAGGGTTAGAGTTGATGTAAAATGACTAAATCCAAAGGCTCTGCTTTATTATGAGCTGTCTAAGGCTTTTAGAAGTCCTAGGAACAATGCCACAAGTTTTTGTTATTTATTTATTTAAATGTAGGCAAATGAAACCAGAGCAGTCTGTCATTTGTTGCCTCTGTTAAGAAAATCTGGAGGAGTATGAAAAAAATTGAAAAAACGTGTAAAAACCTATGGGATATGTTTAATTTCTATGAAGACATTGACACAGATTTTTTTCTCTCTATAAAATGTCTCACTGAAGCAAATGAGTTTTCGCCGTTTCTTTCCCAGAGCCAGGAGGTCATTCTCTTTCTTCTTCTGTGAAAGCCGTGGTTATGCTGCGCTTTTTATTCTGCAGCCAAGATTATTTGAATTGATTGACCGCTGACATTTTCCAGTTGTTCTCTGTGATGCAAATTTGAACTCCAGGAGTTGGCAAAGGCCAGCACTTTCAAAGTCTTCACACCTGCCTCCTCCAATTTTGGTCGTGGACTGTTGAGCCACAGTTTACCGCATGACCATTTCCATGATGACATTTTATCTTCTGTTGTGAGTATAGGCGAACGCTGAGACAGAGCTCGGGTCAATTGTCCCCGCTTCTATAAGAGCCTTAAGGTGTGTGTGCAGGAACTGTAGAAACAGCATTTTGTTTTTCTTTTTTACTGCATCCCTTCCCTTCCATCCCGCTCCATCTGTTTATTTATATACTACTCACAATAAGTTTGGGATATTGTGAAAAACTGTGTTGTATATACACAGTGTTTGTTCACTTTACAGATTTTTGGGATAAGGAATCTATCGGATCACAGTGATAGACACACCTCATTTTCTGTTTTCCACATAATGGCCTCACTGTGTAAAGTGTGAATTATTTATTGAGCGCAAAACCAAAAAAGACAAACCTCTGCAATGTGGCATCAAATGTAATATTGGCGGGTATAAAAAGCTAATTTTGTCAGATAGTCATTCCTACTTCATCATTCAGATAACCATGAGCACACAGCATCCCTTAACAGACCTGTTCATGGTGCCTTTGGGTCGGTCGTAGACAGTCAGATGCTGCAGGTGAACTTGGTGAGTGTCATCAGTAGACTCGAGTCAAGACACAGCTACTGGCAGCATTTGTGGCAGACCAAGGAGTGAAGCCCCATGAGTGACAGACCAGTACCTAAAGGACAACCTATTCACAACCGACTCCACGGCTTTGACTTAAATGCCAGACAACCGATGCAGGTGATTCCACTGACACCAAGACATGAGCTTCGCAGTGGACACAAAACCATGTAACCTGGACAATGCAGTAGTGGTCTGCCGTCCTGTTCACTGATGAGTGTTGGGTCACCTGACAAATGATGGTCGTCAGTGTTGCTGGGAAAGGTGGGGTGAGGGAAATGCTGAGGTCAACATGGTCTCCAGGGCTTGGCTTTGGTGGAAGAGGTGCAACAGCCAAGACCGGCATCACCAGTCAGCGCAAAAAAGATGATTGGTTATTGTAGATGCTCCAGTGACTACACGTTCAACCAGCACACCCCCAACTTTTTGTTCCTGGATGATAATGCTCCACCACATCATGCCAGAATTGTTACAGCTGGACTGTAGGAAGTGGGAGTGACTTATATGGTATGACCATATCACACAATAGAGCATGTCCGGGACCAGGTGAACCAGAGACTACATGATCATACCCTCTAAGTGACCTGGCAGAACTACATGTAGGGATTGTGGAAGAGTGTAACACATTGTCTTAGAACAACATTAAAGAGGAGCAGTCAAGCTGTCATTGGGGTAAATAGTGGAAATACCTGCTATTGACATGGTCAATTTTAGATGGATGGATGAATGGACGGATGGACAGGTGGACGACTCTGTTGTTGGGGGACTGGCCGCGAAAGCACAGAAACTTTATATATCTCTAGCTCAACAGCAGCCGGACAGAACTGAAGAAGCAGCTCGGAGGAGAAGCGAAATGTCTCCAAACCAGAAATTTTGTCCAGTTGCATTTTTTAGAGCTTTTCATTTATACAGATGATGATAGATAGATAGATAGGATAACAGAATAAACTACTTTTAACTTAAAAGACATCTAGCTCATGAAATGTAACGGTATGTCTCATTCAGTCGATTACAAATCTCAATACATGCATTATAAAAAAGAAGCATCAAACATTTACATGGATCCAGTATCCACAGCCATAAGCTCTCTGCAGGGCCTTGTTAGTCAGCAGTTACACCTGAGTGCAAGCAGCATGCAGTCCAATTTAGCAGATAAACACAGAGCTAAATTGGATGTCCTCTTTTTTATTTTTCTGTTAGCAATGTTCTAACCAACAACTTGCATTTGGTCAGCTTAATAGAAATGGCCGAGTTTGAAGCAAATGATGGATTTTGGTTCCACTAGACTGATCTTTGGCCCGAGGTTATCAAGCATTTGCACAAGGATGCAGTGGTCCTAATTGAAATGAGGGAGAGGAATGGAGCTTCCCCGTGCTCCGTGACCTTTGCCAGCCACTCCATCAGCTGCTCGTCACTTAAGACTCATTTATCAGAACCTGTGCTCTCCGAGGAGAATCACAGGTGGTGTCTTGATGGGGTCATATGACAGGCTGGGTCATCTCACACAATCTTAGCCAGAGGCAAGAAGTGAGTCGATGGAGACTCTCTCCTTACTTGTCAATTTTGAATTAAGCCAACTTTTTGGAAGGAAGTGTTTTGAAAACTTTTCTGTGATTAAAAAAGATAGGCAATTGTTTTATAATTGTAAAGGTTAGAGAAGTTCAAGTTGTTACTAGATAATTTAGGATGAAAAAAAAAAAAAGGAATCTTGTCATTACTGTTTGTTTGTCATTTTCCAAATTTTACTGTGAGAACATTTTTCAAATACTTTGGAAAAATAACAATAAAACACTAGAAGCATCAGAAACACTCCAACATAAAAAAATAAAATTCATCTGCAACCCCGCCCCTCTTCCCCTCCCTGAGGGCCTGGAGCAGGGAGCTTATTGCTGCATCGCTTTTTTTTATCTGATCCTGATTCACAACGATTTAAAGAAAGAAATACCCAGGAATATAATTTTGATCTTAATTTTCTTTATGTATGTCCTTCATCATAAGAAAAATGCCACAAGAACATTTTTAAAACACACAAAAAAAACATTTTCATGGGAGGGATTCTGTAAGATACAAAAACAACAATTTGCAAGAATTCATCCATTGAGAAACCTCTAGTATTCTAGGCAAATATTTATTCAAATATACTTATATTTTTTGTACTAATTTCTCTTAATTGTGTTTATGCATTACATTGTCATGGTTCAGAGTATCATCCGTTTCTGTTGCATTTTCAGATCACCACCTTCAGGTAAATTCTGGAGGGACTCACCTCCGGCTGCTTGTAAAACAAGACTCTGCAGCTATTCCTCCTGATGTATTGGGCATTGTAATATGAGAAAACATCCCAGAGTACTCTGAGAAAGTGACCCTGTCTGGAACTAACCAGCAGCTACAGACATGTGGGAGATGTAGGCAATGCTTGATTAGAGTGGATTCTCTTGAGGACAAAGGAAACATCCAACCCATCTGAAGTCTGTTAGATGTCAAACTTTGGTGAAACCTTAAAGTTAGTTAAAGAAAAACATAGTACAAGCAGGAGATGGAGGAGAATGTACCAATAAAACCCACTGAACAACAGCTTTGATTTGATTAAACACTACTCATTCTGTTAGGTTCATCTAAAAAGCATCTTCTTTAAATAAAAAGTAAAAAATGCCATTGATATTCTGTCCATTTTACATGGTGGTGGCTGGTGATTACATGTCTAGGGCTCTCAAGTACAGGTATGTGTGGTGCTGGTTTACTGCCACGCCATTGGCCGCTGCTGCACGATAACACTGCTGTCAGATGAGACTCTTTGCACTGAGAGGTGCAAAGAGTCTCTCAGCTGAACAATTTGTGAAATCGCTCAGTTACTCCAGTTAATGCACATGCAAAGTTAGAGAACGCATAATTGGGGAAAGCTTAAGATCCACTCAACCCTTTCCCCTTGCCTAACACTCAAACTGTGAAATCATCATTGATGGCGGCGTGTTTCGCTGGCGTTCCTGCAGTGTTCGGAAATAATCCAATCATTTGCAGAGACGAAGTGAGGATGCAGAACCACTGAGCCAGCAGACTGAAGCTGCCTTCATTAGGTTTTGATTGAACAGTTTTAGTTTCATCCAAAAGCACCACAGACAAACCCAAAAGAAACCATGCCATAGCTATGTTCATGAGGTTTTAATCACCTCCTCATCACAACAGCTTGTCCAGCTTGGTGCGTTTACTTTAAAATAACATGAATAATTTATACTTTTTTGCTGATCACAGAAAGGATTAGGAAGCTGGTAAAGTGTATAAAAAAAAAGACTTAAATGAAAACAGTGTTTTTGCTGTTCTTATGCCTTTTTTCTGGCAATGGAAGACATACAGTAAAATAGCATTTCTACGTATTTCTACAATGAACTAGTTTTGAATTAGACGGAAAAATTCTGTTGGGAAAAAATAGAGTATTTGTGATGTCGAAAATATGTTGGGCGGGCCCCAAGCTTCCTTCCTGCTCCATTCCAATACATCCAGCAGTAAACGACAAGATTTGTGTACGTCTTCGTTTTTCCTCGTCCAGCTGAAATCTGGCCTTAAAAACTGTACGGCTGGTTAGCTCCAATAATGCTCATCATTCTTGATGCTCTGGTCATGTTCAGTTGGGGTTGTGAGGGGCTGTAAGCTAGTGGGAAGGGGTGTAAACGGATAACTTCATGATGGGTGACTCCACTCATCTGGATGATGAGTTGTAGAGTTGGATAAGCTAATTTTCTCTAAGAGTTCTGGTACATCGCCTGTCCGTCCTGGGGGAGGATCCCTCCTTCACATGGGCACCCCTGAGGTTTCTTCTTTTTTTCCGGAATTTGTTTTTTTTAGGCGATGTTCTTACTTGGGTGCCCAGTTTAGTTTAGTTTAGCAATCAGCTATTGAATTCTATGACTTTATGTTTATTATTCATTCAGGAAGCCCATTGAGACGACTATTGTTGTAAATATCGAGCTATATAAATAAAACTGAATTGAATTGGAAGAGGGATGCCAACAGTACCGCCCACAACTCAGAGGCAACCTATGTCCTAGAAAATGATAGGTTATTTGATTTAGCCTAAAAACTGCATAATTGTAATTAAAAGTGCACTGGGAACGCTTTGAAAACAGATCAAAAGAGTGGGACTGTAAGCCTATAGCACCACGAAGAACGAGTTTGTAAGTTTGGGAACCTTTCTACAGGTATTTTCAGTGTCCAGATCTCTCAGGATTGAGTTGAGTGGAGCAGCAGCAAATCAGCACAACAAAATAAGTGACTGATTGTTATCCGTCGCCTCAACAGAGCTCATCTCTGCAGTCATCGTATGAAAGCTGCCACATACAGTATGAGATGGATGGCTGCGACTGAGTGGCTGATTGATCAGAAATGGCAGCAAGCGGGGCAGCCAGTGGTGTTCCGTTTGAAGCCTGTCCAGCTGATGGGCAGGTGTTATGCAAAGGATAGAGGCAGTGGGTTTGTTGCAGTCTACTGAAAAAAAAAACTCTGAAGTCGTGCAAAAAAGGCAACAAAAACAGGAGGAAAGAAAAGCCTCGAGTAGCTCCGACATTTGGACTGTACTTAACGAAGATCAGGAAACAATTAGCTTCCCAATTATGCTGGAGGAGTTGGGAGGTGATAGATCAAAATCCCTGGAAGAAATTTAAATTTGTAGTTATTGATGTTTTTTTCTTTTTTTTTTTCTTTTTTGGGGGGGGCGTGAATTTTGAGATGGCAGCCTCATCCCGATGTCAAAGATCAACGAAACTTAAGCTGTGGTTGTAGACCTAACAGGGGGGCTTGTGTGTGAAATTTTGGAAAGCTCAGTCAGATAAGCTGTAGGTCCTGTGGCCATCCCATAATAATTTTAAAACATCCCTTGGACATACAGGACATGCCTGACTTGTTTTGTTAGTGGATCTTGAAAAAAATTTTTTAGTACACAAGAGGTTTTGGCCCCATTCTGTTTTTTTTTTTTTTTAATGGTTTCTACTGGGGTGATGTCATCCTTTCTGGGGGGAGTCTTTGAGTATGTGGCGGGGGTGAAAGAAAACAATCTGGTCCTATCAGTGCAGGACTGAATTATGGTCATCAAGTCTTTGTTTTAGCTGGATTTCCACTAGTTTTTGTCTCTTGTTGCTGTTAGATGCAGCTTTTGTTTGTGTCACAAGTTCATCAAACTCTGAACTTTGCATTTAAAGAGAACAAGTAAAAACAGCCTTTAGGGCTGTGGCACATGGTTTAACACGCATCCATGTTACACGTTGTTTTGGTGCCTGCATGCACACGTGCGTTGGGTTCTGTCGGAGGCACCCTAACCCATATGTTAGGCTGTGACTCCAGTCAACCCCCGTTAAAGTAATGATGGGCTGTCCGTGACACGCATGGGGACTTGTCTTCACGCCGCTCTCATTTACAAGCCGGCAGCTCGGTCCGTCTCTGCGCCATCGTAACTCAGCCGTCTGTGACGGACGGCGCAGCCGATGAGGTCAGACCACAGGCGCTGCTCGTCGGGTGATAAAAGCCTTTGAGAGGTCTTCAGAGTGGGATTCACGCAAAAGTAAAAAAAAAACAAAAAACAAATTCTGATGTCATTCATATTCAAACGACATGGTCAAGGGCAATTTCACTCTTGCAGTTGAGTTTGGCGCTCTTTGACAACTTGTTGTGGCACCACCATTACGTGTGAGCCTGGATTGCTGGTTTAGGCTGCTCAGTGATTCATCAGTTGTGTTGCATTGAGCACATTAGCTAGTGTGCCTCTGAAGACATCTCTGAAAGTGTTTCAGCTACTTTTCTTTTTTTTTGCTTCGAGTCACATCCAGCTTACTGTCAGCAGAGGTGAGCTGGCTCAGGATAAGACTCGCTGCACTGCTTCAAACGGTAAATTGACCCGAGTGTCTGACACCACACTTCAGCTCATATTAAGACGACCCGGTCAGGGCATTTGACAGACGTGCAGTTGTTTATCGCTGGTGGTCACCACTAATCATATGCCTCCAGAGGCTCCGGAGGCACAGAGGACGGAGTCTGAAGGACAACGCTCGCCCCGCGTTGCTGTTTCAGATGAGTAAGCCAGCTGCCGTCACATGTAGCACAGCGCACAACCTCTTCATGAACACGCAAGGCAAATCAAAACATTAACGACGTGCTACGATCCAATTAATCTAAACACCAGTCGACACCTCAAGGTGCTAACGTTGGGCTGCTGCCTGCATGACTGCAGCTTCCTGAATAAAATACAAATAAAAAACTTCTTTATTCTCTTCATTTTGCAACATTATCTCTAATTACAGAGCTCCAGCGCATTTTTTCCAGAGACAACCTGCAGCAGAACAGACCTGACAGCTGACATATTTGCACATACATTAGTTGAAAATATGCAAACTATCTTCTCCACTGTGAGGGAAATTGTTGCGGCAGGTTAATAATGCAGAAGTAAAAGAAATTAATTCATGAAGGACGAGGCTGTGGCGAAAAGTACGCCCTTGGATTGCAGATTCTGGACAGAAAGGAATGCTAATTGACGTTGCGTGGGGTAATTTGTCTTCCGTCACAAAACTGTCAAAAGGTTCGTGCAGCTTTGAAGTACATAATGACTCAATCAGCATTACAGTCATGCAGGTTGGGATGCATGTTTCTTCTTTTATCCTTGTTGCACCACGGAGTTCTTTTTCCTTCACGTTAACACACCCTGCTGACGCGGCGCCCTTTGCTAGATAAAATAGTCCGATTAAAAATGATTGCCCTCGCCTCTCGGTTGCCATGTCCCCGAGAATTTCCCCTTTATTGTCATTCTCTGTGGTGATCCCCTCTCATCTGCATGGTGGCGGCCCTGCTGCCAGCACGAGGACAAGAAATTGGACCTCGGTGGGGAGCTAAATGTGCCTTTAATCTCAACAGTCCTTTTAATCTTTCAGCAGTCGTGTGGAAGCAGCTCTGAACCTTGATCCTATTGCGGTTGGAGGGAAGTTTCTTCAAAACGGCGAGAAGTGCTGGAAAAGTTTCGCCACAAAGAAAGGGGAGCGCAGAGGCTAGGCTTTGCACCTTTTCGACGAGAACATTTTTACAAAACAAGCAAACTCTTAGAGCTGATTCACTCAATATCCCTGCTTTTAGACATCAGGATGACCGTTCAACTCCGGAGATATAAATAACACACGCTCTTTGACATACTGGAACACTGTGTTCACACTTTAAACGCACATTTAGCATGCGGTCTTCAAACTGGACTGTCACGATCTGATACTAGCAAGAGGAAGAGGCTTGGTGGCAAAATATTCAAGTGGTGAAAATCTTGTGAATCCTGCTCCAGGTTTTATCGTTCACAGCTCTATTCTGAAAACTAGGGGTCATGAAATTCAAGCTGGGCACAAACCGCAGATATTAATTTCTCCTCCATGATCAATTTTCCTGCGGTCTGTTCTTAAAAATGAACACTATCCAAATATTACTACCAAATCCGAGTTCCTGATTGGTCAAAGATCAACTGGTTTAACCTTCAAGGGGCGTTGTTTAGATCCGAGTTTGTATGTAGAGCCCAAAAACTGACTTAAAAGTGTAGCTACGCATGAACGCGAACGATTTGACCTACGGAAGCCTGAAATGGACATATATGCATGTTTACTTTGACTTTTCATTTGAATTGTTCCTTTGAAGGCGTTTTGCCAAGTTCTGTGTGAGCGTAGCTTAACTTTTCGACTGTTCATGCGATCACCGCTGAGGCCGCTTTTCTCTGCAACAAAATTGTCTGGTTTACTTTGGTTGTGTAAGCACTTCACTTCTAGAAAAGATTGCATGTTAGTGCAATCAGCGGCTTTTATTCGCTTCACAATCCGCCGGGACGATGTTAATTGCGTCAACGGTTGAAGAGTTAATTTAGTCAAAAGAATGTTAAAGGGTTAAAACAAGGTTATCAAAGCAACACCATTATTCAGTGACAATCAGATCATTCCTTGCATTTATTGGTCAGCATCCGATTAATTTGACCATTGTTTTGCAGGATGTAGAAGTTTGGGGTTTGGGGTTCACCGGCACCAGAGATGCGATGTTCTCCTATGCACACGTACCAACTCTGGCTTCTTCTCACAGTCCAGGAACTTGCTTCATTGTCAATTAGTGACTCTAAATCTTTAATTTGAATTTTTTAGTGACCCTACAGCAGCCCTTATCCCTACAGTAGTTGGGATAGGCTCCAGCAACTCCAAATGGGATTTAGCAGCTATAGAAGATGGATGGATGGTTGGATGGATGGATGGATGGAGGCATGGGTGGATGGATGGATGGATGGATGGATGGATGGATGGATGGATGGATGGATGGATGGATGGATGGATGAAGTTGTTCTCTGAACTAAATCAGGTAGTTGGTTACCTTATAGACCAAAATTTTCTGATGATGGCCTTTTCATAAGTCTCTTTGCATCCATCTGATCACTGTCATCTGCTTTTTGAAGCCATGAATAAGATGGGAGAAGATACTAGCGGTTGTCTTCTGGTGATAAAGCAGCTCAGAGGACTTAAGAGTCTGCAGTCCAGGCTGCTGTTAAGTAGCCAATTTAAGGGAAAGTCGTTAAAAAAGGGGGTTTAACACAGCTTAGAAGTTTCTATGATAGCAATTTACTAAACTTAAGCAATCTTAATGTGCTGGTAAATCAAGACCAATGAACTGGAAAAGGGGATTCAGAGCAAAGCTGCTGTTGCAGAGATGATACTGCTGAGCTGTAGTGAGTATCACTCCACTCCCCACTGCTGGTTTGTGGTTTCTGAAGTTATTTGAGATGACTGTCGCTTCTGATAATTGCATTTTAGGCAATTTGATTATAAGGCAAGAAAAAAAAAAAGGCTAAACAATTTACATTTTAAGAAGCAATTATGAACTTTCAGTGCATGATTTGTGCAAAGAAGCTGTTCCTGTCACACAACTGTATGTTGATTTTTGACTTGTTTTCCCCCCAATCCAGCAAACAGATTACAATGCTATAAAACGTGTTGCCTTAATTTTTTGTAATTATTTTTTTGTGTTATGGATGAAATAATTAAAGCCCTCTTGATATTGCACCAAAAAAAATGTTTTGTTTTTTTTTGTGGCTATTGCTTTTATGCTTCTCAACAAAAAAAAAGTTGATTTCCTATATAGATTTAGAACCAGAGGTAAGCTAGCTCAGAGGATACAGGATAGGGAAATCCACTGTTGGCAAAAAATAAATAAATACATTCTGCAATGTTCTGACTTTCTTTTGTAAATGTTTAAACGGTTTATTCTAAGCAATCAAAAGTAAGAATAAACTAAAAGAGACAAACAAAAGAAATATACAAAGTAGACGCACTAAACGAGACAAGAGTCCGTCAAAACTCTGCCAGTCATTCAGAATTTATTAACTGGGTTTACTGTAACTCTAGAACTTGTTTGTAACACGCTACACGTTTTCAACATTAGAAGCTTAGCGTATTGTAACTGTTAGCCTTGTTTGCAACTCGTTAGAAAAAAAAAGCTGTTTAGCCCTGCTACTCGTCAGCTGCATTAGCAGATTTTGCAAAAACACCCAACCTTTTTTGCAACTTGTAAGAAAACGGACAGAATTTGTTTTGCCGTATTCCTCTCAGAATCGCTTCGACATCAGTGACCATAACTAGAAATAATCTAAATAAGACGCACTGTGTTTAAAGAAAGGTTTTTAAAGCGCGCCTTATAATGTGGGAAATACGGAATATAATCCCACCCCTATTGGGTTTTGCCTATTTGTTTTTTCCTTACATAGGCTTCGTTCACACTGCAGGGCTTAATGCTCAATTCCGTTTTTTTTTTTTTTAAATTAGATTTATTTGCAAGGCCGTTCACATTTCCAATTAAATGCGAAATTTGTGATCTCCTGTGTGACCGTGAAATGACCCAGAAGTGACCCGCATGGGCAGAAGAGTCCTCAACGATGAACGACGTCACTTGTTGTTTGCGGAAGTAGCTAACGTTAACAATGGATGTCAACAGTGCTGGGCTTAACCCCCAAAATACGGTCCAGCTCTTTGTAAAATGGACAGGTGATACGTTGATGGCCACTTCGCTTGTTCCAGTCTTTAACCTCCTTGTATTTGGCTCGGAGGCTTTTTATTTTTCGCTGGCATTGGAGCCAGGATCGTCCGTACCCACGCTCGGCCATTTCAAATTTTTTTCAAAAACCGCCCGGTTGCGATAAGAGACCTGGAGTTTGGCCTGAATGGAGTGATCACCACAAATATGAATCCAATCAGTGAGCTCGCTTCCCTTCCACTGACTGGTCTCAACAGCATCGTCCACCATGGTTGATGTTTACGTTCTCGTTCCAGCCTACTTCAATGCAGAATTATGACGTTTGTAGCGTATCGATGACGTACGGGTCGGATACATGTGGCCTTCTATTTAGAGCTATTTATTAGGGGTGTTACGATTAATTGTTTTCTATTCCTACTATCCAACCAGATTGGTCTGTCTTAGGCAGAATCAAATCGACCAATACAATTAAAAAATAGTTTCAACATTAGATAAGTTGATAATTAAATCAATATTGGAAAATACCATATGTATTGAGACACTGTAGGTTTATTTCAAAATAACATAAAAATGACCAAGTTCATCACAAAACTGATCAATCCATCATTACATTTTCACTTTGAGTTTAGCTAGAATGTTCTAATAATGTTCTCCTTTGTATTAATTTGATGTGGAAAAACAACAGTGGGCTGAACTTTAGGAAACTAAAACTAAGATGTGGATTGCCATAAGATAAGATAAGATATTCCTTTATTCGTCCCACGATAGGGAAATTTCCTATTTGCCATTCGTTCTTGTTTACCTGTTTGTTTGGATCCATTTTTGGTCAGTGAAATGGATCATTCAAAATGAACCAACTTGAAAAGTGAATTGAATCAGCAACCACAAAAATCAAATTGTTTTTTGAAAATGAATCGTCACACCCCTACTATTGATACTTTACCGGTCCAAGTTCAGATCATGCGTGTTATTCATGTCCCTTTCTCTGCATGTCCCTGATAAAATGGCAGATAAGTCGAATCCAGGAACTCCAAATCCTTTTTTTTCTTTTTTCTTTCACACTGCGATCAGGATGAGTTCTGTTAATTACACCGTAATGAGAGTTGTGACTCCCAAACTGTAAAAGCAGCCGTCACAGCTTTGACAGTGATGCACTGTGAGGGGACGGAAATGCCCCGCATACACCGAGGCGCTCACTTCATTAGCAAAATATTGGTGCTTAGGCCCTTCTCCTTCATCAAATATCAGAGGACAGGAACATCATTTAGGGAGAAAGAGCGTGATGGGCCGAGCAGGAGCTTTCTGCTCTGTTCACTGTCAGAGTTTGGGGTCTGACACAGAATTTCCTGGGCTCCCCATCTCATTTATGAGTCATTTAGATTTCTATTCATTGAGCTGAAGGAGTAATAAGTTACATCTTATCTTCTCCTCTTTTCTCTGAAGTTTTTAGCTGTTAGAAATGAGCTAACGCTTAATAATAAAAAGGAGAGTTTTATTAGGAAAATTGTCAAGAATCTAAAGGCTCATTCAAGTTCAGGGAAATTTGTTCTTCTGATGCAAAACTTTTTTTTCTTTTTTTTTTCTTTTGCTGCAAGGCTCTCAGCAGGATTTGTCACTTGAATTTAGAGGATGACAACAACACAAACAGCCTTTTTTCGCAAATATGTGACTTTTGTTTATGAGCTCAGAATTTTTTTGTTCTGACGAGACATTTCCCGTAAAGCGACTTTAAATGGAAAGCTTGAACTGAAGAGACTTTTCTCCGACAGACATGTATTTTTTTTTTTTTTGTGCGTGCTTGATAAGATGCTGCATGACAACAGTCAGCGAGTGGATGACAGCGTTTTGCATATCAAGAACAGCAAATATGAATGCTTTTATGTGCGGCTGCTCTCCCTCTGTGTGCATTCACTTTCCAAACACAGCGTAGCGCTCAGCTTCTAGCTTCCTGCCAGCTTTCAAAACCCACCTGGTCCAGGTAATGAGGGGCGGGGAGGGAGGAGCTATCTTTAGATAGCTGACATAAAGAAACTTTCTCTCATAGACAAAGCTGTGTAGACTTGACTTATACTCGATTTTCGGTCTATGGTGGCGGGTCTGGCTGGGCCGTGTGGCGGCGAAGGAGTCCACGCAGAGCAGGGCTCGGGAGGCAGCTCGGATCCCTCAGTCGGGGACCAGAGGTCTCGTTTCCGGCACGCCGGCCGGCCCGGGCTTCAGTAAACGCTCCTGCGGGCCGCAGTAGCCCCCCCCTCTGCTGCAGCTGGGCCGACAGCTCAGTGTTACAGTGTAGTTAACCACGTATGTGCAGTGACGAATGTCTCAGAAGATGTTCAGTTGGCTGTTCTGCTTGTCAATCAAGTGACATATAAAATAATAAATATATGTTTTTTGATTATTTCTTTTTGATGGCCTGCGATCTACAGTCAAATCCTTCGCGATCGACGTCATGGCAACAACAAAATGTGGTGGAAGGTCTCAGTTATCATTTTCTGTTTATTGTTTTTTTCATTTTGGAAACAACATAATTCTAAAAAGTTCTATTTTAGCTTCATAAATGAGCCTCAGTACGCACGCGCACTTTGTTGTAATGATGACTTGGGATTCTATATGCCTCTTCTGTATTTTTGACAGTAATTTTACAGAGAAAATGTCATATTCAAAGGCGAGGGAAAGTCGTATTCAACATAAAAAGACCATTTGTATTCAAACAGACAAGTTAAATGTAAAACTAAATGTTGTCTTCATATATTTTTTGCAAGGTTGTTTTATTCTTCGTCTCTGAACTCTGATCACAGAAACAAATCCGGTTCAGAATGGGTTCAAAGAAGAAAAGTAGGAGGAAACAAATGGCGAGGAGTGGCGGCGTGGGGTTGCAACGCTCTTCCTAATTAAGAGTTTTATGGGGCATATAATTTGAGTCTAGGCTGTAAACCTTAAATCAAATGGCAGTAAGTTTTAAATATAAAAAGAATAAACTGCTATGAATTTGGCTGGAACCAAAAGAAATATATAAAAATATATATGAGTATTTTTATGTTTAAAATCCAGCTGATAGCAATTTGTTGTTTTCATTTAAAACATCAGCGTCCACCACATGGAGAAGTTTTTAACAAGCGCGGTTTTTCTTTTCTTTTTCTATGCGTTCAGTTTCCATCCATATGTTCAGCCGTTTCTAATAATAACTCGATTATGGGAGCGTGTGCGATCACGTGGCGTGACTACTGCCACTGTGAACAGGTACTCGTTTCTCCATCTGGAGTGGAGATCGAGAAGAAAAGCCGACATTTGTTGATGCGCCTTTCCCTGTTTTGCATAATTTAAAGCTTTACTTCTAAGAGCACCAATTCCATAGTGTCTCAACATTGTACATATATATTTTTCATTAACTCCCAATACAGCATGCGTGCTTACATAATGATCTATGCTCCTATGTATATTTCATGCATGTTTTTCTTCTTTTTCTGCTCTTTGCTGAAGCTTTTTCTTGTCAGAGACATTAAAAGTAGATTTTTTTTTAATAATAAAAACAGATTCCACTTGACAGAAAACATACTAGCCTGCAGTACTTGGTTGATTGATGGAGGACAGGAGTCATTTTAACTAGTCTTTTTTTATTGATATTATTTCCCTAGTTTCATTTCTCGGTGTGCAAAGTGTTTGGGGGAAAAAAAGTCAAGAAAACATGTAAATGAAAATGTTTTTAAAGTTACTAATTTGTTAAAAGTGTCATCTAAAAAACTAAACACCACTAGAAACTGCATTTAATATTTTATCTTCTATGTTTTTCTGAACTTTAATCTTAAAGCTAAACATAGATGTATTGGTTGCTCCATTAGTGGAACTGGTTATTAAAATAATCATGCAATCGTGTTATGAGGTCCAAATGTGGCGTAATTGTAGTTTCAGAAAAACACGTTTGCCATGAGAAAATCCACAAATTTAAAATACATACTGGGCACTATAGGGCGCACTGGATTAGAAGTGAATGGTCCATGTTTGAACGCGTGTCATAAGATGTCTTTTAGTAACTCAGACTCTATTAATTGGGTTGATAGTAGTAACTTGTTTGTGACGTGCTACACGTTAGCCGGTTAGCCGGTTAGCCAGTTAGCGTATTCACAATTCCTGTAACTCCTTATTTTGTTTGCACGTTAAAAAAAACAAGCAAAAAAAAAAAAACCGATACCACTGAAACTACGCTAACTCCCAACCTTGTTAGTAGTAGGTACAAACTAAACACCGTCCAGCATTGCTACACAGTAGCTGGTTAGCATATTCACTATCCCCGTAACTCCCAAACTGGTTTGCAACATGTAAAAAAAACCACTGATACAACTAAACCAAACTTTACTGTCGTTGTGTCCGAATTCCTTCCCTAGTCGCTACATAGTGCACTATATAGTGTGTTTGAGTGCCCTGGAAATTTCCCAGAAGTCTCTGCGAAAAACTAGTGCGCATCGATGCTCACTAGATCGGTGGATATAGACCACAATGCATTGCGTCTGAGCAATTCTCGCCAAAAAAATGTATCTAAATGTATTTTTTAAAATAAACTATCAACGTTTTTATTTTCAGAAGACAGTGGACTCATAAATAATTGCCTCAAACGCTCATATCAATTAGATTTTAACTTCGTGAAATAGATAACGTCATATCCTCCATTTAGAAAAAAAAAAAAACAAGTAGTGAACATGGTGTCCGAATTGCTTTTAGAATCCAGGGCACTACAAAGACCCGCACTGTATAGGTTTTTAGTAGTTAGGGAGTAGGGTGTGAATTTGGACATAGCCTGTGACTGCACAAACTCCCAACTATAATAGTAATAGGTAAAACAAAACAAAAAAACTGCTACACATTAGCCGGTTAGAGTATTAACTATACCTGTAACTACCAACCTGATTTGCAAGTTGTAAAAAAATAAAAAAATAAAAACTGATGCCGCTAAAACAAATGTTACTGTGGCAACACTGACTCCCAACTGTGATAGTAATAAAGTAATAATAAAAAAACACAGTCCAACAGCACTACATGTTAGCCACGTTAACATATTTACAACACCCAACCACACAGAGTACTGTGTACCACTCAAAAACAACATCAGTAAACATAACCACAATTTTCTATCCATATATAAGGTGTTTTGATTTTAAGGCTTTTAAGTGGGCCTCATTGTGTAGAAAATAGGGTCATATAGATAGCCCATGTGTATAGCCACCATCTTTAAAAATGATCACCAATTTGGATTTTGCTCTTGGCAAAGGTGCTTTTTCTGAAAGAGGCGATCCTAAGGTACATCCACGACAAATTTAGTGTGTGTACCACAAAATGCATGATTAACCTGGTCCACCAACCAGACTTACAAGAAAGATTTTTTTTTATCTAAGGCGTGTTTTACAGTGTCCCCTCACTAAATTGTGGTTCATCTTTCACAGTCTGTTTAGCAGATTTTTGTCAGTGTAATGTTGTGTGCTTATTTGTTTATTGATTTTAACGGCACACTGTGTCCTGATTGACCTTGTCAGTCCATCTCCTCTGTACCTGTATTTCCTGTACAGAATGCATCCAGTTTGCCAAATGTATATACATTTTTGATCTCGAGCGGTCTTTGTTTTCAATTTTATAATACTTGACCATTTTTTTTTGGTGACAGTTTAAACTTTGAGAGTTAAAAAAAAAGAGAAAAGTATGAAAATATTCATGTCTGTCTGAGAAAATGTCTAGTGAGGAGATTTACAGGCTTAAAACATTAAATATTGTGTATTTCACCTATCACTGCATATTTTTAGAAGGTAACACCCGTGGTAAACGAGGGAACGCTGTATAGTGTGATCCATCAAAAGCAGATTTTCTACAAAATCCATAACGACAGACCTTTCTTTCTAATGATATGATGATAAACCCATGAGGCACTGAGCGAATTGTCTTTAGGAAACACTTTTTTTTTTATTTAGATAATGCATTTGGAGTTTTTCTATCAACTCAGGGCGTAAACTGCTGCCTCTTCATGTGGAAAGTCCTCTTTGTTCCTTGGGTGTCCATTATTGCTGGCAGGTACGGTGAACTCGAGAGCTGAAAAAATCTGCCTGATAAGCAGGAATTCTGCTTTTCTTTGACAAAGCTGGCAGTCAAAGTGGAACGGGCCAAAAATAATAGTAATAGAGGCAGTTGGATGTGATTATCTCCCACCACTGAAGAAACATTTTAATCCTAGTTTCCATAATAATGGGCATCAACTCCAGATCACTTTAAAATGATCTCAAAGAAGTTCATGAAAGGATGCCTAGTTCTGATCAAGCAGCAAACTGCAGTTTGTTGGGTGTTTGAAGGAAAGATTACGGTCCAGAGCTTTACGGGTTTCATGTTTGTACATTACGCCAAGTTTAGATTGATAGTTGCAGCCGTGGGTTTCTTTTTCCCCACATGAGGTGGCACGAAAATTGGTGTATAACCATTGAATTACAGCCCGCCACCTGCAAACACAGCCTGAATGGCTGGAGTTTTCTCCGACTCAAATGGGCCCCTTTCCTCCTGTTGCCTGGGTCAACGGCAAATCTCCCATTCCCACAATGACACAAGCCACAATACCAGGCCAGGCTGGGGGGGTTTTACATCTGAAAGCATATTTAACTTTTCCCTCATTCACTCATGAGCAGCGAGACTCTGAGCCGAGCCAAGATTAGCTTTTTTTTTTTTTTTTTTGCAGACAATGCAGTGAATTAAAGGCCACACATGGCCCCTCTCTTGTTCTTTGGGAGACCAAACACACTTCCAGGGCCAGAAACCCTTGACCAGTGCTTTCTTAAGCCTGAGGGAGAAACTAGAGGTTGTTAATAAGTATATAGCTCTGGATTTGGTCAGAATCTAACCGGACAAAAGCCAGATGGTGTGGTCGTTAACCTAACGCGATCCTAACAAATGTTCACCGGCGCCTAGAAAGGGATCTGGGTTTGAACCTTTGGCCTAAGGGCCCTAAAGTTTACATAAAAAATGTTCCAATTCTTCAGAAATATTGAATTCCCAAACAAAGGTGAATTTTAGGTTATTACACTTGCTCCTTAGTTTATATTTATGAGGAACCTTTTTTTCTTAGCCTAAATTTACTCTATAGAATATCTAAAAATATATTTATTTTACTAATTGTTCCGATTTTATAGATTATTTATATTTTTACTATCCTGCTTGACCAGCCAAAGGTATCTGAAGGCACAACATAAGTACTGCAAGAAAATAATTCAAGTGACTAATCTTAATTAATTTGTTTTACAATTATTAAATTTTTTTACAATTATTTTCTTTTTATATTATTCTATTTTGCTTAATATAACAATGCTACTGTAATGCACACATTTCCCATGAGTGGGATCAATACAGTACTTCTGATTCTGATATATAGGGTGTCCCGTCAATGAACTTACTTTGTATAAAGCACATCACACTATAAGACGCATTAAGTAGGACAAAAGAGTCCGAGATAAGTCCATCATACGTCAGACTTTATTAACTATGTTCACAGTTACGCTAGAGTATATAATACGCTAAATGCTAGCCATGTTAGAAGAGCATGTGGGCAGGACTGTCAGAGCAAAGCAACCCCACCCTCACTTCCCATCGCCCATCTGTAAATGTGCTCTTCTGCTAGCTTACACCCCCTCACACCCCTAACCTTATATAAGCGGTGCAACAATAATGTATCACCAAAAAAAATATCGGAGCTTTTATTCAGCCGTGCAGTTTTGAGCCAGATTCCAGCTCAGTGGAGGAAAACAAAGATGTGTGTGGATCTATTTGTCTGCAAGTGAATGCATCAGAATGATGTGATGTAGAAAATGCATACGGAGCAGGGAGCTCCGCCCCACACAGTTTATTTTCTACATCACAAATACATCATTTTCCAAACTGCATTTTTTCATCTGCTCCTGATTCACAACTATTTGAATAAATGAAATACTTAGTGATGCAAGTTTAGGCTTAATTTCCTCTATAAATCTCCTTCATCATAAGAAAAATGCCAGAACATGTAAAAAACACAAATGTTATCAGAGCTGGTCTTTGAATTACTTTATTTATGCTCATTTGATTTTTTTTTAAGTAGTAGTAGTAGTAAACAGATTATGTTAAAGAGTCTTTCCATACTGAGTTGTGTTAGGCTACTGTGTGGACAGGAATGACTGAGTAATAACACCCAAGAATAATGAAAATAATGTGTTAAAATACATTTTAGTGATTATTCTGATGTGGAAACACACGTGTCCGATGTTCCTCCAGATGTTCTAGTTCATAATGCTTCTTTTTGTTTTTTGCTCCTTTTTGGGTTTGTGTTCTTGCTTTTAGATGTCAAACAGAAAAATATTTCCTTAAAGGATAAAAAAATGTCCAGTCACGTCTGCGCATGCACTAATCCGCCGCCAGATTTTTTTTTTTTTTTTACAATTATTCCCAGGGATGAAAAGAAATAATAAAAACATTTTAAAAAGGAGGGGGTTTGGAGGAGTCTTTACCGAAGGGGGCGACCACGCACATTCTCTCAGCCATCCTCGCTCCCCTCTCGTTATTGTAAAGCGGTGCGTGAGCGCGCAGCTCTCTCTTCTGCCTCTGCGTGGACGGACACTCCATCTCCACGCGCTCCTCCCGGAGGATTTTGACGAGTTCCGTTCGGCTCGTGCGCGTTCACGGGCGTCTTGGACCACTGGCGTTCTCCTCCATGTGTGCGCCTGTGAGTGCGCCGTAAGCAGCAGCAGGAGCAGCAGCGCTGAGGAAGAGGAGGAGGAGGTCTGCTTTCTGCACCGCGTCGTGCACCGTGGAAATACGCTCGCCTGCTCTGGTTACTATCAAAGCGAGGGGGGCAAAAAGGAGACCGAGGGCGGCTTTGGGGGGCTTTCGGGGGCTGCCCCAGACCGCTTTGGCTGAATTGTCAACGGACGTGCTGCGCTCCAGCCGACGCGTCTCCAGAATGGTAAGCCTCGTTTCGGGGAGTGTTTTGGTCAGCTGCTCTCACGCAGAAGAGGCTGCTGGGATGCGGGGAGCCGCGGCACGCACGGCTCTGGCTTTTTTTCGTGCGTTTTTTGTCGGAGAGAGGGGAGAAAAAGAGGCGCGCGGTGGGTACCTGTCCCTCTGCTTTTTAGACCGACTCCACGCATGTGGGGATTCATGCCTGAAGAGGGATCGGAAAGTCTACGCATGGGGGGGGGGGGGGGGGGGGGGTGTGTACCATGAAACAGGTACATCCAGTAACAAAAACAAAAACCCGCACAAACCAGATTTAGGATGTTGGATCAAAGGTGTTGGCTGCGCGCGCCTTTCTGCGCCATTATTGTCCTGCAGAATACAGGAAACTCCATTTCTGCTATTTACAGTCAAATCCTCCACTTTCTTTTTGAAAAAACTGTATTATAATTTTTGTACAGTTGGGTCAACTTTGTATGATAAGGAGCTTCTGTGTGCGAGCGCGTGCGCGCCCTACTGAAAGCAGCAGGACAGAGCGAACAGCATAGCTGATATAGTTTCACTGCAGCATCACAATAACATGAATACAATTCATGAGCAGACCTGCCTTGAAACAGGGTTTTACCACTTTAAAAGAAAGAGTTCTAGAATCCCTAAAGGAAATCTGTTTATCTTTTTTTTAAATTCTGTTTACAAGGAAAAGCCTGAAAATCTGTCATCAGAGGCTGAATGCGTCCAATCAAATTAAGTGAGGATAATTAAAACGGCTCAAATGTGTAATACAGTTCTGAAGCGTTTGAGACCTGAGGAGCATGAGGCGGACCCCTGGGAGTCATTGTTGGGGCCCGGCGGCGCACAGCATAAACCAGCTTTGCACTCAGACAGAGAAAGTTGTGGGACTGGCGCTCGTGCAAACACCTACTAGTGTCTGACACCTCCAAGTCGGACCTCACGGTAAAAGATTTTTGTGTTTCAATTTGGACACTCGTGATCTCTAAATATAAAATGGTGAGATTTCAGAATATTTCTCCACTTCTCCTGTATTTGCCAGACTTTTCTCATCCTTTAAGATACCGCCGTGTGCTTAAAGGAGGGGTGTTGAACTTACAAGTACCGCCATTGGCCATCGCAGGGTGCGTGACCCCCAATATCAGAGGTTAAATCCAATGGATCCTGGGGCCCTCCGTCGTCTATAGCAAGTGCTTGGTGGAACCATCAAATGGGGAGTCTGGAGTTGTAAGGTCTCCTCGAGGTTAACCTTTTGTGGAACGAGGCCGCATTCTCGCCGTTGTCTTTGTCGTGCTGATGAGGAGCGGCGTGAAACGAGGTGGCCAAACAGCCCACCCTTTGTAGCCCCAAATGAAAAATCTGTTGCTCATCTTTTCACCTTCGTCTGTGCGCCGAACGCAGGGGATGCTGAAAGAGGAGCTTGTTATGCTCCATAACTGATTGTGGTGGAGGGCAGAAGGAGGACTGAGAGGAAACAATGAAATGCTTCTGTCCCCGTGGACCTCCTCTGGCGGGGGGGTGATGTGTATTTGAAGAAAGAGTTGCTGCAAAATGTTATTAATCATCTGTGAGACTGAGGGGAACATTTGATGGAGAAATGTGCAACTCAAAGTGCAGCAGCTGTCTTTCCGAAACCCGAAAACTTGATTGTGTGCAGAGCTTTTCAGGGCTTTTATTTTTTTAAATATTGCAGCAGCACAGAGTTCAACACACTCCACACAAGACTATTTTTAGTTGAAGCCTGAAGTCTTTCATTTTGCAATTTATACGACCTAAAGCTAATGTGCAGTTGTCACAAGTGCAGCACTTTATTGGAGCTGAAAGCCAGGCGGTGCCCCCCCCCCCCCCCTTTTTTTTTAAGACTCACTTTTGGGGACTTCTGATGTGCATACTGATTTATGATAACACATAAGCAAAAATTGTGATAAATGTCACTCTTTAGGAACATTTTCTGAGTTTCTGAGGCTGTTTGATTTCCAAGAAAGTCATTTTTTTTTTATTTTTTCTGTCTTGTTTTTTTGTCCTAGACTTCTATCAGGAGCAGAGTTTACTGCAGAAATAAACAGCATGTGTGGGTTTAGACACATTTTGGTAACTTCTGAGGTACATACTAGTTTTAAATAAAAAAGAAGTCCTTTTTTTCAGTTAATCATGCAAACAAAAGCCACGATAAACTTTTATTTACTTTTTTGAGAACGTTTTGTGAGTTTCTGTGGCTGTTTAGTTTGGATAATCTCAAATAATGTGAAGTTTTATTTTGAAAGTCTGTGTTTTTAAGCTGTGAAATCTTCCACCAGATAGTTCTTTTGGATGCTTGAATCGTTCAAACTATTAAAGACGTGAGATTGAGGTTAAAATAACTCACAAGCACCTCATTTTTGTTGTTTTTTTGTATCCCAGACTTCTATCAGGAGCAGGGGGCACCAGCAGAAAGGAAAAGCATTTTTAGTTTAAGGCACATTTTGGTAACGTCTGATTTATAATGACAGAAATAAAGCCTCTTTTTTGTGGGGTGTGCAAGGAATCATTGGACTCAAATTGTATTTGTTTTTTTTTGGAGAACATTTTGTGAGTTTCTGAGGCTGTTTGGTTTGGAAAAACTAAGATTGCATCAAGTTTGTCTTAAAAGTCTGTGTTTTTGTGCTATAAAATCTTCTACCTGATAGTTCCTCTGGATGTTTGAAACATTAAGACGTATTTTGGAAGTGAAATTGAGGTTGAAATAACTCATCTCGGGCCCCCCTCCTAGACAGAGGATAGTATTTCTCTTCCTGAAGGCGCAGCAACAGACTGCTCTTTGTTTTCAGCTCTGCAGAGAATGCAAGCAGCAGATTTTAAAAGACGACTGAAACAAAATGATAATTTGCAGGTGTGGCTCTCATTATTCTGACATCGCTGGCTTTGATGTGTTCTTGTCTGCTCAGTGTAACCACAGAGCATTAGCCTGTTCAGGTATCTGCTCTCCTCTCTTATCGTCTCCCTGCTGATATCATTTTAGATAGCAGTTTAAGTCAGCTGTAGCCATGGCTGCTATTCAGGCTTTAAAAATGGACTTTTTTTTAAGTAGATCACATGCATTTGAGCACTTCCATTATTTACTATCCTTAATCTTATTTTCATGATACTTAAATTTAGTTTATTATCAAATCAGACAAAAAAAAAAGCATCATCAAGTTCTGCTGCAGCTGTTGCTCCCTCGGCACCGGCTTCCTATTGGTCGAATTTTTTTAGATGCGGCAGATGGCGTGGTGAGATCGGCAGTTCATACTGACAATTAACTCGGCGCACTCCTAATTATAGCAGCGTGCAGGTTAAAGACGCTACCTTAGGGTTGGAATGTAAAGCAACTCAATTATAGCACTTTTACATTTCATTTAAAGGGGCGGCGAGTTCAAAGGAGGTCGAGAACGAGTTGACCTCAGTGTGGGCGGCCTAATGAAAAACCAAAAATGAAGTCAAACATTTACTATTATCATTGCGGATTTGTTAGCGTACAAGCCAACACATAAAAGCACAAAATGACTACTGTATTTTCCGCAAGATAAGGTGCACTTAAAAGTCTTTATTTACTTTAAAAAAATGACAGTATGGCTTATAATCCGGAGCGCCTTGGTTGTGTTTACTGATGGTGAAGCGATTTCTGAGAGGGACATAGGGCTCTATCAAAATGTTAGCTGTAACTGTGAAGACTGGTGGCATGTCAGATAGTGTTTTTATTGTGTTACTAACAAGGTTGTGAGTTAGCGTAGTCACAGTAACATTTGGTTTAGAGATATCAGATATTCTACACTTATTGCGAACAATGTTAGGAGTCACAGGTTTTGTGAAGATGCTAACAGGACTAACGTGGTTACAAACACGTCCTAGAGCTGGAAGGGAGGTGGATTGTTACATATTGAATCGAGATCAAACTATGATTCTTCCTATTTAACACCAATTTCACCAACTGTGAAAGTTGTCCCCCTTAAAAAGATGAGAGAGGTCTGTAATTTTCATCATAGGTGAACCTCAACTATGAGAGACAAAATGAGACAAAAAACAATCCAGAAAACCACATTGTCTGATTTTGAAAGAATTTGTTTGTAATTTATGGTGGAAAATAAGTATTTGATCAATAACAAAAGTTAAACTGTTGCTGTTTGTTGACAATGACAGCACTCAAGTGTTTTCTGCAAGTCTTCACAAGGTTTTCACAAACTGTTGCTGGTATTTTGGCCCTTTCCTCCATTCAGATCTCCTCTGGAGCAGTGACGTTTGGGGCTTTGCCCCCCACTTGCACCCCAATTTCTGAGTCAATATAAATATCATTATTGACAAATAATAAAAGATCAATACACATTTCTTTAAGCATTAGTAAAGGCACTTTAGCAAATAAAACTGTTGTTTTAATAATCATAACAACAAAACAGTTAGAAGCACTTATTTTTGATCATTTCATTTGAGATGGTCTTCTTTGCTGTTTCTATTTACCACCCTTTCCAGGTCTTCTGCCCCCCTCCTGCTCATCCATAGGAAATGGTCTAGCTTCAGCACCGCTTAAAAGGTTTTCTGTCAACTTCCTGGTTGACTTCAGCAGTCAATGGAACTTAAACATCACTGTTGCTTTGAGTCATTTTACAACAAATCCTGAAAATGTTCTCTGCAGTTTGAGCAACTTTACTGTTCCTTAACTAGAAACCACTCAGTCCTTTCATCTAAACTGACAACAGTGTTTCCAACAAACATGTTTTACAAGCTGGCTTTTCTTCAGATGAACATTTGGAACAAGTTCCAGTATGACGCATGACGTCACATAAATGATCACAAGATTTCATAATATTCTTAATTTCATATTCGCTATATTTCTTTTATTCAAATTGTTGACTATATTTGAAATAAAATCTTTTTTTTTTTTTTTTTTTTTTTTTAGAAAAAAACTTTTGATCTCAGTGTTGTTTATCTACGGAAAACCCTTGCTTTACTTTGAAGGTGTATTTAGTAAATCCAACATTAGTCTGTATTTTAGGGCAATACTTGGATTGCCTGAAGGTTTTTTTTTTTTTTTCTACTATACAATATTTCTTTTTTTAATCAGTTATTTCGGGCGTCACAAATATTCATACTTGATTTTTCGGCAACAGATTGCAGTTTTTATCGTTACAGTCCTAAAATGTATTTAGCTTTTATGAAGCAGTTTTAATGTTTCAGCTTATAACTTCATGAGACATCCACAAATATATATGTAGCTTTTAGCAAACAATTTATACACTTTTAAATTGCTGCTATTGAAACAATGAAAACAATTTTTTCTATATGATCTAAAAGGATTTCATTACTATCTGAAAAGTGCGCTTACAAAAATGTAAAAAGTAGAGCGACTATATTGGCAAGTTAACCAAGTGATTAATTGACAAATATAAAAAAATAGTGGAGAGATTATTCCCTAACGGGAAAAATAATCAGTGGATTCATCACTGGTGAAATAATCACTCGTGACAGCTTTAATGGTTCTGTCTTTTTTTTTTTTTTTTGTCATAGCAGAGGAAGCATGCACGCCCTGCAAGAATGTGGAATCCTTCATCTTTTCTTTACTAAACATGCTCCAGGAAGCCATTAAGACCGCAGACCTCAGCAGGGTTAATCATCACACACATACTTACTTGGTTTTCACAGCCTGACAATATAAGGTCATTGGAGGTTTATTTGCTGTCCAACAATAGGAGACGTGAACCTCATATTATTAAGCCATAATCCTAGTTTCCTAACTAAATGGACTTTTTTCATTAAGCTCCTGGTTGAGCTCTAAAAATCCCAAATTTGGTTGTTAAAAAAATGAAGAGTTAAAGCAGAAAAGACCTCATGGCTGCAGCCACTCATCATCTTTTTATTTTTCTTATTGATTTGCAAATGCATAAATAAAACTGCTTTGATATATATATATTATGTGTTTGTGATCGTATTACTATACGGATTTTGAGGAGACCATTTAAAGTCTGTTACTAGTCATTGGTATCGCATCAGGATAAGACATCACTTAACTCTGGGGGCATACATGTAAGCAAGTTGTAAGAAGTTGGCCAATTTGGCAATTTCAGAATCAGAAATTGCCTCTTATTTGTAGATGCCACTCCTGTTTGGGAAGAGTTTTGCAATCAAATGTAATCAAAATGCAAAATAAACCTTATTATCAATCAAAAAAATCTTTTACAAAGCTGCTTTATGAAACAACCTGGATGTTTGTTTTAGTTTTTAAGTTGAATACTTTGATAGTTGAGTGAAGTAACACTATTTTGCAAAAAGCCCGCCTGGGTTAATTATTGTTTGGTTTTTTAAAACAAATGACAAAAGTCAAGAGTTACAGCAATAAATGAGCCAAAGCAGGAATTAGCTTGTTTTTCACATGAACTCAATGTCGAACGACCAGCCAATTTTTGCCAAATACTCGATCTAAAACTGGTTTGATTCCATCTGTGAGCATTTATTTATTTTATGTTTTAAATATTTACATTTTTATTGTAAATGTAAATTGTAAATGTTCCTTGTTTCCCTTCTAGCCACAACTCCCTTGAAAGAGAGATTCTTAATCTCAATGGGACATTTCCTGGATTAAAAAAGGTTAAATAAAAAATAAAATAAAAATATTTCTACATGTGAATCCGTCAACCGGAATTCAGCTCTTTGAAAATTGTCTGTTAGCAGCTCAGAATGGCTTTACAGCGTTTGCACCATAACAAAACGATGACCTGAAACTTACAGCTTGACCACCTTGTTGCTATAGCAACGCATCATCTCAAATATGAGTATCTTTGCTTGTATTGGTGCAGCTAGCCACAGTAAGGGTGTTCATTAAAATGTTATCGTAGGTGTTTTAAGACTTTGGACAACTCTTGCTCAAGAGAGCCCCTAGTGGCAGAATAAGCAATTCGAGACTTAAACTACGTTCACACTGACCTGGGCAACACGCGGTTGAGTGGCCACTTCCAATGAAAAGTAATGTAAACTACTGTGTTGACGCGTAGCCACATACATTTTTACCACCGTTTTCAGGCTTTATATACAAAACGCATGGCCATGCCAGTCGTGGACTCGAATGTGTTAGTGACGTATGGATGGTGTTCGCTTTAATCCACACAAGTGCCAACTATTTGACATTTGGACATGGAGGAGGTAAACAGTAGAAAAGCCCCTCCCTGTTCGTCTAATGTGAACAAGAAGGGGCATTTGACACATGATCAAGAATGCGCTAACAGCCTGTAAATAGCTTAGTAGTGACTTTGACATTAAGCCCGCCTTGTTTCCTAATCTTCAGAAAAATGGCTTGAGCTGCCACTCTGTCCTCTGGTCCCACAGCGGACTCCCCCCATAGACCCTGAAGGATCGCAGGTGGACCCGTCTTCATGCTACAGAACCTCCCGGCTCCATTCTTGCAGCCTTTGCTCAAAAATCTGAAGCTGATCGCCAAAAATCAGCAACCAGACAAATATACAAAATAGAACCTAAATGCAGTGAATCAGTAAAAAAAACCAGCCTGCACTTGGTTTTTTATGGAGCCCGTGTCATGACATTAAAAAATTAAAATATATCTTGTTCCCACAGATTAATAACTCGTTCACACGAAATACTATTCTGTTCCCACAAGATAATATTGCGTTCCCTCGAAATGATTAACTCGTGCGAACGCAATAATTAATCCGTTCGAACACAATAATTATTCACGTCATAAGTCATTCACACGGATATGCTCTTAGTCCGTCCGGCCGCAAAACGGACGGACTAAGAGCATATCCATGTGAATGACTTATGACGTGAATAATTATTGCATTCGCACGAGTTAATCATTTCGAGGGAACAAAATAGTATTTCGTGCGAACGAGTTATTAATCCGTGGGAACAAGATATTAATGTGTGGGAACGAGATATATTTTCATTTTTTAATGTCATGACACGGGCTCCGTAGTTTTTAACCAATAAAAAGTGGAAATAATCAAAACTAATAAATGTGAAACATTGAACAAAAGTAAAAAGAGAAAAATATTAACAGCAGAGTTTTTGTTCACAACTTTATGCAACATTTTTTAGACTTCCAAAAACGTCATGTGCTTGAACTAAAACTGAACTGTTCTTTCAAAAATCTCTTTTACTCTCATGAAATGAAATGCTTTCATGTCGTTAAAAAGTTCTGACATTTATAGTTCTTAAAAAGAAAAAAAAAAGAAAAAGCTAAAATTCTGTATAAGGAAATCATACTATTGGAAATTAGAATTGCTGAAGAACGTCTGAGTCAAAGCTGCTCACAGAAATCTTAGCCTTAAAAATCACACAAAAAATATATTTTCAATGGCTCCCACTCATTTAATTGCTTTTCTTTCTGTGGAAGAGTGATGGACTGTGCCTGTGACGGTGTAATATTTTTGGATTGAATTATTTATCGGAAAGTATGTGTCTTATCTCTGTTTGCTTTCAGTCTGCGCCTCAAGCGGCCCTGTATGGTGCGGCTCACTTTGGCTCATGGTTCGCACCAACTACAAATACCTGACTCCAAAAGTCAATAAGGCCAGCTAAATCTAATCCCGCCGTTCTTACGGGTGAAGCAGATCTGGACTGAAGCAGGGCTTTTTTCTTTTTTTTTTTTTTAAACCAGGCGAGTAAATCGGTTGACGAATGCACAGGTAAAGTGGAAATGAAGTAGATAGCCGTGAGCCTGGAAAGCTTTAAATAATTAAACGCCAAAGCTAACTTCATCACACAGTTTGCTCTAATAGAGTAGCTTTAGCACCCACACTGACAAACATTGAGGTTTGATCATCCATCATGTACTTACAAAAAAAAAAATCTCCACCGATGGGGAGGAATTGAAGCTGACCGTTTCAAACTGCAGCCTGCGGACCGACTCCACCCAGATGTCGGGTCAATGTGTTTTACACCACTTGAGTTAAATGCACTGCAGCAAATTGCCCCTTTTGCAACTACGTGGGTATACACAGCGGTCTGCAGCAGCCATGCACTGCAGATGAGAAAGCCAACGTTTGAACTCCAGGTCCTGAGCTTGTGCTGAACTTGAGGCTGCAATAATAAGCTGCTCTGTTTAAAAGTTCGATCTTTGGGGTGGGGGCGGTGGGTTGCTGACAGCTTTCACGCTCCTCACTTCTCCCCAGCCAACAAAGTGGCATCTCACACGTTCTGCGTCTTTCGAATTCTCCCGTCAGAACAGCTTCCCAGGAGGCGTTTTGTCACGACCGCGAGAATCTTATGCAAGATAGTGAAACGGCAGTCAATTTGCAGGTAATTAAGCCCCAGTGATTTACAGTAGAAAAAGCAACATAAACATCAAGCAGCCCAGAGAGGTCCTGCGATGTTTGGAACCAAAGCAGTACCAAGACTGCAGTTCGTCTGCAGTACCAAGCTGCCTCACGAGCTGTCATCCAGTCTTTTAACTGCAAACACAAAGGTGGAACACTGAAAGGCTCTGTATTTGTGGACGTTCTAGGGCCTGTTGGTAAGATGTTTGAAACTCAAAGGCTGCTAGTTCATCAAAAGTCAGGAGTTATCAAAAGCATTGGTCACAAATGCCCATAGGGTGGGATATGGGCAAACCTGTACAGCATATCAAGGTCATAGACCACCCGGTGAGCCTGCAGAACAACAATGTTCATGCACATTTTTGTTCTACAGGCTTGCCGTTGGCGTCAGGTCATGCCAAACACGGCGGCATTCACGTGCGGTCAGTATGGGCCAGCAACCGCACTTTACTAATGAGTGTGCAATAAGGGCACGGTACGACAGCATCGTCTGTCCGTCATCAGTGTGTGCAACTAACATTAGCCTTACGGATACATTTACCACACGCACGACAATCGTATGTTCCATATTCACGAGCTCATTTAGGGCGGACGTACGAGCCTCACAGGTAACACAAAACACAGCACCTGTAGGGGTCAACCAATGTGTGGGTGCATTCAACTGATGCCTTCATCACAGCTGCTCTATGCTGTACACACACAGGTTCTTGAGCACTTTTAGCATACGATGTTAACACTAGACCAGGGGTTCTCAAAGTTTTTGTAGTGGAGGGGCCAAATTAGGAACTTGACATTAGACTGGGGGCCAACTTTGGTGAAAAAAAATGGATAAAAAAAAAGGTTGTTTTTAATAGCTTTAATGACCAAGCGTCATTCGTACAGTTAACCAGGCCTTACAGAAGTTCTCCCTGTTGCGGTCGGAGGTTGCTGCCCTGATCTTCTACTCATCTAGTAATTGTATCATTTGACAGACTTTCAATGTCAGCTACTTTCTGCATACATTGTTTTTGCTCTTATCAACAGTTGCTCTGTCTTAAAAATTCTTTTAAAAGATTTCATAGACATTATTTTTGGTCAAGAGTTGTGGATGGCTGGGTCCCTTTTGCATCTTTTCTGTCTCGTCTGGATCGGATTTGAATAACATGTTAGCGTTTTCATGGCCAGCTACTGCTAAACTTCATGCACGGTGTGTCATAATTGATATTTTTTTACCTTGAAAAACATACCAGTGTAATCGCTCCATCATGGGATTGGACATTCCGCCTGCAGCCATCAGGAAAGCTCTGGAAATGCTTATCTTGGGAAAAGGAGCGATCAGATTTTCATGCAAGTCTGGATTTATGTGGGTCTCACTAATCTAGCCGATCAGATAGCTGTCTCGGAGAGGAAACCATCGCCTTTGATCATGTCCCTGTGTCTGTCACGCCAAGTCAAGGGTCATCTCTGCAGATTACCAGGCGTGCTGCGGTCACCTGTACGTCGGCGCTCCCGGAGCCAAACGGCTGGTTCAGACGCCACTCAGCATCATGCCCGGGGCTCCTTTTATTCTTGAGTTCATCGCAGCTTTATTTAATCCAATTCTGCAATGAGATGTTTTAGAAAAGCGGCGTTGGTAGATCAAAGAAGAAATACTGGCATCCAAGAAGGCTGCAGCACTCCATGGAGGTGTTCAGAGGGAGCAGGAGATTTGAAGAGGAGTTGTCAATACATTTCATGCATGTTAGGCAGCAAAGTGGAGTGATAGCTCTCTAGGGGGATGGCCTTAAGCTGTTATTCTATAAATATTAATAAGGCCAACGAGTCTGCCTTGAAGGAAAGCTAACAGTTTGCTGGTGTCATAGGCAGGGCGTCGGTGTGGCGCGCCGTGAAGAGGCTGATGAGATAACATAGAAGTGGTAAGATGACATTTGGTGACAGAGCTCATTTTTCAAAACTGAAATGCCATCACTGGAAGGGGAAGCAGAGCCGGTTGACCTCCTCCTTACAAAATCCTGACGTGGTAAACAAAACCCTCTGTGAGCCGTAGGTTTTATTTATTCCTTGCTGAACATAAATTAGCATGTTTGGTGAAGCTGCCACTCGGTGCAGGATTGGAACCTGCCATCATATCAGAACGTCTTTTTAGTTTGATTCTAGGCAGTGGCCGAGCTAGAACATGTTATATGGGGGGGCGGGGGCAGAAGTCTAAGGGAAGAGCAGAGTCGATGCCCATTATAAAAAAAAAGATAAGAAATACTGTTTTATTATGATTACTTTTATTATTTATATTTAAACAGCTGTTCTTTTAGCTGAGATACTATTACTAATGCTTAAATTAGCTTGTAGGGATAATATTTGTCTATAGTGATACTCAAAAATTGTCCCCCTATAGCTTCCGCCCCTTATTCTAGGTTCTAGCGATCTGAGAGATAATTGCAATTGTTTGGGTTTGTACTTTCCTGGGCATCAGAGCGCCTAAATGCTGGAAAAACAGGCCGCAGAAGACATTACTGTGCCAAAACTTACTTGTCATCTGCAACAAAGACTTGGCGACAACAGGGATGCTTTGAAATGCAAAGTGCTCTTTTTTTCTTTGTAGGTATTTTCATGCAACATATGTGCAGCTTCTGCTTATTTAAGGAGTTGCTAATTTAAAGGGATAATGAAAATACTTGTAGTGAAAATCAAAGTAAAGCTGCAAACTAACAGTTGTGTTGTTCGTTGACTAATCTGTCAAGCACTTATTGGATGATTCCCAATTGTTATGAAGCATCTATTGTGGTTTGTGTGTTTTGTTGCTCAACAACAACAGCAACAACAAAAACAAGATATTGTTGTGTTTATCCTGACAGCATCAGTTTCAAGGTCGCAGCGGAGCGGATCTCTGGTGTTGCTTTTTAGTGTAGACATAGTTTAGTTTGTTATAAATTGCTCAAAAATCACCTGATCTTAATAACTTTGCTGTATTTTCCAGCTTTTATTCAGTATCGGTGCTGATGAGTCGGTCATTTAAGGCCTAAACCAAAAATACAGATATTCATAGAACAATGAAACATTTGACCAAAGTTTTTGTTATATTGTGAGCTCTCCTAATGCCCCCCCCCCCCCCCCCCCCCCCCCACACACACAATATAGTCAAGAGAAATGTAAAATTAGCTGAACACTCTAAAGTGGCTATTTTGGTGACCCTAAAAGTCTAAGATTTGACTAAGGGTGTTTTCACTGTTTGTTTCCAACCCAGTTGGAACCTAGTTTTAATAAATCCCTGGAGCTTTGATGTTAACAAATGTATCAATGATTAAAGACCCACTATTATGAAAAACGTGTTTTTAACATGTTCTTGTGGCATTTTTCTCATGATGGGGGACATATTTTAGGAAAATTGAAACTCAAAATTGCATTTCTGAGTATTTCTTTTAGTAAAGTTGTTTGAATCAGGAGCGGACAAAAAAATGCAGTTTGAAAAAGATTGTAATTGTGATGTAGGAAATACAGTGGGCGGGGCCATGAGCTCCTTGCTTCAAAACGTTATCCCTCTAGTTCAAAACTGTACGGCTTGATAGCCCCAAATACTACTCGCCATGTGTGGGGAGCGTGTAAACAAATGAGTGATGGGAAGAGAGGCGGGGTTGCTCCACGTCAACAGTCCCCACCCACTACTCAGACGGGAATTTCTAATAAACAACTGCCGTTTTGCAGAAACTATGTCGTAGAAAACGACACAGTCTTTTAAATTTTGCCAATAAATTGCATAATTATAATTAAAAGACCACTGAGAACACGTTTACAGAAGATGATTAGTGAGACTAACAATGTAAACAAGTTTGAGGAAATGTTCATTTGAGAAGTTTTTCCCTCTCATCTTGGTTAAAACACAAAATAAAGTTGATTTTGCCAAACTTTTATTATGTTTTATAGAAAATTTACAGTTATTCATTTGTTCTTTGCTCTCCTATTTAAAAATGATCTAATCAATTCCTCCTGTCCTCAGTAAACGTCTCTGTTAGATTTACAGACACATTATGGAAAGATGTGGGCTCAGATTTCCATCTCTGTGCGGTTTGCTGGAGGTTGATCCCACCAACCTTTTACCAGAGTGGAACAGTAATGTCAAACCGTAAATTCTAGCTGCCCAGGTGTTTTTTTGAGTTCCTTTTCTGGACGGCAAGAGAGCCAAGTGATTCATGACACCTAAATACACAACAGGTCGAGCCGTGATATTTAAGAGCTCTGGGAATATTTACATTGAAAAACTGGAAAGCAGGCTTCCTCCAAATGTGCTCCATACCTCCTAACGCTCCATTTATCTGCTCCAGCTTTGGCATTTAAACCAAAAAGAAATATGTCTGTTATGGTAACAACAAAAATAGGCTTTTTCCTGTGTGCCAGAATGAGCCACATTTGTTTTTTTGCAGATGACGTGCACATTATATTCCCCGATCATAAAACCTGCCTCTAATACACTTTTTAAACATAAAATAATGCAAAAATAAGTTTATTTTTGTTAAAACTTTGATGCTTAAACAGACTGAAGTGTTTCTCTTGACCACACATGAAGCAGTCAGAGGCGTATTGATGCAATCCCCATGATGCCTTCAGCGGCTCTGCTCGGCTTTTCTCCTGCAGCGGCAGCATTGTGCTGCACATGCGTGTCATCACCTCCTGCAGTAAAAATGCAGCAGGAGCAAACAAGCTGCTTTGGCACCGACGTGTGCACGTTTGTGCCAGTAGGCAATAAAAAAAAAAAAAAACACATTTGCAAAGACTGAAGCGTGTTTTGATGCTGTTGTCAGAAGTGAGCCTCACTTCTGCTGTGGGTTTTATGAAGGAAATGTGCCGTATTAAAAACATTTGATTATTTTATTTATTTATTTTAAGAAATTCAACATAGTTTTATCTAGGATGTAACAGTAGGTCACATTTTTTGCTCCAGAAGTTGTTGTTAATACTTTTAGCTTTATTTCGTACTTCTGTGAGGAAATGTGTCTGTACTTCAGAGTAAAAGTCTGTGATGAAAACAGATAGAAGCAGCTTTTCAACTGTGTGGGTCGGATTTGTTCCTCGCCAGCTCGAACCATTCGTGACGGAGTTTGTGCAGGAGCCGATTAATAAACATCTTGAGTTTCTTCTTTGGATGTCTGTTGGGAATATATGTATCGGCCAGACTGTAAGAAGTCTGAGATTTTCACATTAGTTCTTTACATCAAGTACAACATTTAAATGGGGAAATATTAAAGGGTCTATATCATGCAAAATCAACTTTTTGAGCTTTTAGGTGTATTATAATGTTCATTCCTCCCTATAAGTGGTATTCCTCCAAAAACCTGCTCTGGGAGCACAAGCCCCTCTCGACCCGTGAAAACGAGCGGGTTTTCACGAGCTGACGTTGGCCAGTGAGAACAGCCTCTTCCAGGAAGAGTCTGCGCTGCTGGCTCCGCCCACAGGCTAACACAGACGCCCACTTTCTCCACGGAGCTAGCGGTAATCGGCTAAAGCCTTTCATTTTAAATGCACAATACTGTATATCTTCCAAATTGTGTCCCGTCTCCAATAAATGCCGGGTCTAACAGCTGTTCCTTACTTTGGTTGTCGGTCTCTGATAGCGGCCGGACTTTTTTAAGACGCAAAGAGCAAACGATTTCCTGCTGGAGGTGTTAAGATAGCAAGCGAAGAATCAGAAAAACTGATTTTTAAGTGGATTTTTGAGCAAAGATGAAAAGGTAGGCGTGTCTCCAGGAAAATGATCCGCATGAGAGCACACCTTGTGATGGACTGTTGGAGCATTATGGGTACTGTAGTCAGGGGCATCACAGTACTCTTCAACCGTTTCTGAATGGGTTGAATAAAGTTGGACTTATCTGGCTGTTCTGTTTCGCCTAATGTGGCTAATAGTCAAAAAACTACTCTGCTTTTTCAAATGAAAAGCATTTTATCTATTTATTTTTACCAGAGAGTCACAACAGAGGGGTGAGGAAGCCACATGTGGCCCTGGAGCGTCAACTCACGGATCCCTGATCTAGAAAAAGTTCTGGAATTTTGAGAGTGCCAATTGAATTACGGCAGGGCTCGACATAGCCATTTGTCCGCTGGCCCGGTCCTGTTTTTAGAGCAGTGCGGACCACAAGACTTTATTTTTCACTTGTCCGCTCGGGCCACTAAAATATCTAACGGTTAATATATTTTTCACCTTTTTCAATAAAGTATATTTTGCGAAAACGTGTAAATTTACCTCGTGTTCATAATTTATTTTTTCTGCTAGTCCTGTGTTCAGACTTCAAGGGTTTCTATGGGAAACCTTTGATCACTTCTCCTTCTCTCCCGCCTGCTGCGCGCAGCTTTCACTGAAGAGCACCACGCGGCACGCGCTCACTACTTTTTTTTTTCAAACTTTATTGAATGTAACAATTCAATACAAAACAATATTAAACAGCAACAACGAAGGCACTAGCCAGTGGGTTATTATTACATTCGATTATAAATCCGACGCCGTCACTGAAGAGAGACTGAAGCATGTCAGAGATGTGGAAGACATGGCAGGAATAGATAGGAGTATGTTAGATGGAGTAATGGGTGGAATTAGTAGTATAGACAGCAAGATATTGAATGAATGCATTGAAGATGAAACTGTATGCACTAAGCTTTAAGCTGAAAAACAAAGAATCAAAGGCAACTCCAAATACCTGAATCTCAGACTCTAATGCAGTATAATGTCAAAGTACTTCATTTTGTTTTTCTTTACAACACTGTAAGCAGTAAGTATTTCTAGTTAGCTGAATGATCTCAGTTAGACCTGCACGTTATGAGGAAAACTTGCGATATGCGATATCAGAGATTAAAATTGCGATAACGATATAATTTGCGGTATATAAACAAACAGCAAAATAACCAAATAACCATTCCTACTTCATTGCAACAGTTTAAAAATTATACTCCAAATGACCCTCGTTGACATAGGTGACTAACATCTAACATAATAGGGTTCCACCTGATTGGTCAACAACGTGAAGGTGTCCATCCGATTGGTCAAATGCATAAAGGGATTTATTTGATTTGTTAAATGGTTCAAGCTGCCATTAGATTGTTATAACACATTTAAGGTTTATGATTTATTGCGATATTTGCCGTCTTTTGCGATATGCATATTGCAGAGCTGAATTTTGCGATAACGATAAATTTGCGGTATATTGTGCAGGCCTAATCTCAGTAATTTATTTTTATTTAATTTTTCAATTATTTAACTTAATTAAGTAACTAAAGTAAATAAAAAGTAAATGTAACTTTGCAACAGTAACAAAAAGCAGAACCTCAAGGCAGTCAGAGCAGAAAAGTAAATAAAACTTCTTAACTATTGATTACGAACAAATGTGAAATAGCAGTGATTAGAAGCAGCATGAAAACTTCTGAACTAGTGTTACCTACTACACTGCAGTGCTCTCTTCAAAACATCTGATACAGACTAGAGCAGATTATAGTTTGATATGGTCTATTTTCAGTCATTGAAAAGTGTATAAATAAGTGCTAGATGTCACCAGAATGCACCAAATTGCACCATATTAAATTTTTCCGGGGGGGGCATGCCCCGGGACCCCCCTAAAGTTGCAAGCACCCGCGGAGCGGCGGGTCGCGCTGTGCGCGGTGTCGGGCCAGTAACTTTCAGGCAGGGCCAGTAACTTTCAAAAACTACTGGCCCTGTGGGCCAGTGCAAATTTCTGGGCTATGTCAACCCCTGTACGGTTTTGAAGAATCGTACAAAGTTTGACTTTTCAACAGATCATAGAAAATTAGCTTAGCATTGCATGTGTGTGGGTTGTTTTTATTATTATTATTATTTTTTTCTTTACTACAGTCGGCGTAAAACCATGTGATCTTTGCATTCTGCAGTGTTGGGATTGGAGGAGCACATGTTTTGTTTCACGGCGAGCGTCCGGCGCCGAGGCTCAAGCGTCTGGCTGTCATTCTGATGTCTGGTACATGTGCAGTGTTCAATATGTAATGGGGTTTGCTGAGCACACATGCATTAACGCTGCAGAGCTCCTCCTGTGCTTCAAGGCCTCTGCCAGCTGCTTTGGAGCTAAAAGGATTTCCATGCGCACGTTCAACCAACAGCAAATATGAGAACACAGTGTTGCCGTATGAAAGAAGCCCCGCCCCCTTTTCTCTTAGAAATTGTGAGTGATAATTGGTGCTTGGTGCAGTCATGACTGTTTCTAACACTGCCAGTTAAGCTTATGTTTGGGAAGAGAATGGTATGACGAAAGCTCTTGGTCTCATTTCACTGGCATGTTGTCATTCCATGTTCCACAATTACTGGTCGCAGTAATTCCCAGTTGAACAGAAAGATGGACCGTTCCCAAACCTGAGCCGCTTTGAGGGCTGTCAAACTGTCACGGAGCAGAAAGACGTCTGTGACGCCGCTGCAAAAACTGCCTGCTTAGTTTGGGACAACATTGTCAAAACAAAAGTGGTTAAACCTGCCCATTTTTTCCCCCCACGTTTCTTTTTTACTACTTGAATGGAAAGGAAAAAGGAAACGGATCAGGAGAAAATGAGAATTTTTGCTTCTCCCTGTTGGCCCCAGACGCTGCCTTGTGTCTTTGCTCCTCTTTTGCTCCGTGTGAAATGCTTAAAAACTGGTTTTAAACAGGTTCCTGTGCCAATTTACTCATGATGGAGGACAAATATGAAGAAATATTAAGCCTAAAATTGTGTTTCGGATTATTTCTTTATTCAAATCACTGTGAATCAGAAGCTGACGAAAAAATGCTGGTTGAAGAAGAGAAGGGGATCTAGCTACAGACAAGATGGCGCCTAGACATAACTAGCCGGAAGCAGAAAAATTAGGTTAGATTTATCCCAGTGTTTGACCAACCAATAGTCAGGGTGATGTGGTGTAGCACAAAGAGCCTTTATGTCAGTCATTCTGGTAAATCAACACAGATACGTTTTTACACTTTAAATGTATAACAGACCCAGCAACATATTTGTCAGCCATGCATCTGTGCTTTTATTTTTAATATTTTCTACTCTGGGATCTGAGCACTCTCAGACCAACGCATTAAAAGCTAACTCGCTGTGCGCTGGCATTTGGTCAGGAGCCTTTAGCCTGGAGGGAAATGCCTCACTTTTCTATATTTCCTTTTAAAAAAAAAAAAAAAAAAAAGCTTTGGTTAGTCCTCACTGGAGTGATGGAAGCTTTCTTTTATTTGAAAAATTGCTGCCAAGGAAACACCTGCCAAAGCAGCTCCGTATTGGTGAAATGGAAGATGGCATTCATGACAAACCCGCACTGATTCGAACCCTGGCGCACCTCCACATTCTGCCTTTTGGATTCACATGCTACTTCTCTGATCCACATGCTGCTTCTTGGATCCACATGGTGCTTCTTGGATCCACATGCTGCCTCTTGGATCCACATACTGCTTCTTGGATCCACTTGCTGCTTCTTGGATCCACATGCTGCTTCTTGGATCCACATGCTGCTTCTTGGATCCACATGCTGCCTCTTGGATCCACATGCTGCCTCTTGGATCCACATACTGCTTCTTGGATCCACTTGCTGCTTCTCGGATCCACATACTGCTTCTCGGATCCACATACTGCTTCTTGGATCCACATGCTGCTTCTTGGATCCACATGCTGCTTCTTGGATCCACATGCTGCCTTTCGGATCCACATGCTGCTTTTTGGATCCACATGCTGCTTTTTGGATCCACATGGTGCTTCTCGGATCCACTTGCTGCTTCTTGGATCCACATGCTGCTTCTTGGATCCACATGCTGCTTCTCGGATCCACTTGCTGCTTTTTGGATCCACATGCTGCTTCTTGGATCCACATGGTGCTTCTCGGATCCACATATTGCTTCTTGGATCCACATGCTGCTTCTTGGATCCACTTGCTGCTTCTCGGATCCACATGCTGCTTCTCGGATCCACTTGCTGCTTCTTGGATCCACATGCTGCTTCTCGGATCCACATGCTGCTTCTTGGATCCACATGGTGCTTCTCGGATCCACATATTGCTTCTCGGATCCACATGCTGCTTCTTGGATCCACTTGCTGCTTCTTGGATCCACATGCTGCTTCTTGGATCCACATGCTGCTTCTGGATCCACATGCTGCTCTTGGATCCACATGCTGCTTTTGGATCCACATGCTGCTTCTCGGATCCACATGCTGCTTCTTGGATCCACATGGTGCTTCTCGGATCCACATATTGCTTCTCGGATCCACATGCTGCTTCTTGGATCCACTTGCTGCTTCTTGGATCCACATGCTGCTTCTAGGATCCACTTGCTGCTTCTCGGATCCACATGCTGCTTCTTGGATCCACTTGCTGCTTTTTGGTTCCACATGCTGCTTCTCGGATCCACTTGCTGCTTCTTGGATCCACATGGTGCTTCTCGGATCCACATGCTGCTTCTTGGATCCACTTGCTGCTTCTTGGATCCACATGCTGCTTGTTGGATCCACATGCTGCTTGTTGGATCCACATGCTGCTTCTTGGATCCACATGCTGCTTCTTGGATCCACATGCTGCTTCTTGGATCCACTTGCTGCTTCTTGGATCCACATGCTGCTTCTTGGATCCACATGCTGCTTGTTGGATCCACATGCTGCCTCTTGGATGCTCTTGCGTCGTGGCCGCCACCTCGCTCCATGTCCTCCACCCTTGTTGCAAAGAACACCACGTTGGTTGACCAACTGATCAATAGGCCAAACAATGGGTCAAAGTCTTTTAAACAGAGCTCCCCTGTTGGATCACAAAACACATGTTTCCTCTACAATGATTTTATGCAAACCTTTTCTAGGTTTCCAGCCTAAATGCAAACGTTTACGCTACATCTGTACCTTTTTGTTGTGATGTTTTTCCTCTCACATGATTTAAAACACGTCTCTAAACACATTAAACAAATTATTACATAAAAGATTCAACTAACTATGAGGCAATACGATACGATCTAGATTTTTTTTATAATTCATTTGGTATTTAAAACTATTAATGGAAATGCCTTTTAACAGAAAAACTCTCGTTTTCTTCTTACTGGCAATTTTTATCTTAAGCAACAAAAACAAATGTCTTTGACATCACAGCTTCAAACACAAAAACCTGATAAAAAATGTCATTTTAATTTATCAAGTGTTGTTTGCAGTGTTTTGAAAGAAAATGGTTTAGTGCACACATCCCTCACTGTGACTCACCTTCAGACAATTCTAAGTAACCTGACTTGGTAGAAGCAAGCTTGTGATTGGACGGCTTTTTGTGTATTTAAAACGATAAAGACAGTGGAGAGCGCAACAGAAATTGATTATTTACTATCCAATCGATTTTATACCTTTTTTGGAACATAATCTTGCTTGTATTTGTGGTTTTAACCTGATACTACTGTCAGTTTCAGCGCCTGATTGATTTTCCGATACCTGTCTGTATCCTTTACATCCATTGACTATATATAGTAATTGGACTGAGTGTCCCTACCCCCTCACGTTATAAACAGAAAGTACCTGCTAACTCCAAGAAGCTGAAATCCTATAGACCTCTATAGAGAAAAAAACAGCAAATACTCCGTCATTGTATTTGTCAGAATAATGCTCTTGATCTGCAACCTTTTTTTTTAAACATTTTCTTGATAATCTTTTTTTTCATTCTATATTTTTCTTTATAAACTCGCCAATCAGAAACCTTAATAAAAGTAGGTGCTCCCTGCTGGCCCCCAGTCTCAAAGTTCAAAATGTTCCTTTGACAAATTGTGTAGGCTGCTTTCAAATGGAAGGGGCGTGGCCGTCCAACAAGCTCACTCCTGATTGACGAGAGTGATTGCCATAGAGACGGTGACTCAGGCTGACGAGAACCTTAATGACGTTGTCTGGATCCAACATGACTGGCATTCATATCGTGAAAAGATGGCGATTGAATGAACTTCGTTTGGCTCAGTCCAGGTCTTCTATACAGTCAATGTTTACATCTCTATTTTAAAGGCAGCCAACACTAAGGTAAATGTTAGAGGGTGATGAAGACACAACAATCTGTTTTTATTGGAGTTTAGATACATGCAGATGACAAAATATCAAAGTTTTAATTTTTTATTTCTAATAAACGACTGCAGCTCTGCAGAACCGATGCTTTGGGGATTTTGGCTAAAAACAGCATAATAATAATAATTCAAAGATCTCTAGAAACAATTTTAAAAGTCAGAGTGTGGATTTTTTTTCCATTGCAATAAGAGACAACAGGGAGTGGGCTGGGATTTGTGGTGTCGTCATGAAAAGGTGTTGTTTCCAGCCTCGAAAAAGTGTTCTTCTAAAGATTGTGCTGCAGCAATATGTACCAATAAATATGTGAGGTGGAAAAAAGGTTTGAGATGAGACAAAAGTATTAAATCTGTCAACCCACAAGTGGATGAGCATTGCTGTTTGTCTTAAACCATTAGTTACCTACATTTTCCTTCCACTTTGCATCATTTCAGACAATCTTTTCAACTAAAGCTTAGCAGAATGCTTTCCTTTTCCGTGCGCACACACAAGCAGAAACACTGAGGGAGCTTATGAGATTTAGATGAGGGCTGGAAAGGCTGCTGTTGTGCTGAGCTAAAAGGAAATCATAAAAAGGAAACTGCTGTTCTTAAGTAGCAGGAGATATACATTTCTGGCAGCTGACACGCTCGTAACTCCTGTTTTACTGATTTAGTTTTATTTGCCAGCATCAGATCAAGGATTTGTGGCTTGTAAGCAATCTGTGACATTATGACATGATGGGTTTTTTCAAGAAGAGAAACCACAACGCAAAAACAACAACAAGGCTTACATATTTACACCAAACATGTCAGCCTAAAGAAAACAAGTCAATAAAACATTATAATAATCAAACCCATTTACCATTGATAATGAATCAATAATGACTTCCTGGGTTGGTCTGCTTTTATCTTATCAAATATGGAAACTTAGCTGAACGCTGGTCCAAATAAAAATGAAGGTTCTGGATAATCTGCAAGTGCCGTTAGCAAAGCAGCTTTCTAGTGCGGACCAGTCGTTGTTTCCTGATAGTTTGGTCTGCTCTCAAAAGTGCAATGTGAAAGCAGATCAAACCAGTTGAAGCTGTGCTGTTGTGGAATGTTTCCTACCTGTTCTTAGTCTGCTGTCTTAGAATGATTGGGTTGAGAATTGATGAAATGGTTGATGGGCGACAGCGAAACATCACACACTGTCTGAACCATCCTCACTCTTGAATGACATGAAAGGAATTAGCCACTTTTTAATATGTTGTTGATGCACTTCTTAAAATTCACCCACAATCCTACCCACTAATTGTAATTCATATTTTGCGGAGTGCTGTTTTGTATTTTATTTTTCATTGTTTTTGTCAAAACACCAATGAATGACACGTCAGCAGTCATTTCTGATGACATTGATTTTTTTTAACCCTTTAACACCGCAGACATCACGGGCGAAACCTACATAACACACGCTCTTTGAACGACTACACCTCTATGACCGTTTACACAATGAATGTAAATCCAACCGATTTTGACTCGGCCAATATGTGCCAATATGCAACACTTTAACGATTACGTTGATAAGCATTCTTGTCAAAACACCAATCAATGACATGTCAATACAGGGTTTTTCTGATTACCGTATTTTCCGCACTATTGGGCGCACGTCAATAAACGCTCTATTTTCAGTGTATCTCTCAAAATCTCTTCAACATCAGTAAACAAACAGAATTAGTCTATATAGGCACTCTGGATTACAAGGCGCTGTGTTTTTTTTTAAAGGTTTTTAAGTTAACGGTAACAGATTTTAGTTTAATGTCCCCAAAAGTTCCAGCACAGATTTACCACAGATGCTATTTGTTGCTTATTTCTAAAGCAAACAACAGGTCAGAAAAACAACTAAAAATGGATTCATGTGCATAAAAGGCAGCCTCCCCTCCATCCGCTCTTATGCCTTATTTACATTTAGACTCTTTGTCCATTCACGCCACGGATGTGAATCGGCTGATTTAGGATCAGTTGTTTAAGCTAATGTTCTGAAAGCACGTCATTACTGCATATGTGCGCAAAGCTACTTTTGTCTTTCATCAGAATCTACTGGAATTATGTTTATTGCTAGAACGGTTGAAGAGTTATGGTAGCTGGAAGAACATTAACACTGGAGCCAAAGGTCCGGTTTTTAGAGGGTTCAATAAGAGGATTTATTTACATTTGATTTTTATTTAAATCTTGTATTTGTTTCTGAAAATGTGAACCTCGTTCTGCACAAAAATAACTTTTAAGTTCCTAAAACTGTATATATATTTATATTAGTTTTGTTTTAAAGCTCTCCCTCCAACTGTGGTTGTTGATGTTGGAGGAAAAATGATCCTAAACTTGGATAAAACTCCCAACTAAAACTACAACAGAAGGCTTGGATCCCAACATTGTGTGTGTGACTGAAAACAGCTTTTCAAAGCTGCGGCACTGATCTTTATTTTCTAAGGAGTTAGCGATGAGAGGTATCGGCGTGTAGCGCCGGCGTTTAAATGACAGAAAGTGTGCGTTTCACTCAGTTTAGCTGAGACAGCACAGAAAAGTCTGGGATTCTCCGCTGCTGTCAAAGAGTGCGAGACGCCATCAATCGAGGATTTGGAGGAAACCCCTGCTTGTTTCCAAACTTGTTAAAACACAGAGATGGTGTTAACACGCTCTGTTCCACTGCACAGCCCCCTTCTCCGCACACACAGACGCGCCCCCATCCTCCACCGCCGTATCCAAACACATCCCCTTTCAAAGTTGAGTAAACCTGCAGAGAAGCGAGCGGCAGGAGCTTAGCCCTGATTTCGGTGCGGTGGAGGAGCCAAGGGGCCCAGGGGACACTCAGGTTACTGGCTTCGAATCCTGCAGTATTAGCAGGGCACAGTAAAATAACAGCCTGCCATCTGGAACCTATGTTAAAGCCATCCTGGCCTTGCAACGTTCAGTCACACTGACCTCAATTAAGTGTTATTTGTTCAGTATTTTTATTCTCTTCTGCTTTCAGAACTTTCTTTTCCACATTGTAACGGATGCCTGCTCGCACGCTATCTGATCCAAGTTACATTTTTTTCCCCCCCAAAACCAGCTCTTTTATTCTGCATGAGCTTTCTCATTAAACTTTAAGCTATTCCACCTCCGAAGAGGTTTCAGGAGGAGAGCACCTTAAGAGCGCTGGGATAAAGCTGCTCTTTGTGCTTGAGAGCTGCGGCATGGTTTGCTGGGTTAGAATGGTGTTTTTTCGGTGGGCCCTCATGCTCATGGCTCAACATGGTCTATCTTGACCCCACTTAAACAGGAGACAATGAGCGCACTTGAACAGGGTGGGCCTGTTTTGAATCTCGCTGCTCCTCATTTTCTTCAGCAGTAAACGAATATTTTTGAGAAGCTTTCCACAATTAGAATGCTCTGTCATTTTGATGAAATGCAAATTTTCAGTTTCCCTGAATTTCAACCTTACAGAGCAAGAGCTTTGGGGGCTGGTGAACTCTGACCAGCCCCCAAATATAGCTTGTACAAAGTACTAAAGTTGTCTTTGTTGCCAGGTTGGTTTGCTCTCCTGAAAGGAAAAAAAAATGAAGCTTCCCATCAACTAGGTCCTAAAAATTTAAATAGGTTTCCATGGCAACACTGGATAGCTTAGTTGGTTAAGTGCAGACACACGGGAAACCACGGTTTCATTCCCAGGGGGCACAATGAGCTCCATCCAGTGTGGTTTCTTGGGCGAGACCCTTTGCGGTACTGATGCTTAACTATGTAGCCACAAGAGGGACCAAGTCTGGGTCCCCCCTGTGCCGGTCCCCAGCCCGGATAAAATACAGGGTTGTGTCAGGAAGAGCATAAACATTTCTGCCAAACCACCTGTGGCGACCCTAGAAGGGATATGCGGAAAGGTGAACAGCATCACAGTTTAAGCTCCTACAAAAGGCCGTGCTGCTTAAAGTCCCACTCTGATTATCTTTGGATCCATTTTAAAAGCATTCACGATGGTCTTAAATTTGATTATGCCATTTGTAATCAAGATCATCAAAAAAAAAAGCATTTACGAAAGGACAAATGCGACAAAATATGCCAACTTTAACAGTTAAAACACGAACAAAAGAAGTTTATTAGGAGTTGTGTAGCAACCCCGCCCCCTCTTCCAGTCACCCATACCTCATTGTTTACATGTTCTCCTGTTAGCTTTAAGTCCCTCACAACCCAACATTACTCGTGCAACAAAAGGGCGAGCAACATCAGAGATTTCCAACCATGTAGTTTTGAGCCAGATACCAGCAGAGACATACATAGATTCTTCTACAAGTGGATGCATCAGACCAGAGTGGAGCTGGGAGTTCGTCTATTTTCTACATCGCAAATGCACTCTATTCCAAAGTGTGTTTTTTTCATCTGCTCCACAACGATTTGACTAAAGAAATACTCAGAATTATAGCTTAAGCTTAATCTTCTTAATAATTTTCTGTCTGACATAAGAAAAATGCCAATAGAACATGTTAACCCCCCCCCCCAAAACACCACTTTCATCAGACAATTAACAATTAAATTAGAGGTGGGAGTGTGACTGGCATTGATGCTTGGACAACCAATGACGACTGACTGAATTTCCCGAAGCATTCCCAAAGGAAGGCTTGCAACCAGCTAATTCCCCTAATAATATTGATGTAATTAGGAAAACTAGCTCTCATTTGGGCTTTGTTGCATTTTCAAAACCACATTTGCTAAATAAAGCTCTAGAGGAACACAACAAGAAAAACTGTAACAAAGAGAAACTAGCATGACTTTTTTTTTTTTCTAAACAAGCCACAAACTTCCCACTTTTATTGTGTTCTGTCTTAAAATGACCCTTAAACATTCTCATTTGACTAGCATGCTTCTCGCCTCTTGTGGCTAATTAGCATAAGCAGCACAGCTTGCGTGGCTAATCATTGCGTCTCTGCAAGCTAAAATTGCCTAAACTCTTTCTCCATTACTCTTTTGTAGCTACTCATTTACTGTGTACACCAATAAAAAAAGAAGTTTTTAATGAAACAAATTGGCAAAGCAAAAGCTCCGTAGATTAAATAATAAAAACTTGCAGTGGTTTTAGCTTTCCTGCTGTTCACAGCTGCTAATGAATCACAGCGCCATTATGCTTAGGTTCTTGTTGCGTGTTAGGGTGTCACATTATCCACCTTGTTGGTTTGTGTTGAAGTTCATGCGCGGCGCCGATGCACTTCAGCGACCTTTTTACAGTGTCTCCAAAAACATCCCATCAGCGCCTCCATTAATAACGTCATGGTAGCGGTGACAAGGGTGGCGGCGGCAGGACGGGCTGACTCTGCAGCAAAGGACCGGCCTACAACATCAGACTTTTGTGGAACGGTTTCAGTTTTCATTTCCATAATTACCCCTCTATTCATCAAGCGAGCCCACAGGTGAAAAATGCAGCCTAACCTCATTTTCATGTGTCTAAGTGCCAGATCATAAATTAAAATGACAGGTCTCTGCATTATGGACTATGCACTATGGATAAAAATCATGCTAATAATGTTTCTTATGCTGGAGAGGAGTTTCCTCAAATTAAATGGGAATTAATTGAAACAGTGTCAGCTGAAGCAGCTAGTTTTGCTGACTCGTGACATGGATGCCATGAGTTAACCTTTTAGCCAGTTATTAGTTGTTTTTTTTTTGTCAGGTTTGAGTTGTTTCACTCCAGACCTATTGTTGTAATGGAGGACCAAATATACATTAAAAAAAGAAAGAAATGAAAGCAAAAAGTGGCGTTTTAGGCCCGCCTTTGCAGCTCCTATTTCCCTTGCCTTCACACAACCCTTGATCCACTTTTCTGCCCCTACCACCCCGGTCACAGCATTTTTCCAAAATGTCTGCTTTTATATCACAAATGGTAAATGGCGTATACTTACTTATAAGTAATGTGTGCACACACACGTTCACTCTGATGGCGGCTCCACTGCTGAACACTGGCACCAACCTATTACCACCAGGAACAATGTGGGGTTCAGTGTCTTTCTCAAGGTCACTCCAACACTGGTGGTTTCATCTCCATAGCAACCATTGTATTTTTTGGTCGTCTTGGGGTGATGAACAGGGTTATGTCATTTTTAGAGGAATCTGCAGAAGTAAACTGAATTTCATTAGCAACTGAGGTTTTTTATTGACCACAACCATATTCTTAATATGTTCACATTGTATATTATATCCTTTTGATCAGTTTGAGCAAAGGATTCATGTATTGAACGTTCACAGTATTCTGGTAAAAATGTGTGAGCAACCAATGTTCTTTCCCAATCAGCTTCCCAAGGATCTTCAAGTTTTGAGGCGACTGGTTGAAAGCTCTGAATTTTTACAAGATACTAAAGGTAGTTTGTTCCCAAGGTCAAATCATTGCTTATGGTTGTGGACCTATTCTTGTGGCCTGCAGGGGTTTCGTGAAATGTTTTTAGTTCGCAGAACAGTTGGCACTGCAACCCAAAATATCATTTGTCACACAGCCTCCTTTCATTTTATGTTTTTAGTTCATTCATTCGCAAACCATTGGTGCCAAAGTCACAACACGCTACAGAAGTCATGGAGCAATGAGAGGCGGGGGGGGGGCGCCACTTTCCTATCTGCATCCGCCTTTTGTGGTGAGTGAGCAGGGGCCTGAGTTTCCCCGTGTCGCTGTCCGCCGCCCTGTCAGCGTGTCACACGGCTGGTCGTGTGCCAAACGTGCCAAGTTGATAAAAGCTGCACAACTGGCATTTAGAGTCCTCTATTTAATATCCCGTGCTGTCAGTGATATACATCAGCTGGATTTTGCTTTTAATGGGACACATGTCCCAGAGGCCCTTCCAGACGGCTAACAAAGGCGGTGCTGGGTTGGCTTTCGAGCTTTCTTTTTAGTTGGTATGTTAAAACATGTGCATAAATGAAAATGTAATTAAATAATGGCACATAGGCCCACTTTTTGATCTGCTTTTGCACAACAACCCAAATTAAATATTCCTCTCAGGGATATGCTATGTTGCTGGGATTTACCGAATGTGAATTTCATCCCTGAGAGTACCGTACCCCTGTCTTCATTTGGTTAATAGATCCATTAAGCTGCACGGCATGAAGTGGAGTGTGGCTGCGGTACAGAGCACAGGATGATGTGTTAATTCTGGGTAATTTATTACCCTGGGTGTCACTGGGCAAGGCGCCTCTGACAGATTCCGTCTCCCTGGGATCACCCCAGCCAGGCTTCCATGGGCATTACCTGCTTAGCAGTGACTCTTGCATGCGGTGCTCACATCCGCTGATGCAAGTATGATGTAAAACCCCCTTCGTGCAGGAAAAACAACAGCGTGCAGGCAACAAAGTGAGCACTACATCAGGCCAGCGGGCTTTGAAGCTGGGAAGCTTAGAGCACACCTGCAGAGAGGAGGAACGGGATTCAATTTGGACTCGCCGTTAAGAGGTGCTTTGCTGCCTCTGATATAGTTTTTATTTATGGAAGTATCCTTTTTCTGTCCAGGCCAAGCTCTGATTGGATCATGGATTTTGATTGCAGCCTGGAGGCGGTGATCAATCCTTATTTATGTGGAGAATTAAATTTATATATAGGACGATGCAGTTCTCTGACCTGATAGATGAAAGGTCAGTTTAGCTCACATGGGTGCACAATCGAAGCTGGATTAGAGAGAAGCCTGTGCATATTGTTGATTTTATGTTGTTGAGCCTTTTAACACCCCATGGCATGCAACATTCAGTGCGGGAAATAAGTGTTTGATCCCCTAATAACCCTCAAGAGTTCTGGTTCGCAGACTCTCCTAATCAACCTGAATCGAAGAAAAGACACCTGTTGGAACTAATCACCTGTAGAAAAAACACCTGTCCACAGAATCAGTCAGACTCCAAACTTTTCAACATGAGAAAGACCAAAGAGCTTTAATAGATTTAAGGGAGAAGATTGTAGACCAGAATGGACTTTAAAACCATCAGCAATAACCTGGGGGTTACCGTGACAACTGTTGGTGCCAAATGATCATGATCATTAATCTAACTTAAGGTCTGGGGCTCCAAACCAGATGTGACTTAGTGGGGTTTCCATGATCATGAGAACAGTGATAAAACAACACGACAGGAGTTGATGATCTCAATGCAGCTGGTTGCCGCAGTGCTCATGAGCAGGTCCGTTTGCCATTGAACACCTTCATGATTTAGAGAGTGATTGGGAGAAGGTGCCCTGATCAGATGAGACCAAAACTGAGCTCTTTGTTATCAACTGAGCCCGTCATGTTTGGAGGAAGAGAAACGATGTTAAGAGCACCATCCCCACTGTCAAGCATGGAGGTGGAATCATTATGCTTTGGGGTGTTTTTTGGCTCAGGGCTACTTCACCAAGTGGGAGTGGGACATCAGTGGGAGGATGGGGGGAGCCATGTACTGTCCAATCCTGAGTGTGAACCTCCTTCAGCCAGGAGGCTTAGAAAGGGTTGTAGATGGGTCTTCCAACAGGATCATGACCCAAAACATTCAACCAGGACAACCAAGAATTGACTGAAGAGGATTATCAAAGTCATGGAGTGGCCCAGCCAGTCTCTTGACCTCAATACGATAGAAAACCTATAGAGAGCTCTGAAGCTCAGAGTTGCTAAGCAAATCTTTATGAGTTAGAAGTCATCTGCAAAGAAGAGTGAACCGAAAGTACTCCTGATATGTGCAAAAACCTGCTCACCAACTACAATAATAAGGGTTTTGCGAAAAATATATTCTGGCAAAAAAGGTTCAAATAATTACTTCGCTAAATGATATCAACTCTTTAAAGATCAAATCTCTTGATTTTCTTTGTGATTTTCTGTCTCTCCCTGTTCAAATAAACCAACCATTAGGATGACAGACCGTCAATTTCTTTTTCAAGTGGGAAACCTACGATATCAGCAAAGGGATCAAATACTTATTTCTTCCACTGTGCTGCATAGAGCCACTAGGGTAAACAGCACAAAGGCATGCAGAGGGGTTTCTGCAAGCCTCAGCAGTGTCTAGTGTTTAGCCAGTGGGATCAGGTAGTGCAGACCTCTGGTGCCTCAGAGGGATTGTGCAGGTCTGCCAAGCGACCTATCATCCAATTCACATCACTCTCAGTAATGGCTACAACCAGCATCCACTCCCAATGCCCCCCCAAAAACCCTGTCTGAACAGTAAAAGTTGGTGAAGGGCTCCTCATTAGGGATCTCTGCATTTCAGCACTTTTAATCTGTTGTTGTTGTTGTGGTTGTTACTGCGGCAGCCACACCTACTCTCAACCCGGTGTCATCACACGCAGAGATGTCATCCGGCGGTGGAGCGATTGGCCCCACCCAGCATCTGCTGAGATGAGACATGTGGGAGGTGTGTGGTTATCAAAGCAGGGCTTTGTGAGGAAGACTCAGCTGAGCACTTAAAGGAAGGCCATTACCATGCAGAATAGCTTCTTCTGGCTTTTGCTGGGCTTGCTGATTTTTTACTGTTGATATCGAACAGCCGCTGATTTTATTGTGCCGGCTGCTTGTTGTGCATCGAGTTATCACCCAGTTCTCATGTTCGTATATGCACTGGAGCCCAGAAGAGGAGATGATTCATTCTGCAAAGTGCAGCTCCATATTATTAGTGTAGTGAGGAAACTTGATTACTGCAGTTTATGTGATTGATTGATGCTTTCACATCAGAATATGTGCTGCTTTCTACTGAACAGTGGAAAACACGTCTTTGATCATGAAGTTTAACTCTGTTTTTTCACTATACTTACCTCGAAGTGACTTATGCAACCTGTTGCAACCCAGTGACCCCTGATACCTTGCATGGGGTAAAGGGGGTATTGACAATGGATGGAATGCATTATTTGACTTTGTTTTTGCATCTCAGTGTGATAAAGGTTTAATTTATGTAGCCAGTCAAACATAGTTAAAGACCCACTCCAATGAAAATGGTGTTTTTGGTGTTTTAAAGCAGTTTTCTCATGATGCAGGGCATATATAAAGAAAATTAGGCTAAACATTGAGGATTTCTTTATCTAAATTGCTGTGAATCAGAAGGAGATAAATAAATAATAAATAAATCCACTTCAGACAAATAGATTCACATATGTTTTTGTTTTCCTTGTCTAAACTGGCATCTGGCTTAAAACTGTACGGGTGGATGCCATTTTTTTGTTGCACTGGTAATGGTAGCTTAGGGGTGTGAGGGGCTGGAAGCTAGCACGAAAGTGTGAAAACATCTGGATAATGGCAAGAAGTGGGGGCGGGGTTGCTTAGCGCCAACAGTCATCATTATCATCATCATTTATTTATGTATTTATTTAAAAAGCACCTTCCAGCACCAGCCAAGAAGGCCCAAAGCGCTGTAAACTTGGAGAACAAAACATTGTACAATCATAAAAGAATTAAAAGAAGTTAAAACCAGCATAATGAACTCAAATTTCTAATGAACTGCTGCTCTGCAGAAACTATGTCCTAGAAAATGGTACAGGTATTTGAAATGCTGGCAAAACAGCATTATCATAATTAAAAGACCACTGGGAACGCTTTTGTAGGTGCTCAAAAGATGATCGACTGTAATGTGTAATTTCACAAAATTATAATCTGGTTCTGGAATTTTACCATAATATACGTTTTTGAATTTGGAATCTATTTATTAATTTCAGAATGTAAGCATTCAACAACTTTAAAAACACATTTAAAACAAATTCCTGAATGTGGTTGAAATCGAAATAAATCCTCAAAATGAATCTTGCAGGAAATGAAAAAAAGAAAATTCCTTCAATTTGTGCCCAAAACTTACAGCGGCCTTTTTCACGAGCTTGAGAGGAAACAGAAAGTTGTTCAAGAGCAAATCTTGTGTTTGATCCTTAGCTTAAAAAAGCTTATCTTAATATGAGAACTACTATTTCTATAGAAGGAAGTTGTCAATAGATGCAAAATAATGCTTTTAGTTCTTTATCTATGAAATCTCAAATATTCTGTTTGAAGTCATTCAGAGGGTTAAGTTGAAATGTAAAAAGTAAAAGGAGAAAAAAAAAAGGCTTTGCTGAAAACGTTTGCATTTCTGTGATTTAGACCCAAAGATGTGGGCAGGACAAGTTTTCTCAGCATTTTCACAGAAATAATTCAAAGTGCCTTCCAGGGAGGAAAAAAAATATTTATAATTCAACCAAATCCAACAAAACATGATCAAAAACTTATGGTGTTGCTTTTTGCTGTTAATTAAACAGAAACTGTACTTGGAACATGCAGGACTGCAGCCAGAACGTCCTGCCAAGCCAACGAATGACTTAAGTTTTTACTTCACGCAGCGAAGAGGTGACCTGACTCTCTACATCAACATTTTCGACTCTGGATTTTGAGTGGCAGAGCCGGGTGATGTGGAGGTTAGCACTGTCACTTTGCTTCTGCGAGTTTGTGTGATCTCCGGGTGCGTGTGTGGGTTTTTACAAGTTGCTCCAACAACCTCCCAGAGTCAAAAAAAAAAACCTGTTTGGCGACATTGAAGGTGGTTCTGGCTGTTCTTTTGGAGGGAGTTTGCGGTTGGATCTCTGTGGTTTCGTAACAGGTCACACGTTAGATGGTCTCCTGCATTTCTGTGACACCAAATAGGACAAATTTGGACTCATAGTCGATGGATGGATAGAAATGAAAGCAACAAACACTTCTTCTCTCAATAAGTCATTTTAAACCCACACTAAGTATCTGAGCACATCAGGACTAACATGATCCATGCTGGTTTTTTCTTTTACATCACTGCTGATCAGACCAGAGCACAAACACAACTACACAACATCATTACAGTCATTTAATGAAAGCAGATCAAACAGTGGTAGCACCAAAATACCAAATACTGGCTGCTGCTGGTTTTGGTCCATTATTAAACCTTCACATTTATAATGGGCAAGAATAGATGAACATTTATTAACACCATTCAGATTTATTTTTTCATTTTGAATAGGGGTGTAGAATACTAAAAATGGGAGGAAAACACATATTTGTCGTGTTCCCAGCAAATTTACAAATCTGTGAATGATTATTGAAGTTTATTTCTTGAACATTTATTTATTTATTTTAACCTGTCCTATCCAACAGCTGAGCAAGCAGATCAGAGCTGAAGGCCATGTGTGTTGGACAGATTTTACTGTTACAATAGGGGTTTATGGATCTTCAGACAAATTAAATGTATATTTGCATAAACCTCTTTTGTATTTGAGGCTAAGCTTGATTTTTAAAAATGATGTTTATATGCATTGTGTGTTCACCACATTGATACGTTTCTTATGATCTTTTGCATAATAGAATATATTTGTGGCATCAGCAAATATTGAAACATTGAATATATAATTTATGTAAATATTGGATACTAGTGGGCCCAGAATAGATCCTTGTGGGACACCACAACTGATCTCTTTTGGACTCTGATGTAAATTTATAATTGTGACAAATTGTTTTCTTCCCATTAGATAGTTTTTGACCCAAGTTGGCACTATTCTTTGTTGGACTGGATGGAAAAAAAGAAGACAGAGGGAGAGAGAATGTGATGTTAGAGATGGGGGAACAAGGTGTAAAGATGGGAGAGATGGAGGGGGGTGGGGGAGCAGTCAGTAATAGAGTCATAATCTAAGAGTGTCATAAGTAAATGGCATGACTTCACATACATACACCAATAAATGTGAAATATATTCATACATCATTGATGTAAGATTTATCTCGTAAGACTTATGCACACAGACAGGTACACACATGATTTGCATTACCAATGATATTGGAGAGGGGTGTTAAAAACAATACCCATGCCCGTATTTGGACAAAAGTGAAGAAGCAGATGGGTTGAATGGATGTGTGCTTCTTAGAGTGTATCTTGATCACACTGAATAGTCTAGAAACAGTAGGGGGCCCAGCACCCCACACCCCAGAGCCGGCGGCAGACAGCACCTTTAGCATTTGTTTGTGACCTTTTATCCTTACAGGAAAGGTAAGATTACACCTTGATCTGCCTATTGTGCTGCTAAACATTTTTCATTCTCTGTGCTTGGATCCAGTAACTGCAGGATCATTAGGGTCATTACAGTGTGATAACATCTGTGAGTCATTATGTAAATATTATATTCCCAGAACTGCAGACATTTCATTCTACAACTGGAAGCTTAATACCAATAACACGGAAGACGCATGCATTTTGTCTAAACCGGGACGACTCCTTAATGTATCTAAATTACATTATCAACCGATTTATCAGGGGATAGAAAATGAATCAAGCGCTGTTGGGAAAGAAACACAGTAGACTTCATCTCGTTTTACATCTTCTTTGGCTAAATCAATGCTTCGACTGCATGTGTGGGCAATGCAACAAACTGTAAGAAAGGGGGAGGTCAGAAAGATTTCAACCCGCTACAAGGCCGATTTAGCAAAAAAAACACATACTTATTATTTTCATTAAAAACGATGTCATTTCTCTATTGAGAATGTTCATTTAAATGGTAAATATAGGCTAAAATTCGAATATAAATGGATTAAAATATAAAGTTCATAGAAAAATAGCATAACAAAATGTCAATCAACAAAGTGGATCTATATAAACATAAAATAACTATTAACAAATATTGGCTTAGTGAAACAATAAAGAGACTTAAGACAAGAAATTCTACAACGATTCTAAAAAAATCAGACAAAACTGGATGTTAGCTACAGTGACTGTGGCTATGACTGTATTTTAAAGCCTAATAAGATTTGGCGAAACATTTGGATCGGTTCCGTCTTGAAGACATCAACAGCTGAACTCCTGCTTCCCACAGTGAGAAAAAGGTGTTTTTGTAATTCCAGTGAAAGGCTGTTAAAATATTTGGGTTTCCCCACATCATTTATCTGCAGCTTCCCTCCAGACTCGACCTGCGGACCTCAAATATTTAGAAAGCTGGCTTCGACAGTTGCAAGTTTACAGTAAGTTGATTATTGCCGAGCTGGTATTAGATTTGGTTTCCCCGCGGGTCGAACTATAAATCAAAGCTGTGATAATGAGCGTTTGTTGCAGACTAATCAGAGGAGGGTCACCGTCGGAGCACCTGGCAGAGAGGTCGACTTTTTGAATCTCGGCGAATTCTCGTCCTCATTACGGCTCGTCGACGCCAACCTCACGAGTGCTTATTACCTGCTTTTATTAATTTGGCGGAACTTCCTGTTAATCCTGAGCAGCTGGGTTCTGCCGCGGTCAGCATGCTCATCGCTTCTCGCTGCTGCTCACCAGGCTGGTTCAAAAGCAGGAATTGCGCGGCCCGCTTCTGCTGTCCGGACCAAGCCTTGAACTGCTCAGAGTGATTGGTAGCAGGCGGCGTGCCGCAGCGGCGCTTCCGGGCTACTTTTTGTTTATGTTGGGGCTTTTATGCATTCTGTTTAATGCTCTGGTGGGGCTCGCTTTTGATCCCGGAAGGAGGCTGCTGAAATTTAGGCCCGTCTGGCAAGCAATGCAACCTCCTCCTCCTCCTCCTCCTCCTCCTACCACCCCGAGCTCCCCCTCTTTCTTCTCTTTTCATAGCACACCTTTCTGTTGACGGAGGAGGCCTTTCTGTAGGGAAACCTTCAGAAAAGAAGTAAGTGGTGCCTGGGAGCGGCGTTCCTGCCTCTCAATGGACCCTGGAGACAATGTTCTTGATATATGCCCACATTTTTCCCAACGTTCCTCCACAGTTGTCCATCTGTGACCTGGGATTAATCCTTGGACTGCTGAGCCTTTTTTGATTTCTTAACTGCCGCCAGCCGCCATTAGAGTGGAAACGTCATCACTCATCAGTAATTAAGCGATTTCACAGACAAGTAAGCAGTAATCACATTAGATTACACTCGTAGGGATTTGGCAGACGCGGCGCGTTGGTCTCCATGTGTCTGCTTTCGGTGCTTTCTTCGGGTTTAGTCCCTCCTTCTGCATGGAAAAGTCTTTAAAATGCGGAGAGCCGCCCCAACAGAAAGCAAGGCGTGAGCAGAGAGTGAAGATCAGATTTATATGCAGCACCAGCACTGAATAGCAATTCTCAGCACACTGCTAATTGTTTGATGGATAGTGCAGGGCTATTTGCATTTATATTGTACCTCCAATTCCTCCTGCCTATTTAGATCCCATATTTAACTCCTGACACTGTCGCACCGGCCACAACACTTCTGGAAAGGCTTCAGTAAGTTTCTAACAGGGGCTTCCAGCGTTGGCCCTGCTGGTGGCTGTGTTCTTTAGGTCCAGTAGGCTTTGTGCTGCGTTCAGGAACACATTTGTCTTCTTTAGCAGACGTGTCGTTGCTGCTTTTCCAGAAACGAATAAAGTCATTAACAAAAAAGGTCAACAAAACTTTTTACCTTGAACAAAAGTTGCAGCAATGTTTGTGAGAGTATCGTTGTGGCACAAGCTTAGAGAAGTCAATTCAAAGCTGTTTTAACCCTTTCGACACCGGTGATGTCGCCTGAAGAACACACTATTTGAACTACTGACGCTTGACCCGATGCCGGAGTCGCTTTGGCCGGTTCATTGTTTGTAACGCACTGAAGTAAACAAATCACTCAAAACGTCTTGTATTTATTCTTGAGCACGAAAAATATTTAACAAAAAAGTCAAACTTTTAAATCATTTAAAGCTCATCTGTGATATAAACCCTTTAACACAATCGACGGCGACAGTAAAATACCACGTGCTATTTAAGCTTCTGTAACACTTTGACTGTTTACACAATAGCTGTAAATCCAACGGATTCTGAGGCGGAGAAACGCTGCTTTGCGACATTTTCGTAGTAAATGATCAACAGTACGTTGATTGTGGAAACACTTTGCTACTATAAACTGTTGCAGTGTCGACATTTTCTGCGACGTCACCACTGCAGGATTAGCGGGACCAGCTGTCTTGTTTAGGCAATATCGCCACCCAACTGCAGTATGTGGAACTGCATCCTTATTCCACGCGATTGAAATCATCTTTTGGTTCCTTCTGGGAGCGCCAAATGCACCAAGATGCTCATTTGAAGGTGTGAATGCAACCTTGAAGTCCAGGAAACTTTTAAAAAAAAATACTGCAGCAATTAAGAAGAATAAAAAAGAAAATAAAATGTTTTATTAAAGAATTATTTGTTACTTAATACAAAGTAAAGTAAAACGCCGACTGCATATATAATTCTACATTTTTATAAGAGACAAACATGAAGAAGAGGGATTCAATTAAGACGTTGTTATCTTTTAAGATGGAGATGTAAATTGAAGAATCCAAGCATTGAAAACTTCATCTGAGCTTTTCCTCAGTGGACCCACAGTTAATGATTCACTTCTGTCTTTTTCAAAACTGCAGGAATTCAGAGCTATTCATCGCCTAGGTTCTGTCTTTTCTGAAACACTTCTCATCTCTGATTATTGGAAGTCTAATCCTGGCACAAAAAAAGTAGGACTTATTCTAAAAAATGAGAATCTTTTGTCCATAAGGGTTCAAACATTTCATTTGACATTTTACTTTTACCCTCCAAAAGCTTTAATCACATTCAGAGCTGATATTTTTTTTCATGAAGACATTTTTTAAAAGTCTTGGACTGGAACTTACCTGCATAGCGTTTGATCGCTTTGAAGTGACCTTTCACCGTTTTTTCTGGTGCTCTGATGCTCTGTTTTTGAACTTTTGTCATATATAGGATGCTCTAAGGTGCATTAAGCGAGACAGACGTACAGTAAATCCATCAGTCAGTCAGACGTTCACTGTCTTAACTTTGTTCACCGCGTGTTTCGCTCACTGGATTTTTGACACCATACTAGCGCATGTGGATGAGGTTTGGTGTGAAATCTCAAAGCGGTTCAAATCTGGCTAATCTTGCTCCAGGCTTTTTTTTTTCCACTGCTTTATTCGGATATATGAAAGACGTGATGTCATAGAATTTCAGCCGGGCACAAACCGCAATTCTTCATTTCTCCTTCATGATCAATTTTTAAACAGTTAGTACTTCTGTGAATGAAAAGGGATGCCATCCATACATCACTACCAAATCCAAGTCTGATTGGTCAAAGTTCAAACTGATTTAACTTTCAACGCGCGTTTTAATGGAAGCACGTTTCATATGTACAGCCCAGAAATGGTCATGAAAAATAGGGATGTCCTGATCCCATCAAGCGATCAGAAATCGGGCCAGATCACACGATTGATGACTCAATCAATATCAAATGTTGGCCTCCAATCAGTATTAGACATTTAATTTATCATTATTATGACCAATGCTTTATATTAATTACTCTCCAGTAGAGGTGTGCTTGTCATGAACGGATCCCAACGTTTTATTGTCGTAAAGCGCAGCAAAATACGGCAGCAGTTCAAGCAGGAGGCAAACAAAAACAGCTCAGTCAAGCTAGTGAGATGTTCACCGACTCAGACTTCAGGGACTCGTTTACGTATCTCTATTAGCCTGGCTTAACACAAACTTCAACCTATACATGCATTTTCAACAGAAATGTTTCTTATTATACCCCCGTCCAGGTCAATTCTCTATTCTGATTGGCTGCTGGGTGTGGATTAAAAAGTGATGATCCACAGTGATAAAGCACACTTAAAAAAAGGTTCCGGTCAGATAGCATAAATGTTCTGTATCACTGCACTGGCTTACACAAACTTCAACTTCATAATCTGGACAAAAACAAGCAGTGAGAAGTGAACCTTCTCTCTGAACTGATGCGTTACTTTCTGATAATGCGTACTTCGAAGGCCTTTAACCCTTACTTAATATTAACCTCTCTGCGCTGCAGACAGAGGGAGACGGCTGCACGGCGGCTGCTTACTGTGCTAAATGCTAGCTTCATGATTTAACCCCTTAAGACCCGAGCTCTGGCCTTTGATGCCGCAGTTAAGTAAATTAACTAATGTGGGAATAAAACCCAAAATGTCATGTCATAAGAGGTTAAAAAAAACATCTTAAATAATAATAATGATATTAATAATAAAGAACAAAAAAGTGTTCTAATGATATCAGCTGGTCATGACTATTCAGCATCATATTCAGGATACAACGGTCATCATTAATTTTAAGAATTTTAAATGAAGACATGAACACATTTGGTTCAAAAGTGTTGTGAAGATACTAAAGTCACTAAACTTTCTCACATGACTAGTTATCACCTCTATTTACTAGATCATAGTTAATATTGAGAAAGTTAATAGTATCACTATTTTTACTTGATTGTTCAAGTTACTTCACAGAGGTGATCTGTTTAAGTGTTAAATGATGAAAGGGTTAATGAAATAAAAACGTGCGAAAACTGAATCTGTGTATTAAGCTTCAAAAGTATCGGATCGGGACTTGGTATCGGCAGATACTCAAGATTGCATGACTCAGATTTGAATCGGGCCCAAAGAAACCTGATTGGGACATCCCTAATAAAAAATCTGACGGTGAAAGCAAGAGCTTTGACCGCAGAAGCCAGAAACGCTTTTTTATGGAAAGTGATAGCTTGAAGTTTGGTTGCGGAGGGCGGTGTGAACGTAGCATAAGATATGGCTACTCCCCTTTAAGACCCTCCAAATCGAATCTGCATCGTGTTTCAAAGGCTTTAGCCCACTCTCAAGGGTGCAGTGTGAAAGGGATTTAAACTAAATGAAGGTCATTTTTTTTTCTTAGTCTAATCATATCAATATCATATCAATTTATTTGGTGCTGAAGGTTCCACAAATGTGATCCAGGCTGTAAATATCCAGCTTTACCTGCAGCTGCATCCAAGAGAGCGGACTCCTAAGTGTGTTGTTGACACTTTTAGCTGAATTTACCTCAAGTTTCTGGATCTGCATCAGAGGATCCTCTTCAAGTCACTTGCTCTAAATGTCATCTCTGGCTTTCTGCATCATTGTGTCCGCTGGCTTTCACTGTTCAGCACTTTCCCTGTAAAAGCACATCATGGCTGCTCTCACAGCTGCCTTACATTTGCTTTGCATCCACAGACAACGGATAATAAAACTGGAAAAAGGTGGGGAACTGCAATTTCTCTAAAAGGGAAACAGACCATCCATCATTTCTTTTGTCTATCCAGGGAGACCTCCATTGATTCCGGATCGTTGCAAAGATATGCGGCCAGTTTCCTTTTTTGGCTCGGCTCGGGCTCTGCCGCTCGGGCCTCACCAGGACTTTTGTCTTTGAAATAAAAGTACGATTTTTATCTGTTCTTTAGAGATCTCAATCCATGGCATTGATTTTCTCTGGCGAACTGACTTTTTTTTGGTGAACTTTTATTAATCCTTTCCTGGCTCTGTTTAGAGAAAAAAAAATACATTCTCTCAGTAAAAAAAAGTGTATGTATGTAACAGAGAACACAATAAAAAACAGTCAGTGTTACTCTTGTAGTTTTTTTTAATATTTCAACACGTTTTCTCATGACTCAGAGTTGGACAGAGGAGTTTTTTGTGTGGAAGCACATAAAAGTGTCAAGTGTCTCTCACTTTTCTTTGTATTTTTTTGTGAAATTTCTGGCTGGAGCCCCCAAAATGGGACTCATTAGCATCCGGTGACTTTTAGCATTGTTTATGGCTAGTTGCATACTTCAAAAAACTTTACTCAGTTTCCCATGCCGCCCAATCTCATTGGCTGTGAGCTGATTAATAATGAGGCGTTGGTGCTGATCTCTTTGGGAACCAAAACGCTACGTTGGACAGAAACGCTGCAAAGCTGCTTGTTGTCTCCGCTTTCCAATTAGCTTTATTCGTTAAGGATCTTGAGCTAAAAGTAACTTAACATCTCACAGAGGCAGCATTTTGAAAAATCTCAGGAGTAGCTGAAGGGCTCTTATGGATGAAGACTATGCATCCCCCTCATCATCCTCCTCCCCCTCCCTCCCCAACCCATGTGGCCTCAAGTCATTAATCACCCGGATCTTTTCAGCTGTCAATACGTACAAAGAAAGACCCCCCAAACCCAACAAGGATGACTCCAATGAAACATTTTTTGTTCTTCTTCTTCCTCTGAGCAGGGGCAAATTCAGTTCACAGAGCAGTTTTGTTTACAGTCTGGGGCAAATCTAATACAGTATTCATAAAGAGCTTATCTAGTGGAAAAATCCTTGTCTCATACAACACGGAATATTGTTGTCTACAAAAAAAACGACCCGATTTGCATGGATTAATTTTGATCTCTTTTTCCGAAAGCTTTGCTTCTCAATTTTTGCTGCTTCCTAAGACGTGTAGGAAGCAGAGTAGTGAGGAGTGCAAAATAAAGCATTCCTCACTAAAAAATAAATAAAATAAAAAGGTTGATTTTTATTTGACCACCATTAAGAAAAAACTATGAGCATAAATAAAAAAAATTATGAGAAAAAGTCTTAATTTGATGAAAATAAAGTCCGAACTTTATTAGAATAAAGTCGTAGAATTATGAGCTTGTAATATCACAAGAAAAATGATGAGAAAGAAGTTTGTTTTTTTTTTTTTTGGGATAAAACCACACTTTTCAAAAACATAGTTGGTTTGTTGTTTTAGCCTCCGTCCACATTAATGACTAAATCCATCAATGCAGCTGTTTATGGGGATGCCATAAGGCTTTAGTGTATCATAGGAACCAAAGGCCCATAATGCATTTGGACCTCAGCGACTCAGCTGCCGGTGGCGGAAAACAGAAATCTACTCCTTGTGGGTCAAGAATCTCCTTCTAAAGAGGCTCAGATCCCTGCTAATTCTTTTCGACGTCCTCATACTCACAAAGGTCAATCTCACTAAAGACATAGGATTTCCTTATTTGGAAAACCAGAGCTGAAAAAAAATGCTTATAATGTGCTCTACATCTCTCATTTTGTTGTTTCAATGTTTTTTTTAAATTAGCCTTTGCCTCATAAATTTATGACTTAAATCTCTTAAATTCTCAATTTTTAATGTGTTAAATTATAACGTTATTCCTGTAACTTTCTCATAATTTTATGACTTTCTCTCATAAAATTACAAGTTTTTTCCTATTGATTTTATTCATGTAAATGGTTGACTTTTTTTCTGATAATGACTTTATCCTAAAATTACAAATTTCATTCATTTAACTTGTAAAAATATGGCTTTTTTTCTTCATGATTTTATGACTTTATTCTCATACATTTTTGACTGCTCTTCTCATCAAAATTACGACTTATTGCACATCATTTTACAGCTTTCTTCACGTATACATATTTGTCTTTGACGGCCGTATCACTCTGCCGTGGATCTCATCATGTTGAGCTTCAAAGCAAACAGCCAGCAAGCCTGTAATGCAGTTTACTTCCACATTGACATTTGTTAATCCAGCTCAATATCTTAAAAGATGCGGTCACCTCAAATGAGCTGCCTGGGCGGCATCATCAGTTAACTACAATACAATTATCCATTGATTTACCCCACGTTTACTGAAACGGCAGAATCTATTCTTTCTCCTATATCCACCTTAATATTTTGTCCTTGAAAGCAACTTAAAAAAAGTGACATAGCTGAATACTAAAAGCCCCCCTCTCGATATTGATCTTCTCCTCAGTGTTCTGTTGGCAGTTGTAGTTTTACGATGCAGATTTTAATCACCTCTGCTGGTTCAGAGTAGCCCGGGATGTTTTCTGGCAGCTCGGTTTGAGGCTACAGATGATTTGTGCCATATAAACAACACAATTCATCGAAGGACACCTGCCACTTTTACACGGGGCTGGACACCCAGGCTTTCTGTATGGCACATAAAGCAGAATATATGTGGGGGGCTGGCGCCATAAATTCAGAGCTGCAAGATTTGTTGTGCCATATTTTATTTGATCGAATTCCAGCGACCCCTTTTGCACTTTGCTGTGTGTGCTGAGCCGTGCTTGCACTGTCTGGGGACACATGTATGAGGGTTTTTTTTTGCAGGTGGTTCAGTGAGCTTTAGTGGTTTTGTTGGGTTTGTAGGTGAGTGGCTGTAAACATGTATACCTCACAACTCCTGAATGCAATCTTCAAACTTTGACCTTAAAGACGGATAGAAAATTTGAACCTGATCATGTTGTAAGTTAAGGTTATCCGCTCACCTTATCTTTAGACCTGCTTAGGTTCCTTTGATCTACTGTAAAAGCATTCCCGGTGATCTTTTAATTATGATTATGCCGTTTTTGGCTAAATTTAAATTTCTGTGTTGTTTACTAGGACGATGTAGGATCTACGTCGCAGCTACAAGCTTGCTGCAACAACATTTTTTCATCTGCTCCTGCTTCACAAGTATTTACATATAGAAATGCTCAGAAATGCAACTTTGAGCTTAACTTTCTTGCATCGTCAGAAAAATGCTAGAAGAACATGTTAAAAAAACATTTTCTTCAGAGTGGGTCTTTAAGTTGGTTTAATATCGGTCTGCAGGCTTCTTTTTGTTAAACAACTTACTGCAAGGAGTGGTTTTCTCTTACAGTGGTTACTTTAACTGATGAGCCTTGTCAAGGTGAAAATGTGTCATCTTCTCTCTAAAGGTTTTCTGAAAAAAACATTATAGAGTTCTGATAAATGGAAGACAGAAAAATAATTTGATCTCACTCTTTCAGCTTTTATCCAACAAGCAAATAAGTCCGTCTGAGATTGTGGATCTTGTTTTGCTTGCAAGTGAATCCTGGTCTGGTAAACGCAGACTGACTGAACAGAACAGTTGCCACCATGAGGCAAAAAAGAAAAGAAGGGAAAGCAAACAGCACGAAAAAAAAAAAAAAATAAGGAGAATTTCATGAATTGGGCAGAGCGGGGCCACGCCTCAGTCTTATGGGTTGCCCCGCATGAGTGCTGCAGGTTTTTTAGGTTGCCTGGGTCATCATGGGTCATAGAGAGGAGCGGCTTCATTTAACCAATATGGCCGCTCTGCTGAAAAATAATCGATTTTATTTTTTTTAATCTAAAACAATTCATCTAACACATGAACTAGGCTAAATAGAGTTATATTATTTGACATTAGTAGAAATAAACACAAAGTATCAAGACAGTACACATGCAGACACGAAAATCAATTATTCTACAGGACAAACCTGACTGGTAGGATGTGATTTAAATTCGATCAATTTAACCCAAATTTGGTAGAACTTTTCCTCTAGAATACTTTGAGTTAGGGCTGCATGATATGAGCTAAACTTGCAATATGCGATATGAGTGATCAATATTGGGATAACGATATAATTTGCGGTATATAAACAAATAGCAAAACAACCAAAAACATCATTACCATTTCATTGCAACAGTTTAAAAATTATACTCCAAAGGACCCTCGTGGACGTAGGAGGCAAACATCTAACATAAAAGGGCTCATCTGATTGGTCAGCAATGTAAAAGGGTCCATCCAATTGGTCAAATTCCTAAATGGATTTATTTGATTCGTTAAATGCTTCAAGCTGCCATAAGATTGTTGTAGCACATTTAAGGTAACCATTTATTGCGATTTTTGCTGACTTTTGCGATATGGATATTGCACTGCTTGATATTGCGATAACGATAAATTTGCGGTATATTGTGCAGGCATACTTAGAGTGTAAGTCGTTTTTTTTATTTAAAAATGTCATTGATTGTTTCAAACCAGCTGTCTAATGTTGGTAAAGGTTTTTCCATCTTCTTTGTTATAGATTATTTACTGGTAGTTAAAAGTGCCGATGTCTTGTTGGTAAATGGGGTTTAGTGAGGAAGTGAAGGATTCTGGGAGGTTTAGCTCCAGTTTTCTAAGCAATAGAGTGGTATTTTTAGCTTTTGCTTCCATTTGAACTGGACCTGTTGAACCATTCTGAACCATTCCAGTGTGAAAGCGTTCCAACTCCAAGTGTTGCTACGTTTCCTTCTTTGTTTCTTTTGTCTTCCTGATCCGCTGGTTTTCGACTCCATTAAGTGTACAGAACTTTTTAAATCCTTGGCCAGAGACCAACCAAAGTAACCCCAAGTCCTAAAACAGCCCTCATAGTTTGAGCATTGGCTTCATCAACCTTTTTTCAGGGTCTGTCAAACCAGATAAATCTATACTTTTCCAATTTTCCAGATACTCAATCTTGATGCTCTCCGGTAAATTGAAGTCATTTTTGTACTAGCCTAACTGGTTCATAACTGTGACAGGTTTCACTTCTGTTTAATTGCAATACTTGACGTGCTCTTTGCATTTTTTGTGCGCCAATGTTTTTATTTTCTTAAAATGGTCTTCTCCAAAACCACATGTGGCCTCTGACACGGCTATTAAAGGACTGAAAAGCTGCTCTCTACATCAGTTAGGATAGAATAACTTGTTTCCAGCTGAAACATATTATTCACAGCAGTTTTTCCAGTGGAAGTTCTTACTTATGTGCTTAGTGAAACCCAGGGGGATCATTGTCGTTAGTCAAGAGGGAAAACTGTTTGTTTTGATAGATGATAATTTCTCTTTCCTGACGGAGCGTTTTCCCGGCTTTGTCTTCCACAGAATGAGTGGGACTGAACGGGAATCCGCAGCTTCATTTTATTCTGAAAGGTGTGCCAAGGCAGCCATGGAGGTGAAGGAACGCAGACCCTACCGCTCTCTCACGGCCCGGCAGGACACGGAGCGTCGGTACACCAGCTCCTCGGCGGACAGCGAAGATGGCAAAACCAATTCCAAATCCTACAGCTCCAGCGAAACCCTGAAAGCCTTCGACCACGAATCCAGGATGGCGTACGGCAGCCGAGTCAAGGAAATGGTTCACCATGAAGTTGACGAGTTCAACCGTCAAGGTTAGATCATAATGAATTCACTTTCCCAATGATTTGGTTTAAAGTTCAATTTTTGGGTTTTGTTCCTTATCGATACGAGATTTGTGTATTACAAAACAACAAAAACAACAAAACTGTTAGAAAAAGCTTTTTATAAATTTGCCAATAAGCAAATACCAACCAAGAAACCTTTCACCATGCTTATACTAAGCATGGTGAAATGTTATAAAACAATATTAAATAGATTCACATTAGCACAGCACGTCTGTGACCCTTTAGCGAAAACAGGCGTATTCAATAGGGATGCAACTACTCACTTTCTTACGATTCGGTTCAAGCTGCTTTCGGTTTGAAGCTACGTTCACACAGGGCATGTGTGCACGTGCTAAACGCGCTTTTACTATAGAGTGTTCACATTAGTCACTACCAAATACTAGCACATGACCACCACCAACGTTTGGAAGAGGCTGGATGTGAAATGTCAAAGCGCTACAAATCTAGCAAATCTTGCTCCAGGCTTTTCTTTCACAGCTCGATTCAAATATTTGAAAAACTTGGTGTCATTTAATTCCATCCAGGCGCAAACTACCATTATTACTTTCTTCTCCATGATCACTTTCAAACGGTTGGCACTTCTGTGAATTAATATCCATTCGTCGCTGCCAGGTCTTTGATCGGTCAAAGTTTGAAGTTTGAGCGCGTGTTGCCGAGGGCCGCGTGAACGTGGCTATAAACTAAGAATTGCGTCTTTTGTGGATTATTGGTTTGTTTTCCTTGTCATGAGTTTTTTTTCATTGACTGTATATGAGAACTGGACTGAGTCAGTGCGAGTGTGGTTTGCTTCTGGCTTTAAGGAAATAAAGTCAATTCAGTCGCCATTTTTTAGCGATAAATACAGCGGTATGTTGGAGCCAAACGATCTCCGTAAGGAGGGATTAGTCTAAAATCTGTCAACCAAACGTTTTGTACTTTGGACATGCGGGCCAGCGGCATCACATACTTTTGAAGCATCTGATTGGTCAGTTTACAACTTGAATAACTTGCCCTAAGGAAAAAATACCATGAAAAGAATGTGATTAGCAAGAGCATGTTGATACAAGTGTCAGAGCAAGAAAGGATATTCTAACCAAAAGAATGACTGAGTAATGGCTGTTTGTTTCTCACTAGAAGACTATGGGATTTTGGCTTCCTGGAGCCAGCGAGTACTTCCTGTTTAGGGTGCTGTTTAGTCCAGTTCTCATATACAGTCAATGGTTATTCTGTAAATGCACTAACCGTTTGTTACCAGTCTCAGAAAAACCCGATTACATTCAGAGATTTGGATCTCAGGCTTGAACTTCCCGTGACGTTGTTAAAAACTGCATGGAGAACACGCAACCTTTCACCTCACATTTCAGACATATATAATTGACGTCACCTTTTATATCTGAATCTAATAGGAGAGTCAAAGAGCAACTCCAGCTCAATCTGATTTTTCTTTTTCTAAAGCTTTTTTCAGCTGTTTTGTTCTTTTAATTTGCATTGTTAGAATTTGTAAATTGGAGGAAATTATGTTGTTAGTTAAAAAAATAGCTTTTCTAAAATTCAGCAAAGCTTGAATGCAGATTAAAGAATTAATTCTATACAAATACATTTACTCTAACAGTGTAAAGTTTGCTTTTACTTGAGCTTAATTACTGTGAAAGCATGTTTAGTTTTTCATTTGAATGAACAGATCCGTGACTCTGGATGGTAATTATTCCAATCCTGCTTTCCTCTGCAGGATCGGACTTCTCGCTCCGAGACCTCGGCTTCGGAGAAGCGCTGCCGTCACACGTGGCCACGTACAGGAGTGACATGGGAATGCCGCACCGCGACTACTCGGTCAGCGTGGGCTCGGACGCAGACACAGAGACCGACGGCATCATGTCGCCGGAGCACGCCGTCAGATTATGGGGCCGCAGCAACACCAAGTCGGGCCGCAGCTCGTGTCTCTCCAGCAGGGCCAACTCCAACCTGACCCTCACTGACACAGAACACGAAAACACCGAGAACGGTAGGAGGGGCTCGTCTTTACTGTAGCTTTCACTATAAAGCTAAATTTACTTTGTCATTTGGGTTTGATTCCAGTGTTAAACTGGAGACTGGTTTACTTTTAGGTTATTGTTTTTTTCTTTTTAACTGGAGAAGAAAAAAAACCCTGATAAATTCAGCTGAAAAGTTGGATTTTTTTTAAACAGATTTTGGATATACATTGTTTCAGTTCTTAAGCTGTGTTTTAGATATTGTCCACAGTAGATCCATTTCTCTCAATTTTTATGTGCGTGATCAAACAGAACCGGGTCAGACAGGTTCCTATTATGACTGAAGTCTCAGAATGTGGGAACCCAGATGCATGTTTGTGGTTTGGACTTTGCATTGTTCTGCAGAGTGGGTCTCTTTGTGTTACATGGCTTAGAGTTGAGGAAAAGGCAAGAGCAAAGCAGATCTGCTGAAAGCACGCCTTAAAGCATTAGCGTGGTCCAAACGCGGACCGTACAACCAGCAATTAACGGTCGGGGGGTGGGGGGGTTGAGTGCACGCGCAGCGCAGACACATAGCGAATTTTCTTTAGTAATAATAATAAAAAATTTACCCTTTCACGGCAACTTTCTAAGAAGTTTGTTTTTTGCCATTTTGTGTTGGTTTCATTAGTTGGGTTTATACCTGATGTTTGGTTCGGCGACTTTAGGCGTTAGTGGACAGATGTCGAAGAACGTCTTTTCAAAATAAAAGTTTTTTTGAAAAAAAAATAAATGGAATATTTTTCTTTCTTGCGTCCCGTGCCAAAATTCCCCGGCCCGGGCGTCTCCCGTGCAGTGTCCCAATACAAACAAAGAAAAAACTCATGCAAATAAAAGAAGGAAATATGTATCTGCACATAAGTCAGAAGTTTATTGTAAAATATAAAATTTGTAAACAAAATACATAAATAAATAAAATATATATATATATATTACTATGAATCCCCCATAGCTGTGAGCTTGTCGCCCACTCAGCATATTTTCTGTTACAAATAGGCTCCTTTTCAACAAAACTTTTTTCTGTGCTTCTGATTCACAGCGATTTGAATAAGGAAATACCCAGAATTGCAGTTTTGAACTAATGTTTTTTTACATGTGGATCATCATCAGAAAAATTGCACATTTTCTTTAGAACGTGTTTTTTAAATATTTAGTTCCACTTAAATAATTTTTGCTGTACAGTCTTACCTTTTTAGTTTGTTTTTGTGTCACTAATAAATTGTCTTTCTATTCAAATGATGTCATATATTTGTAATATTTTAGTGCACTGTGTTTAAAATTTACATGTTTTGCACAACATAAAGTTCCACATTAGTATAAATTGTGCTAAACACATGACATTTATGGTTTTGTTGTCGGGGTTCTTGACAGACTTAAAAATGACGATGGACTGGAGTCTGGCGGAGAACTTAGCGTTTCAGAACACACGCCGTTATGTATTGGCCCCTTATTAAAACTGATGGAAATGACTTTTCCAAGAGGAATCTGTTTACAGGCCGGACTTTACAGAGAGAAGGTGCTCTATCATCTGAGATGATGAGATGGAAAGTGGCTGCGCATAATTAAAGTCTTTTTTTTTTTTTGAACTTGCTGTGCAGAGTTGCTTCCACGTGTTTACAGCATCCCGTAGCTGCAGCATCATGCATCTGCGTGACCCGATCGAGATCCTAAGTAGCCTTTTATTCCACTCACCCGAGCAGAAAGAGCACTCGCATTCACTATTTAATTCAGTAATGCCAGATAACATACAATTTATATATGGCGAGTTAATTAAAACCCGTGGAGGAGGCCTGCTTGTGTGTGCTTTAATCTATTTAAATCAACAAACCGTTTACTGTGCTTTAATGTAGTCAAGCTGCTGGGCAGTTCTGCCCACTTCACATGTGACTTACTTAACCCACTTTTAATGCATGCAAATGAGCAACTGTAATTTTGGAACCTTTTCCTTGATGCTGGGAAGTTTCCCGGCTTCAGCTGTGAGCAGAAGCATCTGCGTTTTAGGATCTCCAGAAGAAAACCTCCTGCGGTGGTGGAAGTCGGTCGTATGAAGCAGTCCGCGTGTCTCAAGTGAACCCTAATAAAAGAAAATCAATGCAGTTAGATTCATGTAATTGGAAATGCATGCACTGCTTTCTGTGTGCTGACATTGGAAGGCCCCTAATGCAGAATGTAAGGGTCTAGATCCTCCCCCCGTGCTGCCTCTGGCCCCCTGGGAGCCCCCGCAGGACACCTCCAGCACCTCTGCTGAGTCATCGCACTTCTTTGCTCGGCCTGAACAGAAAAAGAGCAAAAGGGAGACCACAGTGTGTGTGTGTGTGTGTGTGTGTGTGTGTGTGTGTGTGTAGGACGGCGGGGGGGGTGTTACAGCAGGTTCCTTCTTCTGTCGATTTTTGCACAAAAGTGCTTTTTTCTAGTTGTGCGATCAACTCCCCCCCGCTGCCAGAGATGGCCTAATGTGGTCACGGCAGCACAAGAAGCGACGCAGAAAGGAAGCCACGAGGACGCCGAGGCCAGATATAGTAACAGGCAAAATGCTGTGACAGATCCTCATGGGAGGACAAGCCCCTGCATGGGATGTACCACCGGACCATAACTGAAGTGGCTGATATCAAGAAGTCCTACCAATGGCTAGAGAGGGCTGGCCTACAGGACAGCACTGAAGAACTCATCCTGGCAGCTCAGGAACAAGCCCTGAGCACCAGAGCAATAGAGGCTCAGATCTACCACACCAGACAAGACCCAAGGTGTAGATCTACCACACCAGACAAGACCCAAGGTGTAGATCTACCACACCAGACAAGACCCAAGGTGTAGATCTACCACACCAGACAAGACCCAAGGTGTAGATCTATCGCACCAGACAAGACCCAAGGTGTAGATCTACCACACCAGACAAGACCCAAGGTGTAGATCTACCACACCAGACAAGACCCAAGGTGTAGGCTGTGCAAAGAGGCGCCTGAAACAATCCAGCACATAACTGCAGGGTGTAAGATGCTGGCAGGTAAAGCATACATGGAGCGCCACAATCAAGTAGCTGGAATAATATACAGGAACATGTGTGCAGAATATGGACTGGAAACCCCAAGGTCAAAATGGGAAACACCTCCGAAGGTGGTAGAGAATGAGAGGGCAAAGATCCTGTGGGACTTCCAGATCCAGACTGATAGGATGGTAATGGCGAACCAACCAGACATCGTAGTGGTGGATAAAGAACAGAGGAAAGCCGTTGTGGTGGATGTGGCAGTGCCAAGCGATGGGAACATCAGGAAGAAGGAACATGAGAAACTGGAGAAATACCAGGGACTCAGAGAAGAACTGGAGAAAGCCTGGAAAGTGAAGGTGACAGTGGTGCCTGTGGTAATTGGAGCACTCGGGGCAGTAACCCCCAAGCTGGGGGAGTGGCTACAACAGATACCTGGAAAGACCTCAGACCTCTCAGTCCAGAAAAGCGCAGTGCTAGGAACAGCTAAGATACTGCAGGACCCTCAAATCAAATCAGATCAAATCCAATCAAATCAAACTTTATTTGTATAGCACTTTTACAATGTGAGATACTCAAAGTGCTTTACATAAAAATATAATCAAATTTCAAAACAAAGGGACAATACAAACAAATAAGCTCCCAGGCATCTGGCAGAGGACCCGAGCTTAGGTGAGAAAACCCCTATGGAGGGTGAGAGGGGCCGTTTTTTTGTTTGTTTTGTTTTTTAATATATTAAATCTAAACACACTAATCCAACACAGGTAAAAGGAAAACCTTCCTCTATTTTTCTTCGTTTTGTCTGCGCTGATGCTAAAACGGTTTGAAGGTCAGACAAGTTTTATCTTTTGAGCCGTTTCTGATTTCAGATTAATTTCACTGAAGCAGAAAAATGAAATGGTTTGTATTTTTTTTAGCTAAACGATCAGTTTTGAGTGAAACGGCATGAGCAGCCCTGATGGTGGGACTTCAGGTTTGCAGCTGTCATGACAGATTGCTTTGCTGCTCCAGTTCAAGTGTTCGCTGAGAGCAGATTGGTGAGTATTGAGTGACAGGTCCATATACGCTTTAAAAGTGCTCAATAAACTGTTAAACCTGACTCAAAGAGCCTCCCAGGTTCTTCAGTAATTATGCACCGATGGCTGTGACACATTCTCGTCGCGCTGCAGGATGTTTCTGTGGTCGTGTCAAGAGAATTTCCAGACGAGCATCACATTTAGGAAAAACAAAAAACGGAAATGTTGATACTCTGCTAATAATGACATCAAAACAAAACAATAAAGAGGGAAAATGTGTCTAATTGTTCACCTTTCAGCTCTGCAGGATGAAACCTAACAAATCCATCCGCCTTTTAGGAGCTCGTGCTAAATGTGCTGAGGTTTCTAATCCAAACACCAATCTGTGCCATTACATTTTTACATTTACTCCAAATTAAAGAGCTAAAATACATAAGTGATGGCAGGTTTTGTGCAAACTCACCACCATTTTCATTGTTTTGTATATTAAACGTAACCACAGAAGCCAAACATTTCAGACCTTAAAATGAGATACGACTCAACAATTTAACCAGCGGTTACCCGGCTGACTGACCCGCTTGAATGGCGGCCATCACCAGCTGTCGCCCCCCCGATGGGGATCACGCATCTCAAAGATTAAACATCTGTTTTCTCAGCGCTCTGCTGTCTTTGGATCATCATGTGACATCTTGTTGATCAATGATTCCAATTTTCCTGGAAACACTTTGATAGCTGGAACTCTAAACTTAAGTCGTGGCTGAAGAAATTAAATCATGAAACATGTCTGCTTCAGGAACTTCCTCCTAACTTTGTCTGTAGGCTTGTTCCTTTGCCAAAGAGCAGCAGGAGTGAAGATGGACGCACAAAATAACCAGATTTGCTCCACAGTGAGAACTTTTTCCCACTTTGTTTCTAGTTTTGGAATTTTGTGATGTTTTATGAGACACAACTGTTTTAAAAAGCCTTTTTCCTGTTTTCTTGAGCCTTTCACAGCAAACTATGCTCTCCAAATATGATCATATATAATCTTTGGCACACTAAAAAACAAATTATTTATGAAATACACCTTATTTTCGTAACCTCTTTTCCTACTTAAAAGTGAGACGATTCGATCTCTGAAGCACCGCCTTTCTTTCATGACATCAGCCCAGAGTCGGCCTCTCGCCCAAGAAAAACAAACAAACAACCGAACTTCTGCAAAGATGGATGTGCAGATTGTGCTCCTAAAATAAATGCATTAAGCCGATCACGGCTAGCTACACAGAGAAAGTTGTTGTGTGTTTTAGCCTGGGGGCTTTTTTCACTCATTTATGTCACAATGTGAGAATCCGCTTGTTTTTTGTGGGTTGGGAGGGGCTGGTTTTTAGAGAAATACTCAGAATGCATGCACAGATCAAAATACCACTTTGGGGTTATTTATAGTGAGGAATGAACATTGTAATACACTCAAAAAGTTGATTTGGCATGATATAGGCCCTTTAATGCAGACTGTTTCCATAAACATCTAGACGCTTCAGTTCAACGTAGACGCATTTCCTCCTGGTGACGTTTCTCGGTTGGGTGGAGGTGGACAGTCGTCCGTCATTGTAAAGCTGTTTTAAACTGAATTCAAGTTATTTGAAGCATCTTTCTTTAAAACAAAATCTTTCTGGCTGGAACTTGATGCATTTTCTATACGACTTCCTGATTGGTCAAAGCTGGACCTGCATTGTGCGTTTAATGGCTTGTAAAACACAAACTCTTATCGTCACATTTGCTAAAAATGTAACAGGTTATGAGATGACTAGAAAAAAAAAAAAAAAAAAAAACTAAACAAAAGACAAAAGAAGGTTTTCCCGGTTGGCTTTGCAGCATTCTGAAGCTTAGAAGATCTATTTCAGGGTAAAAAAATAAACCTCTTTTCCTCACTTTGTGTTTTTTTCTCATTTTCAAGATGTTGGAATTAGCAAGAAAAGAGAAAAAAATGGACAAAGGTTCTTTTTTTTTCCAGTTTGTTAAAATAGAAAAGAAAAGAAAAAAAAGTCCCCAGAATGATCAAAGTGCCTTTGATGAAGTCTTCAAGGAGAAATAGAGGGAAAATGGTTCATAGAGGTAAACCGACACGGGGGGCAGAGCTGCGTTCGGAGATGCTGGGACAGCCGAAGGCAGAGTCACACGCAAGTTTGTTGACCTTTTATCACTGTTATGAAATTTGTCCTTTCATATTTAACACAGCAAAAATATGTAAAGGATGGAGTTTGGCTGTTTTACTGAGCACTGAGTGCAGGAAACAGATTTAGCTGGAGTCGAGGCGAAAGCTCAGAAAAAGATGCTAACTGGTGTTGCTGTTATGAAGCTTGAAAAAAAAAACATCTTCAACTAAAATAATGGACAAACTAAACTTCCTGATGCTATCCAGGGAATTTTAGCTTTTCAAACTCCTCGTGTTCACTCAAATTTGTAATAATTCTGTAAAAATCCAGTGGTGTCTGGCATTTGCATATTGAATTTGAACTTAAGGAATATTTTACACCTCCCTGTGGTCTTTTGTGCTTCTCTTGAGGAGATATAAACTCACTGATCATCCACTCTGACTTTAAGGGTTTGTGATTTACCAAAAAATGATTTCTGTCAAAATAAACCACTTTAACTACAACTCTAAAACATGGTTTGTTCAGTCGGAGAAAAGCTGAGACTCTATGCTTTCCACTTGACAGATTTATTTATTATGTTAATCCAAGGTATACTGTGTGGTCACTGGAGGAAAATCTAAAAAGAAAATATCCAGTTTGATGCACATTTTTGTTTGTTTTCATTCATTTTCAATAATGCGCCAATGCAGCCTGTGACTTGGCCCCTCCCACAGGAAAAGAAGAATATCAGAAAAAGTCAAGTAAAATATAATTGGAAACAGTTTTTTTTCTTTAATTGATCCTCAATAGGTCGCTAATACCTGCTGATGCAGGCTTGCACATATTGTGCTCACAGGTGCCTGTAGATGGGAGGAAGGTTTATTTCTCCTGAATACTTTCAATTAATTTAAATAATTACTTTTAATTTAAATAATTGTAAATATATTTACTGTAAATAGCTCCCCTTGTCATAGTTTATCTCCTAATTCTAGCTGCTTTCCGTCTGTGCTCACTGGCGTTGGATGGCTCCTAAACTTTCTAGTTCTTATTTCAGTAGTTGCATGAAAACTTTATTAGTAATAGTAAACATTTTTCTCACTACAACCCAAAAAAAGGGATTTTTTTTATTTTTTTTAATTTTTTTTGTGTTTGCTGTCATGTAAACCTCTTCTATATGACATCATCAAAGGTTGACAGTTTAGGTTCAAACAATCCCCAAAATATTCAATTAACTTTATTCATAAAGGACCAATTCACAACCAACGTTGTCCCGAGGCTTCACCAAAAATAATGAAAGTACTGTTTAGAGGATTTTCTGACCAAAACAACTAAATATTTTTACTTTTCTCTTCAGTGAAAAAAGGATGAGCTTAAACGGATCTTAACATATGCAAAACAAGACTTGACCTAGAATCTTTTTCCTAAACTCTGAGGCTAACTCGTGGGGATGTGGCGTTCTCAGCCTGCCGACGCCGACTCCTGCCATTCACTCGAGCGATGTGACTCACAAAGGCCGGCGGCTCACATCTGGTAATGACAGCAGCCACTCTTACATGCTTGAAAGGAGGGGATACGGTGGCGGGGGGTACTCCATTGGCAGCAGTCTGCACCTTCATGACTAGATATTAGCAACTCCTACACAGTTCTCCTTTAATGAGTTATAAAAGAAGCGGTGACTCAGAAATTTCTGCAGCGAGTTTAAGCCCCACAGTTACATTGATTTGTTCCCTTGCTACCTGTTATCAGACACCTTTCGCAGTCTCCAAGATTCCCTGAAACTTTGAAGTTATGAAAGATTGAGGTTAAGAGCTCCGGGGTGGTTTTCAGCAACTAAATCTTTGAACCAAGCAGGACTGTCGGTGAAAGGCAGGTGTTCTTTGTGAAGCATGTCACACTCCTTCAGAAATGGTGGCGCTTTGAAAAGTAAATCTCTTCGAGGTCTGAAGTTGGGGGGGGGAGTACATTAACTGTCACCTGTCAAAGTATTGAGGCAACTTTTTTGTTCTGTGGTTGTATACTCGGTCCAAACCGCTCTTTTCTGCTGCTCCCGCAGAGCATCTTGGTTGTCCAAGTAGTTCTTTTTTTTCTCCAAGCTGAGCAACAGAAATCTGACTTTAAATGAAACAAATATGGAGCATATTTTCTGCACTATAGCACACACTTAAAAGCTTTCCTGGTTGAAAAATGACAGTTCGCCTTATAATCTGGAATACTTTATAATTGTAGTTGTTGCTACACTGTCAAGTGTTTGGTTTGGTGCTATTGTGAAAACGCTAACATGGCTAACATGGCTAACATTTAGCGGCGCAGGACTGTTTTCAATTTGCTCTCCAAATTCAATGACTCCTTCAAAAGCGGTCTTCTTGCTCCCGATTTCAAGGACTGGTCTGGTGTATCCGTCTATGCTGTCCATATCCCAAGATGCATTGCAGCCGAACCTGGTGATTTTCTGACAACAATGGCGGTTGTAAATAATGACACCTTTTTCATAATTACACCTCCAAGATTAAAGGTTGGATCAAATAAGCCATGAAATTTTTAGCTCCATGCCTGGTTCACTAAACCCTCTCTGTTCGGGACTCACGGTTGCCAGATGACAGGACATTGGCCGATGTAACGGCTGGAATTAAGACTACCGTTCACATCCAGGCGACGTTGCCCGGGTCCTTCGTCGAGCAGTAGGCCGCGGCCATTGAAGGATGCAGCCCTCAAATTTGGACGCAGCCTACTTTGTTTGTTTTAGCAGTATTATTTTGTTTTCTTAAGTATGCAAACACAGTTTAGAGTCAGCCTGCAGCTATTGTGAGTACACTAACGTGGCCAACATGTAGCAAGGTCGTACTGTGTTTTTTTACATGTTAAAATGTTGGGAGTTAGTGTAGTCAGAGTAGTAATTGTTTTAGCGGGATTAGGCTGATTTCTTATGTATGCAAACTAGTTAGCCTGGAGTTAGCCTACACGTATTGTGAATATGCTAATGTGGCTTTTTATCCCCATGCAATAAATACATTTGAGAGTTGGCGTGGTCACACTACTAACATTTGTTGTAGTTGTATCAGCCACAAAGCGATGTTTTGATCCATTCACACATCTCTTGAGTTTTCCTCTAAAAGCCTGTGCTCTGAGCCCCACCCAATCCATGAAAGCGAGCGGGTTCTGACATTGTGACCTAGATAAGTGAGGCACCGCCCATTCCAGGAAGAGTCTGTGGTGCCAGCACCGCCCCCAGGCTAACACATACACACTTTCTCCACGGAGCTAGCGGTGACCGACCGAGCGCTTTTGTAAGGCTCCACAAAAAGCACATCCATCTTAGCAAAAGTTCGGATGTTATTTGTTTTTCTGGGCGAAACGCAGACGTCATGCCGACTCTAGGCAGACGTCATGCTGAGGCCGACTCTAGGCAGACGTCATGAAATGGGCGGTGCCCACAAGGAGAGAAAGGCGGTGCCTTAAGAGATCGAGTTGTTCTACTTCAAGGTAGGAAAATGAACCACTAAAATACCTAATATTTAATAAAAAATCATTCTTTAGTGTGCCAAAGGTAATAAATCATCATATAAAATATGGATATAGTTTACTCTGAAAGGCTTAAGCTTTAATGCGCCTTATAGTTCGGTGCACCTTATGTGGGGCATAGGTTTGCATATAGCCCATTTTGTGATGTAGCGCCTTATAATGCGGAAAATACATTATTTCAAGTTATTTTACTTCTTTTAGTATTATTCGCTTATTCCAAGCCACAGAATAAAGATAAGAAAAGAAGAACTCACATTAAAAATGTATTCTCTGCATAATGACAGTTTCCAAAAATAACCGCAGAACAAGCAGCGCCTTTGTTCTTTGATGCAGAACCCAATGTCCTTAATCTCGCATCCTGTCGACTGAACGCACCAGAAAACCACCACTGATGGCCGCGCCATCCGGAAGAGTGAGCGACTTTCTTTTGATACACAGCCCACATTTAAGGTGCGTGTTAACGTTGAGCCGATTCTCTGGAGCTTTGCTGCCCGATTGGGATGTTGGGGGGGGGGGGGGGGGGGGGGGGGGGGGGGGGAATGTAAAGTCCCATCCTATCAATATACACAACATTTATCTGCGTTATTCACCGTCTGATGTGAATAATGTTCTTTATTAATGCACTATTGAAGGGAAACAACTGCCTAAAAGTTTTATTCTTTAATGCTAAACACACACGTTGATAATGGAACCCAAATGTGAATGTTAGAGAAGTCCGTGTCAAAGAGCTCCAGATTGATTTCTCCGTGTTCACAGCAGTAGTTTATTAACAGTATCTGTTTTTCCTGAAGCTGCAAAACATAATCACTTTTGTCAAACAGCGGTATTTTGATGCATCGCTGCCTTCTGGTGTCTGCGATAGAGGCTGCGATCACATGCTGTAGGGGATGGGGGGGGTACTTCTTGTAGAAAAAAAAAAAGTTTTCTTTTTTTTTTCATGATTTGTAATTTCTCTGCACTCTTATCGAACTCGGCGAGGAGCTCGCTCTGAAAACGGTCATAGGAGTCGAAGTGTAGCAGCAGCGAAATGATGCTTCAAAGGAATCACTCACTGTTCCCCAGATAACAGCCATGCTTATTTCCACCCACAGTGTTTCTTATGGTGTTATTTATTTGTTTACTTTTTTTTTTGGCAGAGTTTCCTCTCTGATCATGGATTAGTGGGAAAAACTCTTTGGCTCTTTTGCGGGCTAATTTGCAGGGTTTTAGAGGCCCGCGTGGACAGTTTGGCTCCGTTATCTCCCTGCCAGTGCTTTTGACAGCCTAAACCAGCAGCTCATCGGGGTCCATCTTACCACGGATGCTCAGGGGCTTCACCACAGCTCAAAGCTCCACATGGAGCGGGATGAGCCCTTCTCTGTGGAAGATCATCCCAGCACCGTCTTATAACTTCAGCCCCTCTCCTCGCAGTTCCCATTTAACACACTGTCAATTATCCGTGCTCATGTTATATTTATGCTGGTTCCGGGGCATGCTGCTCCCTGCTTAAAATGGGGACACAAGTGATGCAGCAATTGTTCAATATTCTGGATCTGTATCCGAGAATACTCCGACAGCATTGAACAGATTGAAATCTGGACAAATTGGACCGGTTCACCAAAAAGGACGAGTTAGCATTTATTCACAAAGATCTGTGCAAAAAAAAACAAAAAAAACAAAAACGTTTCTTTTCAGGGTTTATCACAAAACACAAAATTAAAGTGTTGAATACTTTATCAAATATAAATATTTGTCTTTATTGTTATGTAATAATCCAATCTATATACTAGTATAAATGTTATAGGATAACATTCCTAAGTGGAGAAATACCATTTTTATTTTGATGTTTTTCTGGTTTTGTGTACTTACTACTTATGTACTTGTGTATTTTGTTTAATTATGGAAGGGTATTTTTTGCCACACTAAAATTTCCATGACACCTTTTTTTTTGCATATTATTCCTTTACTTATTGCTTTGAAGTAAATCAATTTTTGTACAAAGCATTTCATTTCAGAACACTAAAAGCAACAATCTCCAAATGTCAACAGGGGTTAATGTTGTGTGACATGAAAGCATCATATTACAAAAATAAATAAATAAATAAAAAAGTAATACTTTAGTGTGCTTTGGGATGCCAGTATTTATTCTTTATTGAGTCCAAACATGTCACTGGTTTTACATCAACATCTCCTGATTCAGCCCTAAAAAAAAAAACATCACATCATCAGCAAAAGACAAACAAAAAAAAGTTTGGTAATTTGATCAAAACCTTTCGTTTTTACTGTAGAAAAACCATCATATCATCAGCAAAAAAACAGAAATGAAAAAAAAAGTTTGATACAGATCTTTTAATCAAAATCTTGGGTTATTACTCTAGAAAGACCATCACATCATCAGGAAAAAAATAACTTTAAGTACAAATCATTTTATCAAAACTTTGGATTTTTACTCTAGAAGAAACAAAACCTCATCAACAAGAAAAATGTAAGCACAGATCATTTTATCAAAACCTTGAAATTTAAATCTTAAAAACACCATCAGCAAAATAAATAACTTTATCGCATTCTTCAAAAAACATATAAGCCTAGGATCAGAATGAATGTTTGGATTGAAAAACTAGAATGCCGGTGTGAATTAAGATAAACACAGACATCCATAGTTTTAAGGGAAATCTGCATTTAGCAAATCATGTTTTCTCTTTAAAGGTAAACAGAGTAAAATCTTAAATGAAACCGAGCTGAAAATGTAATTGGACTATGAAAACAAGCGTGTCCAAGTGTTTCCTCCTTTCTGCATTTACTGGTTTTCCAATTGTTTCACACTGAATGTATCTGCCTGAGTTTTTGGCCTTTTCACGAACCCACGCCAGCTGCTGTCAAAGACTGACGCTTTTTATGTCAAACTCTGTGACACACAGTAGATTGACTTTTTCCTGGTTTAAGCTTGTGTTACCATGTTTGCAGTGAGAGTTGTTTACAGTTTCTGGGATTCTTTAGCAGGTTTATATTTAAGTGTCACTGGAAATTGTAGTTTTCAACAGATAGACACATTTTCTCTGTGAGCTCATAACCTAAAGCACATGGAGGGAGTTGTTACATAACCTCAAACTGGACAAGTCCAGACAATAACCAGAAATAATCGGACTTCTGTCAGTCAGCTCCATGAAGTTTAGAGAAAAGTACAGAACACATGGGCATTAGAACCAGGGTCATGTTTGAAGGATTTTTAGTATATATTACCTCCATGGGTAGAAGAAAAGAGTAAACTTCAGGGTTTTTTTTTTATCTTGCAGCAGCTGCAGACTTCACCTCCTGGATGTCTTGCACTTTTGTTTTTTGTGTTTCTGTTGGCATTCTTTCAGCTTTGAAACTGGTTTGAAACTTTATGGAAAGAGCAAAGAAAGACACAAGCAGTGTAAGTTAAAAAGTGAATATTAGAAAAGTGCATTCAATTGACATTTATTTCAGGTTTATTTTATGTTCAGGATTTTCAACCAAGATACTGATCAAACAGTGACACAAACAGAAGGGGGTTGTAGAGAAATTGACTTTCGAAAGTGTTTTTTTTTTTTCCAGTTCAGTTTTTGCCACATAGATCATCATGAAATTCGTTCTCTTGAAAATCTTCAGAGAATTCGAAATTATAAAAAAAATTTTAAAAATCATTTAACTATATTTTGCTGTTTTTCCTTTTGGGGAATGTTTTTTTCTTTTTTCTACTTTTATTTTAACACTAAAGTGTCAAAGTTCTATTAATTTAAACTAATAATAATAATAATAATAATAATAATAATAATAATAATAATAATAATATTTTATTTATTCTTATTGCTTTAAATACATAAGGATTTATTTTTGTCCTATGGTTTATAACACAAAGAGGAAGTAAAAAGGCATTTGAACTGTTGTTTTTGGATACTTTTCCATATGACTAATTCTTTAGGTTGTAACTACAATTCTCTTCATCACTGAATCATTGCACAGCCCTAAATGTCCTCTGCAGATACCAAAAGGAGCATTGCATGGTATTTAGGGCATGCTGGTCTGCAAATTACAGCTAATCTACCATTTAGCAAGCATTCAGTACTTTCTTTCTTAAGTCCTAAATATAAGAGAAATAAAAATAACATTTTGGGGAAAAAAAGGTTTTACTAAACTAATGGACTCTGTGTTTCTAATCATGACGTGACCTGCTGTGGCTGTATTTAAATTTATAAAAAACGGTGTACAATTTCTTGATTGTGATTGGCTAAATTTGGTTCTAAGCCGTTGTAAAGTTGTGGCAACCCTGTCGCCGGACCCTTCTGTGACATTTTCTATCCCATTTCTAAAATGTTGACATTAAACGAAATTATGAAAATTACAGTGGTTTGTACTTCTGATCAAGATTTATTTATCACATTGCAAAAAGTAGGTTCATTGAATACTTATTTTGAATTTAATGTTATTATAAGGGTCCAAAGAATGGAGGCTGATTGGTTGGCCCTCACACATTTTCACCTCACCAAATCTGGCAATCTTTGCAAAACGTTTAGACACCATTACACTAAAACATACATTGCAGGTATTTGGGTCCACACACACACACACACACACACACTAATTCAGCACGTGAGGATGCGGCTGATGCTCCATCATCATCATAACCGCCGGTTTCTTCAAAGCGAGATAAAATTCATGTGTGACCAATTGCAGCCTCATGAGCACAGTTATTAAAATATGAACCATTACAGGTCTCCGCTGGAAATAATTAAAAGGGAAGCCTTTTAAAAATGGCTTAAAAGATGATCGCAGTGGTTCATTCATTAACAGCATAGAAGTCAGGTTAGATTTTTAAAAATAAAATGTATAAAGTTAAAGTTGCATACATTTGGAACTTTGTAAATGGCTATTTTCTTCACTTTTCTGCTTTTTTTAGGAATAAATGTTGGCACTAAATCCCTCCAAACCCCCCCATTTAAGCCCCCCTGGGGCTTTCTTTCTTCTTGGATGAAAAGTATAGATTCCAGTGGCCTCACCCCTCACTGTTAACAACAACCTGCAGGCAACTGATGTCTGTTTTGGAGGTCCAGGGTTCAGATGTGACTGAAGCGGGATATCTTCTTTAACAGCGCTAAAAAAGGTGGGATAAAGAAAACAATAACAAAACTGGCAAACACACCCACTCTGCAAACCCATCCACATAAGTCAGACATCAAAACACCGGTAATGAGCTTTGAACACATGTCTGCAGACCTTCATCCCGGCACCGTCGTCAACCGGGCCTACAAAAAAAACCAACAATGCTAATAGTGGGTAATTATCTGCTTTTACTCCTCCTGCACTGGCTGCTCCTCTCCCATCACACGCAGAGGCTGCTGAATAAACACAATGGTATGAATAAATAATGACCCCCACAATCCTCTTAAGATCCCCGAATGGTGAGGAAGGGTGAGGGGAGGGGAAAAGACAAAAGTTTACTTTCTGTGTTTGAGGTTAAGCGGAGCCTGAAATTGTAAACGACTCATTAGGGCTACATGTGGCTCGCATGGGGTCTCTGAACAAAGATGCCACCATCACCACTGTGTCCCTGCACACAGCATGACGGGCCAGGCCTGGTGAATTCTAGAATAACGTATTTTCCGCACTATAAGGCACACTCAAAGGACTTCATTTTCAAATGAATGACTGTACCTTTTAGTCCTGTACGGCTTTTATGGATTAATTCTGGTTGTGCTTAGTGATGTCGAAGCAATTTCTAAATGTTGGGTGTTGTTGTGAAGACGCAAACGTAGCTAGCGTGTAGCAGTGTGTGACCAGTTTTTTTAGGGGTTGCAAGTTTTGTAAATATGCTAATGTGGCTAACGTGCTGTGTTGTTTTTTTTTACTAACAAAGTTGGGAGTTTGTTTTACGTTTGTTCTAGAGGCATTTAGTAAGTTCCAAACAACGTTGGGAGTTACAGGTATTATAAATACACTTAACGCAGCCAGTGTGTAGCGGTGTCAGACAGTGTTTTTTTTTTTTTTTAGGTGCTACCAACAAGGTTAGGAGTTAGCATAGTCACAGAAACATTAGTTTTAGCAGTATCAGTCTGTATTGTCAAGTGATGAAAACAAGGTTGGGAGTTAAAGGCATTCTGAAAAGGCTAATGCAGCTAACGTGTAGCCATGTCAGGCTTGTTTTTTTTTAACGTGTTACTTAAAAGGTTGGTAGTTGGCGTAGTCACAGTGACGTTTGTTTTAGTGGTGTCAGTCTGTTTTTAATGAGATGTAAACACGTTTGAGAGTTACAGGTATTATGAATACACTAACGTGGCTAACATGTAGCCTATTACAAACAAGTTCTAGGCTGTGTCCGAATTCCCACCCCAACCCCCAACTACTAAAAAACTATATAGTGCTGCACTATGTAGTGCCCTGGATTTTAAAAGCAATTCAGTCACCGTGATCACTACTTTTTTTGTTTTTAAACTGTGAAGATGATGTAATCGATTTCACAAATTGAAAATCTCATTGATATGAGCGTTTTGCGACGACCATTGATGAATCTTCTGTGTCCTGAAGATAACAACATTGATATTTTATTTAAAAAATACATTTTCTTTGCTAAAATTGTTCAAACGCAATGCATTGTGGTCTATAGCCGCCAAACTAGTTAGCATCGATGCACACTTCTGGGAGATTTTTTGGGCATTTGATTTTGGATTTGTAGATTTGGACAGCACTACAAAATGGCGAAAGCACCATATAGTGAGTAGTGAAGGGATTCGGACAAAATCATAGAGTTACTGTACACTTCGGTAATGAACGTTTGACTGGGTGACAGACTTATTTCTGACTCTTGACTCAATGCGCCTCACATATGACGTAATTTTGAATGTAGGCCATTCATTTTTGATGCGTCCTGTAGTGCAGACAATATGGTGTACCCCATAGGAAAGACATATCTCCCCACCCACCCCCCAAAAAAACAACAACTAAAAGCTTATAGCTGCCTGAAAAATCCAATTTTTCAGAACTCTTGCAAAAGTCGGTCAACAAGGACAAGATTTAATGACATCGTTCTTAAGGAATGGCTAAATGCTGCTTATTTAAAAACCCACATTTTATTTCACAGACTTTGCCAGAGTTGGAATTGATTTGCCTCAGGCTAAGTGCATGTCAGCTTCAACAGCCATCTAAAACTCCACACTATCAAGAGGCCCTGGTGCTGATAGAATTAGAAACCTCGCAAAACCAAACCTCACCACCAGTCAAGAAGGAAAAAACGCCGACAATATGAGACACATGAAAGGAGTATCGTTGGGTTGGAGGGACCTGCTGCCGCACAATAATCCTGTCGCTGTACATGTGTGAGCTTTTTTCCTTTCTTTCTTTTTTTTTTTCTTCCAACCTTGTAGCTACATTTCTTAATTCTCACGTCTGAAGCAAATCCCGGGCGCGGATTTGACATAGCAGGAAGTCACCAAAATGTAGCAGGAGGGAATAATGGACACAGATGGAAAACACTGCTTTTTGGAGCGCAATTGTAGAGGATTTGGTCACAATGAGGAAATCCAATTTCGATTTGAAATTTCTGCCGAGGCGATGAATGGAAAAGAAGTTGCCTCGGGTAGATAGAATTAAAGGGATTCAAGATGGGCAGCAACAGGAACAGCATGATTATCCTTTAATACTCTGCCAAACCAGTAATAAATCAAGCAATGAATTGCAAATGTATTTCCCCTTGTAGAGGACTGACTATGAGCCCTTTTATATAACATGGTAACTGTGGGCAAGAGCATCCACATGCTTCCACATGCTGCTTTTTTATTCAGAAATGTGGGGGGCTGCTTTAGTGCTAACACACACATTTCAGTGAATTCTGCAGCGGAGTGGGAAAAAAATGAGCTTAAAAATGCAAAATGCCCGGTTTTCTAGTTGTGAAAGATCCACTCTGATCGTCTTTGGATCCACTCTGAAAGCGTTCCCATCTTTTAGTTGTGATTATGCTGCCGTCATTTTCTAGGACGTAGTTTCTGCAGAGTGGCTTGAGTTTATTAGAAGTTTGCTTCTGAGTTATTGGTGGGACCGTCGTTCTGTCACCCATAAACTGAGAGCTCTCTGTTCATTACAGCCCCTCACACCCCTAACCTACCATTACCAGTGCAACAACATAAAAAGGCGAGCAGCCGTGCAGAGGTAGAGCGGTCGACCTCTGCTGGGAAGTTCGCAAGTTCAACTCCTGCCCTTCCCGCTAAAAGGTCAAAGTGTCCTTGGGCAAGACATCAAAGCTGTCGTTGCTCCTGGTGGTTATAGGCTGGCGGCTCTGTTAGGCAGAAGACGTACATGGGTCTAGTCAGTAGCAGAGCTAGAACATTTTATACAAGAACGTATCATCTATGTCATGACTACGATCTTTTTCCAACGGCATTTTTTCGTCTGCTCTGGATTCCCTACGATTTGAATAGAAAAATAATATTAAATTACATTTTAAGCTTAATTTACTATAGATATGAATTTTCACTGGAGTGAGTCTTTAAGCCCCCAGATTGAGTCTTTAGAAGACAAAGGAGAATTTCTGGAGGAATCCTCACAGATGGTGTCGTCTAGCCGGATTGCAGGGAGCGGACCGGTCGGGTGCAGAGGTGCTGGAAGCCGGTGGACACGGTGGGAGGGTGGAGTAAAAAGATCTCCAGTGTCAGCCCGTCTGAGGGGCTTTTCATCTTCCTGGGTGATATCTTGGCACGCTACAGGCGGATTCTGTTGTGCTGCGAGCTAATGATTCTGCCCTGCTGGCTTTCCCTTTTTGAATCTCAGCCGGACAGTTTTCCTTCTTCTCTTTGGGGATGAATAGATGAACGCAGAAATTGTTCACTGCTGCAACGCAGTAATCTAAAGATAACCTCCTTTTCATCCAAATGAAAGACCTGCAGAGTTGGTATATTTTAGTCATGCATGTTCCGGGTCTCTTTAAAAGCACTTTGCTGTGTCAGAAGAGATGAGTTTTGCTCGGTGGCCTTAAAATCGTGTAGAAAATCTTCATATTTCTCTGTTTTTATATGTGTTGGAAAAGGTAATTTTCTTCAGCATTTGTTCTCAACTTTCCTTTATGCAGTAATTATGGTTTTTTTTTCCCCAGTTTTTTTCTCTGACGGAGAAAATATTGTTTTTCCAGCACACGCTCATTTGACACCAAATCCATTTCTATTTTTCTTGCTTTTTTTGCACAATATTAAGTCTTAGCTTAAGAAAAGGGGTATTTTATTTTGAAAATTGGTCATGAAATTGTTGTAAAATTACCCCAAATCTTATTTTAGAATTGATTTACGGTTACAAAGTTTTGCATTTTCCTTTAGTTTGACTTCCTATAGCTTAGCACTGACACAAGCAGGCCCATCTGTTCATTAACAACTGTGTAACTTAAATTACATTATCTATCAAGTATGATTTCCATCAAAAACCGCTGGTTATGGCTCGCAGCTGGGTAATAGAATGTTATTATGCCAATTTTGGGATTTGAATAATGCAAAAATAACAACAACCAAAAGAAAGAAACAGAAAGAGAACGAAGCCGTTTCATTGTTTGTGTTGCCTGGAGGGTTTTGATAGGTTAAATTAGGACCTGAGCACACGCAATGATTAGTTTTCCCAAAACAAAATGAAAGATTCTCATAAATGAGCTAATTGGACGGCATTAATTCACTTCTTTCAGTCATATTTGAATCTGTGCCGGTGTGTTGTGCAACCATGAACCCAGCACACAGTGACAATTTAAAGCGTATTTTTACAGTTATTTGAATAGTATTTTGCTGTTTCATGGATGTTTTCGCCCGATTCTTTGTGATCCAAAACTTTTTAAAGTAGACATAAAAAATCTATTTTTTTTTTAAAATATATTGGCAAAAAGTTGCCAAAATTTTGTGTTGCAATTATAGAGTTTAAAAAAAATTTTGTTTTAGTTTTGGTTTTACTACTTTAAGGATATTTTATGAAGTTTGTTCTTTTCTGTTCTGAAATGTTACAGTTTTCCAGAAACTTTGACATAAATCACACCAGATTTCAGTCCAAACCATAGACAGGGGCCATGTTTCATCCTTTTGAGTTAAAATACTGCCTGTTTAAAAAAATAAAAAATAAATAAAAATAACCAGACTTTCTTTCACTGATTCGTCTCTTGCTTTCAAAAAGTCAAAGAGGAAAACAGAGACTTTTATTCAGACGGGTTAACACTGATGGAGTTGAGGCCTAATTGGCGGTCATCGTCTTTACAGACTGCTTCATGTAATATGTGTAATAATTAACATGGTAAGTTAACGTTGTGTCAATAAGTTTTGATTAAATGTGAATAATTGAAAAAAACAAATTTCTTTAAACCATTATGCTGATCTAAATTATTTTGGAGGCTGGACTAAACCATTTCTGTTTTACTTTTACATAAAATGATCAGAAAACACAGTTAAAGGGATTTGGTTCATCAATAGTGGGCAAAAAAAAGAGGTGAATTCAACATCCAAGGTAAAAACTGAAGAGTAACTACAGGTGAAGGACACTTATTTTTACAAAATAAAAGTCCCAATGAATCCCTTTTAACAATAAAATGGAAAAAAGGAACTGTTGTGGGTTTAGTTTCTCTTCTTCTCTGATTGGTGATTTCTAAATAAATGTAGTATTACATAAATAAAAAGACTAATATTTGTCTATAGTGAAAAAAAGGAAGTATAGAAACTGTTTTGTAATTACTCATTCACAGTTGCATTTTACTTGTAAAAAAAGAATAAATTCCTAAATAATTGACTTACAGAATTACTCAGACTTATATGAAAGCACAACGTCTGAGTTTTACATTTAAAAAAAATCACAGTAGTTGCATAATGTTTTTAGTAATTTATTTGGTTTAGGAGATTTTGTTTTCATGTTTTCTTAGCAGTTAAATTCAGAAAATAATTAAAATTTTATATATTTTTAAAAAAGGAAGCAAAGTTATGACCCATTTAGACAACAACCGATTTTAAGAGCTAATTGTTCACAGAACACGTTTTTTATCTCTTTGTCTGGACAATCACGGACTTATGTTGCTGTTTTGTGACTTGAAGCAGTCCGTTTGAAGCCAACAGTCCAGAAACATCAGGGCCTCTTTCAAAGAACAGGAGGATCTGAATGTTTACTGTCGCTCGCGGCTGCAGCAGCAAATCCACTTTTCATCAGCGTCAACACGTGAAAATAGGACAAAAGCGTGCCGCCGCAACCCCAACCGCAATTGATGCCGGGAGCAAGTTATGCAACACTTTACTGATCTGCCAACAGACGGCCGACTGTTAGCAAACTGTGGCTCTTTCTTTTTCATCCCTCTGTGTTTAAGAGCTAAGATGTGTCTGTATTCACTCACTACTTAGTGAACCATATAGGGTGTTTGCCATTTTTTCCGGGCGTCCGTATGTATAAACCCTAAATCCAGTTCCTCAGAAATTTCCCAGAAGTCTCTGAAAAACTAGAGTGCATCGATGCCGAATAGATTGTCCAATATAAACCACAATGCATTGCGTTTAGATGATTTTGCATTTGAAAACTGTATTTAAATATGTTTTTAATATATCTCATCAAAATAGTTATAAGAACACAATGGAGTCATAAATTGAAAAGGTTTTACTCTGGCAAATGAATGACATCATATTAAAATCCAGGACACTAGATTTGTATAGATTTTTAGAGCAGCGGTCTCCAACCTTTTTCAGGCCACGGATGAGTTCAATGTTTACTGACTGGAGGCTGAAGTGGGCGCCTGGTTTCTTTTTCTTTTTTGGCGTTTGGTTTTTTAGTGGTGTTTTCATTTAGTTAATGACCCTCAGTCTATAGAAGTGTCTGCTTTTCAGTTTGGAAGTGTCGGGTCCTCTGCTCTGTTCTGCTCTGCTTTGCCACTTTTTGTTTTCTCCATGGATTCTGTCATGTTTCCCTTTATTTATTGAAATCCTTCCGTTTCTGCCGCTTGGCCTGGTCTCCTGAGAACTTTGGAGGGTGACGTTGATCCTCATCCTCTGTAAACGACCTGCAGCTGCTTTAAACTTTATTTGTAGTCCAGATTTTACATAGCGACCATTATAAGGTGATATCGATTTTTTTTTTTTCCTTAACCCAGAGCTCTCAAAGTGGAAGTTCAAAAATCAAACGGTGACTTTAACGTCCTCTGACTTTTAAGGGACGATGGACAAAAAAAAGGAAAAAATGAAACCGTCACCAAAACTGTTCTGTTCTAAAGAAGATACATGTGAAGTTCAAGCAACTTTATTAGCAACATTCTTGTAATGTTAGACAGCCTTTTGCTGAATATTTATTAATATTATTATGGTCTGTGGGAACAGCGGCGGCAATAAATCCAGATGTGGAGCAAAGACTCCTGGTTTTTGTCTGTTAAATGCAGCTTTCTTTTATTTTGAAATTGAAGACTCTTGTTTCCTCACTGGCTCTTTTGTTTTGGTAACTTTGCTAGCTTGGAGGTTTCAGTTTAGCTGTCAGTTTAGCTGTCGTCAAGAACGAGTCTGCTTTTCAAAATAAAGCTTGCTTCCAAATCCGATTGTAAAGAAAACGGTGAAAACGTTGGCCGTGTTTTTTTTTTTTTCCTCCTGTTACAAACTGTCCCACTCACTGGGGGGTTGGGGGACCACTGTTTCAGGGGTTAGGGTGTAGTGTTGTACAGATATTACACATGCAGTTTAAAATGGGGTGAAGTGGGACTCTGACTCATCGCTTTGCAGAACTCTACAATCAAACCGGCTGTGGTCAGAGATGTTTGTTTGCTCCTTTTGGGCGTCTCACCATAAATCTACATCATGTGGTTCTGTCTCTAATCCTTCACTGATCACGACTCTTGTTATCGAGGCCGGATCCCTTCACCTTTTCCCTAGATGCAGCGTTTTTATTTTTCTGCTTCTTTCACAAATGGCTTAAATAAACGCAGCGTTTTCAAAGTAAAGCTCAGGAGTTCCTGGTAAAATCAGACCGATTATCTGGAAAACATACAGAGAAGGTAAAAAAACAAGAAAAAACAGCACTGTCTAAATAAAAGTTGTGGACTCTTCTTGTTTGGATTCCTTTTTTCTCCTAATTGCAGCCTTCTTCCAAATCCTAATCACTATTTGCCTTTTTGAATTTTCTCTCTTTTGGTCCCTTCAAGTAAAAGCAATTTAATAGATAAATTGTCATGTTTATTTATGTGATAATGACTAATGCAGCGGCGTGCGCATTCTGATTAGGCCGGAGTGAGATTCTGCATCAAGTTCCTGATTGCAGTTGTGTGTCAGTAAATAAGGCACAGCTATGCAGTGTTTGAGCTCCTCTAATATTTATTTTAGTCCGGTTTCAATCTGTAGGGCAAAATAATAGGCAGCTTTTCCAGTGATGCACTGGTGTCCAACACCAAAAAAAAAAAAGAAACAAAAATGAACAGAATAATTTATCGAATGTCAGAAAATGAAAGTGAATAATGATCTTTAAAACTGCAAAGGACTCTGGGTATCGTCTGAAGCTGTGATTGGAAGCGTTTCTATTTTGGGGGCTTTAATTAGCTCAAATGTAATAGAAATTAAGAAGCTGTGTTTTTATCTGCACTGGTAGGTTCAGATTTTGACGTTGTGTTTTTGATCTTTCTGGTTTGAAGCCAGTGAGCTTCAAGGCGTTCGCTGGAATCAGACCGTTTGGATGTCATCTCTGAAAGTTTTCTATTGATTCTTTTTTTGTTTTTTTGCTGTGCTGAACTTTGCCAGGATTCTGTTTTGTCAAATATCACACAGATGCCTTCAGGCGCCGTGTCGTAGCTCGCTGTAAAGCAGGAGACGTTAAAGATATTGTTTCTTTGAAGCCACTAAGTGAGGAAGGAAAGGAGTGTACAACACTGTGGGGAGTGGAAAGGGGAGTGGCCTGAAGCAATAATAATAAGAATAAGGATAAACTTTATTTGTATAGCACCTTTCAAGATAAAAATCACAGTGCTTCACAGTAAAACAGGGTAAAACACAATTGAGATTGAGATGACACCCCCTCACCCAGTACTGTGAAGCTGCGTTCTCTCCGCCCTCGGCGACACGTCTTCGAGAGCCCACTTCCGATGAGAAGTGTACAAATACTAATGTAAAGCGGTGAAGTTTTGCGCACCGGTGCGAAGCCGCTTTTCCTCATGTCAGAATCAGCCGATCCAAGTTGATCGCATAAACCAGGGTTTCCAGTTTTGGTAGCAGAGGGCCAAATTAGGAACTCGACATTAGACTGGGGGCCAACTTTGGTGAAAACAAATGGATGAAAAGAAAAAAGTTGTTTTTCATAACTTTAATGACCAGGTGTCATTCGTACAGTTAACCAGGCCCTCCAGAAGCTCTCCCAGTTGCGGTCGGAGGTTGCTGCAGATCTTCTACTCGTCTATTAATTGTATCATTTGACAGACTTTCTTTTGCTCTGGACAAACAATGTCAGCTACTTTCAGCATACATTGTTTTTACAAACTCCCGTCACTACGCCGGGCCATTTCCAAAGCCACAACGTAGGTAGCTGCTGTCACAGCCTCTTTGGATTTAGCATCTGGTGTGCAGCATAGCCTCGTTGTAGTTGTTGGAGCTTATTGTTGAGTACATTTCTCTTGGCTGTTTCCAGTCCAGCTTTGACAGTTGGACAGACGGTCTCATGTTTGTCTGTGCAGGTCTGTGGCATCCAGAGGTTCGGCTGCTTCACAGACTTCATCTGGAGAACCGTTGCCATCTTGCTTTAAACTTGCAAACACAAGACGTCTAGTTCACAGTCCATACCTCTTTTCTTTTTGCTGCTTTATTTTGAAAAGAAAATCCATTAGAAGCATTAGGCCACGTCTTTGCGCTGGTTAAAAAAAAACAAAAAAACAACACCAAGTGCAATGGCAGTACATTTTCCAGTCCACAGATCCCAGTTATTTGTTCATTTCTTTAATTGGATGTCTAATGAGCTGATTAAGACCTTCAATGCAGTGGGAGGAGATCTGCCTCAGCAGTCAGGCCGAAGCGGACAGGCGGTGACTTCCCGACGCCGTGGAAGGGTGAGGCAGCGGGTCATGGTCCAAGGCCTCTTAAGTAAAAGCTCTTTTTCTCATCTCCTCCGTAATTCAGTGAATGAGAGCCAAGTTAATCAGCTGCGGCAGCCGGAGAAACTTCGGCGGCTCCTCACCTGCGCCGGCTTTGTCTTTATGCTGCCTGTGTTTTGGGTCCAAACTGCCCGGGGGCGTCATTAATTACACCGGAGACAGTAAAGCCTTTGTGTGCAGGAATAATGACCGCTGAGCATTTCTTGCTTAACCTCATTTAGGTTATGACATCTTTGCCTTTTTTTTTTCTTTTTCCTGTTTGGAGGAATTTCCTTTAAGGATAAATGCAACGAGATTCCCGCGGTCAGGCGGCTCACCCCCCCCCGCCGTCTGTCAGAGTGGCAGATAGCAGCTCATGGAGGGGTGCTGGGATCAGCAGTGTTGTTGTTTTGACACACACGCACACTAATGAAGTGTCTTCAGAGGGCCTGACAGTAATAGTGTCTGTCTGAGCACCTCAGCGTTTGCTGCTTTTCCACAGTCCAGAACAGCAGTGTCATGGTTGTTAACCCTCAGCGGGGGGCGGGGCTCTGTCTCAGCGACACGAACCAAAGTTTACGGCCACAAAGGTGTTTAGGACCACAAAGTGCGCCTCTCTGAGGGGGCAGTTTGCTTCCTGATGTCTTCATATCACTAATTGTTGACTAATTAGATGCGAGTCAGTGAGTCGTGCGTTAATACTCTTCAGGGACGGTTACAGGAGGGGGGAGGGGATTCATCTCCTCTGATAAGCGACAGTCCGGTTGATTCCAACACAACTTCACGTCGAAGAAAGATCATCCTTTGATCTTTTTTCAAAGCGTTCCCAGCGATGACTTTTTTTAGCCAATGAAAAAAAAAACCTCTGTCAGTTTCTAGAACTTAGTTTCTGCAGAGCGCCAGAAATTTATTAGAAATTAGTTGTAGGCGGTACTGTTGGTGCAGGGTAACCCCGCCTCCCCTTCCCTTCCATTTACTGAGGATGTCTTAACTTTCTATGTGGTTCGCCCGTCAGATTCCCGGCGGTTGCCTCTTTTTCGACTCGTGTGAAATCTGCCGCTGGACACCTGTCCAGAAATGTCTCCATAAACTGGATTTTTCAGGTGTCTTTGTATAATGTTTTGCTACATCGCTACATGGAAGCATTGACTCTATGTCCTATTTACAGCTAATGCACGGACGACGCGGATGATGTTGAGAGATCAGGTTTACTTCTTTTTAAGAGCTCTACTAAAGCATCAGTAAACCGGTCTCCATGTCTGGGTTCATGTCTTCATCCAGAGATTGTCACGGTACGGTGAGCGTCTGAATTCCTGTCTTTGTCACAGTTCTATGACGTGCTGTCCCGCATTAGTGCGAGGAGGGAAAAAGTACAAACAAGAATAAACAGAAAATCTTATTTTTGTTTTGATGGAAAAAAAATGAAAGTATCACAAAGTTCACAGGTAGAATGATCAGATTCTCTTCCATGATGGTCATCAACACATCACAGGCCAAAGCTGATTGGTTGATGCATTGTGTCTTCTTTGCCAAAGTGCAGATATGTGAACTCTCAAATACTGCTGTCAGACCAACGCGCCGCACCCAACGCTCAAGTTGAACCTCCGAACACGTCTGTAAATTGACTTAACATTGAAACTGGAGAAAGCCGACACGCGAATCGTGTTCAGTGTGAACACAGCTCGAGAGCTCTCTGTTTACACCTTCTCCCGCTAGCTTACAATCACAACCTAACATTAGCGGTGCAACAAAAAAACGTTGGAGCTATCCAGCCGTACATTTATGATCCAGATTTCAGCTCAGGTGAGGAAAATGAAGACGTACATGAATGTAGTCGTCTACAAGTGGAAACATCGGAATGGAGCGGAGCAGGGAGTTGGGCTACCCCCCTTAACCCCCCACCCCCAGCGCCGACCTTTGTACATCTGCTCCTAATTTAAAACAACTATTTGAATAAAGAAATTCTCAGAAATGCAATTTTAAGCTGAATTTTCTTCATCTTTGTCCTCCATCATGAGAGAAACATGTCAGAAACCCCACTTTCACGGGAGTGGGTCTGTAAGTGGAGTCTTTGACAGCATGGTGCAGACTTGCATCACAAGTTAATCACACATTAATGGGGGGGGGGCTGTGGTGCTTAAACACTCCCTCACAGCTTGGGATTGAAACCAATAAGCCTTTTTATAGAGGGAAAATGCCTGTTTTTAATGTAAGTCACACAAGAAGAGACAGAAAGTGGAGGATTGCTTCCTGCCTCTGACTGCTGCTTGGGTTTGAATCCTCTAATTGTTGCAGGAAGTGCGGCTGGTGTTGAAGGACTCGTGGGTGTTTTTCGGGTTCCACCTGCCAGCGTAACGCCGGCAGATTGTTTTCTTCTCCTTGTTGTTGTGTTTTCAAAGAACATCTGAAAATGACGTTTTGTCAGTTGTGTTTTTCCAAACCGGGCCGCCGCCGTACAGTACGTCTCCCCCGTTCATTCTCAAAGTCATCCCACTTGTTTGCGTTACCAGCTGGGGTGAGGCGGCGGCTGTGGCGGCGTGGGGTGGGGAGGGGGGGGACAAAGGCAGATGTGTCCCCGTTTGTTTTTGAAGTGTCACAGTTGAGTCTTGCGTGTGTGTCTTTCTTTTTGTGGTTGTGTGTTTCATGCCCCCCACCACCCCATGTGTTGTCTCTGCTTGTGGTCCACAGGTCCTCCGCTGCATTGTTCATCCTCCTCCTCCTCCTCCCCTGTTGAGCAGCTCCCATGCCCTCCCCCTTCCTTTGCAGCCAATGAGAGCCAGGGAAGGTTGCTAGGTAACAGTGCGGCTCAGCCAGCCCAGGACTCTGACTCTGAGGATGAGTTTGGCCCCGATTCATTCTTAGTTAAAACTGGCTCAGGGACCCTGTGTGCTCCTGCCACTGCAGACGCTCACGGTGAGTTAGTTTTCAAGCTACTGTTGCTTTTCTGCTCTGGTCGTGCCTACAAGCAAGAAAAAAAAAAAAAAAAAGATCATGTTTTCTGTGCACCACCACCACGAAGAGCAAAGTTTGAGTCAATATGCAGCCTCAGGAAATTCAGTGAACTCGCCGAAGAAAGGTCTTCAAAGCTCAGAGCCTCATTCCAAAAGATGGATGATTTCGCTTCGGCCGAAGAGATTTGTCTCAGATAATTCTCTTCTCTTTCAATGTCCGTTAGCGGAGTGGGAGTATCCATCTACCGCACAGTCCTTTCAGAAACAATCGCTCGCATGCGACTCCTCTGCGCCCCCAGAAAAAATACGCCAGAAATGAAGACGAGTCACTTCATCGCCGCCGCGCTGCGGACGCCAATGCATCAACATTTGTCGCCGGGACTCTCTGAAGTTCCATTAAAAAGCAGAGCTGAGGAACTCCTTGAATTCTGATCAGGCGAGCCGCGACTTTTGAGTCAGATTGGTCCTGAAGTGTGCCTGTGCGGTCCCTACGAAATTAATGTCAGCTATTTATTCCCCCCCACCCCCCCACCCCCACCCCCCACCCCCCCCGCTGTTGACTTAACGCTCATTCAAAGTGACAGAGTGACATTTGCGCTCAAAGTGCTAACATGGTGTTGATGCTCGACAAAACGAAGCGGCAGTCGGAAGGTGTCACCCGTCGGATCAGCAGGTAGCTTATTGATTTAATTATGACAGCGTTTTTATTTTGGGGCGGGGGGGCAGGCTGCTGAAATCCCAGCGTTTGTGCTGCGTTGTTGGTTTTTATACGTGCTGTTTGCTGCACATTATTAGAGTTGGGTTTGATCTTTGCTGGCTTTTAAAGGCTGTTATGCTCATTAATCAAGCTGCCATGTTAACAAGTTCAAGGAAAAAAAAAAAAAAAGGCTGGGAATAGTATTTCCTCAATGTGATGGAATATGAGACCTGCAAGTGTAGACATGGATAATGCATCCGGTATTTTATGGTGCTGCCACTTCATCCGGTTAGGGGTCACAGGGGCATTGGATCCCGCCCCAGCAGACATATGGTAATAGCAGTGAGCAGGTTGCATGATCCAATAAATGCAAAAATGCAATGTTTTTATGAGGTTTATCCATATTTGCATTTCTAATAAGAAATCCTGGAGCTAAACTCTGGACAGTTCTGATTGGATTTTTAAAAGTAGAATTAACCAAATCTGTTTTATTCATTTTTTAAAGCGACAAAAAAACAAAAGCAAAATAAGTGAATAAAGTGAAAGAAAACATATAAAGACTTAAAACACTGTGCATTTCAATTTTAACACATTGAGTTAACATTTGGTGTCTTAAACTTCACCACAGATGTCGGCAGTGACACTAAATAGCTCATTAAAGGGTCTAAATCTTTATTTTCTTAAGCCTTTCAGAGTAAACTAAATCCATATGATAATATATTACCTTTGGCACACAAAAAAACAAGTTTTTATACCTGCAAGTAAGACGACTTGATGACTGAGGCTCCGCCTTTCGCTCTGTGTAGGCGGCGCCTATTTCATGACGTCAACTTAGAGCCGGCCTCGGCAGCGTCGTGTCTGCGTCTTGCCCACGAAAACAAACAACATCCAACATTTGCAAAGACGACTGTGCATTTGTGCACAAAACAGAAAAGCATTTAGTCGATCACTGCTAGCTACACAGAGCAAGTGGGGATGTGTGTTAGCCTGGGGGCGGAGCTGGCATCACAGATACTTCACTTTAATACATATCAATATGAAAAGCCGCTCATTTTTGTAGATTGCCAGGGGCCGGTGCCCAGAGCCAAGGGACATTCAGAAATGTGTGAATGGATCCAAATACTGCTTTGAGGTAGTTTTTGTGAGAATTAACATTAAAATAAACACACAAAAGCTCAAAAAAGTTAATTAAGCCCGATAAATGATCTTTAGACTTTTGTGAAACTTCAACCATTTACAGAATCAACATGAATCAGCTGATTCTGACGCTGAGCAAAGTATCGTTTCAGATCAGCTTTGCGCTGATATGCAACACATGGAGTCTTGCATATCAATAAAAGGCTGCTTTCCTTTTGTGACACAATCTGCTAGAATTAGGCTAATTGCATTGAAGAGGTATGGTTGTCGAAAGGAAGTCAACACTGGAGTTAATGCTCGATATCAGAGTTCCTTTTCCTGTCCGTGGTGGTGTCCACTGCCCCACAGCCCCGTTGACACATTTCCTCCACTTTCACCTTTGCTAGAATTACGTTCCCTGTTAATCACCTGCTGGGAATGGAGTGAGCGAATGACCTTTTCCACCCCACTACCTCATTTTTTACTTCAGAAATGGTCAGTGCTGCTGTAGGTTATTCTTCTTTTAATCTATAGAGCCTGTGGAATGATTTTCATTTATTTTAATGAGGCGGCAGGCTAAAAGCAAGTATGGCTTTAAGCTGCATTTCAGCAGAGGCACATGAGCTATTATGGCAATGGTTTAAAATTGTGCCGCAATTATCTCTGACAAAACAATCAAAACAGTTTATCAGGGATTATGGGCAGATTAACACCTGAACTTCCGGTTTGAAGCCTTTTTTAAACCAAACTATCGTCATTTTACCAGGTAACTGACAGGTAACTCATGGGACGAGACACGGTCCATTCCAAACTAAAATGATCCAACCTTACAAATATTTAAAGGTTGATTCCAAACTCCTGGTTCCAAGAAGGCAAAATCCCATGGAGAGACATAAACAGCTACTACTCAGTCATTGTCAGAGTAACCATTCTTGTTCTGATATGTTTTTTTAACATCTTCTTGCTAATCCTATTTTTTCTTTCATGAATTTTTTCATTAGCTTAAGTTGTAAACTGACCAATCAGACACTTCAATTAAAGTAGGTGTTCTGAAGTTGAATATTCATAATATTTGACAGACATCATGTAGACCCCCTTTCAGTGGAAGCAGTTGGACTTCCAACTAGCTCTCTCCTGATTGGCAAGACTGGTTGTCATAGAAACGTTGACTCAGACTAACTAGGACCAGTCACTGGCTCCAACATGGCAGCGACAAACTTTGCAAATAAATGACAACTGAATTGACTTCATTTGGTTGGGCTGAAAGTAAGCCATTTTCTTTTGGTGACGTCACACTATCTCACTCCAGTTCTCTTATACAGTCAATGGTTCCAACAACTATTATTTTTTTCCTGGATTTTTATAAAGTTCAAGGTTCTGTCAGGTTTAAATCATACCATGAAGACATCCATTACAAGTCTAAAACATTGACATCAGATTTAAACCAATTGGTACCATCACATGACATGCACTGCCTATATATATACCATTAGTTGGAGAGATGCTCTAGACCAGCACAACTTTTAATGATCTAATGACACAAAATATTAGAGTGTAGCTTTATTTGCGGCTGTAATGGACAGTGTTGCTGCCGAGATCCCTTGACCGTAAAACAAAACAAAAGCTATACAGAAGGTTGTTTCTGCCCGCAGCTGTAACCGTATACAAAAACTATAATCATGTTAAAGACTGACTGTTTTCATATGACAACACCTCATTTTACCTTTGAGAATCGATGAGGGATCTTTGAGCTGAACTGGATACCTTTCAATTACCTCCGCTTCTTTCCTTTTCCCTGCAGGAGCAGCAGACGGATTAGACAAAATAAAAAGATTTATGCAATTGATCAAGAGCACAAATAAACTACTCAAAGGATCGAATTACAGTACATGTCCAAGGTGCCCCGACTGCTTTTCTCGGAAAACCGGGACAATGAGTTATTTATCCCTCTGTAAATCCCAGCACTAATTCCTTAGCAGCGACACGGTGGTCGGCCATCAGTGACACGAGAGGCTTAAGGGGACGGGAGTCAGGGAGTGACCTTTGCTGCAGCGATTCCTGCTTTCGTGACACAGATTTGCATAGGTAGATCATTTAGATTGGACCTCCGGCTGCCAAAAAGGCGAAGGAGAACACAGAAGAGGAGGTACCCCGCTCTGGTTACCTCTGCTCATCATTAGGCTTCGTTAGAACTGAAGCGCAGTGCAGCCTGTTACGTTCCCAAACTTCTATCTCAAGAACATCAAGTAAAACTTGTCCATAGGTGACCTTTGACTTCCAGTGATCTGAAGCGCTTAAATCTAAGGCAGAATCTTCTTTTTTCTTGTCTGTATTTGAAATCTTCTTTTGGAACCTTACAGGAGAAGTCTTCAAGTACCTTTGGGTTACTTCTCAGTTTCATGAAGGTTGCCTCCAAATACTGATAGAATTACACGACATCTTCACAAATTCTCCTTTGAAATCAACTGAATGTTTAACCCTTGAAGCCCACTACATCAAAGAATTGAAATATTTTTTTTTTAATTAAGATGTGTTTTGAACTCTTTGATAAAATCCATAATTTTTTTTTACTAATAAATATATTTTTAATGAAATGTAGACACCCTGTAACAGGCTGACTACCTGTCCTGGGTGAACCCCGCCATCGCCCAACAGTAGCCAGGTTAGGCTCCGGCCCAGTGACCCCGAAAGGGAAACAGCGGGTTTGAATGGATCAGGATGAATGGAAGCCATCTATATGCCTAGTTTATGAAGTGAGTCTTGATGACAACATTTTTATAGCCACATTTTGTGAAAAACAAACTGCATCCACTGCTGTATAATATAGAAATCATCAACAATTACACCCACAAATAGTGAAATAGTGAGGAAAACCTTTGAATACACAGAGAACAACATATAGAAGTAAGAAATTGATATTGACCTGGATCCTAACTTTTTTTTTTTGCCTCAATTGACAATAACTCTGGCAGCCCTGTGACCCTGGAATGGGAGAAAGCGGGTTAAGAAAATGGATGGAGATAAAGATGTTAGTACGTTTTTGCTCACAACAATATTAGTTTAAGATGCAGAAATTTTGACATGACTGTCAGGAAAAAAGCATCTTATTTACTTACTATCTTATTAACGTACTGCTCAATGGAAACCAGACTAATGTGAGCTAAAGTGAGCTCTGATCATATCCTCCTCTAAATATTTTATAAGCTTGTTGTCTTTGTTTGTTTAATTCAGGATATCTCTCACTTTTGATAAAAGAAATTATTTTTTTCCCTCCGGTGAACAGCACATTGTTATCTCTCCTGTGGCAAATAGCATATGTAGCTCAATACGTCTATCAATCAGGCTGTTTTTATTTTTAAACTGAAGTGAAATAACTTGACTAGAGATTTGTCAGTGTGACACACTGAGCTATATAAATGTCATTTTCACAAGGTGACACAGGAAGCCAGAGGTGACAAAACTGAAGAGAGGTGTAGAGTTGTCACAAGGAAGTTATAAAGAAAAAAAACATGTAATTAGACAAAACGTCCTAAATATTTTATCAAACTATGAAAAGAAAGGATTCTGTTCTGAAGGGAGGTGGTGGAAATGAAAACAACTGGGGTTATTTGGGCACAAAAAGTCATCGAAAACCAGCGTGGCAAGAAGAAAAGGGCTTGGATTTCAAATGGGATCTGTTTGTGTATGCAGTTTATGCAGAACTGTTAGGGTTTAGAGCTGACACACTTTAGCAAGCATTTATTCCGTCATTTCCGGTAAACAGAGAATCGAGCGTGCAGCTCCCAAACGGGTCACAGAGTACATTTGCAAAAGAAAACAGGTGGTTTTATTCACATCTACCCAAGGTCCCACCTCCAGAAATGCATGCGGGATTCCGAATGCGCGAAAGCTCTCAGCGTGTCTTTTTTAGTCGGGGCTTAAATCTTTATCTTTGTGTGACAAGAAGCCCAGTTTTCATCCCAAACAAGACAAAGCTATGGTTCCTTTAAGACTGCTCGCTGGAGCCTGCAGTCCTATTGTCAGGCATGTGTTTGTCAGTGGCCCCTGGCTTTCTCTGAGGGTCTTCTTCCCGGGGAGGCTGCCAGTGCTGCACTGATACTGCTGCCCCCCCCCACACACACACACTCCCATTAGCATGTCTGAATGCGTAGCAGCATGGGTCGGCCGGCGTCGGCTCTTTGGGCTCCCCGGTGAAAGGGGCCGGCACAGAGCCACCTCGCAGCTGGCCGAGCAAGGAATGCTGAGGTGTGCAAAAGACTCGGGGGACGTCTGCGGGCGGAATTCGCCGGAACTGCTTAATCATCCCAGCGTGTCTGGAAAGATGGCGGCAGAAAAGAGGTCACGGCAGAGCACCATGGTTATGTCCCAATTCCCTCACTATTCCCTAACTCCTGAAAGACTACCGTAGTTTCTGCACTATAAAGTGCAGGTAAAAGCTTTTATGTTTTTTCAAAAAATATGGAGCACCTTGTAAATGGATTCATTGTCGTGTTTACTGATGTCTACGTGGTTTTTAGAGGTAGATGACGCTTGTTGCAAACAAGGTTGGGTGTACATGAACACACCAGCACGGCCATCGGTAGCGTGTTTTTTATTACATGTTACTAACAAAGGTGGGCGTTATATACACGGTAAAAAAATGTTTGGTTGTAGCAGTCTGTTCTTTAACGTTTTACAATTAATGTTGGGTGTAATTGTAAACACGCTATTCCAGCTGTCGTGCAGCATTTCTGAATTTTTTTTACGAAGGTTTGGAGTTGGCGCAGTCACAGGACAGTTTTTAGTCTTTCAAACAAGGTTGGGAGTTACAGGTGTTGGAAATACACTAACACGGCCAACGTAAAGCAATATCAACTGTGTTTGTCGCGCTTAATGCGCCTTTTGTATGAAAAAAGTTCAAAAATAGACCATTCAATCCGGTGGGCAGTATGAGCTATATAGTGCAGGACTATTTGGGCACATGCTCACTATTTTTTTTTTCAAACGGCAAAAATGATGTCTCCTGTTTGCCAAAGAAGAGACCAAATACATATGAACATTGTACAAAGACATTGGCGGTGTCCAAATAGGAGGGAGCTGCTTACGTGACAGCGCAGCGACATGTGCTGTCCAGATTCAACGACTCCTTCAAATGCGCCCAACGAATACGGCCTTCTTTTTCCCGATTTCAAGGACCGGTCTGGTGTATCCTTCTATGCTGTCCATATCCCAAGATGCATTGTGGCCAAAACCCGGAGATTTTCTGACCACAATGGCGGGCTGTGAAACGGGACCCGGAGTTGGAGATAATGACACCTCCAAGATTAAAAGTTGGATCAAATAAGCCAGGAAAATTTTGAGCTCCATGCCTGGTTCACCACTCCTCTCTATTCGGGACTCACGGTTGCTAGGCGACAGGACATTCGCCAATGTAACAGCTGGAATTATCTGAAGACTAGACTTGTCCAAATTCACAGCCGTTCACACCCAGCCTATCCGCTCGACGAAGTCGACGTCGCCCAGGAAGGACGTAGCCTTCAAATTTGGACACACCCTATTTAAGAATCTAATATGCTCTTAAATGATTTATAAAAACTAAATCTACACGTTTTTTAAATAAAAAAATATTAAAACACAATGCATTGTGGTCCATATTCGCTAATAAAGTGAGCATTGATGCAAACAAGTTTTTCGCAGAGACGTCCTGGAAATTTTGGACTCCCCCGAAAAGAATGGCCTATATTGTGCACTAGATAGTGATTAGTGAGGGAATCCGGGCTCATGAGAAATGACACTATCTAAGGCGAAATAATTCTTTCATGAGCCGCACATGGCGCTTTCACATTCTGCCAGCTCTCCTGAAGAGGCCAGGAGGAGGACTCAGTGTCACATGTTTGTCCGCTTCCATTCGACCCGCTGCCCTTCGCCTCACAAAGACCGCAGATCACGCACGCATACATATCTCCCTCCCGTTGGACATTAATTGAGACACATCGCTTTCATCGCGCAGCATCTGTGCCGTCTAACCGAATCTTGAAGTTCCTGATGGATATGCAGCAGGGGGACACGCCGAACGGAGCATGCGTAACCACTTGTCTTGTTCTCGCTGCGGCTGCTCGGAGAATGACAGAAAATCCATTAGATCTCAGAGAAAGAGAAAAAGAAGAGACAGAAAGCCACGTGTGACAGGACATTTATTTAATCTCTCGTGTTCGAGCTTATAGCTGGAGTTCTGACAATTTGCAGCATCGAGTGTATTTCTGGGGCTTTTTGGCCAAAATAAAAAATAAGACACTCATTTGTATTATTGTTATTGGTAATAGTGTGATAGATATAAAGGAAGTGTTTTTGGCATAAATAAAACAAATCGTTTTTCATTTTTGACAGAGGTTTACATGACTTCCTTTCAAAATAAAAGACACTCTGTGCCATCAGGGATCATCTTAATGCAGAAAATGAAGACCAGGTAGTGTAATGTTAGCTGGGATTAAGAAGAACCCATCCATTCTCTGTTTTGGGGGCATCTCAGACAGACATTCATCAATTGAATTAAATAAACTTAAATCAGAGCTAATTAAATGACCCCTACCGTGTTTTTCTAACTATAAAGTGCATCTAAAACCCTTGAATGTGTTTGAAGATAGAAAATACCTTCAAATCTAGTGTACCTGAAGAACTCTGGCTGTGCTTACTGATCTCAAATTGATTTTCGGTGGTGCACAGCGCTCAAAAATCTGTCAAAGTATAATGTTGGGAAACTATGAAAGATTAGTAGATTGCTGGAGCATTATGGGAAATGTAGTCTAGTACCTCTTGGAGTGAGATGTACTGTCCTTCAGCTGTTCTTAAATAAACTGAGTAAAGGATGAGTTACTTTACTTTTTTTTTTTACTTTGCTACTTCCTTACTTTTTACTTTTTAAGACTTTTTATTTTTGTCTTTAACTGGAGATCCTCAGTGGAGGGGTAAAGAGTCACATGTTGCTCTGCAGCCCCAGCTTGCAGACCCCTGTACTTGATGGAAGAATTCCCAAATCTCCAGTGTATTGCAGAAGGAAGAGAAGCAGCTCATCACTATTAAACAGAAGGGAATCTGTACTAACATAACATAACAAATAACTGTTCTATATATATAAAATGAAAATGTTGTTTTGTGGGTAAAGTGGGAGCCAAATTTGAAAATGTATCTGATTGGTTTGGGGAAAATTCAGCAGTTCCCATCAGATCTTTGTAGGAAATCTTTTGTTTTGTTTTTTTCATGGGAGACCATCAGCTTCAAGAATTTTATCAGCTGTTTTTCTTCCACTGGACCTGCGATTAAAAGGATAAATAAATCAAGAATCTGTATGCAGCCAGAGGGAGGCAAGAATGAGACACTGATAGATGTTTCCTCGCTTTTCATTCCATCCTTTTTATTCTGACAGTGACTGATGGACAGCTGCTCTTAGTGCACAGGTTTACACTTTCAGAGGTTTAGCAGTGCGGGATTCGCATGCATACGATTGCCAGGCGATTTGTACAGCATGCAGCCCTGCAAGTGTATTTTTTTTTCAGTAATGTACATTGTTTGCTATTTATATTGATGTCAGTTCCTCCTGCTGCAGAAATGACAGTAGAACATGTTTACAAAGGCGAACATCTGGTAGCAGAGCTCCCCACAAAATGCTTCCACTTAATGAAAGGCTGATCTCTCATACACAGATTTACTGTGTTACATTTTATTTAATTGTTTCCATGACTACCGTTTCTGATTATATGGAGATGGAGTGTGTGCCAGCTGATGTGAGCTGCACAGACTGGTTGGTTTTAGTGCACATTTTTGCTTAGCTTAATCATTAGAAAATGGGACTTTAATTGTGACAGAAGGTTTTTCCGTCTTGTGATAACTTCAGATTTCACGATCCGGATGTTATGATGTAAAGTTTCCACCATCTTCTTCATTTTTAGGCTTTTATTTTGTTGAACGGCTTCTATAATGTATTTTTTTTATCGCACAAACAGCATCCAAATGAAACATAAACTCAGTTATAATAGCATATTTTTAAAAAGTTCTGCTGGGGCATATGCAAAAAAAAAAAAAAAAAAGGATTTGCACCCTACGCCTGATAAGTGCTTAGGAAACCCTCGGTAGCAATGACTGCAGGCCAGAATTCATGAGGCTTTCACGTGGCTGTGGAGCACATTTATTCTGCTTTTTAGTCAGTTTACTTACATTGGGTGATCATTTTAACAGCTTGTTTAAGGTCACCATACATCATCCCAGGTCCATTAAAGTCCAGACTTTTACCACTTCACTTGGTTTTAGAGTTTGATTTGCTGGAAAACGTTTTGCTGCCCCAAAAGGAAAAAAAAAAAAAAAAAAAAACTATGAAGCCCCAAACTAACACAAGACCACGAGACCTCCACCATGTTGCTGTGATGTTGTAAAACACTCTTAGTTTTACTGCAGATGTGACTGGACACACGTGTACAAACTATACACAATATACTAGGACGGCAGAGGCTCAGGCGGTTGAGCAGGTCGGCCAAGGGTCGGCGGTTTGATCCCTGCTCCCTCTTAGTCGACGCTCCCTGCCCCCAATGTCGCCCCACCGGCGTACGAATGTGCATGAATGTCCCGGTGATGGTCAGAGGGGCCGTAGGCGTGTACTGGCAGCCACGGCCCCTCTGTCAGTCTGCCCCAGGGCAGCTGTGGCTACATCAGAAGCCAACCATCACCAAGTATGAATGAGGAGTGAATGAATAATGTAAGAGCTGTATGTAAGCGCTTTGAGCGTCTGGAAAAGCGCAGATAAATCTAATCCATTATTATTATTATTTGAAGTTTGTGCTCCTTCTGCTCAGCAGTGTCTTTTTCTCCAATGGATCCATTTTTTATCTCAAGCTACAGACACACCGGGCATGTAACGCGCGCCCAACGACGCGCTAAATGCGGGTTCTTGAATGCGACTATAGTCCATGGTATGTTCACACTGGACAAGCAGGGAGGGGCTTCTCCTTCTTATTCATTTGCTACTGTTCACTAGCGCATCTCCACCTACAGATAGAAGAGGTTTGGTGTGAAGTGTCAAACCGGTTCAGACCGGGTGAATCTTGCTCCACGACTTTCTTTCACAGCCCTGATCCGACATGAAAGATTTGATGCGATAGAATTCCGGTCGGGCACAAACCAGAAATCTTAATTTCTCTTTCATGATCACTTTTAAGACAGTTGGCAAATCAGTGAATTAAAAAATACGCCATCCATACGCCGCTACTGAATCCGTGTTTCTGATTGGTCAAAGTTAAACTTTTAACCCGCCTTCATCCCCATCTTTTTTGTAGGTGAAGGCCAAAAACAGTTGTGGAATCTTGCATAGCGATGCGTAACAGTGAGAGTTTTGTACACAGAAGCTCAAAATGCACATTTACCCGGCGACGGGGCTTTAGGGTTAAGTGGAAGGGGTGTGGACTTCTGACAAAGTGAGCACTGATTGACGAGAGTGGTTGCCATAGATGCCATCGGACCAATCCCTGCTCACTGACGAAGTCTGGCTCCAACATGGAGGCGTCAATATTGTGAAAAAATGGTTTTGACTTCATTTTGTTGAAGCTGGATGTGAACTATTTTGTGGTTTGATCATTTTCTTGCTTTTTCAAACTTCTCGTTCTACTTTGTCAGGTGAAAATGATGAGATCTGCTTTACCAGGTGAACTTAAATTTTCTATAAATGTGGTTAGATCTGGTCTATTAACTTCAATGTTTCAAGTTTACTCAATTATTTTAGTGTAGTAAAAAGCAGGGAAAAGTAAAAGAGTTGTTTTTTTTATTTATTTATTTAACTATATTAAATATTTGTAATGTGTTTGTGCGTAGCAGACATTGCATGTTAGCCACACTGTGGGGGTTGAGGTCCCGATCCACGCTAATGACGTGAATTTGCCCTAATTGCCCGCCTAGAAAAGCATCGGGAGGTTTTAACCAGAGCCTGCATCTGCAGGGAAGAAAAATGAAAGTGTCACATTCCCAGACTGAATGGATTTCTGCAGGCTTCCTCTTTGAATGTGACGTGAAACTTTGGCTTTTGTAGTGAGTCTCGCTTCTGTCTCTGATAACAAATGAATCTCTTTTTCTTTGCAATTTTGTTGTGCAAAGCAGGTCAATAGAAAACCATTTATTTTATTTTTTTTTTCTTTATTCTTTCTTTTAGATAGAAGTGAATAATTGCTGCTGAATCACCACATCTGTGGTGGTCATGTTGCCCCGGGCTTTGTCTCATACCAGCTTTGTTTCTTGTTTTTCTGTTTATCTCCCCAAGAACAACAGTGACTATTACTAACCCGACTATTGGAAGTGTTATCAGCTCGACAAGGGCAAGTGTGCTCACAGTGGGGATGAAACGGACAACACATTGGGTTTCAGAGCGCAGCGCTTCCTGCTAGGGATGCTACACCAGTCGTGTAGCCGCGCACATGACAAAAACGTCACTGCAGCTTTTAGCTGGAAATAATTTGAAGCATCTGATGATGACAATCACAGAACTGCGTTAAGCTCAGATGCATTTCTAAACCCAATTTAGATACGAGTAGAAATTGAACAGAGCTAGGCATTAAAGATAAAAAAAAAAACCCCACAATTATTTGGGATATCTAAAATGTTTGTCCTTTGTAAGGATTATGCTATTCTCGTTCATCTTGCTGAACTGAGTGGTTCAACTTCCCCCCCAGTGGCTCCACATTGGGCTCCAGGCCTCCTCCCAGGGGGACATTTGGGAAACCTCCCCAGTGGGAGGCACCATGAAAGCATCCTGAGCAGATGCCCAAACGAACCGACTCATTTCAATGCAAAAGAGCAGCCAGAAGAGTGAACTTTTCACCCTGTCCCTGTAGGGAAGCCATCCTTTCAGAGAAAACTCCTATTTAGGTTGAGATCTTTTTAAACATATTTTGATGCTTATTTATAATTTCAATAGCTACTTAGATCACATAACCTTAGGCTCTGATTGAAGTTGTCTGTAAAAGTTCACAATTTTGAGTTGAGTTCTTATTTTAACACAGGAAACCAGCAAAGAGCTAATTCATTAGATATTTTGTGCTAGCTGTTGCTCTATTGGCTTATTGTTGAAGGGTGGGAACAACCATTCTATTCAGGCAGAGGGGGAGAGCCCAAACTAAAATATTGGGGCAAAGAAAGGTGTGAAACTATTCCCCCTTTGTGAACTCTGCAAGCATATTTCAAGAGGAACTGTCATTAGTTTTGTAAAACATGAGCTCTACAAAAAAACAATGCATAAATGGTTGTTTATTTATACAAAAATATACGTACAATACTTTCATTATACAAGAAATATTGCTCACGTTTTGTACAAACACAAAGATAACTCGCATAGTAAAATACCTATTTAGCACATCTCTTGTGGGTTAAAACTGAAAATAGCAGCTCACACCATCTCCATACTTGATTTATACCAGCTCAGTGGCCTTGTAGGAGAGTGTCCGCCCTGTGACTGGAAGGTCAAGTGTTCAAATCCAGGCCGAGTCTTACCAAAGACTCTAAAAATGGGACTATCAGCAAAAATGCTTGACCATCAGCATTAAGGGGTTGGATTGGAGGGTTAATCCACCAAATGGTTCCAGAGCACAGCTGTGTCTTCAGCTCACCACTCCCCCAGGGGATGGGTGGGACATTTCACACAACTAGGTTTGTGACAGATTGTGGCCCTTTAACTTAACTTTAACTTCATAGAGCGATTCTGTATCAAAAATTGTTTATAGCCACACTTTTTGAGAAAAATAAACTGCATCCACTGCTGCATAATATAAACATACCTCAGCAATCAGAAATGACTCCTTCTGAGCTATAAACACAAAAACATAAGCTCTACAAAAACACATACACAGTTGTTTCATAGTTTATACAAAAACAAACACACAATATAATTGATACACTTATAAAAGAAACATATTTTCTAGTGGGTTAAAATTGAAAAAGGCAGCTTAAACCAGTTGTATACTAACTTCATGGAGTGATCCGTACAACAAAACATTTATGGACTCGTTTTTTTGGGAAAAGTAAACTGCATCCACTGCTGCATGATATAAAAATCTGTCAGGGATCAGAAATGACACCTTCATAGCTATAAACACAAAATATGACCACGACTCACTTTTAATTGATTAAAAAACAAACGATCTTTGTTGCCACATTTTTTGTGAACAATAAATTGCATCCTGCTGATGATCTGCCCCACTGTCACCTGCCTGTTTTATCAGTCCAATCTTTACTGACATCAGGTCATATTTGTTGTAAATAAATGAAATTATCACACAAGTCTTAAATACAAATCTAATTTATGAAGAAAACAGATGTAACTTTCATTGTATGGTGATATCCTTTTCCCATTTGTATCCTTTTCTGAAAAATACATGTTTCCTGGTTTTTGTTTTTCTTCACCTTGATTTGACTTTTCTTATTATCCTTTGATTTCCCCCCCACCCCCCCGTGGTTTCATTTTTTCTAATGATTTCTGGGATGGCTCTTGAAATTAATTGGATGTCTGGTCGGTTGAAAGAAATCTTTCAGAAAAACAAATAACTTGTTGCCGTGCGTTTGCTTCATCACCTCGCTGGAGGTAAACTATTTGTCTGCTGAGTGGTAAACAGCGGTGATGCACTTGTCCGTGTGATGCATTTCCCTGTGCACTTTTGCTGTCTCGCTATCAAATTAGCATAATCTTATTAATGGCTTCGGGGCTCAGGTGCATCTCTGAGGAGGAGTTAGATCATCAACATCTGTGTTTTTAACCTCGCACTTCTATACAGTCAAGCGGGGCCGTGGGTGGACTCTCTCTGCGCTTCATCTGCTAAAATGTGCTTATTGTACGGCAGCGAGGAAGCTTTCAAATCCCAAACTTCTTTGGTTTTTCTATTGCTAATTGATTGCTCTAAATAGAAAACCTCAGACAGAACGGGTGAAACTGCAAAGAGCGCATGCTGGCTTGAAAGCCTTACAGAAAGCGGCGTGCTCGGGGATTAACGGCAGCACACTTCACTTTTGTTCTGATTTTCTTCGCTGAGCCATTCATTAACATGCAGATAGAATGCGAAAAACGCGCTCCACTCCCGCTTTCTGACGTGCTCAAGCTTGATGCGGTGGCGTCGTCAGTGAAGCCAGTGCCTCACTGTAAAAGTTGATCAATTGACCTTGATTGGCACATGTTGGTATCAGAGCTTCATCTTCCTGACCCTGGAAAAAATCTGAAAGAACCTTAAGCTTCTTGACTGGCATGAGTAGGTATTGCTTTAATGAAGGGGGTGATTACTGAAACAACCCCTCTGTGTGTCGGTATTCTGCTCTCTGGGCTGTAAATTGGCAATTTACTGTTGTGGATATCTGTGAAATAAAGGAGGCTGACTTCTATGAGGAAAAGCCACACTGTGTTAAGCCTGAAGCTCATTGATTGATGAATGGCTTAGTGGACGTGGAAACAAATGAATCCAGCCTTCAAAAATACATCAGCCTTCGACCGTGTGAGGAGCAAAAAAACCCCAAAAAACAAGAATAAACCAGTAACGCTTTCCGCTGACAGTAGAATGACGGACAGCATGTGTGGTTACATGACCCATTCACTTTTTGTAAATCCGACTTGAGGGGTTCTTTGTTTTCAGCTTTTTTTCATTTAAGCAGGATATGAAGTCATAGAGACTTGTCCTTTTTTTGATTAAAAAGGGAGGGGGGGACACTAAAAAAAACAAGACTGGTTATTCAGTTTTAGGGCCAGTTTACAATTTTTTTATTTTTTTAATTATGACTTTTAAATCATAAAATTATGAGATTATTATGAGAAATTATGAGAATAAAGTCATAAATTAAGGAGGAAAAAACACCAAAGTTGTCTGTTTATGTTTTTTTTTTGTGCTTGAGGATAAAAGATGTGGAGCATTTTGTGAACATTATCAATAAACATTCAACTCACCTGTTCAATAAAGTTTAGCGGTCTACTCTGCTGTTGCGTGGCGTTCACTTGTTGCTCTGTGAATGCCCACTCTAGTCTAGTAAGGAAAGTTGTAGATCTGACCGTAAGTTGTCAGCCAAAAGACTACACCCACTTTTTGCAGCATAATTCCAATAAATTTAAAGCGCAGACACGAATATGTTTGTTCTACTAACATATAGTATAGTTACTTGAAGTGCACCCATTCAGCTTTCAAATCCGTTCAGGGTTACAGGGTTGCTGGAGCCTATCCTAGCTTTTGTGAGGCGACCGCGTGGTTTACTTTAAGTCGATTTAAAATCTCATCCAATTGAAAATCGTCTTTTTAACATGTTTTTGTAAAGAAAAAGAAGAAAATGAAGCTTAAAATTGCATTTCTGAGTATTTCTTTATTCTAATCATTGGGAACCAGGAGCAGTTGAAGGTACAAGGAGATTGTAGTTGTGGCATAGAAACAGTCCACAAGGTCCCTGCTCTGCTCCATTCTGATGCATCCACTGAAGACACATAGATCCACGACTAGATACATGAAAACAAAGTTACTTGATGGGGTTTTATTATTCTAAAATTTGATGCCAATATAGACTTTTTTTTTTTTTTTTCACTTGTTCTGTCCAACAGCTTAGCAAACAGATTAGAGCTGCAGGCCTTTTGTGTTGGACAGGTTTTACTATCACAAAAAGAGGTTGTAGAACTTTAGAAGCCAGAGTGTAGATCTGAATTAACCCCTTTTTGTTGTATTATTTATTTCTTTATTTGTTATATTTAGTGTGTGTGGGGAGGAAGAGGGAAAATGTGTGTCGGGGGTGGGGGTGGGGGGTGGAAGAGAGTAAAGGGAAGAAAGGTGAAAAAAGTGGGGGATACAAGCACTGATTTGGATCAGTTATTCTTTTAAGCTGTAACAATTATACCAGATCTGCTGGAAAGACAAATATTCCATCATGGGTAAAAATCTGACACGAAGATGAGTGGAAAATATCTGTCCATCAATACACTGTAGGTTAGAAGGGGGGATGAAGCAGACAGGGAGCAGTGTGGCAGTGTGCACGTGCACGTGGGGGTGGAGATACATGCATGCTGCCGAAGTGAACCTTATGTTGTGGGGAACCAGATCCTACCCAGCCAGAGCAGCCAGACCCGGAAAGGGGAGGAGAGACCCCCCAAGGCCAGGGCCCCCCCCACACCGGACCCAGCCAATATAGACTTTTATTGCTGTGAATATCTCCATATATCAGTTATCGGCCCTGAAAAACCAATACAGTCGATCTTTACAACAGTACTTTCATTTTCTTCGTTTCAAACATGTCAATCACTTGTACTGTGTTAGTTTTGCTCTACAATTCTAGCCAATCAATGTACTTTTCGAACGATTATGGGCGGACTCATAAAAGAAAAGGTGAGAGTGAGCAGAGGCAGAGCTTTAAAGCGCAGAAGGCGAAGCTGCAAAAGATTCTGACGCAGCGACCTGATGTTGTGATGTTGAGCAGTGAAAGTACATCTTTACTTCAGTGTGTGTGAAAACGGAAATGCAACGCTGACTGTGAGAAAGTATGAAATGAAGCAACATAGGCGCATTCAAGCGCTCGCTGCTTCGTCACACTTAAATGTTTGTGGGGAAAAGACTGTTCTCCCTAGTGTCATCTAGGTTATTGCTCACACTTTGGTTACTTTTGATTTCAATCTTGCTTCAATCTGGAAGTCAAAGCCCACTTTTTTTTTTTTTTTTTACTCAAAGTAGTGGATATATGAACAGAAAAAGCTCCTTTTGACCTCAAGTACCACCTCCATCCAGTTTTCTCACCTCAGCCTTCAATGAGATGTGTCAGTTAGGCTGACTTTTCCGTAACTATTCAGAGAAGCGAAGTTTTAATCCTCTACTGGAAAGATTTCAGAAGTTGCTGGCTTCAGGAAGTGGCCGGCTCGTCTTGTTTACTCGGCCTGATCAGAGTAAACTGTCAGAGGTCTCTGTGGGAGGCGGAGAGGACGCCGTGGTAAAGAGCAGTTGGGAGAAATAATGAGCAGGGCAGGCCCATTTTTTTAAGAGAAGTTCATGTGAAGTCTCAGTAGCTTGTCAGCATAAAAGCACAGCCGCCTAAATGTTAATTTGTTTGCTCCAAGTGCTGAAAGGTCTGCTGTCATCCTTTGCCATTTGTTACTTGTTTTTCCCTTGTTTTTTTTGTTTTTTTTTACTCAGCTTAAGCGGTAACCTGCCATGAAACTTGAGGCAAAAGCAGTGATGCATTACTGCTTGTTGAAGCAGATGTTAGAAACTGTAAAAGCTGTAATGCTGGACTCAATAAATACCCAAGTACCGTTGCAGTCGCCTGTCACCATCTCCTGATAGAAGTATCTACACACAAATATTCTAAATTCCCATCAAGTCATTCATTTTTCAAATCTGATGAATTCCTTTGGGGCAATGGGGTTGCTGGAGCCTATTCCAGCTACTGTTGGGCCAATAGGTGGTACACCCTAGATGGGTTTTCAGAAATTCATGAAGTAAAAACAATCAATGATTACTGATTTAAATCCTTTTAGTTTTTTTAATATTATGAGTAAAAAAAATGCTTCACAAGCTTCTCCTGCTGCACAAATAGTGATTTTATTTTGGCAATCGAAAGACTATCAAATCTGTGATTGTCCTTACATTTCTTTACAACTGCTGCTAAACATGAATATACCATTCATGCTGGGATAGGAACTCCATCCATGCATGTTCTTAACCTGTGGAATACCTTTCAGGTTCGCGGGGAGGGAGAGGAACTTTAGATGAAGGTTCTCATTCATCCAGGGGCATAGCAACATTTTAAGGAAGAAGATTTTTGAATATTTGTGGCTATCTGTGACCGTTTCACGCCTAAGGGACTTTTCACGCATTTACCACCGATGTATAACGTTTATATCACATATACGTATCCCTAATGAAATGCATATAAACAGTGCAATAATCAGGCACGGTTCTTGTTCCATGTGGACTTACGTGTTCTTTGCATGGTTTATATGTACTTCTTCTATGGTTTTAACGTGGTTCATTCGACACATCTGTAAATAAAATTCACGTAAAGACCCCAACTTTCCTCACTTTTTTCACATATATATTCACATTTGACCAACGTTCATTTGTGCAATATGCGCAAAATGTTCAAGATCTCTTACAGATCAGATCTTTAACAGTTTTATTACAGAGCGACTCATCATCTGTTATTACTAGTGTTGAATTTATACATTTGAGATTTGAGTGATGTTTGTATTTTATTCTAAACTCTTTTCTGAGTTCTTAAGTCCCACTCTGATCATCTTCGGAGCTACCATAGTTTCTGGACCTGAATATGAGCCGCACCTGCTAAATTTGAAAAGAAAAAGATTATTATAACTAATTTGCCTGCACTTTTCTATGCACGGTGGAGCAGTGGTCAGCGCTTATGCCTCACAGCAAGAAAGCCCCCGGTTCAAGTCCCGGCTGGGGGACCTGAAGCAGAACATCAATGGGGGACCTTTCTGTGTGGAGTTTGCATGTTCTCTTGCATGCGTGGGCTTTCTCCAGGGACTCCGGCTTCCTCCCACCATCCATTGGTCACTCTAAATTACCCCTTGGTGTGAATGTGAGAGGTCATGGGTCTTTGTTTGTTGCCGTGTGACAGACTGGCGACCTGTCCAGGATGCTCCCCGCCTTTACCCACAAGTGGCCGGGATAGACTCCGGTAGCCCTGTGACCCTGAAAGGGACAAAACGGGTTTAAAAGATGAATGAACTTCTCTATAAGCCCCACATGTCCACGTTGTAACATGGGGTATTTCCACAACCAACAATGCCTTAACCCTTTGGAACCCTTTGGACATCCAAATTCAACTTCAACACGTTTTAATACTCGGTGATTGAGATTTTATTGAGTGACAGAATGAATAGAGATTGATTTATTTTTATGCTCCAAACGTGAAAGATGAAAGTCGATCGATAATTCACTCTGCAGATTTGTCAGATACAGGAACAGTTGCTGCTTCAGAGCCCTCATCTGATAACTCTGGTTGCAAACAGAAAGGCTAACTTTGACTTTTTGGGGGAGCAGAGGGAGAAAGAGGGGGCCTCTTTTGTTTACGCTAAAGACCAGCATGTCTAAAAGGAGACCGGCACATTTTCAATGAGTTCTCAGTGGTCTTTTCATTATGATTATGACGTCTTTGCCCAAAATCCAAAAACCTCTGTCATTTAGGACATGGAGCAACCCCGCCCCCACTTCCCAAAACCCATAACTCTCCGTTTAAACTTTCTCACACTATCTTGTAGTTCGTCACAGCCCCAATCTAACATTACAGGTGCCACAAAAATGGTGAGCAATAAAGGATAAAGCCGTATGTAATGTCTAATGTAAATAGTGAAACCAAGATTGTATATGTGTGTATGTGTTTGTGTATTTTAACACATTTCTAATTCATGGATCTTCTATAAATGATGGCTTTTAAAAACGGTAATACATTATTTCATTTATTTCTGTTTTTTGCTCTTCTTTCAGACGGAGCTTTTCAAAATCACTCCCGGCTTCGGACGCCTCCCCTCCCACTCTCCCACTCCCACTCTCCCAACCATCACCATGCGGCCTCTATTAACTCCTTGAACAGGGCCAACTACACTCCAAGGAGCAACCCAAGTCCCGCCCCCACAGACAGCTCGGCCCCCCCTGAAGGTACAGCCAGTGGTCAGGACTCTGGAAGCGCCCAGGACAACTGGCTGCTCAACAGCAACATCCCACTGGAGACCAGGTACCGTTTAAGCCCCGCCTCTCTGAGAGTGCCAGCATCTTTAAGACTTGTGTGAGCTTCTGTCATCAAATCCAGCTTTCCATCCCGTCTGCTGCATTTGAGATGGCCAAAGGGGGCAAAGCAATGAAATGGCCGGGGCCACGGTCTTTGGGAAGAACACAAGTTTGTGGTGAAACAAGAGAAAAGGCGCGGGTTTTGACTGCTCTTCTAACTTTAGCCGTCCCATAACAGTGGAACTGATGAGTTCTAACAGCAGGGTAATTAGAATCACATCGGATAACGCAAAATTACTTTCAGGCTCCCGTGTGTGGGCTCCACTTCCGCTTCAGCCTCGAGTTTTATTTATTTCACATTAATCAGCCTTCAGTTCCCTAGAAGGTTTCTCAATGGGAAGCCCTTGTGTTAAGTAGATGTTTCAAGTGCAATTGCAGCAAAGAAGATGTTAGTTAGAATTTAGAAGGTTGAATAAAATCCAGAATATTATGGCAGATTGATCCTATTTTTCACCACATCTCTGATAATGTAAGAGAATCTCTCCAAAGAAAACCTTTCCCCTCACCCCCACCTTACCCAAACAAGTTTGATTTGAAGGGACTATTGGGACAAAATGTACTAATCCAAATGAACGAAAGAAATTCACATCAGATGTTTTTTTTTTATTTTTTTGTTTCTCATTAAGGAACTTTTCTTAGACTGTAGAATAATGCAGATGATTTTTTTTAAAATAATAACCGACCTTTTGACTTCCAGATTGAAGTCTGTTTAAAAAACAAAAACAGTAGCCAAATCCAGTTTTTTGGAAAATCACTAGGTGCTTGCTAAACAAGTAAGTTGGTCCTAAACCAGGGGTTGGCAAACTATGGTCTACCAGAACCCTTGGTGGGTCAAAAAGTGTGTCCATCCCTGTCCTTTAACTGTAAAACTGTCCATCTTTATGAAAAAAAAGGCATATAGGTAACTTTAGAGAGCAGTTTGGAAAACAAAATTAAAATAAAGCATTATTAACCCCATACAATGTCGTATTTAACAGGGGGATGGGGCTTTTGATCATTTCTATCAATTCAAATGTTCCAGTCTAGACCAGCATATCTGGTTGTTTAAATTCACACTCATATACACACTGGATTGATAAACTCTGATGTCATCCGTAGGATTATGATCGGCCAACTGAAGGCTAGAGTGGGACGCCACATTAACCTGAGTCTACTCCCCCCGACCCAACGTCCGTTCCAAAAATTGATGAATGGGCGAGTAAAGATGGGAACGTCGAGTGAGAGATTTGCACTTATTCGTTCACCCAACTGCCAATCAAAAAGACACGGCCCCAAAACTGAAAAACCCAAGAACTCAAAGGTGTTAAAGTGAATTTGACCATTTGTTTTTTGTTTGTTCATTTTGGATGGCACCAATAAAATAACATAAAAAATTATAAATAAAACAAAAAGAATTTTTTAAAATAAGTGGCCAAATTTGACCCCAAATTAAATCAGCTTTAAGGAGGAAAGTGAAAGTTTTGCCTGTTAATTAGACCCCCAATAAATGTCTGCTATAAGGTTTATTTACATTAGCTGCTTTATCCTTGTCCTTTAGCCAAAATACTGCAACACCCCGAAGGCTGATAAATATTACTGTAAGTACGGCTGTTGAAATACATGTTGACTGATTTTAATACACAGCCTGCCAGGATTCTTAGTTTCTAAAGTATTTAAATATTTTCAAAACCAATTTTGATCAATCTATTGGCACCCAGCCATTTAACAAACCATGGGTCCACAGGATGAAGCACGGAAAAATATAACTTTTGTTTGTCAGAAAAAAAGGCAATTGGCCAATTTAGCATAGCTAAGGAAGCAGCCATGCACAGAATTATTGTCTCTTCCTTCAGTTTTTGTGAAACGGTTCACTCAACGAGAAAATGAGAATCAATTTCAGCTGGTGAGACAGGACAATGCAGAAGGAATGATTACACATCCAGCTCCAGTTAACCCTGAACAGGTATTCCCCGAGGAAGAAAAAAGACAGATGGTGGTGAGGGGAGGGGCCGAGAGTTTAAGTAACCCACTGCTCGGTAAAAGAATCCAAGCAAAAACACCCAAATCAGTAAGAGAATCCATGTCGATCGTGTCATATTTAGTTAATCATTTGGCATAACTGCCCTTTTTGGCTGTCTGCAGGTCAAAAATGGAAAAATCTAGTAAAATATCAAGATCATAGATCGCCAATGAGCCCATAGAGCAAATGAAATATTTATGCACATTTTTTTCTATAGACATATTGCGGGTGACAGGTCGTAACAAACACTTACACAACACATAAGTAAGTAAGGCGGAAGTAGATGAGACGCCGGCGCGCCGTACGGATCATTATTTTTTTTTTAACCACCACACATCCTGTGGAGTTCTGTTCACATGATAAATGCGCGCTCCATGCTTGCAGACTGACTGTAAAAAATGAGGAAATTAGACAATAGGAGCATCGTTCATATTGTCATTCTATTGTCACTTATGTATCACCTGCACAATCCGTCCGTACGCCATTCACGTACGATCACTAAGAGGCCCGTACTCGCACCTTACTAACAAAGTTTAAGTGTACTTCTTAGTGTAATGACACGGCATAAAAGCATCTCCTGCAGGAGTACAACTGACATTACAAATGCGTCACGATACACTGACCACACACGATAAGTATGGCCATACAAGCATCAAGACAACTGAAAGATACTTGAATACCTGAAAAACAGCCGCTCCTCTCTACGACCCTTCATGTGCCCGTACAACCCAAAAACATGCAGTACCTGAACAGAGATGCATGTGACTAAGGCTTTAGTCATGTCAATTTGAGGGTTTTTAGATGGTTGTAAACCTGATAAGATGTTAAAGACATGACAATAATTTGAATTCTTAACATAGAAATGGTCGTTTTCTTTTGTTCCTCCACCAGAACCCTGCTCTGGTGTCAAGACCTCCAAAGCCTTTTCTCTTGGACCACTGAATGTGTTCATCCCGCCCATTGCATGTGGACAGTCAATTCCACCTTTGCATTGCTGCAGTACTTATGGAACAGAGCTCTCATTATGAGAGACACATTTAGCCTCTAGATTTTACGATGAGCCGAATATGTGCAAAAAACGAGAACAAAAGAGTAATGACTGTCAAACAAAGTAAAAAGTTAAACGTTTGTTTGTGACCGTAACGGTAATTTAGCTTGCCTGTGACAACTGTAAAGTATTTCTTTTTAGTGACGCATTGTTTTTTTTCTAATTACGACTTAAAGGAGCCAGAATACTCTAATGTTTGTCAAGGAAGAGCAAGACGCTTGCAGGGAAGGACAGGGCTCGTACAAAACCAGGTACGGTAGAGTACAAACAAGGGATGGCAGAGCTAGATGTTACCTGTTTCACTCCTCAGTAGATGTAGTTCCATAAGGGCCTTGGTTTGTGTGTCCCATGCTGCTCATCTGGATGTCCGTTTATGAGTTAATGTTGCTCGCCGCTCACTCTCTGTATTGGCACCTCTGTGTTTCTTGCACGTGCGTCTCTCATACTCGCTTCCATATCCATCTTTCCATCTGTGTGTAGAAACATAGTAAAGCAGGCATTCCTAGAGACTTTACAGGACAACCTGATTGAGATGGACATTCTGGCATCGGCACGCCAAGATGCCTCGTATCAAGATGGGTATGTTGCATGTTTTGCTATCTGCCTCTGCTTTGCAAAGAGAAAACAATAAATGCCTGCTCCGTTTTCTTTGTATTCCATCAGACATTTTCATGTTTGAGATGCTGTCAATCATCCCCCTGCAGTGCTGGAGGACTTTGCTGTAGTCCCTCCCCCTCTCTCCGTTCGATTCAACTAACAATTTGCATTAAGTCACATTGCTGGGTTTCATTGCTTTTGATGTATGTTAAACACAGGCGCTTTATCGAATGCCCCAGAATGAGACAAGTCGCACCAATAGAAATATGGTCAGAGTGACTTTCATCGCTGCGCCTTCCCTAGACAACATTCAATCATGTTGCTGTCTTGCAGGAGTGTCCCGTTAAACTTGTCAGTAAAATGGCCTTGACAACAACTCCGCCGCCGCCGCTGCGGCTCTGATGGCCTGATCATGTGGCACTTGGACATATACCTCTGTACGCTTTGGGGAAACAGTCGTCTTCAAGGACGAATGCATTCGCTGCACTTCGCATAGCCCTTTATGGAGCTTCTCCCCTCTGTTTAGCCTTGAAGCGCACAACATCGGGTCTTTTTAACCCTTTAACACAGGAGCTTTAGCTTTAGTGCTGACATTCTTTTGACTACCGTAACTTTTCAACCGCTTATGCAGTAAACGTAATTTAGGCACAAGCAGAGGAAAGCCGCCTTGTACCGAATTCCTACACTTTAAGTTTAATGCAATTAACATAAAAGCAGCTTCAGAATCCATGTGACCGTATTTTCCACACTATTTAGCATGCCAGATTATGAGGCGTACCGTCAGTTTTTCAAACGTTTCTCATATAGAAAACCCACCGGACTATAAGATGCATCAGGCAAGACAAGTCTGTCAGTTAGTCTGATTTTATTACCTGTGGTCATTCCCAAACTTGCTTGTAACAAATTTAAAAAAGACAGCCCAACACCGCTAGACGGTAGCTGCATTAACTAATTAGCACCCAACATTTTTCGTAAGATGTAAAAATACAGACTGATACAGCCAAAACACGTTCCTGTGACAACGCTAACTCCTAACCTTGGAAGCAAAAAGTAAAACAACAAACAGTCAGACAAGGCTAGCTGCGTTAGCTTATGAACAATAACACTCAGACCTTGTTCGCAACTTGTATAAAAACAGACTGACATTTTAACAGAGGGCTGTGTACCTCTCAAAATGGCTGTGACATCAGTAAACACAACCAAAATGAATCCATAGGCCAAATAGAGCACTGCGGATTATCGAAAGTCAGTTTTTGAAAACTTATTCTGTCGCAGAGAAAAGCGGCTCTGCGCCGTTATGAAACACTCTATGTTAGCTGTGTGTTGCAAAGCTATTATAAAAAACTCATTTTCTCCACGTCAGAATTAGGGATTCGGTGTTGATTGCGTACATAGTCATAGAGTTACGACATGTCAAAGAGTGCGAGTGTTACTTAGGTATCGCCGGCGACATCTCTGGTGTTAAAGGGTTAAAGGCAGATTTGAATGCTAACATTTTTTATACTTACATTTTTGCGCATACTCAAAAGTTAAAAACAAATGAAACCACGAAATGTTTGTGGAGGACATGATTTAGCTAACATTTGTTTAGCATCTCCATGCTGATAAAACTGAAACAATTGCTATTTTTGTGTTTAGAAATCAATATTAAGGATAGATAAAACAAATGTCTAGAGGGGCATGAAATGGCTATTTCTTGTTTCCTATTTTGATCTACCCGTATAAGGTTCACTCTACGGAAGGGATGATTATCAATTCAATCCGTGCTCCTATCAGTGGGGATTTTGCTCGTTTCCTATAAAAATGTTGCATAGTGTGATTCCTGATATGAATTAAACAAGCTGATGTTTTTTGGTTGCATATGTGTGAATCTTCTGCAGAAGATTCCCACATATGCAACCAACAATCCCAGTTATTGTATGAACTGAGTCTAGTGTTTGCGCCTGTGCAATTCCCCTCAAACTTCCAGCTATAAGGCAGCAGGAAGAGCATTCAGAGCATGGCAGCTCTACAGTGAAGGAATATTAATCAGAAGCAATACAGATGATGGGTTGTCTGCAGTTCTGAAGAGAGATGCTGCACTACATTCAAATGTGGACTAAAGACTTTGCTCCTAGCACTCTATTAGAGTCTACTAACAGCTGTCTGCAAAGCCCACTTTAACTAATGAAACCACGGTGGAGCGAAAGGTTCTGAAGTCTCCCTGAATAATGTTTAGTTTATTCTTTTCTTTTTTTTTTTTTTTTAAATAAAAGTGCTCTCACTTGTGCTAAAGTTGTGGCTGACTCACAAAGAGCTCTTTCAGACCTGATGTTAGCCTTCACCCTGACTAATTCCATCACAAACTGACATGCAGAATTAAAATGCATCTCCACGAGCGTCTTAATTGCCCACTTGTAATGTGTTTTTAATTAGACTTTCTGTATGTAAATAAACTGGAACCCCGTGACCCTCAGTCAAACGCCCAACAAAGAGACTGCACTGATCTACATTGTGGTGTATGGTTTGATGAAGTCTTGACTCCAGAAAAAGCTTAGGTTTAAAGTCCTCATTGAAGAAAATGCTTAAAATGTATTTTTTGGTTGGCTAAAACACTTTCTGTGCTCCTGTTTCCCCGTTTTATCAGCCTTTGCTATTTTTCTGTATTTATTTAGACAAATTGCCTCTATTCTGGTTTGTGTTGTCCTTGTGTTATCTGTTTGCAGTCCTCACAGCTGCTTCCTGTTTGCTTAATATCCCTCAGATTTTTTTTCCTGAGTTCCGGTTAACCTGGTGCTAGATAGTTTGGTTACTCTTTCTTGCTATTGTTCGTTTTTTTTCCTTTACTTTTTGTTATTTTATTTTATTTTTTGTGGGCCCTCATTATTTTTCAATAAAATGACAACTCTTATAGAATATTTTAGCAGAAGACCAGAAGAAGTCGTGCATTTAAGTGTTATTTAGATGCCAAAAAATAGTTAATATAAAAACAAAACTGTTTCCTACTTATTAGTGAAGAGTATTATTAATTAATAAAAAATAACAAAAATTGGCCAGTGCTCTAAATTGACTCAACAAAAAAAACAAGATATGATAAATCTAAATTACAACTTTTTACATTTTAACTGAATTTACTTTGTAAAAAGTAATTTTCCTTTTATTTTTACTTTATTGTTTTAGTCAGTGAAACTTAAAAATAGTGAGAAAAGTGCTGAGGAAGCAAAATGTAAAATGGGCGGTGTAGGTGCCACGGATAATTAACAAACAGGAAGCAGCTGTTGAGATTGCGGAGAGAAACCTGGTGTGACAGGAAATATAAACAAAACAGCAAACTGAGCGGTCTGACTCTGACTTAAGTACATTTCCACCTCATTTTCACACTGCTAGTTTGTGATGGAGTCAGCCCGGATGGATGTTAGCGCCACATCTGAACAGAAATCCCAAGTTATAAACCTATTTACCAAAAAAAAAGTGATTGAAAAAACAGTTAGGGGGCCTTAAATGAGTTAAAATCTTTGTAAAAAAAAAAATAAAATAAAAATAAAAATAGAAGCTTGAACGGTAAATGTAAGTAACGTAGATTTAAATGGTTGCAAAATGTAGTTTCGACTTTTCCAGACCAATCATTAGGTATTAGTTAAAAAGTACCACTAATACAGAGGAATTCAGGAATTGGCCACTAGTAGAATAATGGATGGTTGAGCAATCTTTGAAAAATGAAAATGCTTAAAAAAAATATTTTGAAAAACATTTGGTTACACTAACAAGAAACTCTGTTTTCTCAGGCACTTCCTGTTCAAACCAGGTGGAACATCACCAATGTATTGCACAACCTCACCGGGGTACCCGTTGACCTCCAACACCGTGTACTCGCCTCCTCCGCGCCCTTTACCTCGAAACACCTTCTCTCGACCTGCCTTCAGCCTGAAGAAACCCTACAAGCACTGCAACTGGAAATGTGCTGCCCTCAGTGCCATCCTCATCTCCGTAACGCTGCTGCTCCTGTTAGCCTACTTCATCGGTAAGTCTCGCTGTGCCTTAGCAACGCAGGAAGAGGCCCCCCCCCCCTGCTGCATGACCAGTTTAATCTGGAGGAGTCTGTTCCCCGAAATGCAGTGATATTGGGACTCATAGATTGACTCCTCTTCATTTGAAAAACATTACCATTCATAGATTGGGTTGGGTAGGATCTGCGGATGAGCGACCCAGCGACTTTCCTTTTTTTAATGAAAAGACTGGATAGGAAATAGATTAAAAAGACATCAGGCATCGCACACGAGCAGACTCCACGTTTCGAATATTCATCCTCTGTGATTGACCAGCTCTTCCAGGTCCCAGCTGGGTAGGGACCATCAGCTAAGTTATGCTATTAAATCAGTTCTGCTCAATTTGTCTGCTTTCATCCTCCAAAAAGATTGAAATTCATAGTCGAGCATGAAGTCTCCATATTGCTCGGTGTGATCTGCATCCAAGCTTTTGGTCAAAGTAAGAAACTTCTTCTCGTATGCAGCCTGTTTAAAATAATACAAGCGCCTCTGCTTTCACTCGGCCAGGATGTTGTTTTCTCACCTTAAAATGATATGTTCTCCTGATTCCTGATATTTTTTCATTTTTTTTGTGCTGAAAAAAAGTATTTATTCATTTATGTGGAATATATGGAATATGTTCCCTGGAAAACTGTTATTATTTAAAAGAAACAAAACAAAAAAAACAGCAAAGGGGGGAAATCTACAACTTCCTGATGCCTAACAGGTTGTTGTTTCCTGACTATTTGGCAACTTTGGTGAAATTCTTACAAAGCTTTGGTTGGTTTCATTCCTTAAATGAGACAGAGAAGGGCTCTAAGGGAAAATACAGCAGTTTTTATTCATTTTGGGGTTTTTTTTTCTTCCTCATTTACGGTTGTGTTTATACTGATGCTAATGCCAAGCCGATGCCTGACCGGGGATGTCTGGTAAAACCTCACTCTGCCCCAGTTCTTCAAACCAGCCACAGTGGGGTTCATTTAACCACGTCTCAGCATGGATTCAAGGAAAAGCACCATTTGAGGGTCCTCACGTGTGGTAAAGATAGTTGAGTGTGAATGCGTTCCAAGTTTTGAGGACAAAGACTTTCTTTTTTTTTTTTTTCTTTTTTTTTTGAACAAAAAAAAAAAAAAAAAAAAAAAAGGACAAAGACTTTCAGTTCCAAATGCCCCCAAAACACGGATAGTTTTTGAAAAATACAAATACAAAAATACAAAGTGGAAGATTTTCACCTAAGGAGAGTTGGAAGTTTGGTAAACCAAAGAGGACTTTTGGGTTCCAGATAGATTCAGGAAGTGAACTGGGATTTTCCCAAAGCTGGATTCACAGTGTCTCAAGATCTTACATTGAAGAAATCTGCTTCTTTGCTTGAACTCTTTAATACCTTTAAACATCGTAGCTGTTGCCAGCGAGCAGGAAATTATCCATGCTCTTCAAACTGCTTTGACGGTTATCACAATTTACATGATTCCAATGGATTCAGAAGTGAAGAAATGCAGCTTTGAATCAGACACCTGTTCCTCTTCCTTCAGTCTGAATAATCTGCAGAGTCTCTGATCGCTGTTCATCTTCCACTTCATATTTTTAAATGTAAAAAAATTCTTCCAGTTTAGAAAGTTCCTAATAACTGCCATATTTTGTCTTTCACTAACAATCTCCAGTCACAGAATATTAATATAAGTTGAAGTTTAGTTTTGTTGTAGCTTTATTACACTGATGTCATAGCAAGCAGCAGGATGCCAAAAGGTTAATATCTTTGGTATGGGAGATGTGGCCTGCAGACAGGAAATAAGTCACGCTCTTCAAACTACCGTAACGTATTGACAGTTATCGCAATTTAATCTCAATGGATTCTGTGTTTGCGCAAAGCTGCATTTCTCAGCATCAGAATCCGTTGGAATTACGTACATTTCGTAAACAGTTAAAAGATTAGAGTTGTTCAAGAACGTTAACACTTTGTGTCCGAATTCTTTCCCTACTCACTACGTAGTGCAGTGTTTTTCAACCAGTGTGCCGCGGCACACTAGTGTGCCGTGGGAGATGGTCAAGTGTGCCGTGGGAAAATACCCTCATTAACTGATTTAACAACATTTTCCATCTCCAGGATATCAGCTCTTTGTTCATCCAAACAGGCCCCTGATAAAACACTAAGTAGTTAGGAATATGAAAGATCGTAAAATACTTTTTTCTTTTTGTTTATTTGATTCTATTAAAAACATTTTGATAAGGATGAGAATACCGCGATTTAACCGCAGCTTCAGTGGTTTTCGGAAAAAGTCCCGCCCCTTTAACTGTCTCGACCAATCATTCTTGGATTTCGTAATCACATGTCATCAGTCTGACCAATCAGGAGTGGTTAAAGTCCTCACTTCCTTGTTTAGATTCTGCTGATAAAGTCGATCAGTTCTAACAAAAATACCAGCCTAAGCTCGTCTTTAGCGGTGTAGCTTTCCACAAAATCTGGTGTCAGACAGTGGAACAAGAGAACAAAACAATTAAGCTCAGAGACGTGAGTCTCTCTGCGTTCGGCGGATTATTGAACTACATCTCCCATGATGCATTGAGTTAAAAATGATAGCGTGAGTGTCTCTCTGTGCGCACAACGAGTCTCTTCTCTTAACGTCTTGAAACCACAACTAACACAAATCAAACAGTTTTAAATCTTTTAACTTACCTTTAATTACATCTTTTAAAAAAAAACAGCTGCAGCTTCCAGCTTTTTCTGTCACAATGATCACAAAAATGCATGTGAGATCATGGAGGGACTGTAGATCAATACAGACTGAGTTTCTCCTCTTTTTTTTTCATTTTTGAATGCTGGTGTGCCGCGGGATTTTTGTCAAGGTTAAAGTGTGCCGTGGCTCAAAAAAGGTTGAAAAACACTGACGTAGTGCATGCTTTTGTAGCGCTATCTGAATCTATTCCAAAGTCCAAAAATTCCTCAGAAGTCTCTGCAGAAATTCCGCGTGCATTGATGCTCACTAGATTGACGACTATAGAACACAATCCATTGAACAATTTTTAATGTGAAAAAATATTTGTAATGTCTATTTTATAAACCATCCGAGTTTTCATCTTTTAATGAAATTCAGTCCGATGAAGTTCTCCGTTGTTAAAGAAAACATATGTTGGCTGTTTAACTTGCTTGAACAATGGTAAAGGAGGCAGAACTGGCAGGAGATGTCCCCAGGAGCTAGCATTTTTTCTGTGTCAATTTTCAATAAGTGAATTACACATTTTACGATCGTGGAGAAATAAACACACAAAAATGCGCAGACCAATCGGGCAGCCGTTACATATCAGGTAGCAACAAGCATGACAGAAGAAATGCATTAGTTAGTTTATTACATCTTATGGTCACAGTTAACCCAGGAGTCCTGACAACCAACTAACTTTCATCAGTTACGGAATAAAACTAAAGGTTTAACCTGTTTTAAATAAATGACCATGTTTTGAGGTTTTCTATTATTTTCATCAGCCGTGTTCAGCTCAGGACATCAGCCTTGGCCTTTACCTGCCAGAATTGCTCCAGTAATTTCGCGTCTTTGAGGTTTATAGCTGTTCATGAACGAGACGAGGAAAGTTGCATTTTCATCTGCTGATGCCAGTTTAGACAAGAGGAGCATCTTTTTTTGTGACAAGTAATTAAAGTTCTGGCGAATGTGTGGCTCCAAAATAAAAGCTTCCATTTCATGTATCTTACATTTGACTGTCAGAACCGTTTTTACATATAAATTGTTGTGTAGCTGATAGATGGTGGGAATGCTGGGGCTCATTTGCATGAAGTCAAGAAACAGGAGAATGTTCTGGCTGGTTTTAATCAGGGAGATAAATTTAATTCTTTTGTTGGAATCCGTTGGACTGTGACCATAATAGACGCCATTGTTTTTGTTTTCCCTTCAGGCAATATAAACTCAAATCTGATTCTTTCATGGCGATTATCTGTGAATTTGCAATTTCAACTCTACCAAGTTGTGGTTTGGCTCGGTGGGTTGGCACCCCTGCCATGTTTGAGTGCAGCGGAAGATATCCTGTGCAGGTCTTCGGCGTGTCGCCTGGCCGAGCGCCAAAGATCCCCATCAGCGCGGCTGGGATTAATCAGGGTGTGTGATTATATCCTACAAAACTCCGACCATCTCCTCCAGCACCGCAAGTAAACATGTCGGAGGCCGAGCCTCGCCCTAAGACTTGGGTTTTCCAATCAAGAGTGAGAGACAGGTTTAATTAAAGGCTGATGAGAAAATACATTTAATTTCAAGAGCAATTCATTATTGAAGCTTGTAATTGGGAATTCTGGATGAGATGTCTAATAAACCCAATTATGGCTCTTGACAGGTGTTTTGACTTCCAGCGCAGTTTGGGTTTTTTCTTCTTTTTTTTCACAGCTGTGTAATTTAAATGTGTGAGAACGGGGCTTTTGATGGCACCATTTTCTCTGTGGTTGCTTGCTCATTAGCAAATTTGTAATATTTTTCTCACTTTAGGGTCATCAATGTCCTCCTGTTTTCACTTCCGTTCACCGTGGGAATTCAGCCAAGGACAAAGAGGTTGCGTCTCAGAAAACTAACTGACTTCGTGATCGTCTGAACAAAAAAGGGGCTTCAAATTGTGGAGAGAGGAAGAAAGAGAAAGCAAAAAAAGAAAAAAAAGAATGGAACCGCTTATCGAAACATTTTCAAATATCCCTTTAAAATTTAAAAGGTATTGAGCTGCTTTAAAATCAGATAGGAAAAAAAGCTGGAGTTTTCTGTATCTTTTATTTACAGAGTTTTAACATCATGCTAGTGTTTTCAGACACACAAAACAGATTTACTCACACGTGGGAGTGCACTTCTTCATGCAGGAAAATTAAAGTTCTGGAGTGACTCCGCTACAGCAGAAATTGTTAGTCATTAAGCTTCTGGTTACATTTTTACTTTTTTATTATTAATTTTTCACAGCACTCACACAAGGAAAAAAAAACCTAGATCTGTTTATATTACAGCAATTGCACACATGACATTGTACAGATATAATGCAACACTTAAAAAAGCTACTTTTTTCTCCTATAGTTGTGCTTTATATTAAAATATAATTATAAAATATCACTATATACAGTTACTTTATTATCCTATCTCTATGTATGTACAAGTATAAATAAATATATATATATATATATAGAGAGAGAGAGAGAGAGAATCAATTTCATATTTTATAATATATATATATATATATTGTATAAATATGTATAATAAATAAGAACATTTATTACTAATTACTCATTTATATTTTTTATATGTATCCTTACTTTTCGTAAGACTTTTTATGGAATGCAGATTTTTAAGTAAATCAGAATTATTTTAAATTAAATTGATACATTTAGCCCTTGTGCTATCCTAGGCACTTTAACATTGGGAGTGGGGTCATCTAGACCCACTAGACAGAGCGCTGAACCTTTTTTCTTCAATGATTTGTGATCTTCACTGGTGTCCATGGATTACATGAAATCCTCTTCACCTTTATCCACCTTTGTCATGGAGAACACGTCAATGTAAGGGTGGGGTCATTTTGACCACTTTAGACTGATACTACTAAAACCAATGTCACTGTGACTACACCAACTCCCCCCCTGGTTAGTAACACTTATAAAAAACAGTCTGACATTGCTAGCCACAATAACACCCAAACAAACGTTTTGACAGAGCGCCGTCCATCTCTAAAAATGGCTTCAACCCCAGTAAACACAACCAGAATGAATCCATATAAAAGGCACTCTGGATTCTAAGGCGCACTGACGTTTTTGAAAATAAATAAGACTTTTAAATGTGCCTCATATTTTTGAAAATACGATACCATACCATACAATACTAACCAAAAAAAAGTAAAAATGCAGCTAAATGAGGATGAATATGACTCACATTTAATCAGAGGTTGGTTACTTTTCTAAAATTTAACAAAATATTGTTACTTTCTATTGCTCAATTCAAAGGACACAAGGAAATAGCTTAAGGATGTGCTGATGGTTTTGAAGAAAATTTGTTAGACGGACATTATTAATGAATTTGATTGTGTTTGGTTAGTGTTAAAATTGATTTCTGTGAACTAGGCTGCACAGAACAACCCTAGTAACAGATGTTTTAGAGGCAGTACAGCTTTAGAAAACGCCGCAGGCTATATGCTCAAACATATTTGAGTTTTCTGGATGTTTTTTTGCAAAGGGGGAGATAGTTTGCCTATTGGGTGCTCACAGTAGTGGATGATTTTGACCATTAGGATGGGAAAAAGAGTTTCTCTCCATCATAGCTTCCACTGAACCATGCACCAGCTGAAAAGTGCTCTGATCGGGCAACGGAGGCACTTTTTTTTCCTTTGGTGGCAGATGACTCACAGCTCTGACTTCCTCTGAATGGCTGAGAAGTCTTCAGCTGCAGTACCTTTTGTTCCTTAATTGGCACGTAGCATGACCTAACTTCCTGCCAAGAGATAAGCGAAAGGAGGGCACAACATGAGCTCAGGACAAAGCGGTCAATGCTATAAAGTGCAATACTCTTGACAGGTCACTGGAAACACCGGCGCTCACACACACACACACACACACACGGCTGGTGACCACCTCATTAGAAGAACCTTGTTCTCCCTGCTACCTGTCTTTATTTCACAGCAGCACCTGAGTGTCAACGCAGGGCGTTAGCAGAGTTTGAAAAGCAAGCAGGAACAAAATGAGAAGGCCCGGGCCTGGCTTGGGTCCAGTGCTCTGCATATCATAGATAACATGAAGGCGCTCAAGTGAATCTCACAGAGGGAGGGGGGGCTCCTCACCCATTTTCTGTTAGGGGCCTCGGGGATGGATGGGATGAAGAATGCCTCTAAAAAAGATGTGGCTGTTAGGGCGCTTGGAACGACACCCTGCCTGGTGGTTTTACAATCGTTCAGAAACACAAACCGAGGCTTTTTATTCGTTTTTTTTTTTCTTTCCCCATTTTGTCAGTTTTTTTAGAGCTACAGATAAAAGGAAGAGCCTACCAAATGGAAACACTGACACAGTCGCTTTCTCGAGCCATGGACAGACACAGAGCAGACAGGCTTGCTGTTGACTTTTCATCATCTTCATTTTCCATCATAGAGAAATGTTTCTCAAACACCCCACTGATTAGTTCTGATTATCTATTTATCAATGCCACAAACACTAACAATAGTAATTCATGTGAAGTTCAAGTAAAAATAAAGCACAGCTCTTATTTTCCAATATATCCCTTTGTTTAACTTTCAAAATAAAAGAGCAAGCATGGAAATGAGAATGTCATTGAGGAATGAGGTCTTCACTATGTACTTTTCCCTTTTTACACACATGTCAAAACAGTGTCTGGTTTCACCGTTAACCCTTTAACACTGGAGATGTTACATTAATAACCCTCGCTCTTTGACGTATCGTAACTCCTCGAGCGTTTACGCCATCACTGAGAATCAGCTGATGCTGACATGGAAAAAGTGTCTTTTCAAATCAGTTTAAAAGCTGCTTTTAACTTCTGAATCTGCCGAAAATACTTCATTTGCATAAACGGTTAAAGGTAGCAGAAGGAAGGTCAACACTGGAGTTAAAGCTCCTCTGTTAAGGGTTTGTCGGTCCCTTCAGGTTTTTGAGTTTGTAGTTTTCCTCATTTTCAGCAGAAGCTGGAGTGAAATCCTCGTTTCTACACGGTGACGTAGCCGTGTAACACTCAGCAACCAACGGAAATAAAAACAATAATAAAATTCTAATGATGTGTTAGACTGCTTCCCACTGCGCTTCGGGAATGTTCTGAAATTGCTTCAAAGTAGTTTTTATTCAGAGGAACTCTGTTTTGAATGATTTGCAATGTTGATTAGAGAGTTCTTCATTTAACATGAACATACATTAACCCTACCATTTATGTACTCTGTGGTTTTAACTCTATAACACTGGAGATATTGCCGGAGACATCTAAGTAACACATGCTGTTGAACGTACCGTAACTCCTCCAGCGTTTATGCTATCAGTGTGAATCAGATTCTGAAAAAAAAGCAGCTTTACATAAAAGCGGCTTCAACACATTCCCAACGGAAAGAGTTTCTTAACAGCACAAAGCCAAGTTTCTCCACTTCAGAATCTGCTGGAATTACCTTCATTCCAGAAAGAATTCAGGAATAACGGTAGTTGTAAGAATGTAAACATTGAAGCTGAACGTGTCTAAGAATCCAGGTGATCTGAATGGTTTTCTCTAATCCAGAACTGATTCTTTTCCTTGAGGCCGGTTGTGACATTCACTTTTGCACTTTAGAAAAGGGGAGACTAAGACCCAAATGGGGCTAAAAAGCAAAAGGCCATTGGAGAGGTCGCACTCGCACGTTCCTTTCAAGGCCGTCCAATAATTTGACTCTTTGTAATTGAATTGTGTGGTTATTTTCTGTAAGAGCTTTGAGAGAAGCAACAAAACGGTGAAACAGCTATATTGAGTTTCTAGGCTTCTTTCTGCTGACTGTTGACTTCCAAGTTGGCTTTTTCCTTGCTAAGCTGGTGTTGTCCATTCTCTTATTGGTGATCTGTCATGGTCAGCCCCTCCTCCTCCTCCTCCTCCTCCACCGGCCGCTCTGCTGCCATTGTTCCAGAGGACATTTCTTTTGTCGACCTTGTAAAATATCAGTATGCTTCATCTGCTTATGTGAACGCCCTGGTTTGGCTCTGCTGATGTGGTTTTCTTTCCCCCTCTGTTGTCCTTTGGTTTTCCTGGTAAATATAAAGATAATGGGATTGAGAAAATGACAAGCCGCAGAGGAGGGTGCATACTGATGCTAGGGCGACGAGGGGGGGGGGAGACAGATGCTCTCCCGTGGGGGTCAGCATTGGATTCATCGTGTTCGCGCCGCTCAGCACTTTCGAGGAAATGCCATTAACCATTAAACCATCTTTTGTCAATAACTGTGTTTCCTACATTCCTTCTTAAAAAAAAACCTTTCAACGAGGCTATTCCTTTCTGTCTTTCAGCCATTCACCTGTTGGGGTTAAACTGGCACCTGCAGCCCATGCAGAGACAGATGTACCAGCTGTCGGAGGACAATACAAGTGGCCTAACCTTTCCTACAGACCTAAGCTTGCCACCGTTGGGCAACACGGGTTTGGAGATACCAGACCGCAGAGGAAAAGATGACGGTAAGTCATACATGTGTTCAGTGTGGACAGTGTGGTAAATACTAGCGATGTCCCCATCAGCTTTTTGGGGGCCCTGATCCCATACAGAGTGCCACTTTAGTAACATATTAAAACAATCAACACATTTGATAAAAGATCCAGATTTTATTTCATTTACTTTCTTAAATTTTAGTGGAAAAACATTCAAAGTATGTTTTGAAAAAAACAGCTGAGGTCACATTTTGGAGCCACATATTTTAAAAGAGGTGCATGTCTGAGTAAAAGTTGAATAAGATACAAATTTTGATTGTGCGATTGACTGAAAGCAGAAAGGTTCAGGGTACAGGAACTCTTTTCGTCATATTAAAAATGTGAATTTAATTTGTTCACATTGTGTCTTTTTGAGGTCACCAAAAAATGGCTTTGATGTTATTTTTTTTATTTCGTTTTTTATAAATGTTGTTGTTATATGACGTGTTTATGTCTGCTAAGCACAGCTAATTGGGATCCTATAAAAAATAAATAATAAACAATTTTATCATTTAACTCTAAAGCTGTGCTCTTCTTTGAAGTAGATTAAGCAGTTAAGTACAAACAGTGCAACTATCAACTAGAAAAAATAGTTAACTATTAACTAACAAAAAATAGGTGATAGTTAGTCATGGGAGAAAGTTTGCTTTTTGTGGCTTTAGGATCTTCAGAACTGTGGAAACATTTTTATTTATATCTCTTGTAAAATCCTCAAAAATTAAAAATGACATTCTATTCAAATCATTGTTGTAGCATTAATATGATAAGTATTCATGACTAGATCATATCAATGTAACATTTGTTAGTTTTGAGACTTTATGGATTTTTTTTTTTAATTCCTATTTCCCAGGAGCATGCACTTTGTAGACGCTCCCTTAGCAGCCTCCTCACCGCCCTGTCTCTACACGGATGGGGCGGTTGTCATTGAAAAGAAACAAAAGCCCAATCTTTTTTCCTTTTAAATGCCTTTGTGGGTCGTTGTTTGAGTTAAGATCAAATTACTCTCAGTTTAAAACTTTATTGGAAGACTTATAAGCCTGGAAGTGTGAATGTGTGAACATCTCGCTGACTTTAACGGACTGTTTTAGTGCGCCTCCTGCTCAAACTGGTGCCGTACTCTGCTGAGCTTTATGCCAGTTAAACGTTGTGATCCGTTCATGATATGCAGACTTCTACTATGGGATTTATTAGAAAAAACAGCTTGAAATATGAAGTGCGTATCAAAGTAATAAAATAAACACCCAATTCCTGATCTTGATACAATATCAGGTTCCAGTCGAGTCTGAAGCGACACGATCAGGCCCAATTTCCATTGACGTGACCAGATCTGGACATTGGACCTTGTAAATACATGAATTATGTAAATCTGATTTTTTTTTTTTTTTTCCTGTTGCTCCCTTTAAGAGAAAATTTCAAATCCAAAGCAAAGTTTTGCAAATCTTAGTTCACAGTTGACATTTCGGAGCTCATGCTGTTATTTTTCTTGGTTGGTCTCCATGGTATGCAACCAGATCTTCACTGTAATCCGCTAAAAGTTGGTGTAAGTGGGAAGTGTTATTTGTTCCTGGAGGGAGAAAATGGGACAGCTTAAGGGACGGAGTATCCAGGGGGCTGCGAGGGGATTAGCTCCTCTGTCCTCTTCAGAACGGATGTGATCCTTTCATCTCCCAGTTTGGACTCGCCTTTCCTTGGCAGCCAAAGAAACCCTACGGTACCCACGGCTCAACTCCAGGAAAGTTTGCTCTGTTCCATTGTCGAGCAAGCAGGCACAGATCTAACCAGGCGATTTACCACGGGAGACCACAAAGGTGGAAGACGGCGCCATTACCATATAGATGAATCCAGGAGTTGTCGTTTTCATTTACCGGCCGGGGTGATAGTGTGTTTTGCCAACAACAACCGTGACTCCTGCGCGCCGCCGAGCCCGCGCGGCAGCTGTCGCTGATTGGAAATCAATAGCCGTGGTTTTTCTGAGCAGTTTGCATCGGCGTCGCCAGGAACGGCGCCTGACTCCCTAATGTTTCCTCTTCTGATGCAAATGTTTGTTAAAATTCAAGGCAACTTTCCCAAACTGAAGACTTTCTTTTCACCTGAGCTTCATGTCTTAGAACAAAAAAAGGGCAATTTTCATTGGTTTCTATTTAGCCAGCCTGATGAGCTCACCTTTAATGGGCCGCATAAATCCACACGCTCCTCTCACCGAAATTAAACTGCGGATAGTTGCATTATGTAAAGCCCCGATCTGGGAGATGGGGAGCAGCCGCTGTCTCTTCTCTGATAAATTTCTTTGCCACTGATGGACTTTTGAGAGGACTTCCATCTGGCATGCCACGTGTAACCCTAAAGTCGTGTCTGCTTCCAAGTCCGGGGGGGTAGTTTGTATGGATGTCTGCTGCCGTCGACATTGCTGCTGAAATTAGCTCATCTACACGGGCAAACAGATGTTGCTGCTTCCACTGAGCCCAATATAGGTTGTAATATGGAGCATATGGGCGATTTTTACTAGTAGATGTGCTAATACCTGAGCGGGTAGTGGCAATTTAAATTCCCTGCTTCCATGATTACTATTTTTTATGTATAACTCTAAATATCACCGTTGGAAAGGTTGAATTCTGGTAATTTATTCTCAATTCATCAACCTGAACCATAGAAAGTTACTCATTGATCAAAATGAGGACAATTTTTTTTTTTAAAGGTGGGGGGGGGGGGGGTGTTTAAAAAGACTTTTTGTTAAAACAAATCTTCTGAATCTCTATGAATCACATTTTTATAATAGTCATCCAATATTTTGGTCCATTATCCATGATGTGCTAAAAAAGATGTATCCATTATTTAAAGAGCAGCATTTATTTATTCCTCCTATCAATTTCTTTTATAGGGATAATGCACATTAATAAACATCTCTCTATGTTAATATGCCGCATTACAGAAATAAAGTTAATTTACATCTGTAGTCCATAGACAGGATACAACGAGAACATGATGTGGCATTGGATAACACATTGGATTTAATGTCTAATGGTTCAAAAAAGAGGACACATAGTCACATTTAAAGCCAATCACATGACGGTACAATAGTAGAAGGTTGAAAATAAATGTTTGAGGTGGGTCTCTAAGTATTGATGTATTGCTTTATGATAAAGACGTTATTAATAATGTCTGTTTTTCAAAATTAAATTGCTTTTTGTTATACAAGCATGATCTTTTATCAATAGTTTTAGTTGTGTTGTTTGGTTTTGTTCACACTAGAATCCATTTCCAAAAGTATTAAGTATTATTTTTTTTTACAATCAAATAAACCCTAGTCCAGTTTCAAATAGTGTGAACACAACTGAGCTTTTCTGCAGACCAAAGACTGAAACTACACTAATAAAGTTAAAAAAAACCATTGTCCTGTGGGCAGATGTACAGCGGTGCAGATGCCTAATGATAAATAATGGACACAGAGCTGGTACTGTGTATTTGCCAGCTTTCTTTTTAATCTCTTACCAAAGGGATTGTTTGGGGAAATAACGGCCCTAAATGAGCAGCTGTTCAGACTGATGTTTCAGGTGCTCAGTTTCTCAAAAATGCAGAGTAGAAGCAATTTAACGTCTTCAAGTTTATGTCTTTTTTAAAGTTATTCAAGCTATAATCTGACCAATCAGCTGGTCTTAGTAGGCGGTCTCACATTAAAAGTTCAAAACAGATGTTGTGTAACCCGCTTTAAAGTGGTAGGGGTGTGGACCTCCAACAAGCTCGGTCCTGATAGGCGAGAGTGGTTGCCATAGAAACATTGGCGACATCTGGCTCCAACATCTCGTCATCCGTATCACAAAAAATCGACTACCTTAAAAAAGCAAGTCATTTTTCATGGCTGACGTCGCCCCAACTCCAGTTCTTATATATCGTCAATGGGCCGACTGGCTGTCACAAAACACCTCAGTTTATGGATTTCCTACTCTTCACTATGCTCATATCTGGACGATCTGCAGCTATAGATGGAACCAGGCGGCTGGACACTCCACCACCAGTCCACAGAGCTGTTCTAAAAGCATCCTCTCCCTCCACAGCTGCTGTTTTTCTCTCCTTTTGAGGAGAATCAATTGTGCGTAGCTGAAGACATCTATAGGATAATGTACAATCGGATATTTCTCACTTTTATGCCCTTCAGTGGAACTGGTAATTGCTGGCAGTGGTCAGAGGGATCATTCATTATGTTTTTTTTTTTTTTTTTTCTGCAGCTGTCAGCGTTGTGATTAAACGTCTGCGATATGGTCAGACTATCGTGTCTCGGCAGACTGACTCTCTCTGCCCTTCGCAGGCTGGATTAATGATGTGATCTCCTCAACCGATTCACTCTGTGTGCAACGCAGGCAAATTGGACAGCTTGTACCCAGATGACAGCTATATAGATATGGGGGAGATCGACGTGGGACGCAAGGTGGCACAGCAGATCCCACCCGGGATCTTCTGGAGATCCCAGGTCTTCGTCGATCACCCCATGTACCTGAAGTTCAACGTGTCGCTCAGCAAAGATGCCTTAGTGGGAGTGTACGGAAGGAGGGGCCTTCCGCCGTCGCACACGCAGGTGGGGGACTTTCCCACATTTCATTTGCCATGTTGTCGAGTGTTTTACCACAACTCCTTTTAGAGATTGTTTGCAGAAGATGGTGGTAAATTATAAATGATATGTGGTGGGAAACATTTTACAGTCATGTAAGATCCTGCTCCTCTTTTTTTTTCTTTTTTTTTTTTTTACCCTTGCCACAGAATATAAATTGGGATATTGTTTGAAAAAAACTAAGCATGTAGGAGCATGTCATGAATACAAACCACCTTATAACTTCTCTATTGTGTTATGAATCACTTTCTCCGCCGCAGTACGAAGTTGTGGAACGCTTCTTTCAGGTTCAGTGCCGTCAATGAATCAAGCAAAGATATTGGGCCAAAAGAAGAAGATTTTTCTTTGCACTAATTTCCCATCTATGTGTAACATGGAGTGTGATGTATCATGCTATTAATCATATCTGGCAGCTGACTTTGGAGGTTTCTGCTGGAAGTGCAACAAATTGCACCAAGCAGTAGCTCTGTTTGCAGGGAATGTCCGGTATAATTTATTTTTCACTTTTCAGATAGGGTCGTCTCTTTTCTTCTATGTTTTACTTCAGAGGAAAAAACTGGAGTTCTCATCCTGTGACTGATTAAACAGCCGTCCGGATTTCTCTCCTGGCTGCAGATGAAAATGAAAACGCTGTCCCATTTGTATTCATTGGCTCACCAATGATACGAGCAAATCAGGGCTCTGCAAACACTAAATTTTACGATGAATTCCCCAGTTTTCCTGTAATCATTACAAACAAGACTTTAAGATTCTTCAGGCGATGAAATGATCCCGTCCTGGCCAGCAAAGATGTGTCGAGACTTAACGCCTCTGGATGGATGAGTTATTCATGCAGACCAAATGATGCTGGGCTATAAAGAGGGCTGAAAGCACTCAAGTCTCATGTGTCACTCTAATGGCGTGTCTGCGGTCCATCCATCCATCAGGCCTTCTCACTTTCTGCTCCTGCAGTTCGACTTTGTGGAACTTTTGGATGGACGGCGACTCCTCGCCCAAGACGTCCATGGTCTGGAGGGGCCCATGGTTATGCAGCGGAGTCTCGTACCCATCACCACCCACAACACGGGCTTTATCCAGTACATGGACTCGGGCATCTGGCATCTGGCCATCTACAACGACGGGAAAGAAATTGAAACCGTCTCCTTCATCACCACTCCCATAGGTGAGTGCCACAGCCGAGATACGAGGGGAAAACTTATGACAGCCATGCAGGATTTTCAAAATAAAATAGCTTAAAGGAGTACGTATAAAAGAGGCAGGGGGTAAGAGATGCTGGTAGTTTTCAGTAATATTTTCTGAATTATGAGGCACGTCATCAATGAGTAATCTGTTTTTGAAATTGTGTTTAATATATAGGGAGCACCAAACTATACGCCGCATCTAGCTAGACAAAAAGGTCAGAAATAAGTCAGCCAGTCAGACGTTATTTTATTTTTGTTAATCATGTCCTTCCCAGCAGCTGAACAAACAGATACGAGCAGAGGTCCTCGTGTTGAACTGATTACAATAGAGGGTTATGAATCTTCTGACACACAAGGTGTATATTTGTATAAAACCCTTTTGTTTTTGAGGCTAAACTTTATTCATATTGATTATGTTTGTACGCATGTTTTGATGGACAGGAGGAAAAGAGAGAAGAGAAGGAGAGAGTGGGATGTTATACATGGGAGATAGGGGAACAAAAGAAAAGCAACATTAAAAGAAGTTTTATTAATAAAGCCCAATTATTACAACACAGTTGTCTTAACGCGCTTCACTAATTGTACAAAATATAAAATCAATTATGGAATTCAATATGGAATCAATAAGCTAAACTGGGTAACCCTGCCCTTACACCCTCCTTCTTGGTGAGGAAAACTCCTAAAAAAAAAAACCTGAGTCCAGGGGAAAAAAAGAAGAAACCTCAGGGGTGTCCACATGAAGGAGGAATCCTCTCCCCGGACAGACAGGCGATGTACCAGAACTATTACACAACAATGTAACTCTACAACTACGTTTGCATAGTCCAGCAGATGGGCTTCATCCAGATGGAGTTGGGGGATGGCTGGGGGCGCGAGATGATCCAGAGAGTAGCTCCATGGCCAGGGACAGGAGCAGAGACGAGCCAATTGGAATGTGGAATCACTTCTGTTCCCTCGGAGGGAAGTGGGAAAGAGGGACAACTCATGAGTCGCAGAAAGGAAGGGTTAAAGAAGCTGGAGGATGATATAAACAAGTAGGCGGGGTAGAAACAGAAAGCAACAAGTGCTTGAGGTTTATCATCCTTCCCTCAGGTGTAGACGTTAGGTGTAGAACTTGTTTGTACACCTGGCCTACCATGGCCACACCTTAGCCATGGTAGCATATTCTCAATAATCCCAACCATGTGTGCAACATGTAAAAAAAATTGATATCGCTGACACAAACCTTACCGTAACTGCGCAAAAAAAAAAACCCACAGTCGTTAGCCACTTTAGCGTGTTCACAAAAACAATCTGCCACACATTTTGATGGAGCGCTGTGTACCCCTTAAAACCAATTTAATGTCAGCAACCAGAAGTAATCCATATATAAGGCGCTCAGATTATAAAGTGCACCGACATTTTTAAAAAATAATTAAGGCTTTAAAGTGAAGAAAATACGATAATCAAAGTGAGACGGATTTCAAAATCAGGACAACAGTGCTTTCCTGCCATCACACTGAGTGATTGAGAGATCACATTATCCTCATTAGCCCGAGTGTCTCCCAAGCGTTTCAGGGGTCCGGCGTTTGCAGCGCATTTGCATACAATCGAAGTATTATTGTGCCCTCCTGCGAGTGACATTTCTGATGCTCCCATTTCCATGCCGCTCTTCATCAGAGAGGGACGGTTTACTTCCCCTCCTCTGATTCAGAGTGGCGCGCGCCCGTGTTCGGCGCGTTTCTTTGTGGAGGTGAGTTGGTACGCCCCCTCTTTGTTCTCCCCTAAGCGCTTTTGATTAGCGCTGCTGTTCCAGGCAAGGTGTGAGAGGGCCCGAGGTGTCGACTTTCACGGGGATGGCAGCTGGGAGCTGTTCTCACATGCTATTTAATTAAAAGCTCCCAGGCCAGAGTCCATCTGTGATGGGGGCCGTGCCAAGCAGCGGATCAATGAAAGGCTGTCCTCCACTCTGAATGGAGACAGGCAGGAGATGCACTCTGCCCCCCCCTGCTGTGACAACAACAGCTGTAATTCAATACCTAATATATTATATGACACAAGACAGGGAGTAGGGGGTGGGGGGTCAGAGCGGCATGTTTACTTTTGCTTATTTCTGCTGGACTTGGTGTGCACCGAGGCCTCCTGCGGTTTGCATCAGAAGGGGGAAACGACGGCGTGAGGGCGGACAGGGTCGGGGTCGGCGTCGGCCCGGGGAAGAATTCCGGCTCTGTTCTGTTTGTACCGGTGCTGATCTGCTCACAGGGGCTCAGAGGGAGGCAGAGGGGCCCTTTTAAAATGGGTCACCGGTTAAGTGCCCTTCAGCAGAAATTGAATCCACCAACTGCCTGGGTTTTATTGAGCCGTGGAGGGATGGAGTTGACCTTCAAATAGAGCGGCGCAGGTATAGAAATATATGTGAGCCATATCCAGAGCGGACATATTGCGGAGCCTAAGCAGCATTGTTTAAAAGGCACTGGCAGTGAAATGATTTGATCACTTCTTACAGTCGTGGAAGGAAATACGTCCAATTTTATTATGAAAGAGCCGCTTTTTATTTTTTTATTAAAAGATGGGTTTTATCACGCCACATCCCCATGAAACGGTATAAGTTTAAGGGGACGGGCGGTCTGTGTCTTCAATCTGGGTTGCTCCTCATTACTTGGCTGTAGCTTCTCCACGATGTCAAATGTGTCCTGCTGAATGTTTTGTATCACAGCTCTCTGGAGCATGAAGCCATTTGTCCTTCCTGCGTAGTGCCAGACGTGCCTCTACCCAGACAAGGCTCCCCTCATGGGGCGGGGGGTGGGGGCACAAAGCTAAAGGAAGTAGAGACCGAAGTCCGACTCTGTATCCTGCCCCCCCCGTCCCTCGCAGAGTCTGTGCACAGGCGGCCATCATTCAAGAGTGTTGAGCATCCTCTGAGAGCGTGGCAAGGCGCTGATTAAACCAGCTACTCTGTCCTCACCGACTGGAGAGACTCACAATAGTTAGCTCCCCTGATATGAAGGGTAATGAATTTCAATGAAGCTCTGCTTAAATCCATGATTTATGCGTTGGCCTATGTCGAGTGTGCGGCTAAGAGATATTCATGGCCTCCCCTCCTGCCTCTCAGAGGGATCCCGGCTAACAGACACGAGCAGCGTGTCGTTTACTAAACAGTATCAATGTTCAGCAGCACAGCTTTATGATTACTCAATTAAACATGTTTGACAGGATATGTCTTGTTTGGCTAAGAAATATGCATTATATATGAAGATCCTCCTGATTAGAGCTGCATCGGTGTCGAGTTTCTGACATCTTAATATGAAAGTGGATTGCATCTTGATATTTAAGGAACTTCACTCGAGTATTTTGGCTTTTGGAGGAAACCACTCGAGCCTAATTGGAATTCAGAGGGAAGTTGCAGATGGTGAGCGTGCACATGTTCATTTATCATTTTTTTTTCCAACCCTGAGTTCCACCCAGGGCTGGTCTCCTCAGCTCCCTGCAAAAGCAGAAGGCTTGTGTTTGTTTTACCGGGTATCTGTCGCTTGGTCAAGAACGCACTTTCAGCATATGGTGTTCTCACCAGAGTGTATGACCTGATACTAGCCCATGTCCGCCCCCTATAGTTGGAAGAGACTTGGTGCGAACTGTCGATGAATCTTGCTCCAGGCTATTTCTTTCTCAGCTCTATTCCGATATACGAAAGAGTTGGCGTCATATTTCCAGCAGAGTGCAAACCGCAATCATTCATTCCTCCTCTACGATCAATTTTCACACAGATTCTGTCAATTAAAAGGGACGCCATCCATACTCACTACCAAATCCAAGTGCCTGATTGGTCAAAGTTCGACTGGTTTTACTTTTAACACGCATTTAATGGCGGTTCGTTTTGTTCGTAGAGCCCAAAAATGGAGGTAAAAACTTGTGTAGCTATACATGTGAACGCAAGACTTTTGAATGCAGAGGCCCAAAATGCACATATAGGTGCATTCACGTAGACTTTACAGTGGAAGTAGTCGCCTTAACACGCATTGCCAAGGCCGGTGTGAACGAAGCATTAATGTTCAGTTAGGCATGTCCAAAGTCCGGCCCATGGGCCAAATGGGGCCCACATTCAAATTACCACCGGCCTGCAGGCTCCCATCATAAAATCAATCATATGCTCCTGCCACCACCTTCTAAAATCTGTGAACAATCTAAACTCCACACTAAAAACACACAAAACAAACTAAAAACTCCACACTAAAAACACACTAAAACCACCACACAAAAAGCATGCAAACCACACTAAAAACTCCACACTAAAAGGACAAAAAACACACTAAAAAGTCTATACTAAAAACTTGCTTTTAACCCAACTCTGAGGTTAAATACGGGATTTGCTTTTTTCTGGGAAAAATTCAAAATAAATCATAGATTGGGTTTATATGAAACCAATTTAATGCAATAAATTTGATTTGCTCCAAAAGTGAGCCCAAATACACGCCAGCATGAAAAACCCAAGATTGAAGAGATAACCCACTTAAGAGTGAAAGTATTCAGTTGCAATAGATGTTTTTATTAAATACAGTTCATTTGTATGTAATGTTATTGTAATAAGTTAGAGAAAACCAGTTGATTGGTTGGCCCTCACACATTTTCACCAAATCTGGCCCCTTTTGCAAAAAGTTTGACGCCCCTGTTAGTTCATCACAACTCCACCAAAACTACTGATTGCCTCCACCGCACCGGGGGGGGGGGGGGGGGGGGGCAGTCTTCCCTGATTCCCTTCTGTAGTTCACCCACATAAACAGCAGCCAGATTTTTCTGCTCACTGCCCAGCCCGTTCCATTCCCACTGTATCTCTGCTCAGCCTGGATCTCCTTCTGCCTCTCTGTCTTTGTCTTTCTGCTCTGTCTTGCAATGCATCCTCGGTGATGATTGACTCTCCAGGGTAAAGGGAAGCTGAGTCCACGGCTCACATTTTGAGCCCATTGTGGACTACAAGAGATTCTTTGTTCAGTAAGTTTTGCCGGGGAGTTTCTGCTGCCTGGAGGTAGTGGACAAGATTGGATATATTTTTCAGCACCATTTCAGGCCTAATTCAGTGAGCATCACGTTTCAGAGTTCTGCCGCCGTCCGCAGAGATCAATGCTCTGCCTTGTTCCTAATAAAAGCAGAGCGTTGGTGCTGCGACAGAAACCATGTTTCACCAATTAATTGCATTTAAATTGAGGCCATTATCCAATCTGTCATATTCTCTTGAATGATTGTGCCATGCAGAGTGTCACACATTTTAGAGAGCAGATTACACAAATGAAAATTTAAATTTGAAAAATCAGGCGGGGAAAAGGGTCAATTGTAAAAATGTTGTTTTACAGATGACAGGAGCTTTTCGGTGTTAAATGTCCGGCATGAGGATTTCATGCAAAGGTACTGGATACAGATCTCTGGGCTCTACAGGTGTAGCTTTCAGGGTGAAAACCTGGCCACAGCAAACGCAAAGTTCTGTTGGTACTTCCTGTTTGAAATGAAGGAGGGGTCATATACAGTCAATGCTTAGGACACAGCAAAAATTAGTCTCCACTTCATTTGGCAGGTTTAAAAGCTTACCTGAACACTAAATGAGGTCTTAAAAATGTCTCTTATCAGACAACTGAACGCTGGTGCGGTTTACTGCAGTGTGAATGCCCACAGGCAACCCAGAGGTCTAAAGAGCAGCACTGCTCCAAACGAGCAGCAGTTAAAACAGCTGGAGTATTCCAGGTGTTTTGGTTCATTTCTGTCAATATTCCCCTCCAAGTGTGTTTAACCACACTAAATCCTTAACCCTTTTGTACCAGAGCTGTCGCCGACATCACGACTGTAACTCTTCAATCATTTATGCAATTAACGCAATTCCAACAGATTCTGAGGCTACTTTTCTTCACATCATAATCCGTTAGGTTCATAAAAAATCAAGACTGTAAAGTTCTGCATATCAGCGCAAAGCCACTTTTCTCCGCCTCAGACTCTATTGGAACTACATTGATTGAGTTAGGGTAATTCAAAGAACGTCAAAAGGTTTAACAGTCTTTGACCATTATTGCATTTTTTGTAATGCCAAATGATTCTAAAGCTGCTTTTCTCCACTTTGGAATCCGTTGGAATTGCATAAACATTAATTGCATAAACAAATGAAGAGATACTGCGGTTCAAAGAGCACCAAGACTGGAGCTAAAACTCAATTTTTAAGGGTTAAACTGTTTAAAACCTAACATTGACTGGGATAGGCTCCAGAAACCCCACCACCCTCAAAAAGGGATAAAGATGGTTGGTTGGTTGATTAGTTGGTAGATTAGTTGGTTGGTTGCATTCCTAATATTTAAGTAATACAGCATTTTTCATAATTTCCTTAAGATCCATACCCATAAAGGTTTTTAAGATAATGTGTGAAATGAAATTTGAGCTACTTTTGTTTGTTCACTCATAAACAACCATCAGTCAAATATTAAATGTGTCACCAGCGTTTGGTTTTCCACATTGTGTGTTTTTGTAAACTCTCAAAGTGTAATCGAATTGTAATTTTTTTGTACAGGTGATAACAACTTGTTTTTCTCATTTCTTGAAATGGTCCATTTATGTGAAAAACGGGAAGAGCTCGTTGCTCACAGTGAAATAGAAATGCGGAGCCTTCGCTCATCACTGTCATTAACAAAAAAAAGGGAAATAAGTAGCCGAAAGAAACGAATCGAGGGCGAAGGAATCACTTTTTTGAACTGCATCTCTCAAAAAGCTTTTTTTCTGATTGCTCTCTTGCAGATTCTATTGATGACTGTCCCAGTAACTGCTTTGGAAACGGTGACTGCATTGCTGGAACGTGCCACTGCTTTTTAGGATTCAAAGGACCTGATTGTGGGCGAGGTGAGTCACTCCATTCCACATAATCCTTTTATTAATTACTGTGGCTCAGGCGTGTTATGGGATGCTAAGCAAAAAAAAAAAAAAATCTTCCTCTGAATAGCAGCACAGATCTTTAAATTAGGCAGAACCACGGCTGTGCTGCTGTTACGTATGGATTGAAGTAAAACGCTTCGCGCTGCAGAACTCGCTGAAGTCAGGGTCTGTCTGAAAGGATGTCTGCTCTTTGTTTTAAAGCGGCCTGTCCAGTGCTCTGCAGTGGGAATGGTCAATACCTTAAAGGTCGCTGCATGTGTCACAGCGGCTGGAAGGGCTCCGAGTGCGACGTTCCCACCAACCAGTGCATCGACGTCACGTGCAGCGGCCATGGAACGTGCATCATGGGAACCTGCATCTGCAACCCCGGCTACAAAGGGGAAAACTGCGAAGAAGGTGTTTACTTGGAGACATTTATTCAACTATTTATTTGTCTAGGAGCCTTAACACTTTCAAATATGAATTGTTGGGTGGATTATTCTGAACAATTATTGGATTTAAAAATGCAAACCTTTGTCAAAACAGCACATATGCTGTTAAAAGTTGATGTCTGATATGAATCTGTGAGGAGCTGCAGCTTCACTTTAGGTTGGAAAAGGCCTCACCAGATAAGATTGAAGGAGCCATTGTGTTTGTCAGCTCTTGAAGGCTCTCATTTCAAAATGAAAAATGGACCCTGGGAGTTTGATAAATGGGGGTTTGTGACATCCATAGGCCTCCATTCTATTTTAGGTGGAGTGCTTGCCATAAGGATTGGAGGGGAATGTGGGCAGGGGCCCTCTAACATTTTTACCTTTCTTCCATGTGACCTTCAGCCACAATGATTAATTGCCAGGAGAGTTTCTTGTCAGTTAGGCTCTGATCTTTGTATCTTGTGCTCAAACCATCTGCTACGAGGCAAGACACTGTGTTTGTCTTACCACAACAACCTTTATACCCACTTATGTCTTGGTAAAGGGGACCGGCCGTGGTGGGGCACTAAGTGGCTAGACATCGCTCCCACTTGGCGCCCGTTTACCATCTGTGTGCAGATAATGTGTCGTGAACAGAATGGTAATACCACGACCATCGCAGAACCTGCGAACAATTCAAAAAACGGATTTTCTTCTGCTGTATCAGAGGATAGAAAGAAAAGATGTTTGTTTCAGACCCTAGAGCTGCGAACGTCTTTATTTTAGCCTGTGAAGTCTGGCGGTTACCCCAGGCTCTTCCTTACAGTTTCCCTCTGTTCAGTAAATGTAGGTTTCAGGTTTTCTAGCTTTGATCATCACCGCAGCTTTGATTTTTGTCGAAAAATACCTCTATTAAGCAACCTTTTCTCTTTAGAGGGAATATTCTTTTGGAAATGAAAAGAGAAAGGGAGCAGGAGTGTGGGTGGAACCTGTAGGTTTGTGCCATAACACCCACCGAACAAACAGCCATTTAATTTGCCTCCATGGAAATGTTTCTGCCAGTTTTAGAAAAAGTGTGTTTCTCTGTGTGTTTCCCTCTGTTCCCTCATTGTTGCTATGCTAAGCTGCTTTGCTGGTGCGGCGTGAGCTGCAGCCCACTGTCGCTCTGAATTGAGATGCCAAGTTGCTCTGAAAAAAGGAAGGAACAGCAGGTGACTGGAGCGTCTAACCACCTCTGTTTGAAACCCTTTTTGTTAGTGGACTGTCTGGACCCCACGTGCTCGGGCCGAGGGGTTTGTGTTCAAGGCGAGTGCCACTGCTTTGTGGGCTGGGGCGGGTCCGGATGTGAAAGCCCCAGGGCTTCCTGCATGGACCAGTGCTCTGGACATGGAGCTTTCTTGGCAGACACCGGAACCTGCAGCTGTGACCCCAACTGGACCGGCCATGACTGCTCTACAGGTGAGCGCCCCCGTTGTGTGAGTAAATGTTGGCAGAGTGATTTAACTGATTATAAAATGGAATAACAGGGACTGAGTCCAAAACAGCTTTTTGTTGTAAAGTGCAACCTATTTTTTATCACCATGGCTCCTATTTGATCAACTTTACGGATATAAAACCTTAGTCAGTGTTGGTTTTTGGGCTGTCCGGGCCCATGGAGGGTCGTAGAAATAAGCCTAACTCAAATTTCCCTTGAGACTCACACAACCACCTAAATGGATGTAATAAAATGGAGCGGACGATTGTCATTCATGTGGTAATTGTATCAAGAAGCATTCGTAAGGCTGTTGTTGCCCATTTTTGATGTACTTTAGTCATTAATAGGGGTGAAACAATTTGACAACTTTATCCTTGAATCAATATCTACACCTACCGTATAACCAGATCGATCTTGTCTGTGGCACGATGTTAATTGAATCAAAATGATAGCCGATATTGGAAAATACCATTTGGATTGAGGTACAGTAGATTTATTTTACTACAATGTAGGAACAACTAAGTCTTATCACAGCGGACAACACACAGGTGATGTCACAAAATATGATCATTCCAGTCCGATGCGTAGACAAACTTTGAATTTTGCAAAGACATGTGACCATGCAGTGTGCTCGATTGTTCTAAAAATGTTCCTTTAGGATTATTTTGATATGGAAAAACAACAGAGGGAAATTAAAATGTGAATAGATTTGTCATTAATTCCTGTTTACTTGTTTGTGCACATATTTAATTTACACTTGATTATCTTGCAAGAAACACAAATAATCTGGAAAACTTCACCTGCTCTGTTCAGTACCAGCCATTTATCTCTGAATCGCACTGGTTGAGGTTTTGGCTAAGGATGTCCTGTATCCATTTTAGGTCAGGGAATCAGATTGTTCAAAATGAGCCAATATCTGCTATGAATCGTATCGTCGACCACAATATGATGTCAATCTAACTGTTGTTAAATTGAATCGTTACACTCCTAGTCAATAAGGTTTGAGTACTTCCCCCTAACTGACTGCGCCCAAATGCCTCGCCCCCTGTGCTTGCACCTGAACAGCACTAACGGGTGCCTTGCTCAGTGCACAGGATTTGTGGGAGTTTGGAAAAATCCATACACACCTACCTCTCACCTACTTCACGCTTACCTTACGCTTTTGTATTGTTCAAGTGTTCACTATGACCTGTCGCTCACAGCATGCCGGTAGAAAAAATTAGATGAACATTTTCGCCCTCTGAAATCGGTCTACGACCTTGATTAACTCTGTACCTGTATGCCTCGAACAGAGTTGCCCATTTGTTACTCACAGATGGTGCCTCTTCACCCATAAGGGCAATGGAAAGTGGAACACAACTGGTATTTTTTTAATTCAAAACAGTTTTGATCTTCTGACCTTTTAACCAACAAAAACTCTAAATATTTATGTCCCTTACAAGCGTAGAGGACTTTTTAAACCCTGATACTTTTTATTCAGCTTCCATGTCTCTAAATGAAGTTCCTGCTTGATTTGACACATTTGCTTGTGATTACTTCCCTCTGAAGTAAGCCTTCATGATTTTGTGTAAAACGCACTCACGCAAACGTCTGTTTTGCTCTCATCTATAATCAGTTGGAGGTCGACAGTTGGAAGTAAAGTAAGGTTGTGGGTAATTTTTTTTTTTTGCCAGTGTTCAGAGCCCCAACAAGCCATGACTGATAATTAGCAGCTACAGCCTGAATGATACCAGTTCATCCCTAAAAACCTCCCTTTTTCTTTGTGCACAAATCTTGTTCTTTCTGCTTGGTTTAGTGCAACTCTGCTACCTGCCAGCACATTAGTCATCTTTTAAGGGGGAAAAAAATGACAGACATAAAGGGTGGTAATTATTTTCATCAATGATCAGTTGGATGTCTTGGACCAGCAATCAAATTACACTAATTTAGCTTCTTTTTGTACTAATCGTTTCATCCCCTCTTTTGCACTGGTAGGCGGCAGCTGCAAAAAAAAAAGGGGAACAAAAAGGCGCGAATAGAAGAGGTTCTGTTAGCGGAATGACGTAAATGAAAGCTCTTTCTTCAGCTCCTGCTCTCCTCACGTAGGTGCAAGGTTCACAGCTGATGATAGCTTCTCTTTTTTTCTCTGCTCCGGAGGACTGTTCCCAATGTGTTCATTATGTCCACAGGGAGTGTTCCCTCTTGGTAGTTAAGAAAAGACTGAGAGCGAGATACAATTTTACATCTCGAATATTCATTCTTGAGGCTGGAGGGAAGAAAAAAGGACTTGTAAAATGTAGACTCGGCTCCGACAGCCGCCTCATGCTCACATTTAATAATGTATTTTACTGAAAACCCTCACAGACTCTGGGATAGATTGTAATAAAGCTGTCAAATGTTGGTATCTACCGCCACTGACTTGCAGCGTTGGCAGTCAAAACTTACTGGAAAGACACGGTAAGCCGGTTGAAGAATTTTACAATTTTCCACATGAATAAATGCTCTTGCAAAACCGCATTTGCATTTGACTGTTTTTCACAACAGCCTCGGAAAGCTGCGTCTGAACTGGCCCCCGATGCGTTGATAATCAGGGCATCAGTTCTCTTTCGCCTTCTGCAATCGGAGCCCTTTTTATTTAGACAACATCATTTGTATTCTTGCTAAAAAACATTAAGGATTTTCATGCAGCAATCACTCTGATCCACCAATTCTCTTTGTATTCCAAGAAGGCGTGCTGACCTATTAGGTAATCCAGAGGATTTGGAAGGAAATGGGCAGTTAGTGCGGGTTTGCCTAGTCAAGAAAAAGCTCAGTAAATGATGATGAGTTAGCTCTTTATCCTCTTTTATCCCGTTCATTGTAGGGCCTTCTGTGGTCTAATACAATACTAAGCTATGTGACGGGGGTCTACTGTAAGAGGCCTATAACCCCGCAGACCCAGGGAAAAAAAAGACCAGAAGACCTTCAATAAATCTTTTGGGATTATTTAATCTTTTCTATAGAACGTGTCACAAACTCATTTTCTGGTGTTGCTGTGGAGCACCACAGTCTTGGTGTGAACAGTATGTAGTTAGGCTGTTAGTAGCTTTACGACGATGCCTGAGGTTTTATGTCCTTCGTGTATGTGATTTTCTTTTTTTTTTTATACAGCATTTTGTGCGTCTCCTGCCCAGAGGAAGGTTTGTTTACACGCTCTTTTAGTGCAAACGGTGAGGACCATCGTGGGAATGGGGGTGAATTTCTCACTGTGGACTCCTTTGGCCACAGATAATGAGGGTTTGCCTGGGGGCAGTAATTGCATCTTTATCACCTTAAAGGTTTTCCCCTTTTGTTCCAAGAAAGCAGTTGTCTGAGAGTGACTTTGACAAGGTTCTCCCACCTGTGTGCATTTCAATGAGGCTCAGGAATGGAACTTGATTGCAAGGCCAGGTATGGGGGTGGGCAAGGGGGGGATAATTCCCCCTTAAATGCCAGTACCGGCCCCCCAAAATCCAAAATTAACTAAAGAAATAAAAAGGAAAGAAGCAAACAAAAAGACCCCACTACTAAAATAAAAGACAAGAAATGGAAGGAGGGGCAAAAATACAAACAAAGAAACAGACGTTAAAAGATAAACGCATCAACAAGGCACAGACTAGTGTTCTGCTTGTGCCTGTCCCAAGCCCGGTGAATGCACAGGGTAGTGTCATCAAGGCCGTGTCACACAGCCCAAACGCACATTTTGTGCATTTTGCATGGATTCACATTAGTCACGTGGATATATACGTGAAAAAAGGTTTGGTCTTTATGTGAAATTCACAGTTGAATCATGAATGAACCATGTTAAAACCACAAAAGAAGTATGAAAAAACCATGCAAAGAACACATGCAATAACATAAAAGCCCAAATCTGCGTATAAAATACATAGTTCTTAACTGCCCAAAAATTTTGAATAGCTCAAAAGCAAATTAATGTAAAGACCCGTTGGACAAAACCGTGGACGCACATTTGCGCACATTGACGAAAGACAAACACAAGAAACACGTAGAAATTCCGTGTATCAGGCATGTATCATGAAAGACAGACATTTCATTGGTGGAAAATGTGCAAAATGGACGTATAGCGGCTCTGTGACACAGCCTTAAGACTGATATACTCTTCTGAGCCTTTTAGGGGCTTGGAGGGATATGACACCCCAAACTCTCAGCAGACCCAGACTTGACCCCCCCCCCTCCATGATATCCTACCAGCACCTTGTATTGGGGCTGGAAAATGGGGTCCTGCTGGTTTGGCCCTTTCAGTTTTTTCCAAAGACAATTTAGTATCAGCTGAAGGTGAGCAACCTGAGGGATTTCATTTACACGCAGGTAACCTGCCTTTGGAACGTTTAAAAGGGGGGTGCTCTCAAATAGAAACAGGAAAATATGGAAGTATTTTATTTTCACATGCACTTTACCTTTTTTAGTCAATTATTCATTGCTAGTATAATTATCAACTGAAACTTGAGATGTCAAATCAGCATTTGGATGGTCTTTGATGATCTGTAATTAGCTAGCCAGGGTGTCTTCTCGGCGGGGTTTGTGGTGTCATGTTTATAGCGAAGAATATGGTTCCGATTAGAACTGCGACAGAGACAAAACATGCTCTGCAAAGGCAGTAATTGACTTATTAAAAGATTTTACATCCCCTTTGGTCCCCAGTGGTCACAGATGAATTGGTTTGGCTAATAAGCCCGGAACACTACTGCTCAGTGTCACCCATGCTCCTAAGCCCTGTTTGGAACAGAACGGTTAATAAAGAGCTTGAATCTCGATGAGATCGTACGCTATCGGTTAGCGTGTAAATTCTCTGAGCCTCTGTCTTGTCATACACCAGCTTTGATGAATCTCGGTCAGGGAGGTCTTCGGTTGCTGCTCGATAGCGTCAGCGCAGCTTTTCTGCATCAATCCATGAGTGCTCTGCGTCTCCGGGTAGACGGCACTCAAAGACGATAAAAACAACATATTGAAATTCTATGCTCCTGCTTTTTCATGGATTTGTACATCCTGTTTCCAGCCCATCTGCATGGATTAAAAAGAAGAAGTGTGCGCTGATTGGGCTTATTTTTTTTCCACTTAAACCTTTTTTTTTATTATTATTATTGGAAGAAGAGATGAATAAAGACATTTTAGAAGAGGTAAAGAAAAATCTGCAAGAGCCACTGTAAGCCTCTCCTTTTCTTCCTGATGGACTCAGTATCTGGCCAAAATGGAATGTTCTTATGAGGTGCAGGAATGTCTCCTCCGCCGCCACCAGACAAGGTGGTGGAGCGTGGCTGCCTTTCTCAGACAATAACTTGTGGATTTGTCTTTCTTCCACCCTCTTTGCCTTGTCCCATCACTACCCCGTCTTCCCCTTCTATCCCATTTCCTGCCGCCCCATTTCCTTTTTCTGTCTCTCTTCTCCCCATTCCCTTTGTTGTCTTCTTCTATATCCCTGTCTCCCACAGAGATTTGTGCAGCGGACTGTGGTGGCCACGGCGTTTGTGTTTCAGGCACCTGTCGCTGTGACGACGGCTGGATGGGCACCGGGTGTGACCAGAGGGCGTGTCACCCACGCTGTAATGAACATGGCACTTGCAAGGACGGCAAATGTGAATGCAGTCCGGGGTGGAATGGAGAACACTGCACCATTGGTAGGATGGGAAAAGCTTTTGTTTTGGGGAGGGGGGCCAGTTCGATGTATATATCTATATATATGTGTGTGTGTTTAGTCAGGGTGTGGGAGCCCAACAAAAGCGTGCTCTGCCTGAGTGTGTGTTGGGTTCAATGGGAAGTATCCAGTTGGAGAAGGCGGAGGGAGGGGGGGCATGCTTAATTAAATTTGTGCAACTTGGTAAAGCATGAACAGGTTTACTCAAGGATCTGAGGCTTGCCTTCATGCATTTTCATGTGGGAATGTGCTAAGGTGTCCTTTCATTTTCCTCGCCTCGCTCCCTTCACGTTTGCTATTATTTTCGAATGCTGACATGTGAGTTATTGTGAGCAGGTCAACCACCGCTGTTTGCTCTGTGTTTATACTCACAGCTGCCTCTCGGTAAACACTGGCTGAAGTACAGGCTTTGCCAGACCTTAACGGGATGTGAAGCTGTTTTAAAAATGCTCAGCTTATGCTAACATCAAAAAGGGTCATCGGGTTTCAGCCTGAAGACCTGAAGTGCTGCATTTTGCCGCAGTTTTGGTGATTATCTAGCAAACTCTCTGTGTCCCCTTTTTGAGTCTTGATAATAATCCTACACAATCTACACAATCTTATAAAGTAAACAATCTTAGGCAGGGGTGTCCAAACGTTTTGCAAAGAGGGCCAGAATTATTTGAACCCTTTTAATAACTTTAAAGGCAAATGGACAATTTAATAAAAATTTTATTGCATTCGGATACTTTTCCTTTTTAAACACATCTGTACCCAAATTATTGTGTATTTTTGTTATTGAATATTAGAAATAATGAATAATGAATTTTATAGCAGGTGCCTGCAGGCCGGTGGAAGTGTGAATGCAGGTTGCATTTGACCCGTGAGCCCGACTTTGGACATGTCTGGTCTAAGGGATAATATTTTTGCCATCTTTAAAAATGCAATGATTAATCATCATAACAAAGCAGTAGCTGACCTTTATTTATGAGCCTCTCTGTCTTTTCACATAACCCTTGTGTGATTCCGATTTGTCTGTGCGAACGGAACTGGACCCTTTAATACTGGAGTGGCCCCCAGCGACAGGAAATAAGACACCCCCTTTGAATTACCGTAAGACTAAACAACCAAGGTAACTCCAATGGATTCTGAAAGCTGGGAAGAGCAGGCTTGCACTGACATCATCGCAGTGTGATGCATGTTAGCGCAAAATGGATTTTTTTTAGTTGTCAGAATCTGTTGGAATTGTTGGAAAAACCGCTGAAGAGTTATGGTAATTTATTGAACTTTCTTTTTGTTTTTTAATCTTTTAGCATTAGCATCCAACAACAGGTACAGCACAGAAAATTGTACTTTCATTGCCTCTTTGATGCTACTCTACAGAGCTGTTGAAGACAAATATAACTTGACCTGTGCATATGGGCCCAAAAAAACCTTGACCCACAAGCATGACCTAAATTTAAGCGAACATCGTCAGAGCCTCTCTTCAGGTTTTACAGGAATATTTTGTTTTCCACTCCTAATACCTCCTGAAAAATGTATTTGATCTCTGCGGTATTTTTTACCAAATTGTGTCAGAAATACTTAAGGAATTGCATCAACATCTGAGCAGCATAATACGTCTCCTTCAGAACCAACATAACAGGGTGGTTGACTTCACAATCATTGACTGCAGCACTGTCAAAAACCTCCTTCAAAGCAACACGCTGTGATGATTCAGAGGACGTGCTGTGTGATGCCTGCTTTCCAAGATCATAACGTGTCATTGTTTGTTCTTGGGTGTGTGTCACTTCTCCTTTTCCTTCTTCTGCTCCCTTTTTTTGATATATTACTAAAATGTAAAGACTTGCTCTTACACAGCGTGCTTGTAGTTTTTCAGTTTGCTATTTTGTGTTTTTAGGGCGTGCACTGTAAAAAAGAAGTTGAGAAAGTTGAACATTTTAAGGCCATCAAAGTGGAAGCAGCAGATTTAATAGTCTCTAAATAGTCTAAAAGATTTTTGACAATTTTTGTACAGCCAGTTACTTTAAAAGTTTGAGTTTTCTCAACTTTTATTTTTACAGTGTAGTATTTTGGGAAACTGTACTTTTTTAGTTGAGTGCCAAAAATGTATAAGAATAAAATTCATGCGATGGATATATTCCGCTTTTAAAAACCACATTTTAAAGCTATAGATGTCCGAACATGCAAGACATTATTCTTATTATTATTATTTTAAAAGGCATTAAAGCCAAAGAGAAACATTTATTTGAACAGTTTTTAACTCTGTGGCCAATGATTATGACCCACCTGATATGAACAGTCTAAAGTTTCAAAAGGAGGCGAAAAGGAGCACCTCCTACTATCCCAAAGTGGTTTAGTTAATGGAAATCTGCACCTCCCACATGTTTGATTCAAAGGGAAGTTATAAGTAATACCTTACAGCAGATTATCTGACGGCGTTTTGATCCTGATGCGGTGCTGTCTGAGTACTCCGGCTCGACTCTGTTTGTGAATCTTTTATGGACCGACATTACATTATGTATGGATCTTTTATAAAGGCCATATTGAGATCCTCACTCCACAAGAAGATTCCTCCGCGTCATCCATTAAGATGCCAAACATCTCAATTAAACTCCATTTTCATTTATGAGAGCTCCGGTTGGCCCTGAGCTCCACGCCGTGAAGCACAGGAGGTCTGGACTGGTTTCACTCATGACCTCATGTGACCCCTGCCGATGTGCGTCCAGAACCAAAACCTCCAAAGCTCTTAAAGATATTACTCAAGAGATTTAAGCAAAGTTCTATGTTCATCCGTCATCCTGAGGTTCTTGATATGAGATCCTAACATTTAATAAATAGGGGCGGTATTTTTTTTTTTTAGCTCCTCCTCCGTCTCTTTCTCTGTTTCAGAACCTCTCCCGTCTTCATCCCTCTCCTGTGTTGGATCGTGTTTGATGTTCTGCTTGTACTGCATGCTTGTAATGCTTCATGGCTGCATTTTTCCTTTTTTTTTTGGTCAACTTTCTTTCTGAAATGTAAACTAACATATTGGCCTGCCGTCCCGTCATAGAAGTGGCACTGTTCAAACCTCCCTTATGTGTCCTGTTTTTATCTCCCAAGCTCACTATCTGGATAAGGTAGTGAAAGGTATGACATTCCTCCTTCCTTTTTTGCCCTCCTCTCATTGTAAGTCCAGCCAGCATTAACAAGTCATGCACAGTGGCCATCCTCTCCCCCACATACAAACAAAATTCACTTCGTTTTGCTCCAAACAGCTCATTCCACAAACCCGCACTCCTCACTGTCTTTGTAGAAACTGCTACTTAGCACCTTCGCACCTGTTAAGTCAAGTTGTGCTGCTTTTCTGATATGCTAGATGTTTGGTTTTGCGTACATCTTAGCCGTCTCAACAGGGAGATGTTTGAAAGCGGGATTCCTAACCTGTGCCATGCATTATAAATGAGCGTCCAGCTGGGAGCGGAGCCTGATAGGTGCTGAGGCTGCATCCTCTCTAATTAAAAGAGCTCACGGTCTGCTTGGTGCTGGGTAAGCAGGGTGTGGCGCGACCGAGCCTCTCCGCCATTACAACCCTCGCGCTCTTTCTTGGGAGCGGACCACCTGGCATTAGACCGATTGCCAGAGGAGTTTCTCGAACACTCGCAGCCCGGCGTCTGGAGCCGTTTCAGGCAGGCTTGGGTTGGGCTCTGCAGGGGCTTATCTCAGAAAGTACTGCCAATTAAAGGGGAAATGGTGCCAACACACAGATTGGTTCTTTATATATCATTATAACAAGAGTTCTGAGCTTATTAATCATCCAGCTCCACTGGCCTTTGCAGGGAAAGACAAACTAATGCCAAAAGTTATCCCAAAAAAAAACCTTTGCAGCAACAATACCCAGCTGTCGTCAAACTTTTTGATAGAGGAATCATTTTTAATGTCTCATACTGTTAATATAGAATATATTTCTATTAGTGTTCTTTGTATTTCAAAAGCCTAACCAAGAAATACACTTAAATTTATTAGCAATTTACTTTACAAGTGTGTTTGTGTTAAAAAAAACTGTTGGAAAAACACAAATTTGGACTAGTTTTACATTTGGGTCAGACCATACAAATATGAAAAGGGGGTTTCAAAACACGTATGATTAAGCTGACATTGATTACAACATATAATAAGATACTATGAAAAAATATGTTTCCCCTTTAAGGATCCACTCTAACCATCGATTGATCTATTTTCAAAGTGTTCCAGTGGTATTTTAATTATGCTGTTAAAAAAAAAACGTTCTTTTCTAAGGCATATTTCCTGCACAACAGCAGGAATTCAGTACAATTTTGCCACTGAGTTGTGGACAGACCGATGGCACAGAAAAACCCTGCTCCCACTTTCCCGTCGCTGAGAGCTCTCTGTTTACATTAGGGCTGGGTTTATGAAATTGAAGAATGTCCGTCACTGATCCTTACTCACCAAAAACATTTCTGAATTTTCTTCTGATGCTTTGTAAAACATTTATTAAAAAACGTCGGAATATTACCCAACGTAAAGACTTCTTAATTTTTTTATTCTTAGCAGTAAATTGTACCATATTGTACTTTATAACGCACATTAGGAGTGTCACTCTGTCACTCTGTACCCTAAAACCAGGAGCCTGTGCTTCCTCCTTCATCAGTTAAGCGAGAGAGGTCATCTTCTTCCAGAAGAGGCCAGTTTCATCCATCATTCATTCATCCGGATGATAATTATTCTCCACGATGATCTTCCTCAGAGTATCAGGATATTGTTCAGCCGCTTCAGAGTCCGCTGATGCCATTTCTCCATGCAGGGGCCCTCACCCTCACACTCCCAACCTAACATTAGCAGTATTGAATCCAGCCGTACAGTTTCAAACCAGATGGCAGCTCAGATGAGGAAAACAGAGACGTACATGGATCTATTCGTCTACAACTAGATGCATCAGAATGGAGCAGAGCAGGGAGCGTGCAGCCCACCCAGTGGCTATACCTGCATCACAAAGACCATCTTTTTCAAACAACGTTTTTCTTTTTTGTCTGCTCCTGACGATTTAAATAAAGCAATACACATAAATACAATTTTAAGCTTAATTTTTCTACATAGATGTCCTCTATCAGAAATCGTCCACAAAAACAAGTAAAAAAAAAAAAAGCATTTTCATAGGAGTGAGTCTTTAAGGTTGTTGGGCTTTTTATAATCAATTCTGACGTAAACTTGGAAGCTTAAAGAAGAGGTTTTAGTGTTAGAAACCAGCATTGTCAGCATTAAATATAATAATGCTGTATACATTTCAGGTTCTGCAACATAAAGAAATATTTTGAAAAAGTTTGATTGTAGTGCAAATAGATTAGCAGCCAACTTTCATCATATTAACATGCAGCATGTGTGTTTTATAAGTAACTACAATCTAACTAATGCAAGAACAAAAAAAAAAATTAAGAAATGTACAAATAATTAAAAAAAAGGTTATCTTAGACCGTCTTTGACCACTATATGGGGGGAAATTAGTAGGCAATTAAATATTTTGAAATAGTTCAAATGTAGCGCCATCAGCACCCAACTTCCATCATCTTTACATTCAGCATGTGTGTTTTATAAACAGCTATTTTGTTTTAATGCTAAAAAAAAACATTCTTTTATTTTCTTTTATTTTTGATTGTTAAATAACCTAAAAGTATGCTAAAACTGAAAAGAGAAGTCATTTTTTGGAATGTCTTAGACCTCCCCGTGTGAGGAAATTTGTGGGTAAATGAGAGAGGTCATTTAAAAAGAACTCAGGTAATGTTTACCTGGAATGTACCATTCAGCTGTGAATAGTACATGTAAAAGAAAACATTATTAGAGCCCAGAAATGACAAAAGCAATGTAATCCAATCCTGTTTAGAAGTCAGTAACTCAGAAATGCTTTACCCAAACAAAGAAGGGAAAAAAATGGTTGCAGTTACTGAGTTTACGCTCAAAAATGTTCACCAAATTTAATTTTTAGATGCTTGGGCATTTCTTCTCTGGGTTGGTGCAGGACTGTAAAAACATGGGGATGTTTCATTGATCTGCACTGTGAGTCATGTCGTAATCCCATCCTCACTCTGTTGCATCCATCAGCCGATGTTGGAGCATCTCCTGTCCGCTGCTGCACCTTCCTCTCCTCTTTTCTTCCTCTTCCCACTCCTCCTCCTCCTCCTCCTCCTCCTCCTCCTACTCTTGTCTGTGTGATGTCGGAGCACCGAGGAGAGACAGCTGCCCTTGTCTCTGTAGTTGAGAAAATGGGTCATCTTAGCATTCTCGCTATCAAGGCAACATGTTAACAGCACAAACTGTGACAGACTTGTCTTTTAGCATTTTATCTTCCCGGGCTGCGTACACGCGGTTAAGCATCAGGCGTCTTCAGAGAAATCGACAGAATAATCCCCTCACCCGTGCCCTCATAGCGTCCAAATTTGCCCGAAGATTCCCTGGAGTTGCACGTGTGATGCACAGTTAGTCCGCCCATGCCGAAAGCAACTCAGCCTGAGTCATTTCAGACTGAGACACTCTATGCAGCCTTCTGCTGCTGGTAATGACGGAGCACCAATTCTGTTGGCTCACAGAGATAATCTGCAAATAGTATGCTAACGTTTTTTATTGTTTATTTTGCTATATTAACAAAGCTCAAATGGTAATACGGTATCTTGACCCTATTAAGCCCGCTGCATCAAACATTGACACTAAATTAATATTTTTTGGAAGTAGGATTTATTTTAAACCTTTTAATCCACCCAAAAAATGTGCAATATCCCTTTTTAATTAGATATTGCTAGTATTAGTTATCATCTTCTGTTGGGTGATTTGGTGATTGCTCACAACAAGTTAGTTTAAGATAACATTTTGTTACATTTTGTTTACGCAATCATTACAGAAATCTTATGCAATCGTGTGTGATTTTTGTGAGATGCATTTGCAAATTTGTGGCTTTCCACTTTTGTCAAACAGACTTGTCATGCATGGACCACCAATGTTCGCATGGCGCATACGCAGCAAATATCACGTTAAAATTACGTAATTGATACAGAAATCTCTAATGAATTCCATATAAATGTTGCAATAATCACACATTTCACGAGCGTATTGTTTTTTGCGTGGTTCATTCGTACTTCTTCGGTGGTTTTGACGTGGTTCATTTGTGATACATCTTTGATAATTTCACAGAAAGACCACAACTTTTCTCACTTTTTCCACGTCTATTCACATATGACTCATTTTCATCCGTGCAATATTCACAAAATGCACATAGTGGCTGTGTGACACAGCTTTTAAAAACAGGATTGTGATCACTCTCAGAAATGTGTGTATCAATTATGATAGCTTATAAAGGGTTCATAAAGGTTTTTGCTGAGAAAGTGGCATTAAAACAAGACGAAATGGGAGCAGTATATCCGATATCTCCTTACCCGGCTGTGTTGGTTCAGATAATCGACTGTTGTAATAAGTGTGCATTGATTTAAAAGAGCATTTATCTGATTGTAGTGTAAAGGGATATTAGAAACTTTGGGGGAAAAAAGTGTATCCTGCTGATTTATTTCAGCAGATCCTTCCCGATAAGCTTTGCACGACTTGAATCCATTAGAGAACAAACAAATTCCACTTTTTTTTCCTGCTACTCGTAATCTTATTTTGACCTTTTCTTTTGTTCCTTTTTTATTTTTTTGTTACACAGAGGGCTGCCCTGGTTTGTGCAACGGCAATGGTAGGTGCACTCTGGGTAACGGCGGCTGGTATTGCGTATGCCAGCTGGGCTGGAGGGGCCCTGGCTGTGACACCTCCATGGAGACTGCCTGCAGTGATGGCAAGGACAACGATGGAGGTAAAAGTCAGACGCACAGGATTTGACAGTAAGATTAACCACTTTTTTTGCGCTCGAGAGCCTCCTGGAGCTGCTTCCCGAAGTGCCAGGAGCAAACTCACTTTTAACGGGAGAAACCTTCAGCAAACCTCTGGATTTACAGGAAAAAGGGGGATGGGGGGTGACTGCTCGGAGCAGAAAAGAGGGGGCAAAAAGAATCCCAAACAAGCATATGGATCTAAGGGGTGCATAATGATGTGCAGCAAAATCCATGATAAAGCAGGAACCTGTGGGGCCAGAAAGTAAAGGTGACATTTGTGCGGCTGAATTGCAGTTTTGTACATAGAAAGAAAATATCCTCGTAATATGAAGTTTGGTTGAATTTTTGCAGTGTTTTTTTAGCCATGAGTAAGGAAGTTTCACAGTGATGGGTGTGGCTGTGAGGAGTGATCGCCGAGCGCCTGAAGCTGTGTGATTCCTGGCTGTCAGACAGATCCAACCTTCGCACCAAACCCTTCCAAAATCCCACTGTGGTTGTGACCAAAGAAAAGGAACAAAGTGGTGACGATTTATGGCACAGTCTATTTATGTACAGAGGAAAAACACACTCTCGCTTTGATCTGATCACCGAGACCCCACCGGGGCGTTTGATATTTGAAGTGTTAAAGAAGGAAGACACCGGGACAAGTTTTTATTTGAAAAGCAGAGCACTTGGCCCGCGGCTCTGAACATTGGAGGGCCCCAGGAGGAAGTCTTAGCTCTTCCTTCTAACTAGCCCTGAGCAGAGCCAGGCACAAACACGCTGATCCAGCTAGGGGGGGCGCTCCCCTCCTGAGGCCAAATGGGAAACGTGACTTCCTCTCCTGTAGACCTCATTCTCATCTCCAGTTTTGCTCTAGCTTCTAGCGCTCTGCCCATCACCTTTACAGGGACCCTGAAACTCTCAGTGGAAAAAAAGTAAAGTGCTGCGAGGGATTTGACTAACTCCCGGCAGCAGGCTTTATCTTTATCACCCATCTGGACAGATAAGCGCCTGGAAGCAAATGGGAAGGCTGTGGAGCCCAACTACAGAGGAAAGAGCGCGGCACTGCAACTATCTTTGGAGAATTGTTTTTCTCCTGCGGCTGATGGAGGGCATGGAGTCCTAATTATGTGTAAATATGGATCCATGTGAGCAACTTGGATCTGTATCTGTTGCCTTTAACAATGACAGGCAACCCCTAAAGCGACGTTCACGTCGCCCTTCCCCTCGCCGCACGTGTTCAAGCGATCGCTTCCAAAGAAAAGTCTATGTAAACATGCATTACAGCTTCCATGGCCAAAACTACACGTTTCTACAACTTCTACAGCTACGACTATGCGCAATTATTAATTTCTCCTCCGTGATCAATTTTCAAACAGTTGGTGATTCCGTAAATTAAAACTGACACCATCCATACGTCACTACCAAAGTCTGAGTCTCTGATTGGTCAAAGTTCAAGTTGGTTTAGCTTTCAATGTGCCTTCAGCAGCCGCTTGTGTTGTACGAAGAGCCCAACAACAGTCATCGAAACTTGTGTAGCGGCATGAATGTAAAGTTAAAGTACCACTAGCTGTCACACACCTAAGGTGTGTGAAATTTGTTCTACGCATTTGACCCATCCCCTAGGGGAGCGGTGAGCTGCAGACACAGCCGCGCTCAGGAACCATGGATGGATTTAACCCCCCAATCTAACCCCTTAATGCTGAGGGTCAAGCAGGGAGGCATTGGGTCCCATTTTTAGAGTCTTCGTATGACTCGGCCTGGATTTGGACTCACGACCTTCCAGTCACAGGGCAGACACTCTACCACAAGGCCACTGAGCTGGATGTAGCTTTAGTGGTTGCCCTGCCACCTACAAGCATCAACCAATCAGAGACTCTGATTTGACTTTTAATTTACAGAAGTACCGGCCGTTGGAAAACTGATCACAGAGGAGAAAGTAACAACTGCAGGTCGTGGAATTTTATAACATTAAGTCTTTCATGCATCGGAATAAATCTGTGAAAGAAAGAGGCTGGAGCAAGATTCAACGGATTTCCACCACTTTGACACTTTGAGAGGTCTCTTCCAACTGTAGGTGTTGAACATGTGCTAGTATCAGGTAGCGACAGTCCAGTGTGGACACCATGGGCTAAATGCATGATCAAGCGTGTGCATTCAGAGTGTTCAAGAAACCACGCCACATACATCGGTGTGAACGTAGCATAACATGCCTGGTAAAACCCCCACCCCTCATGACAGATGTAGAATACCACGCACAGGTAAGCGATTGACTCACCCAACGAGCCCCACATGAATACAAGCTATTTTTCCAAATTCAAAAGGTCCACAAACAACAAAAGGTGGAGTCAGAGTGTGTTTGTGCAAATAGAGCTGGGAATTTAAGGGAAATAAGATCACAAACCAATTCAACCCCTCGACTACTCCAAATCAATGAAATGGATTTGTCAGAGAATGGAGTCGTGTTTATAAGACAAAGCCACATCCAAAAGTGCTTTGAAAAGAGAAGCAAAAGGATCCACATTGATTTGACCAAATCAGTTGGTGTTTATTACAAGTTTTTACAACATTTCTATTCACAGTAGTTTATGGCAGTGGTCCGCCAACCAACCCCGGGCTGTGGACCGGTACCAACCCACTGGGCCACACAGGAAAAAGACAGAAACTACATTTTTCCCCTTTCATTTCTAATCTGATTCTATAATCCAGTAGTTTTTATTTTGAAAGATTCTCTCCACCACATCCGACTCCTTCGTGACGCATGTCAAGTCGCTCGGTCACCTGTTCAAAATCCATCTTTCTGAAAGCGGCTGACAGCTAAATTGAAACCCCTTGGCTAGCAAAAGTTACCAGAAAACAAATGTATTAGGAGCATTTCTACTCACAGAAAAGAGCCACAGAGGAAACAATAGAAAAAAACTTTGAATTCAAAATAAAATGAATCTGCATTTAACAGACATAAACCAGCAGTCTTTACTCCAAATAAAGATCTATTGCAACAGTTGTTACAACAAACCATAATAATGCAGAATAATCAGCAACTACGAGGATACTGCTAAAAAGGTTTTTCAATTATTATCATTATATTTAGAAAAGACTTTTTTTTTTTTTTGTATTTGTCCTGTCGCACCTTAATAGTCAGACGAGGCTGAAGTTAGCCCACTCTGACAGTTATGGGTCAAGGGAAAATCTAGATCACATTGTTATGGTTCCTACATGAAATCTAGAGTACAATAAAGTTGAAAGCAGCTCCGGATATTTTGCACAGAATGAAGATAAACCCTCAAACTGGGGTAAGAGGTTGGAGACCACTGGGTTAAGGTGTCCGGACATCTTTTTCTACAATGTCACACAGTCCTTGTGTTTATTCTGCCATGTGTGTTAATGAATCCGTTTGTCTGTGACCTCTTTGACCTCGTCAGATGGCCTGATGGACTGCATGGACCCAGACTGCTGTCTGCAGGGGACCTGCCACACCACCTCGTTGTGCGTCGGCTCCCCAGAACCCCTGGATATCATCCAGGAGACGCAGTTGTCTTCCGTGCACAGCAACCTCCAGACCTTCTACGACCGAGTGCGCTTCCTGGTGGGCAGGGACAGCACCCACGTCGTCCCCGGAAGCAATCCCTTCGATGGCAAGTGAGTGATGTGCACGACACGTACACTCACACGCTGGCTTTGGTTTTGGTTTGTTTTTTTAAATAAGCCGCTACACGAAGATTTCAAAGTAAATCCTTAGGATTATCCAAACAGCGGTGTCTTGATTCCGAAGTGTCAAACACAGGCCAAAAGCAAAGTTTACAACTCTCCAGCCTGCAGTTTTTTCTTTTTACAACAAACATTAAAGAAATAGTTAGCTGGAGACAGCAGAGGCTGGCAGCTTGGTCAGTGATGGACAGGCGATGATAGACAAACACGGCACAAAAGCTTGGAACATTGTTCAGCTTGAAATGCGTCCCATCTTCATGTACGATGATTGCTTTTACTGTAATCCATTGGAGGCCGAGTCCCTCATGCAGCCTTGGAATCAGTGATCCTTTTATGGGAGACACATCATCCGAATGCTCGGATGTGTTCTCCTCCAGCCTCTTTTGCTCCTCGCCCTAAATCGCCTGCAGTGTCACTCATTTATGCTCCTAGAAGAATCAAACTTTGACCTAGAATTAGATACTTTTTTAACCTTTAACAACCGGCAACACCTAAATAACAACACGCTCAAATAAGCCTTTAGGAATCGATGTGGAGTAAAGCGGCTTTGTTGCATAGCAGTGAAAAGGACGATTTACGTTGATTTTGTAAAAATGTGACCACTTTTTTCTGCTTCAGGATCCGCTGGAAGTACGTTAATTGCATAAGCGGTTGAAGAATCACAGTTGTCCAATGAATGTCAGCACTGAAGCTAAAACTGCAGTTGTGAAAGGGTTAAAGCTTTTACCGATTCAGTCAAACACACCTAAAGGTGTCTTGATTTGAACCCTTTAACACTGGATACGTTTAACACTCTTTGACACACCACAACTGTTTGACCGTTTACGCAATCAATGTAATTCAGAATCAGAATCAGAAAAAGTTTTTTATTGTCAGGTTCAGTAGAGCGCACTTTACAGAACGAGGAATTTGACTTGGTGTATAGTGCAATTAAGAATAAGTTAAAAATTAAGTTAACAACAACAACAACAACACACTATATACAGTTGAGTAAGGTGAAGTAAAGTGGGAGCACAGGTGGGCTGGGATGGTGGGCCCTGTAAGTGACAGCGACAGTCCTTTGGTGGGCGGGGGGGGGAGGGCAGCTGACTGTTCAGCAGGCTGACTCCAGTGGGGAAGAAGCGTTTCTTGTGGCGCGAGGTCCTGGTCTTGATGGACCGGAGCCTCTTGCCAGAGGGGAGGGGCCGAAAGAGATTATGTCCTGGATGAGAGGGGTCGGCTACAATCCTGGCTGCCCGCCTCCGGGTCCTGGAGATGTGCAGCTCCTGGAGAGATGGGAGGTGGCAGCTGATCACCTTCTCTGCTGAGGTGATAATGCAAAGATAATGCAATAATGCAAAGGCGCTTTTCTGTGTGTCAGAATCAGCTGGAATCACGTCAAGCCTTAGGCACATGGCCCCGCACAGGGGGTTGGCCTGTAAAGGGGCTGCCGGCTTTGCTGTTGTCCGTGAAGGGTTATAGAGTGGAGTGGCCGCATCGTAAGGGGAACGCAATGGGTGTCTTGCAGTTCCCTTGAGGTTTGTGCGGTCACCTTAGGGGATGTCATAACAACTGTCATAAGAGTATTGTAAGGGTTATGTAAGTTGCAGACACTTATAAGGTCCAGGTGAGGCTGTCGTACGATGCCCTTAAGCCACACTCTAGTCATTGTTAGGTTTCATGTGATACCTAAGTGCTTGTAGGACGCCCACACAAACCACATTCTGATTGTCTAATTTCCTAAATTCTAACAGTCAGGCTTGCCGTAAGTAGCCCACATTTAACACATGAACAGCACTAATGGGCTCCTTGTGTAGTTTGCATCATCTGGTGGGGTTTAAAAACGGTAAAATCTGCACGACATGCCTGCGTCTCCCCTATTTTACCATTGCATGCTGTTGAGGTGTTCGCTAAGACCTCTGGCTCGCAGCATGTCTATAGAAAAAAATCTGCATGAACATTTTGGCTCCATTTGCCCACCGGGTGGTCTACAATCTTAAAATTGAGTGCGGGCCACCTGTGTGCCTTGTACTGGTTTTACGCCTGCTTACAGCCCATATTCACCTGTAAGGGTAGTTGTTACTAACGAGGAACCTTGTGTGTTTAAGGGGTAGTTTAAAAAAGCGGTTTAAATGAAACAGCACAACAATGGCATGCACAGCCAGGGCACTTATCCCACTGCTGCATCATGTTTTATGGACAGACAACGTTTGGGTTTAATATGAGTGTCGGCTGAAGCGTCCAGATGTTTCCCTCCTGTCAGCAGACCAGAGTCTGCCGTTTGAGTCTGACGTGTTTTCACGATCAAACGCAGTCGGCCACTTTGTCAGCGGCTTTCTGCAAAGAAAAAAAAAAACGCGTCAGCTGATGCTCGAGAGAAGCATCGTGACATTTTCCCTCATTGACATTTTTTTTCTGGCTTTCAAAAAGCACTCTGCGTTTGGCGGTACTTCACTGGACAGAGGGGGAGGCGTGGGCCGTTGAGTAATACTCTTGTCTCCCTCACAAGATGCAGCCATAAATAAGTAAAAAGCAAGAATACAGAGATGAGCCGCGAGATTGTAGGCTGGGCTCACCTAAAAATATCGGTGATGATCTATTATTCATGCTTGGTATTCATTCCCCGCCCACTGACAGATATGAGCCGTTATGACAGGAGGTGGGGGCTTCAGATGAGTCTTGCAGGCACTGCTTCTCCCCTCCTATTGCGCCCACCTTGGTCACATGATCAGCTCTGTATCGATCCACTAGCCACTTCCTAGTGCGAGTAAGCACACCAGGCTGCTATTTTTGATGTTTCCCACCACAGAAAACGTGTCCGTCCGTCCGGCCCAGCAGAATAACAAACAGAGACTTTGTCTATGGAGCATTTAGAGCAATGACTGAAGCTGGTTCAGCACAGCAAGGCTGAGGCCATCCCATCCATCCACAGCCCATGCTGTTATTATTTTATTTAGAAATCTTTTTTCAGGGTTTAGCTATTAACTAATCTATCAGCATCTCCAGCAGCATTATCATTTACTTGAAAGTGTTCAGAGAAAACTAAGTAACACACAGGCAGGAGAAGAGGGGCTCTGCAGCCTCATGCTTCACATTTACAGCAGGGTTTACCCTATAATGAAGTCATTTGCTGGCATAATGATGTTTTTCTTGTGTCTGTGCTAATGGTAGTCTTTATTAGTCTTGGTTTTTGTGAGGCTCTCCTCCTGTTGGACATTCTTGGTTTTTCTTTCAGTGCTTGTTTTCTGAAATATTGCTCCAAGAAAATACATTTTCTCACTAATTTTTTGCTAAAAAAAAAAGACATTATTTCTTGTGTAGTAAAACAAAAGAGACCTGTGGTTCAGGTCCAATTTCGTATCCACTGAGAAACTCTCACACCGAGCCCTGAAAATACAGAAAACTGTTCAAATTATTCGTAAATATTTAGTCAAACTATTTTATTTTATATAAAATCAGTTATAAAAGTTTTTCTCTTTTGAATTTCAAACCTCAGAGAGCATCACCGACCCTGTCAAATAGTGAGCAGTTCATGTTTGAACATTCAGCTGAGAGAGGCTGTTGGTAGGAAGTGATCTCCTCGTGCCATAAAAGGGTTGAAGTCTTTGTGGAAGTCTGCAGCGACTCATCTCCAGGGAGAAGTCTGTACCAAAAAAATGAATAAATAAAGGAACGTCACTGTCTCCACCCGGAGAGTGTTTTTGTGCATCATCTGTGTGTGAATGCACACGAAACAAACCCGTACGGGGTCAAAGTTCAAGACGTCCAAAACATATGTTCAAGAGACATTTCTGCAGCTCACACAGCAGCCCTTCTAAAACGCCCAGGTTGGTTAAGTAAACACTTCAATCGTGAAAACTAGTTCAAACTGTGAAGCACGGAAGTGGGAGTGTAATGCTGAGGGGACAATTTAACTTAGCCAATTTTATCCCAATCAGAAACTGAATTTTATTGCCATTTAGAGGAAAAATACCAAGAAATATTTGGCCACTTCATCACTTCTAAAAGGTTTATGCCCCATAACGTCTACAAAGACCTTTTAAGGGAGACCAAAGTCAATGTAAGGAGCCTAAATCTTCCAATTACTATTGTCAGTTGTAAATCTGCCAGTTTGTAGCATTTACTACATATTTCTGAAAGGATTATTATTTTGAAAGTGACTATTTTTTTCCCATTATTCTGATTGATCTCACAAAGATTTATGCCTCATTCCTGTAAAACATATTTTTCATTTTAAGATTAAAAAGAACATTTTTGTGATTAAATTCTTAGACTATAATTCTGGTCATTAACATTACTGTTGTGTGTTGCAAACCGCATTTGCTGATAAAACCCATTAAATGTCATAATATGGTCAGATTATCTTCCTAGATTCTGCCATATTAAGGTTAAATCATGTTTTCCCTGAACGTTATGATTCGTTTGAAGTAAACTATTTAAACGCTCACTCCAATAAAAATGATGTTTGTGATGTTTTTAACATTCTCTTGTAGCATTTTTCCAATAATAGAGGACATTTATAAAGAAAATTAACCGTCAAATTGCATTTCTGAGGATTTACCCAAATGATTGTGAATCAGGTGACGTAGCTGTGTTGTTGTTAGGTGAGCCACGAGCTTCCTGCTGTGAACTCTTAGCAGTGGGGAGGGCAAGGGGGCGGGGTTTCTCTGCGCTAGCGGTCCCGCCCCCAACTCAGGTGAATTTCTAAAGAAATCCTGCCGCTCTGCAGAAACTATGTCCTAGAGAACAACACAGGATTTGGGCCTAAAAATGTAATCATCATAATTAGGGGACCTCTGGGAACAATTTTAAAAGGACTCAAGAGATGATCAACGTGAGCCTTAAACATATTTTGTTAATGGTTAAAGAGACCAAAAAAATCTTCTTATCTAAGACCCTGAAGGAGCCTGAAGCACAGAAGATGTCACGCTGAGTCCAGATGCTTCACCTCATGACTTTCCCATAACATGTCCTCCATTTGCCCTCTGCAAAATGATCTATGATGAAACGACGGCTTTGGGATTTTCGGAACTAACTTTTTAGCACGTGAATTCCCAGATGAGTAAAGTCGGACGCTGAGACCAAATCTTGGTTCTTTCTTTGGAGCTTTTCTTTGAGCCGTTGGTTCCAGCAGACCAGGAGAAGCAGGAACGTCCACTCAGTCTGGACTAATGGCTGATTGAAGTCATCTGACTCGTAATTTCTAAAAAGAGTTAGAGCATCGCTGCTTGTTTACAGTGCAGAAATGGACAGTCAAGGTCCTCTGAAGGAGACGGGGACTAATTAACATAAAAGTGGGTTCCGAGGGACCTGAATAGCATGGGGTGAATGATCTTGCCTGTGGTAAGGACATGTTGAGGGCAGCTGCTAACACGCCAGTGTTAATTGTTTCCAGTGTGTGGCAGTGTTTAAAACCCAAACGCATTAAAAATAGCTATGGTCTGATGAAGAAGTGACGAAGAAGCGTTTGTTCAGGGACCTTATTTATTTATTTATTTATTTTTTGCCGACAACCACAGAAACGATGGATGACAATGAGCCGGTCCTTGATGGCGAGGAGGGCGGGCGCTGGGGAGGGAGCGGTAAAAACAGCAAGGTCTCGACTCATCACTTTAATAAGATCAGGAGGTGAATTTGGATGACTTCCCACTATTGATCGGTGGGGGCTGACGATCAGATCTTCTTCAGGCGACTCCTGGTGTCCCGATGTCACTCTGAAAATATGTTCGGATCCTGATAATCAGCCAAGCCTTTCCTGCAATCTGTAGGCCTTTTTTTTTCCCTTTCATTCTTCCTCTTGAATTCAGCAAAAGAAGATAAAACCAACTTTTTTAATTAGAGCAGAGTCAAAGTAAGGCGTTCTTATCTCATTATCCTGCCATTCTGGAGAGACATTCTTTGAGTTGTTTTTTTCTTCCCTTTTATTTATTTTTTTTAGGTTGAGACAGATATATTTCATTGTGTAGAATTCTTATTAACGAATTGCATGTTCATTTGATATTGTCTCCAAATAACTTGATCCTAATTAGTCTTTTTCTCTGAAAGACACAAATGCTCTGCTTAATTATTTCTTCTAATTAAACTGAGCGAGTTTACCTTTTGCAGTCCGATCAGACAGGTGTTGAACGTGCACTATGACTTTGGTTACGTTCCAAAAAATAAATAAACGCACAATGTTGGTTTGTCTTCGGCACAGGCACGCTTGTGTGATCCGTGGACAAGTGGTGACCTCCGATGGAACGCCGCTGGTTGGAGTCAACATCAGCTTCATCAACAACCCGTCTTACGGTTACACCATCACCCGACAGGATGGAAGGTAACGGCCGACATCTTTATATTTATATACAGCACCAGAAGCAATGCACAAAAATACGACTCAGCTGCCACTATGACGTTTACGTCACTTCTTGGAGGTGGGGCTTATGGTAACTCTGGAGTTTCCTTCGCAAATGATGCCACCATTGATCTGCTTTATGCTTTCTTTGGGTCCAATTTTTTTGAAGTTCTCGGCTCGACTCCCAGATAAATGGAACAAAGGCCTTCTGCTGCTATCATAAACTATGCTTCACTGGCAGCAGAGATGGGGCCGAATGAAATATGCCAATTCAAAGCCTCTCAGTGGGGTTTCGGAACAGAGTACACAGTAATGGTATTGGCGATTGGAATTTCCGATGGTGAAGTGGCACTTTCTGTCTGTCATGTTTATTCTCTTGGTTGTATTGTTAATTTAGCATAGTTTTGCTGCTCGAAATCGGTGTGACAGTAAAAACGATGGTTGTGGCTCTTTTGAAAGTTCATATCCTGCAGTTTTAGGGCTTTATTTTTTTCTTGCTTTTGATCATTTAGACCAGTTTTTAGTCAGAACTGCTGCACAGAATGGATCCCATGCTGCTCTTGCTCTGTCTGTGTATCCAATTTTGGAATTGTCTCCTTTGACAGAAGGTCTATGATTGGTCAATGTCTCTGATTGCTGTCTTTTCATTGGCTGACAGTGACCACTGTCACCTCTGTGCACGGAGATACAAACAAGAGCTCAGGAGATTAGTCAGCACTTGGAAAACACCGTAGGCTACTTCTAATAATCCCTAACCACTAAAAGACCATATAGTGTAGGATTTATGCCCTGGATTTTAATTTACATTTTTCATTTAATGGCAAATATGACATCACCCAATTGTCGTAGTAAAAAACTAATAATATGAACATTTAAGGAAGACTATTTATGAATCTGCCGTGTTATGATGATGGAAATTTGATAATTTATAAAAATGTAATTCAAATACATCTTTTTTCAAATGTTAAATTGTCACACCCAATGCATTGTGGTCTTTATTCGCCTATCTAGTGAACATCAAACTACACTGTTTTGTAGCAGAGACTTCTGGGAAATGTCTGGAGCACTTTGAAATTGGAGATTCTGGCTTTCCGAAAAAATGGCGAACGCCCTCAATGGTGAACTTTGTAGTGAACTTTCATTTTTGGCATCTGATTGGTCAGTTTACATTTAGAATAACTTGCACTACAGAAAAAAATGTTGTGAAAAAAGATTAGGATTAGCAAGAACAGTAGCAGAGATTTTTTCAGTAGACTTCTGGCCTAATAAAATTCGTCCAAAAAAAAGGAGGAGTTTAGTAGCAAAACCAGTTTCATCCAATATGTCCTTCAAAAAAGAAAAAAACGCGAACAAGAAACTCAAAAGCCGTACTTTGTTAAAAAAATAAAATAAGCCAAATCCACTGCTGCCTGCATGATCATCATTGTGAGAAATTGCAACTTCCTCATCCATCAACGTTTTCTTGAGGCTCTTAGTTGGTGTTGTTCAAAGTGCCACACACAGATGGTCTCAGCAAACTCTGAATAGTCGGTTTTCTGTGGAATTTTCGTTGCTTTTCGGTTTACAGGGAAATCCAGACAAACGATAGTTTATCTTCAGATTGCTTGGGCATACTGTACAATCGGCCTGCACGCCTCACGCTCTGCTGTGTGGAGAAGGCCCTTTTGGTAAACTGAGCCCCTCTATCACAGTGCAGCATGAATCGGTGTTTGCTCTCCAAGCCCCACTTCGCCCTTGCGCTTTTATCAGAGCTTGACACTGCGAAGGCCGACAGATTTGCTCCCGGTTTGATCTTTTTTAGTTCTCCCCATTGCTCCCGTCATCCTGTCGTCTTTTCACTATCGCAAGAATCTTCCATCTTCACTTCATCGTGTTGGTTTACTTATTTCACCCACCCTCCATTCCTTCATGCTTTTCTCCCCTTAATCTCCCGCTGCCCTTAAGCCTTTTCCTTTTTCTGGGCAGCTCACTTTGACGTATGCTTTTTCTCCACCCTGGCCCGTGTCCTTTCCCCTCCAGGACTTTCCCCGCCTCTATCTTTTCCCTATTTTTGCGTGCCCCATGTTTCCTAACCCCTTTCTCTGAGTTTTTCCTTTGCTGTCTTCTCCCTTCCAGCATATGTGTAAGCACCACTCCATCTCCCAGGTCCTCCTGTAAACATGCCCAGTCTCCTGCAACTCCCCTGCAATCACTGTAAACAGGCTCAGTGCAGCGTGAAATCAGAAATGCACCTGTTCAGCCACTTAGAAATGGGAAAGCTGTCTCAACTCATTTTTATGATGTGTTCTTTATTGTCCGAGGGCTTAGTTTTTTAAATTACCTTTCCAACTATCTGGAAAAGTTTTCTGGCCTAAACAGAAGAGGTTAATTTTTTTTTTTTCTTCACTGCAATTTTCTGATTGGCTGGGTTTGAGACAGAGCTATTCCCTGTTCTGGTTTATTCTTAGTAATGTGCTGAGAAGGATTTTTTCTCATTACTCCTTATTAGCTCTTTGGTCACAGCTAAAGCTGTCATTTATAGGGATTTGGTGATTCATTGTCAAAGCTTTTCTGGGGGACCAGGATGTCACAATATTTCTATTATTATTATTATTTTGTAAATAGTGTTGTCCTGACCAACCTTTGATTGCGTTTAATAGACAGAATAACTATATTTTCGTGTGTATTTTAACAATAGACCGTAAGTGAGAACTGATCCGAGTGAGTATTCTGTCACCCATAGTAAAACTTCTGTCTCCAATTCAATTCCAATTCCAAGTCAATTCAGTCGCAATTTTTTGCAACTTGGATGCCGCTATGTTGGAGCCAGTCAACAAAGCATTGATTGGTCTGATTCAGTCTGAGTCTGTGTTTCTATGACAACCACTCTCACCAATACAGAGTGAGATTGTTGGAAGTGGACTACACAAAATCTGTCAAACATTTCAAATGCTTCGACATTAGACAGCATACAGTATTCCCTCCTGTTTGCTGGGGTTAGGGACCAGAGTCACCCGCAAAAACGCAATATGCGCGAATACGGAGAACCACCCCCCCATCCCCGTGACCCAAAAAATCTAAATTCCAAAAGAATCTGGAATTTTTTTTTTTATTATTTGATCTGCTTGGCTCTACAGGGTGAGTTAGCTGGCAAAGAAATGTGTGTGATTTTTTTTTTTTTTTTATAAGGACACTTACAAGTTTGTCACATGGCTTCTGGCTGTAGATGATTGATCGCACCCAGTAAATCTCTTCATCGACTGGCTTCCGTGCCTTTTTGTGCAGACGTCTGTGTTGTATTATGCAAACCCACCCTCTGCAAGTCCTCCCCATAGTTCACAGCTATGCAACAGCCTCGCTCCGGACTGCCGGCTGCTCACACCCAGCCAAGGTCAAAAAGCACAAGCGATGTTTACCCCCAAGGGAAGCTCCACATTGCAGATTCTTTATATATGGAGTCCAAAACCAAGGGGGAGGTTGCCTACTTTAGGAGCTGCTTCTTTTTACCTGTAATTCAGAGGGGGTGGCTCCTGTGTGAGCATGTGGGCCGGTCCCTTAAGTGGCCAGGCGCTAATTGGCTCTTACCAGTGACAGGCGCTGCAGACGTCAGGTGTCGTTGCGGCCGTGTTTTTGTCACGGCTGTCTGCTAAGGACTTAGACCAGAGGGAAAGGGGCTTTTGGGCAACAGCAGATGGGATCGCAGTGCGGCGCTTTTAGACTGATGTTGGAGTGGACAGTCTTCGTCTGTGGGATCAATAAAGTAGTGCCTCCATCCTATGGAACAAATCCCACCGCCCTACACACACACAGAAGCTCTGTTTTCAAACCATCTCAAAATCCATTCTTCATACTGTAATGCTAATAAGCGAGACACTTTTAAGATTTTAGTCTCATCTTCAATGGGTTTGATTCCCAACTGGTGTGTTCCAAAAAGCTAAAAAAATCATCTATTTTCCTCAAATATAAATTATTATATGCATATGATTTTGTGAGCTGTGTTCCTGTTTTTAAACTTTGACTTCATCTACAAATGGTCTGTTTTCCAGTTTTGACTTGGTGACCAACGGGGGCATAGCCATCGCCCTGCACTTTGAGCGTGCTCCATTCATCACCCAGGAGCACACGCTGTGGTTGCCATGGGGACGCTTCTTCGTCATGGACACCGTGGTGATGCGGCACGAGGAGAATGACATCCCGAGCTGTGACCTCAGCAGCTTTAGCAGGCCCGTCCCCGTGGTGTCTCCGGCTCCGCTCACCTCGTTCGCCGGCTCCTGCTCGGAAAGGGGGACGGTGGTCCCTGAAATTCAAGTGAGCCCCACCCCTCACTCTCTTCCTTTGCCCTGCAGGTTGTAATCTGTGCGGGGTTCTCCTTCAGATGATTGATGCTGAACAGCTGGGAGAAAATCTTAGGACTATCCATCAAGTACAAGTGGAAAACTACCCATGGCTCCCGGCAGTACTCCCGTTTTATCTCTCTAATAAAATTGGTCAAATTTGGACGTGTATTTTAGTCCCTCTGCAGTCCTGTTAACTTACTGGACTAGTTTGAGGTCACAGATTTATGTTCAAGGGTTGAAACTCTCTTCTTATGCTTTATTTAAAATACAGTACAGAGCAAAAGTTTGGACACACCTTCCCATTCATTTGAATGAGAAGGTGTGTCCAAACTTTTGCTCTGTACTGTATAAAATTAAAATTCTCTGATCTGGGTGTATTTAAATGAGCTGAACAAGAGCCCTGGACGTTTTACACAGCAACAGGAGGAGCAACTCCAGAGAAATAGTTCAAGAATGAAAAGTAGTTTCAAGGCGGAGATTTCTAAAAAAAAAAAAATGTCCAAATCCTCCAGACCAAAAAAAAACATATTGACCATGAAAAAAAAATACAAAAGAGCTGCGTCTCAGACTACAACACCGCTGCTATAAAGCAGATTTTTTACTCTCCATTAACATTTTAGCATCATGTCCAAAGTAGGAGTGTTTCTCCTTAGCATTTTAGGAGTGCAGCCATTGCTCCATCGTTGGGCAGTTTTTTGACTACCATAATTCTTCAACCATTGATTCATTCAACGTAATTCCAGCAGATTCTGTCGTGGTGAAAAGCGGCTTTGCGCGGTTATGCAGCACTTTATGTTCGTCATTTGTTGTGTGTCAAAGAGCGTGTCTTATTCAGGGTGTTGCCTGCCACCCCTCAGGTTTTAATGGGTTAGAGCGAAGCCACCAATTGGGTTTTTACTCTCCGTCTGCAGCACAACATCACATCCAACGGGGGCGGGGGGTCTTTTTCCAATTGACTGTTAATGAGAACTGGACTGAGCAAGTAGAATGAAGCAAAATAGAATGAACCAAATTCAGACACCCTTTTTTCGCAGTACAGACGTCACCACGTTAGAACCAGAAATCACAGTAAGCAGGGTTTCAGACTCAGTTTTAGTCAACATTTCTACTCCCACCAATCAGGAGTCAGCATATTGAAAGGCCACACCCCTTGGACATGAGAACACCTACCTTTATTGAGGCTTCTGATTGGTCAGTTTATAACTAGAATAACTTGCACTACAGAAAAATATCATGAAAAAAAGAGGACTATCAAGAACAGATTATAAAATGTTTTAGACAAATGGAATGACTTAGGAATAGCTTTAATGACTGAGGGTACTTCCTGTTTGGAATATGGGGGGGGGGGTGTTACTCAGTCCAAACCTCAAATACAATCAATGGTTTCTGCTTAACAAGTCTTGTTCACTGCTGTAGAGATTTTTGTTTTTTCTTATAAAGGTCTGGCATATTCTCTGCCATCTTGTGAAGGATTTTTCTGTGATATATTATTGGAAAAGGTAGACATTTAGGTTGCCAAAACTCCTCAAATGTATTTGGTTTTTCCTGAATTTTCCTGATTTCCTGAATTTGTGGTGGGACCTTTTTCTCCCCCACTGGGAGTGGGATCAGTCCCTTTTCACTGAAGTTCACAGCTGTTTCACGCTCTCCTTTAGAAGAACTCAAAGACGTCTGGTCAGTATGGAAGGGTTTTCTGTCCCGATATAGAAAAAACAGAATTCTTGTTGTTTGCCTTTAGCTGTTTCGGACACTTGTCCTAAACCACTAACTCAAGCATGTAGGTGGTAGCATGGTAGTTTGGGATCCTTCTGGAGATTTTGAGGTTTTTGACTCATCAGCTCATCCTGTTATGAAAGGATTCTAGAGAAAAGGATTATCGGTGTGAAACATGAGGCTCAAGTAGAATCTGTCATGACCTAACATTAGAATGAAGGAAAAATCCAGTTTATTCAGTTTATTTCTATTGTATCACAAGGAAAACAAACATGTTTAACATCTGAACTGCATGCAGAAAATGTTGCTTCAATTCATAAAGTGGAAGTGTTCAAATTTGTGCAAAAACCTCAATACAGATATCACTATTTATTAAAAAAAAGTCAAGAAAATGTTTGTCTATGGTTGTATTTGGAGAACAACACTGCTCATATGATTATATACATTTAAGATCTTTTTTTTTTTGGCCACCCGTGTGAGTCAGAGTCTTTGGGCTCAGTTTATAGCTGACTGTGTCGTTACCTCATGTCTTGGAGACATCTAGGTGCCCTTCTATTACTATCTCCCACTTTGCACTACATGATTGATGGCATATCAGTGAATTTAGTATGCAGTTCATTCTATTAATAGAAGCCTTGTTTTTTATGTTTTTTTTTTGTCTTTTTTTCTATCGCTCACACACCAAGAGAGTCGCACAAGGACATCATCCCACTTCGACTTTTTAAAAGGAATCTTGATCAGTTAAGCACAAATAGGCGCCCGCCCTCTGCAAGCGTGTGAAAATAAACCCATCAGAAAGTGGCATGTTCACTTTGAGCTGCTGTCTCAACAGCTACTGTCTTCCGCGTCGCGATGTAATTTTAGCTGCTCGAGCGATGCCTGTTGACCCCTTAAGCTAAATGTAAAAATCAGGGTTTGAGTTCATCGCTGCCTAATTATGGAGAGGTCTAATGCCAGACGTTCCTGAGGCCATCTCATTGTTCTGCTACCGGACAGAGCAGAGTGTTAGCTCAAGGCTTATGCTGCATTCATGCACATTTATGAGACTTTTACTAATGAAGCACTTACTATTATTATTATTATTATTATTAATAAATGATTTTTTAAAAAAAAACACTTATTGTGGTATGCAATAACAACAAAACATAATTGGACGCCATGGGAAATCTGTCCTTCAGTTTGTGTTTAAGTGTGTTATATGCTGCAAAAGCCTGAAAGAGCACAGTTTAATAGCGATTTAGGATATGTAAGGATGCAGATATGTTCTGAAAAATCAATCTAGTTATGAGAGACTCAGCTGTATTGGTTGAAACTAAAGATATGCACAAGATTATTTAAATCCAATTGAAAATTTATACCTTAGTAACTACTGCATTGAGGGTGGAAGCAGGTGAAAAATTGGAAGCTTGTACGGGGGCACGCATGACATTTTCAGGTCATAAACCCTTAGAGCAACAATCTTCATGGCCATGTTTGCTACTAGCATGCTGCGAGCGATAGGTTGTAGCATGTAAAGGTAAGTAAGGGTGAAGTAGGTGAGACAGACACATGTAGGGTATTGTACAATAGAACCTCCTGTTAGTCATTAGTAGTGTAACTTACATTATTCTTAGAAATACTTCACGATACATTCACCACACATGGTCCATTCCATTTCCATTACATCCCGTGAGGTCATAGGAGCTTCAAGGGAACTGCAAAACACATCTGCTCTCCCCTTAAGATGCAGCCACTCGTCTCTGTGACCCTACATGGGCACCGATAACCCAAAAACCCGCAGCACCCGTAAGGGTCAACCTCCTGAATGGGTGAATGTGATTAAAGGCCTAAATAATTGATTTCTGGCTAATTTGTTAGTTTCTATTCCTGTTGTGTCTTTGTGCTGTCTGTGCCTTTATTTGTACATGTGATGCAAAAAGACATCCAATCACAAGCTTGCATCTACCAGCCAGTTAAAACTGGCTGAAGGTGAACCACATTGAAGAATGAATGTTATTTGCGCTAAACGTATGATAATGAACTTTTTTTCCCCTCAAACAATAACTGAATAAATTATTTTTTTAACCACAAAGAACAAAACAACATAAAAGACACAAAATGTCAGGTTTTTATGACTGAAGACATTTTGTTTTTGTTGCTTAAAATAAAATTGTCAGTAAGGCTTCAAAGGCATTTTCATGTGTAGTTTTAAACAACTAAGGAATTATGTATATCTAGATTGTATCCATTGAGGTAATATACCTGCCAGTTAAGTTTCTTTCTTTTGTCTGAAGGCTCTGCAGGAGGAGGTACCGATACCCGGGACTGATATGAAACTAGGCTATCTGAGCAGCAGGACTGCTGGCTACAAGTCCATCCTGAGAGTGACTCTCACCCACTCCACCATCCCTTTTAACCTGATGAAGGTCCACCTCATGGTGGCTGTGGAGGGCAGGCTGTTCAGAAAGTGGTTCCCCGCAGCTCCCAACCTTTCATACGACTTCATCTGGGACAAGACTGACGTGTACAGCCAGAAGGTGTACGGGCTCTCAGAAGCCTTTGGTACGGGGATTTGACCAATAATTCAGCTTTTTTGCTTTCCTCCACACCACCTGATGCTCTGTCCTTTTTAACATATCTTTTTTTTTTATTTTGTAGTCTCCGTAGGCTTTGAGTATGAGTCATGTCCAGACCTCATTCTGTGGGAGAAGAGAACTGCTGTGCTACAAGGCTATGAAACCACTGCCTCCAAACTAGGAGGATGGACAATAGATAAGCACCATGCTTTGAATATCCAGAGCGGTGAGTCATTTACTAAGCGGGTTTTAAACATTTTGATACCACTTTCGAACTTAGCATACATTCACTTCAAAGATGCCTTTTTTTTTTCTTCAAAATGGTTCCCTTCATTTATAAAAGCTCTTCTAATAATGAACTCTGACACAAGTGAATCAAGTGTGCAAGTGAATCCTGGTGTGTTTTATTACAGTATGAGAAGCCAAATTTTACTTTAAGATATCACTATAAGATATAAAAATTCAGATGCTTTTTCTTTTGTTGTTGTTCTTGTATTAAATATTTGATCACACAGAAACAGAAATGCCCCAAATCTGTCCCATACTGTTTGTGTTAAAGCACCAAACATTTTTTGACAATCAGATGTTTGTTTGAACTATTATGACTTTAAATTTACGTTGTGCGTGCAAAAGCAACCCAAAAAGTCAAAAAGTAAAGAAACAAAAAAGGATGTGAGGGACTTTCAGATGTTGTAACATTATTTTTTTTTATTATTGCCTTTTTTGGTCAGTGCTGGGGGCTGATACTACCCCTAGAGGGCGCTATCAGGGTCTCCTGTACAGAATGTGTTCAGTTTCCCACATTTACCCAAATCTTTGATCTTTGGTTTCGTTCTATAATTTTCTATGAAAGTTTGAGGGTTTAAACAAGAGAGAAAAGTGTGAAAATATTCATGTTTGTTTAAGAAAAGGTGAATAAAGTGTGGAGTGAGAAGTTTTACAGCCTTAAATCCTCAGAAATCCTACTTTGCAGATTTCACCAATTACAGTTTATTCTTAGAACTGAACCTCTGCGTCAATTCCTTTTTTTCTTCTACTTTTTAAAGATTAATTTAACTTATAGCTAGAAGACAGTGGAAGGGAAATCTTTTGGGAAGGGCTGTCACTACCGTGGCTTTAGCAGTCTCATCACAGAGGATGAAGCTGAGGATGAGGATCCGCCTGATGCTCCATGAGAACCGCTTCTCTCTCATGTCAAGCCGTGCTTGTGCGTCCAGCTCAACGCCCCATTTGGCGCTGTCTTTTCTTGTTGGTGCCCGTGTTTTTTTTTTTTTTTTAACTCATCCCTCGTTTAATTGCTGTCCGCCTGCTTCTCCCGGCAGCAGCCGTCCCTGAGATTGTTTTTTCTGATGGCCCACATGTTGTTCAACTCCAGGAACCCAAGCCACCAAGTACCGCCAGAGGCAGAACGCCATGCAACAGATGCCGAATTTCAGATCTGATTACTTTTTACTGAGCAGCAGCATCAGCATTCTTCCATTTACATTTGAGGACCTTTTCCAAAAAGCTGATGCAAATGGTCTGATCCTGTAAAAAAAAAAAAAAAAAAAAGAACAAAGTAAATCTTGCATTGCAAAAAATGTTCTTTAAAAATATTTAGGTTTTTTATTTGTTACAAATAAAATGATCTTTCTATAGATCTAGAAGAATTTGTCTGGGTTTCCTAAAATTAGTTATGATGTCCTGTCCTGTCCTAATCATCTTTTGGTACATCGCAATGGTCATTTGAAATATGTCTGAAAATAAGTGTAAATAACTCAAAAAAAAGTTTTATATGTGTAATGTAGATTAGTTATTCACTTTCTTTTAGTCCTACTATCTGTATTTCTAGGCTATACTCTATACTATAACACTATAATGTTAAAGTGAGCCTAAAATTATTCATTTTGAGATAAATTCGTCTTTAAAATGTTGTGCTGCTGTTGTTAAATGCATTTGTACTGTGTTATGAGCCCAATAAAACCAGTCCAGGTTATTTGACTAATTCACAAATAAACCCTCTGCTTAAATATGTTATGTAAAGTTTAAAAAAGCTCTTTCATTGGAGATATTGCTTAGAAATACGTATTTTAGAGCCAATTATTGAATAATACATTCAAGATTTATTTTCTTAAACGTCGTTATATCTTACTCAGAAGTTACTAGTAAGTTATTTTATTGGATATCAATTTATTTAAACTAGAAATTAGACACAAATACCTTTTGGCAGAAATGCACCCTCTAGATGCTTCTGTGTTTCAGTAGGTTTTGTGTGTCGGCACAAGCACTATGGTTGACACATCGAGCAAAAATAACGGCACAAATAAATGCTTTTTTATATCGCTGTGGATTTTAATCAATGTGAAATTTTCTAAAACATTTATTTGAGGGGATATTTCACAGAATGCAGACCAGCAGCTTAGAACTCACTTATTTGTTGTACAGTGCAAACCCCATACACACACACACACACGCACATGTGTGTGTGAAATGTTTAAATCGAAATACAACCAAGTCAGTTCAGTTCCACTTCTCTTAGCTAAATTGTCATAGCTTTGAGTTTTTTTCTATTTAACCTGTTTAGGTCACTTCTTATTCACCATAATAAAACCTATCCCAAGAAAGAAAAAAAAAAAAAACATCCTGCTAGTGGCTCTAAAAAGCTCTAAATGCAGAAGCCCAAAGTGCATGTTAACATAAACGTTTGATTGAAGTGGCCGCCTGAACACGCGTTGCAGAGGGAGCAGTGAACTTGGCTCGACTCCCAACCTTGTTTGCAGCACGTAAAAAGCAGATAGTTACCAATAAAATAGATGTTACTGTGACTACGCCAACTCCCAACCTTGTTAGTAACATGTAAAAGAAAAGCACTACTACACACTACCTCTAAAATGTCTTTGCCACCAGTAAACACAACCAGAATGATTCCATATATTAGGTGCTCGGGATCATGTGGTGCATTTATTTATGTTAATTAATGAATGCTTTTAAGTGCACCTCATAGCAGGGAAAATGTGGTAGTATGCATGTAATGTCATTTTATGCCATTTCCACTTTCTTTGTTTTGCTTTTGATTTTTAGAATGAAAAAACATTTTCATTGTGTAAAGCACTTTGTGTTGCCGTTGTATGAAAAATGCTTTATAAATAAAGTTTGATTTGATTTCAAGATGTCCTGAAGGCTTTTAAAGGCCTGAGTTAAGCCTTGGTTGTTACCAGCTTGAAGTACAGTCTTTAGTTTCTAATTAACTGGGAGGTCATGTTCTAAAATGCATAAAGAAATAAGCATAGGTCTGATCTTTCGCTGGCTTGGCATGCATCATTTTACAGGCGAGAGGTTTTCGTTTCTCTTAAGATTCAAATTAAGCTCGAACCGAGACATTTTTTGTCACGGCAAGATGTCAAGCTGCAGGCTGTGTATGTTAATCACCCGGCTGATACCTCACATTCACTCCAGTTGAGTTCAATGATACTTTATTAATCCCAGGAGGGAAATTCAAGTGTGGACATATTAAAATTGAAGTAATAGTAATGAGAGCAGACAGTCATTAGAAAGAGCTGAGGTCTATTACTGCGGGCAGGAGTGACCTTCTTCACTGATTCCTGTGCCAAGAGCACCATTTGGGTTGAAACTTTGTCCAAAAACTGTTGTTGATTTAGGATTAGAAGCTGATGCAACCTTCTCTTTTGTGTCCATTATTAAAAACAAATTTTATTATTAGCTTTTCCTTTTTTTATTATTATTATTAAATGACCTTCATACTTCTCCACCCTAATAAAATAGCTTCTCTGTGCTACTCATTTAATTATTCTAAGAACCATCTTCTCAGAGCTCCTCTTGATGGAGTTGCAGTTTTAACACATGTTCGCGTCCATCAGGTATTCTTCACATGGGAAATGGAGAGAACGTCTTCATCTCGCAGCAGCCCCCGGTGATTGGCAGCGTGATGGGAAACGGGCGCAGGCGCAGCATTTCCTGCCCCAGCTGCAATGGCCTTGCTGACGGGAACAAGCTCATGGCCCCCGTCGCTCTGGCCTGCGGCTCCGATGGAAGTCTGTATGTTGGCGACTACAACTATGTGAGGAGGATTTTCACTACAGGGAACGTCACCAGCGTCCTGGAGCTGAGGTAACGAAGACAGTGTAACATCACCTCAATGTGGTAGGAGGGTTCCCAACCAGAGGAACATGAGTGTTGAAAACTGCCAACATTTGGTGAATTAATCATCTAATATTCTGTATATTTTGGCCAAAGGCTATATGCCATGTCACGAGGGCACAGCAACTGAAGCAAAAAACCTAAAGTTAAGTCTTTGTAGACTCTAAAGTTCAGTCTTCATAGACTCTAAAGTTCAGTCCTTGTAGATCCTAAAGTTCAGTCTTCATAGACTCTAAAGTTCAGTCCTTGTAGATCCTAAAGTTCAGTCTTCGTAGGCTCTGAAGTTGAGTCTTTGTAGATTCTGACGTTCAGTCTTCGTAGACTCTGACGTTCAGTCCTTGTAGACCCTGAAGTTCAGCTTTTGTAGAATCTGAAGTTCAGTCCTTGTAGACTCTAAAGTTCAGTCCTTGTAGACTCTAAAGTTCAGTCCTTGTAGACTCTGAAGTTCAGTCTTCGTAGGCTCTGAAGTTGAGTCTTTGTAGATCCTAAAGTTCAGTCTTCGTAGGCTCTGAAGTTGAGTCTTTGTAGACTCTAAAGTCCAGTCTCCGTAGACTCTGAGGTTCAGTCATTTTAGACTAAAGTTCAAGAAGTAAGCCACTGAATAGTTCAGGGTAAGTTAGAACGGATGAAAGTTCTTCAAGTTACACACAGACGAGGACTGAAGTAGATGACGATACCATGAAGGCAAAAGATTGATGGTCCTGCCTCTCGTTTACCTTCATCAGCTGCTATTTCTAAGAGGCTGAAAGAACCATCATGACACCCTAACAGAAGATTCAAAGAATCAAGGAATTTCTCACCACACCTGCACCAAGATTTAAAAGGCACAAGACTGTGTACATCTGTTTCTATTAATTCTGTTCACTCCTTTCTATTTACTAACACGAAACATTCTTCTGTTCTCTCTTAACCTTTCCTTTTTTTCGGCTTTTCGAATACTTTGGCAGAAATAAAGACTTCAGGCATAGGTAAGCCATCCAGCATTTCCTCAAGTTTGTATTCTGGCTGTCAAGGTTCAGAAGGACTTCTCTAAAACACCAACTGCATGTGTGCAATTTATTTCTTTCAAAAATAAGGCAGTTTAATTGCACTTTTCAGGGTTTCCTTGTTTCACCTTGCTTTACATGTTGGGATGTCTTAAAGTGCCATGAGGATAGAAAAAGTTCATCCTTAAGTTGACAGTGAAAGTTTGTCTAGATAGTTCCGTTTTTGGAACATCTCTCTCCCCAAATCTGTAGAATACTAAAGACATCTCTTTTAATTTCTTTTAATTTTTTTTTTTTGGGGGGGGGGGTCATCAAAAACATAAAATACACCTTAATCCCCCCTTTTTTTCCAACTCTCCTGCGATGCAATACATGTCTGAGATGTGGTAGGTATATGATGATTTCTCTGCCTTACCAAAATGGCAGCTTGGTGTGGATTTAATCTGTAGTTTTAAGACACAGAGACTGCTTTTCCCGTAGCAGGCAGCAGCTGGGGAAATCTTTGCGTGCCCTCTTTAGATACCATGTCTCAGGTAAAGGGCTACTGATTGATTTTCTGTCACGGGGTCATGACTTAAGCTGTACAACACGAAGTCAAACCGAGGATGAAAAGCTTTATGATGCCGGTCGCTGGCCTCTGTTTTCAAGTGTAACCAGAATAACACAACACACACCCATCCTTTCTGCCTTTTTCCATCTCTACTACTCCTGTGCAGTAATACCAGCCCTTTAAGTCCACTAACATGCACATTTTACCCCGCACACAAGCGCGCCCCTAAGTAGCATTGGATTCTCTTTGATCTCTGAGCGCCAAACACATTTGCATATTAAAAAGGAGGCTTTATCCAGGAAACGCAGCGTGTGTCCATAAAAACCGCTTCCTGTTCCCTGCTCTCATGCGAGCCGAGGACAGGAGTGGGAGGTGGGCGATCTCGCCGCAATCTTCATTGACCCCCCGCCAAGGATATACCCACCCGCTCCAACCATTTCTGCGACGGCGTGCAGCGAAATCCAATTATCCCCCACAAAATGTATGTCGTTGGTGAATATAGATGCTGTAGCTCAACGTCGGGGAGTAATGCCTCATATGTTCAGACACGATTGTCTTTTACCTGCAACCAGAAGCTAATAAGGTAGCAGCCGTTTGCATGCGGCAGATGGTGGTGCCAGGAAGAATCCAGTTACTGAGATTTGCGACTGACCTACTGTAAGATATATAATTTCCTTTCAAAGATCGCCCACTGTGCCTGGAATATGCACTCCAGCAGCAGATCAGTCAACTGGGAGAGTGGGCTGATGGTGACATATGTGCCCGAGGTCTGCTGCAGTGCCCTGCCACTGCTGATTCACTGAAGGGCAATTGTCATTTATTGTAATACTCTGGAGATTAGAAAGCTGCAGACCCACTTTTCTGTTCTGGCGCTTTACAAAACAGGCGCTGTTGGCACCTCCGTGCTTACCGCGAACCCCGAAAGAGCCCTGAAGGTTATAATTCAAACACTTCCTTAATACACTTTGAATGACATCCCGCTGACAGATTTTCCCTCACAGGGTCAGGCTGAACTCACATCTCGCCTGATAAATGTGGACGTCTCTGTTGAGGCGACAAACACCACAACTCAAAACTTGATTTTATTTTGAAAATCAAAGGTGTTGAGTTTACTGATGTAAACAGAAAGACGGTTTTTAGTCCCGCTGCGGTCCAGCTCTGTTCATCTGTTCAAACTCGAACGCACACAAAGGTTTTTACCCCCCCCCCCGTACCCCTTGTCACCTCTATTGTCTGCGTGTCAGGGTTAGGGAACCCCGTGTTCCTGTGAAGGATTATTTTGTTGATTCGACTGAGAATTAAACAGGATGATCTCCCGAGCTGGAAAATCTGCCCGATGGATCCACAAAGTGTTTGCATTTCTGGTTCGGTTGTGTTTTTTGTGCGTCCCGGGGGAAATAAAACAACATTTTGTGTTTCTTCAAACAGCTACCAAGCTGCTCCAGCTGCGTTATTATGCTGTTATATTGTAGATGTAGATTATTATAAATGAATGTTGCTATTAGGAGTAATTTTACCGAGGGAAGAAATGTTATTCACTGAAGTACTTCTCTTCGCAGAAGTCTAACTGCACTGCAGATGCTCTCTAAGCTCCACCATTATGTCATTTTTAATCTTATTTTACTTTGTCATGCTTAATCACATTCTGTTTTTTTTTCTCTTTTTTCCATGTCCTGGTTTAAACTGTAATTGGGCCCAATTGACTCTCTAAATGGCTTTTGAATCCATTTTAATTGTGTTACGCCTTGTTTCTCATTGAAAACGCTTTATTGACTTGAGGTTACTCCTCTCCCCCTTTCCGCTCCTTCAGCAGCAGCCCGGCGCACAAGTACTACCTGACCACCAGTCCCGTCAACGGCGCCGTTTACCTGTCCGACACCAGCAGCAGGAAGGTGTACAAGGTGAAATCCCGGAACATTGTCAAAGACGTGGCCAAGAACCTGGAGCTGGTGGCCGGCACGGGCGACCAGTGCCTCCCGTACGACGACGCCCGCTGTGGCGACGGGGGGAAGGCAGTGGAGGCGACCCTCACCAACCCCAGAGGTAATGCTGACATTGTGATACATTGTGTGATTTGGCAAGTTTTTGCTCAACAATGCTAGTTTATGACATGAGTGTGATCCAATTATTTTTTTACTTGGTGTAACTGTATTATATAGGGTATATTATCAATTAATTTGGTCTTTTCTTTTTCAACTAAGCATTTAAAAAAAAATGATAGATGAGTTATTCTCAGCTTAAAGTTTTGAAAATCAGGTAAATTTCCCACCCAGAGTGTTGATATTTCATCGAGGGAGCACTCTTGAAATAAGGCAGGAAAAGCCCCTCTACTGCCCCTAGTGGAAGGATGGCAGCAATCATATTTCAGATTATATACAATGGATTTTTAGGGAATGTTTTGATAATGGTAATAAAACAGGAGTCTCAGAACTGCATAATGTGATTGCTTATAGGGTTAAGGTAATATGTTGTATGTCTGTAAGTTTCCTGCAGTGGAAGATCAGATTACATACAAGTTTATGTCCCTCTTTATTTTATTTCTAATATCTACTTTCAACCAGAAGTTCCCAGGTGCCCCAAAACTCTCATTTCAACTCCAGGGTAACAGGAAATTTCACTTGTATAATTTTCTTTCCTGATATGTGGGTCAGGAGAAAGTGAGACAAGGAGAAAACATATTGAAACAATTTTATTTTGTAATCGAATCTGCACTCCAGGTACTCCTCATCTGTTTTGATGCTTCTATTGTTGTACGTTATTGATTAAAAAAATCAATTCTCGCATTAGTTTTCATTTGCCTTATTAGTCTCTTATTTTAGTGCCGTGCCTCGCCCGTAATTATTATTTAGCGGTGCCCCCCTTCCCTCGCATTGGGCACAGATGGATAAAATAACAGACAGAGTTTTTCTCTGCGACTCATTGGGTAACTTTTCATGTGCAGGCATCACTGTAGACAAGTACGGCGTGATCTTCTTCGTGGATGGGACCATGATTCGCAGGATTGATCAGAACGGGATCATCTCCACTCTTCTGGGCTTCAATGACCTGACCTCTGCCCGACCTCTAAGCTGTGACGCTGTGATGGACATTTCTCAGGTGAGAGGGGCTCTGATTGGCTTGAACTCACTTGCACTTCCTCTTTGAAAAAAGAAAAACGCCTCATCTGCGGCTCAAGCCACTTTTTTTTTTTTTACCTTCACAACAATTTCAAACTTTAAAATCAAATCAAACATATTAAGAAGCTTCTTCATCTCCGTGGATAGAGTTGACATCCATGATGATGGTATGAGGAAAATGTCCACAAATAGAGGTGTGCTGTTTCGGGTGAATTCTGAATCATCGGCTCTAGAATGACTTTCAGGCCTGTTTGTTTTTTTAAAACAATCAGGAGTTTGATGATATGACAAAAAAGGCAGGAAAATCGGGTTTATAATCAGGGGTTGAACTTAAATCAGAGATCTTAGTGAGGCTGGGCCACGTCAGGGATTTTAAAAAGAAAAAAAACATGATATTTAAGACTTTTATTTCTTTCGGGGATCAGAATAGAACCGAAAACCCCAAATGTGCCGGGTGAATGACAAAAAGGAAACACATTTATTTCAAACCAACAAAGATGAAACGATGGCCGCTACACAACAACATGTTCTTGAAATGGAGAGTTTCTGCTGAAAGCAGAGAGAGAGCGCTGTAAACTCCTGCTCCCTGGAACGTGGCGTACTCCTTTGCCGTAGCTGTGGGCTAAATGATGAAGATCGCCTAAAGCATCTTCTTCATCCAGCTCAGTATGTGCACACGTGCTCACTGATCCACAGGAGCTCGCGCAGGCGCACCTGCACACTCACATACCTGACACAACAAATCCCCGAGGAAAGGACACTGCGCTGAGGTCAAATTATCTCGCAGCTCAGTGACTCCCAATTTAGTATGTGCATCCTTTTTGCATACTGTAGCAGTCTTTTTGCCCTTTTTAAGTCCTCATTTTCACCACATAATATAACAAACATATATCTTTTTGTACTAAATTTCTCTTAAACAAGCTCAGTGTTGCTTCAATAAGCAGAAAAGCCTTGAGGATAACGACTGGATTTGATTGATTTCTTCAGGCTCTCCTTGGGTTTTGCTGAATAGTCTTGAGGTTTCCCAAATAACTGAAGGAGTTTTATGTGTGTATAGGAATTCATGTATTCTGTGAATGAAGCAAAGCCTCCAGCTGCCCATCTGCAGCCCCGGGCAAACGTCATCCCCTCGTGACCCGGCGTGCGTCTCCTTTCACAAACACAAGGATCTGTAGATGTTGGCCGCTGCTTCTCCTTAGCAACGAGGACGCGGGAAGATCCAGCCGAAGCACCACAATGATGACAAATCACACAGGCATCGCCAGACATACTCAGACAGTAAAAAGCATCCATTAAAAATTCATCTGCAGCTCATCGCCTCCCTATTCAAACACTCCCAAACCCCCCTCACTTAGAAATAGTTTCTGTGGAAGAGGCTGGTGGCTGTGGTCATTATTTTTACAGCACCACACCTGATTCAAGCCACACATAATGTCAGATTTCTCTTTCCCGTCTGATGAGGTCGTGCATTTTTTTTATTTTTGTACATTTGCTGGGCCATCTGTTCAGAAAAAGTTGTTGTGCACAACTTTTCATTTAACTTTTCCACTGTCATAAAAAAAGGACGGAAGTTCGTCCTTATTTATTAAGACCGACTCCGATTAAAAATGTTTCTTTTAGCATGTTCTTGTAGCATTTTTTTAATGATGATGGAGGACATGTATAAAATAAAATTAAACTCCAAATTTCATTTCTAAGTATCTCTTTATTGAAATCATTATGAACCAGGAGCAGACGAAGAAAAAGCAGTTTGAAAACGATCGTATTCGTGACATAGAAAATACGCTGGGCGCTCCGTTCTGATGCACCCCCTTGTAGACGACTAGAACCGTAATGCACCGTATTTTCCAGAGTATAAGTCACGTTTTTTTTTTGCATAGTTTGGCCACCTATACAGTCAATGCTTACAAATGTTTTGACGGTAGCTCCTCCCACGCGGAGCATACATTTTATTTTAAAAAAAAAAACATTTTTTGAAAAAGCATTGAGCTGACACACATTTTTTTTGGCAAATCGCTTTTGGGAGGGGTGTAATGATTAATCGATTTCCATGATTAATGTAAATCATTAATCAGACAACACGTGATGCAGCAAAAAATACTGAAACTATCATTCATGGGGCGGCCGTGGTGCAGCGGTAGGGCGGTCGACTCATGATCGTGAGATTGCAGGTTCCATTCCCGCCTTGCACGCCCATGTGTCGAAGTGTCCTTGGGCAAGACACTGAACCCCACCTTGCCTCTGGTGGAAGGTTGGCGCCAGTGTTCGGCAGCGGAGCCGCCGCCAGTGTGTGAATGTGTGTGTGACTGTGTGTGTGCATGGGTGAATGGGACTGTGACTGTAAAGCGCTTTGGGCCTTCGTAAGAAGGTAGAAAGCGCTATATAAGTATACGCCATTTACCATTTACCATTTTACCATTCCAGTCCAATGTGTGGAAACACTTTGAATTGAACAAAGGCATGTGACCGTACCGTGTGCTGAAATGTTCTAATAATGTTCCCTTTGTGTTATTTTGATATGGAAAAACAACAGTGGGCTGAACTTTTGGAGACTAAAATGTGGATGGATTTGCCATTCATTCTTTGTTTATTTGTCTGTACTTTCTTGTACACATATTTAATTTACTTTCGATTATTTTTCAAGAAATCCAAGGATTGTGAAAAACTTCCCCTGCAATGTCCAGTACCCAGGTGTTCATCTCTGAGTCCCCCTGGTTGAAGTTGTGGCTAAAGATGTCCTCAATCCATTTCAGGTCAGGGAATCTGATTGTTCAAAATGAAGCAGGATCCACTATGAATCGAATTGGCAACCACAAATAAGGAATTGAAGTGAATGGAATCGTTGCTCAAATGAATGTTTACACCCCTAGCATTCGGTGTAAACACAGAATGACACCAGGCTTGGTGGATTTGTTTAGAAACGTCGCACTTTTTCCTCCAAAATCTTCTTTATTATTCTTTTTTTTCTTTTATAATTTATACAACAAAACAATAACGGTCCGTCTTTGTTTTCCTCTTCTGAGCTGGCATTTGGCTCGAAAGTGTACGACTGGAGAGCTCCAAAATTGCTCACCATTTCTGCTGCTGATGTCAGGTTGGGGGTGTGAGGGTCTGTAAGCTAGCGGGAGAGAGTGTAAACAGATGATAGGAAGGGGGGGCGGAGTTGCTTTGCACCAACAGTCCTGGCCACAAGTTAGAGGTGAATTTCTAATGAACTATTGCCCCTCTGCAGAAACTATCTCCTTTTTTTATTTTAGGCTAAAAATGGCATCATCATAATTAAAACAATTTACTTATTTTGATGTTTTAAAAACCCTAAAAATCCCACTTGCACTTCTAGACAAGGTCAGATTTAAGAAGAGAAGACGGTATATATCAGATTAAGATCACTGAAATGATTAGCAATTATAGTAGCAGCTTCAAAAACCAACATGCTGCTATGGGGAAAGATTTGTTTTATTGGAGAAAAAAAACACTAAAATGTCTATGTACATTTAAACCACATTTCTGTTGCTTTATTACCAACTTGCCCCTTCAGCCTATGAGAACTTTTTATACCAGCCATATCTAGCTGGAATTACTGACAGCTGGCCCACTGGATAAAAGGGAGGGTAAGATCGGGTTACAGCATGTGGGACAGGAGCTCAGGAAATATCCTCTTCATCACTCAGAGTGGCGTGAAAACCTCCTTACAGGCTGGTCCCCTGAGCCACCCCACACTCAGGCTCATAAAATATTTAACCACCAGTGTTGACAAGAAATAGGTTTTAAGAAATAGAAAGTCTCCCCTTCATTACCTGGTAAATGCATTTTCTCCTAACTGAAAAGGTGACACGCATCCACTGCTGGTCACCTGCTTGTTGTATGCAGCTGAAAAAGTTATTATAAAAAAAAAAACTGGCATTGTGTCTGGGTTGCTGAGAGGTTCATGAGGTTTGGGCTGTGTGTAATACTGAAAGCAGGGTTATTTTTTGGGTTTTTCTTTTTTTTTTTTTTACAATTGTAGACAAGTCCCTGTGAATTCTGCAGAAAAACTCACCCACTCATAAAAATTCTCTAATTGGAAAACTTTGCCCAATTAATTAGTTAGCAAAAATAATTTAGTTTGTGGGTGTATGCTCACGTTTTCAAGTGTTTTGTTCAGTAAAAGTTATTTAGGACAAATAAACATATAAATACTAATAACTAACAGCTTTTTTTCAAGAGTCTGCAACCTTTGATGCTAAAAAAGCCATTTGGCTCAGTTTCTTACTGTCCAAAACCCAACGAGAGCCGGAAAGTTCCGCCTTATCGGGATGAAAAAAATATTTTGTAAATATTCACTATAACTGAAGTATTGAAGTCAAATTTTTCTATATGTATAACAATTTAAATATTTTATTTTAATTTATTTTATTTTACTTTAGCAACACATACAAGTTCCTTTAAAAAAAATACATCCTGTGTCAAATAACTACCCAACTTTTTTTTTTTTTTCATAACATTTGCATTTAATTTTAAAGCCAAACAGCCAAAATGGAGGGATAAAATAGTCAAGGCTCCGGAGCGTCTGGTTGCAGACCCCCGCCTTAGTCACAAGCATCCATGGGGGGGGGTTGACCCGGACGGGTGCTGGGGGACTTTGGGTTGTCCGGACCCTGGCTCCTTACTGACCGCATTCAAATGATGCATGCATGGGGTGTGCACGTGATACTGAAGTGCCTGTAGGACGTCCATACAAACGACACTCTATATTCTATTCAGAACTAAGGATGAAACTACATTTTATTTTTATTTTTGTTTTATTTTGTCAAAGTGAAGTCTTAACAGTTCCTCAAAAGCAAATGCCAACACAATCTATAGTCACACATGAACACAAAAAGATGTGTTCAGCTTTTGGCAGCTTTCCACTGCAGCTACAACATTTTGTTTTTTTGTTTTTTTGTTTTTTTTTTGCCAACTAGCTAATCACACTACAACCAAACAGTTTTACCTTGTGTTTTTATTATGGGTAGTTCTAGAGTTTCGAAATTGCACATCATTTTTTTCATTTTATTTTTAAACAAAATGAACGAATCCAAAATGGCTTATTGATTTTGATTTTAAGGTCTTAGGCAACCAATTTTATAGTGAAATATACTGTTTCGATCAGTTTGCATCAGTCAAAAAAAGGTTTCCAAGTAAAGTATCATTAAAGATCGGAATTTCTGATTGAAAAAGATGATCTAATACCATTCGTTCTTGCAGATTGCTATAGAAGGATTTGTGCATTTTTCCTTTCCAGGCGGTATAGATACATCCAGGCATTTCTCCAACAGTCTAAAATTCTGACGCTGTCTCTGTCTTTAAATCAGTCATCTCTGTCAGAGCTCCCAGGCTTCCATTTGAACATGACACTTTACATTATGGTTCTAAGAGATCCCACTGGGATTCTAAGTGAACAGAAGACCAGTAAATTGAATGAATCCAATCATTGCAATTCGTTAAAAGCCGGATACTTTGTTAGCAGAGCTCTAATTCATAAGTTGGGGGGGGGGTCAGAAACATGCAGGGGCTTTGTTTAGCGACTGTCCTCTTGCAAACACTTGTCATTACAAAATGAATAATCCACAGGACAAAAAAAATTATTGTAGGAGACGGATGCATGAGTCTTGTTCTCAAGTGTCAGCGGTTCTCATAATGAAGTGTTTAAATGTGATTATTTAAAACACTGACATGACATTTCTACCCAGACAACATCGGCAAAAGCATTGACCTACATTAAGACATATTTCCTTTCTTCAAGCAGACACAATGTCATGATACTTTTATGAACCATAATTACCTACCAACATGGTAGACATTTTCTCTTTTGAGGTAAAGAAAGCAGTTTAGACAAAAACGCGTACTTAAACTTTGAACAGAAATGGATGGAGATGTGTTAAAGACCCATTTTGATGAAAAGTTTGTTTTGGTTGTTTTTAACATTCTTGTAGCATTTTTCTCATGCTGGAGGACCTATAGTATTAATAAGCTTAAAATAGCATTTTTTGTGTTTCTTTATTCAAATTGTTGTGAATCTGGAGCAGAAGAACAATGCCGTTGGTAAAAGTTTGTACAAAATCCCTGCTCTACTCCATTCGGATGCATCTGCTTGCAGACAAATAGATCCACATACGTCTTTGTTTTCCTCGTCTAAGCTGGAATCTGGCTCAAAACTGTACGGCCGGATAACTTCCATATTGCTCGCCATTTTAGTTACACAGGTAATGTTAGGTTGAGGTTGTGAGGGGCTGTAAGCTAGCGGGAGAGCATGTAAACAAAGGGATGATGGAATGATGGGGCTTCGCGAGGCCTGGATTCTGACACCACTGTAACAGGGTGTGTAAACCCTGTGGTCGCATGACCCACTGGTTTGCATTGACCTAATTTGAAGCCAGTGGTTCAGTCTTTTGGAATTAGCACCATCATGAGATGTATAGATAAGAACACGATTTGTGTTTCTATGACATGAAACTGATATGCTGATGCATTTCTTCCCTCTAGGTTCGCCTGGAGTGGCCCACAGACCTGGCAGTGAGTCCCATGGACAACTCCTTGTATGTTCTTGACAACAACGTCGTCCTTCAGATCTCAGAGAACCATCAAGTCCGAATAGTCGCCGGTCGACCCATGCATTGCCAAGTGCCTGGGATTGATCACTTTCTCATGAGTAAAGTGGCAATTCACGCAACCTTGGAGTCGGCAAACGCTCTGGCTGTGTCCCACACTGGTGTTTTGTACATCGCCGAGTCAGACGAAAAGAAGATAAACCGAGTGCGACAGGTGTCCACCAACGGGGAGATCTCCCTGGTTGCAGGGGCTCCGAGTGGCTGCGACTGCAAAAATGATGCCAACTGTGACTGTTACTCTGGCGATGAAGGCTATGCTAAGGACGCCAAACTAAATGCCCCGTCTTCCTTGGCCGTTTGTCCAGATGGAGAGCTTTACATTGCAGACCTCGGAAACATTCGTATCCGCTATGTGCGCAAAAACAAGCCCTTTCTGAACCCCCTCAGCATGTACGAAGTGTCCTCTCCTATTAACGATGAACTCTATCTATTTGATGCCAACGGGAGCCACATTTTCACACAAAGTCTGACTACAGGAGACTACCTCTACAACCTGAGCTACACAGGAGAAGGAGACATAACCAGCATCACTGATAAGAATAAAAACACCATCATCATCCGACGGGACAGCACTGGAATGCCACTGTGGTTGATGGTCCCTAACGGGGAAACCTTTTGGTTTACCATTGGTACTAACAATGCCCTCAAATCGGTCACTGCCCAGGGTCAAGAGCAAGCTGTAATGACCTACCACGGAAGCTCAGGACTTCTTGCTTCCAAGACGGATGAAAATGGATGGACAACCTTCTTTGAGTAAGTAGGAACTACAAAAAGCATTTCATAGAATCCACACAGAGAGGGGTGTAGAACTTTGATATCTCTGCTTTTCCTCTTTGGCATATACCTAGATGTCTGTGTCACTCAAAATACAAGACCCGTGGAAGTATCATCCCATAATCCTATTTGCTGCTATCATAACAAATAGGATTACTGGATGATATGTTACACATCTGCACCTCAGCTCGCAGTGACAGACTCCACTCCATCAATTGTTTGTCAGGCACAAAACAAGATCTATCTGCAGGCAAGAAAATGTTACCCGCAGGACCTTGAAGGGCCATCTGTATAAACATATTAGAATAGCCATAGGTAGTAATTGATTGAGGCAAACCACACACTGTGAGGAAACTAATGAAAACTCTCCCTCAGTCTCAGACATACGAGCGTGGGATTTGATGTTCTCGTGACTCGCATGGAGCAATCTGTCCCTCATCCTAATGGAATGCACCAAGGGAAACTGAACGCCATTCCAAAAACTGTGATTAAGCAGATTGGTTGGTCAGACATCTGCTGTACCTGGTTGGAGGAATAAAACTCTGACACATAATTAGGTGCTCTGTTTAATATGAGCAGACATTCATCACCTGTGTTTGATTTGGCTGTCATTTGAGATGGCGCTAGCGCAGCCGTGCGTAAGACTTTCTGAAGGTTCAGAGACGTGCTTGTGATCGAAGACGATGTCTGCAGGCACTTTGAATGTTTAATTACATTCTCTTTGACTCAATTACTGTTATGATTAAGTTTGATCACATTTTTCCTTTTTTTTATTTAAAAAAAAAAAGCCAGAATCGCTATTTTTAGGGCGTTGGGTTTCCATGGTATCATTAATTATAAATGCAGCATTTTCAGGAAATGCCAGATCCACTTAGACTTAAGATTTTCGAAGCAATAAGAATATTTTGAAAAAGTGAAACAGATATGAATTATATATGAAATAAATTGGGATTTTTTTTCTTGGTAATTTATCAGCTTCAATGGCTTTTTATTGTGAACAGAAAAGGATCTGATTTGTCTTCAGTGTGATGAAGGTTTTGACAGTTTGGAACAAAGCTTTTGTCACATAAATCCAAACACGCAGCCTCTGTTTGTTGGTTTTCATTACAAGTACCAGCAACTGTCAGTTTGACAATAGAATCCGATCCGTGGCAGCTTTACTGGACAACGTCATTGAGACATTGATTCTGGAATCAATGTCTGGAATTGTCTTTACCACAAAACAAACAGATTTCTTCAAAAAATGTCATTAAATGAGACAATTTGAATTCTCGTTAACAATATAACTTGAAAGTCCCACTCGGATCATCTTTTGAGTTACTTTAAAAGTCTTCCCAGTGGTCTTTTAACTATGATAATGCTTTTTTTTGGCCAAAATTTTAAAAAATATGTGGTTTTCGGTTTGCAGAGCGGCAGTAGTTTATGAAAAATTCACCTCTGAGGTGAAATTGGAGCAAATTCCGCCCTCCTTCCCCTTCCTGCTGCTATATCCTGGGAGTAGCAATTAATCGATTATTTGATTTCTATTTCTCCATGAATAAATCGTTTTAAAATGAAATAAATCGATTATCAATTTTGGAAAATACAATTTAGATTGAGACGTGGTAGGTTTATTTTAACATAAATCAACCAAGCGCATCACAGCGGATGACAGATGTGTCATGGAAGCAAAAACAGTTCAATCCATCATTTAATAAAAATGTGTGAAAACACTTTTAGTTTAGCAAAGACATGTGACCATACAGTGTTCTAGAATGTTCTGATAATGTTCCCTTTGGACCTTTTGGATGTGGAAAACAACAGTGGGCTGAACTTTATGGAGCTAAGATGTGAATGAATTTAAAGTTAATTCTTGTTTACTTGTTTGTTTGTACACATTTAATTTACTCTTGATTATCTTATCTGGAAAACGTCACACTGGTTTAAAATTTGACTTAAGATGTCTTGAATCAATTTGAGGTCAGTTCAACTAATTTCAACTATGAATCGGATCAGCAATGACAAATTATGAAGTGCATCAAATCATTGTTAAAATGAGCCACTCCTACTGATCATTCAAGACCATTTCAGAAAAAGAAGAAGTTTAAACATCTGAACTTCCACGTTTTTGTTTTGTTTTGTTTTTTCTTGCACTTCCATTAGTTTGTTCAATGAAAATGCCCGTATTTGTTGAATAATCAGCCTTGAAGGTCAGGCTGCTACCTGAGGGTCAAAACCATAATCTGCTGCTACCTAAACCTGTATTTATCTCCACCCAACAATGTCCACTGCTAAATATTTAACCCACATTTAATAACACGGGCTGGTGCGTATTAAGCTATAGATCAAGACTAATCTTTATGAGTGCAGCGGCATCACAAAGGATTGACTGTGAATGTTCAACTAAGTGTGACTCATGCCTCACCCAATTTTGCTCTGGCATTTACTGTACGCGTAAACACTCTGCTGACCTCTTCATGTTTTTGTTCGGGGAACTACCTCCTCTGAAGGGTTACTGTAAATCTATTAAAGCTTCCCCTAAATGGCACTTAATTATTCTTGCCCTTTCAGTTAAATATGGTGATACGCATAAAAAATAAGCAATCAGCGTCTCAGAAAATCCCAGGCGAAGGGAGAATAAGAGATAGCTGCATAAAGTTGACATTTGGTATGCTGGAGGTGATGTCCATGTGAAGGGCTGGGCCTCATTGTTGGGCCTGAGCTGGAAAGGTCACGGAGCTCGTATGTGACACGGAGGTGATGCGATCCGAATGGACTCGCGAGCAACCATGGGGAAACCAGTCCTCGCAGTCTGCGAAGCACCCTGCCCCTTTTCCGCCTCTCTTGTCCAGAGAAAGCAAGCTAATAGGCAGCTGAGCCAAAGCAGGCCAGAGCCATTAACGGCTCAGCTGTGAGGCTCAAGGAATGGAACAGGCTCACAGTCTTAATAGAGACAGAAAGAGTGCGGGTCAGTGATCAAGCTGCCATATGTAGTGTTGCTCCAGAATGAGATTCTCAGTTGGTGAAGGCAAAGCTAGGCTCTTTAGATTTCAGATAACATATGTCTTCACTGTAAAAGCTCTGATCAAACACTACTTTAAAGGAAATCAAATGGTTAGATACAAATCATTCAGCTAATTAGCATTTCCTAAAGTGGGAGACTTGTTCGGAAATGAATCTGTGAGTCCCAATCTGCGATGCAGCTGAGATCAGATAACATTTATCTCCAGGAGATGATTCCTCTCCCACTCTCCATATTGGATATTCGAGATGGCAGCGGCGAGGAAATATCCGTAAACCGGCACCCGGCATCTCATTTATTAGAGGCTTTATTATGGCAGGCATCACGACCGGAGAGGGCTTTCCCATCTGTATTCAGAGCACACAGAGACGTCTTCCTTCTAAGTGATGCACAGGTTCACTGTCTGCCATCCTGCAACACTTGCAATCTGAAAGATTTGTTCGATGCTGATCTGCTCTCAGAGCAAAATGAAACAATCTGGCCACTCATGTTCTTGTATGGGGATGAGATGATTTGTAGGCCATGGAGGCGTCTCTCCGCAGAGTCACACCTCAGAGCTCCTATTTCATAGACAGCATAATGAGATTAGAGGAAATCCCTAATCTTGTACATTTATAAGCATTTGACCCAAAAAAGTTCTGTGATTTCTTATCTTGGCTGTGGCAGTTTGGTTTTCTCAATTCTTGAGTGATTTTTTTTCTTTTTGCCTCTCATTTATGTGTTTAGATTTGAAAGTTACTCAAAGATTAAGGAGCATTTGTATTCATGAGTCATTCATGTCTCACTCAGAGAGGTAGAAGATTCCAAACCTGCTTAGCATTTTAGTGTACCTGCTTCTAAATCATGTATAAAGCTCTGCAGTGGATGCTTTACTTTTATTTATTTTTGAAGCAGGGCTGATGGAGAAGATGTGCTAAAGCGCGTGCCTTTAAAAAAAAAACACCACCCCCTTTCTCTACCTGCAATTGTTGTCGGAACTCCTTGTCCGGGAACATTTTATTTCCAGGTATAAGAAGCTGATAATGACGCCTCTCCTTGCTTTGGTTCACATCGGCTGCTCTCTTTCAGGTACGACGCTTTCGGGCGGCTCACCAACATCACTTACCCCACGGGCAGAGTGAACAGCTTTCGCACCGATGTCGACAGCTCGGTCCGCATCAAAACCGAGGACTCGAGCAAAGAAGACATCACGGTCACCACCAACCTGTCAGCTTCTGGCACCTTCTACACATTTATGCAAGGTAAAGCAGCAAAAGCTTAAGGGAGACCTGTGATGATGTTATAAATTTAGCCTTTGAGTGTGACTTTGCTGCACACCATTGACTCTGATATTCCCTCGTTTCAATGTGGAAGGATTCTTCCAGAGGACATTCCGAACATCTGATATCAGGAAATCTTGGGCTGGAATAATTAAATCAGGTCACAAAGGAGCAGAGTGATGTTAGTTCTCTTAGCTTTACCTAGTGAAATTCAGAAATAAGTCTGTTGTGTTGCTTAGAAAGACTAAAACTACATCCACACCTGGTATGTGTTACCCGTACTTAAGAATACCCGTATTTAAGAATGCGCTTAAGTTGAGTTTGTCTATGTCCTTAGCATATGGTGTTCACACGGGTCTGTCACTACCCAAACTAGTTCATGTACTCACAGTTTGAATAGCTTCTTGGTCCGAGCTTTTTCTTTCACAGCTTTACTGCGATATCTGAAAGACTTGGTGTCATGTAAATCTGCCGGGCACAAACCACAATTGTTAATATCTCCTTCATGATCGATTTTGATAAAGACGCTCCCCATTCGTCATGACCAAATCCAAGTCCCTACTCGGTCAAAGTTCAACTTTCACTTTCAGCACACGTTTTCAAGTGCACGTTTTGTACGATGAGCCAGAAAAAAAAGACTTAAAAATTGCGTAGCGATGCATGACTGTGCAATGGATTGGTGCTCTGTCCAGGGTGAACTCTAGCTTCATCCTAAAGTAGCTGGGATGGTTCCAGCAACCCCCCTGACCCTACACAGGACTAAGCCATAATAGAAGATGGATGGATGGAGCCCAGTGAGAGTTGTGAACTCAGATTTGATTTGATTTATTGATTTATTTCAAGCATTGTAGTCAAAGCAATAAAGAATTTACACATATTTATCAAACTCATTACAGAAATGATGAAATGCATAGATTAAAAAGACAGAAAACAAAACAAAAATGTCACTTAAATCACATTTGCTTAATTAAATACAGTGATCATTAACTGAAGTATAAGTAAAGTTTGACTTATTGCTTGAAAAGGAGTGGGAAGAAGCAAGCTTATATAATCCCACCCCTACTGAGTTCATTCATTTGATAGATTTACAGTGTTTTAATCAGAAGCCTGAAACGCGCAGATGTGTGTGTGTTTACATAGACTTTGTATTAAAAATGGGCACTCAAACATGCCTTTCTGACCCCTGTATGTACACAGCAAAACAGCACAACTTATCAAGATGCCTAACAAGCTTGTTTTGGCTGTAAAGAGTGACAATTTCTCGTTCCTAAAGGATATTTACACCAGGCAGCAGTGGATGCAGTTTGTTTTTACTTAACTGAAACATGTTTGTGCCTATTTTGTTTGATAGTATTGCTTTACAAAGAAAGACTTTGTAAACAAACTCGTTATGAAGCTGGTTTTGGCATTAAACTGCTTCATAAATAAGAGTTTTTTTAATTGGTCTGTAAGCTGACTAGAAGATTCCCCATTTAATTCACATTATATTGATGGAATGGAGAGACGTATAAACGCAGATCACCAGATCTCTATTTATACGTCTCTTCTTTCTTTGCCTGTTCCTTTTTTGTGCATTGCACAGTAAGCCAATGTAAAGACAGCCAGTATCATCAGTTGGAAGAAGCTAGGCCTTAATGTGGGCGGAGCAGCACCTCAAATGTCTAAAAGGGAGAGGAAAAATTAAATATATCATTTTTTTACCAAAAACGCAGGTCTTAAATCCACATATTTTTCTTTAGACAGCATGAGATTATCTAAATACAACACCTCCAAGGTTTGGTATTCACTTAGTATCAGACAGAGATTCTTTTGTGCGCCTCCACTAGTTTTGGTCAATAACTTGTTTTTTTATGTTAGTTGTAAAAGGACTTTTGAATGAGGAGTTATTATTCCTGTTGTTTCCTATGGTGGATATAATACAGCAACACCCATCCATCTTCTATTACAGCTTAGTTCTCTGTAGGGTCAGGGGGTTAAGGATGAAGCTAGAGTTCACCCTGGACAGAGCGCCAATCCATTGCAGCGCCACATATAGATAGATAGATTGTATGCAGATGACCTCTGAAGCATGTTATGAACTGTGGGAGGAAGCCACAGAGAAAACCCACGCATCCAGACTCTACACAAAGAACCCAGGGATTCAATTCAGGGCCTTCTAGCTGTGCAGTGACTGCTAACCCGTGCCGCCCTTTAACCCCAACGTTTGCAGTAAAATCTTTGGTGGATTTTGGATTTTTTTGATCAAAGTCTGTCAGTTTGGCTGCAAAGATTTGACTTCTTGGTGGTTTAAGATCAAACAGGAGCTCAGATTTCAAGATATGTGAAGTCCATTCCTACTGCTACAGTAGAGTAGCTCATCTCCTCAAGAAAAATGCTTATCCAGCCTGGAGATATCCACGTTTTAACCTTTCTCTGCTTCTACCTCAAAAGCAATTCTAACGTTTTCTTCCGGTTTCATCTCATGATGCTCTAAAAAGAAATAAAGCCATGGCTTTTTAGGGTTGGGGAAAATCACATTCAGCCAAAATCTGAACTTTGTCCACATGCCCTTTTCCATCACAGCACAACCTCTGCATTTTCTGTGATAATTGGTTTCTTATCTGGCCGCCCAGTGGTTGTCCAAAATGGCCTTAAAACCACTTTCTGCTTTTCCACGAAACAAAAACAAGTCATTTTGGAGCAAAGGAGGTTATAGCAGCTGTCACTAGAAGACAAAACTTAAACAGAAGTTTTTTTAAAGTCTGATATTTTATGGGATTATAGTTAAAATTGCTCTTTTCGAATTATTTGCCATAAAACTTGGACCATAAAAAAAGTCTTCTGTGTCAGTTCTCTGTGTTTTTGCTCTAGTACATGATGTGACTTTAGCTTTAATATAATGAAAAAAGTTCTGAATTCTTGATTCAGACTTGGAGAGGTGAAACCAAACCAAGTGTGTCACCACTTTTGAGTTATAACACTTAATCAAAGCAGTATTTGCTCTCTATCTTTTTTCTAATAACACGGTGTGCAGCTCCTTTTTTCCCAGAAATGAAAAAGAAATATTGATTTTGTGTCATGAAAATAAATCAGAAACACAGAAAGGGTGGTCTCTACATGACCCCCCAGGAAATAATCTTTTTTTTTTCTCCTCTTCGTTCGGGTTTTATGATACGTTACATGGGTCGGGCCTCTTGTGTCACTAATTACTCGTCAATAGTTTTGATCTTTCTGGGAAAAATGAAGTCACCTTTGCTCCACTCATGTTCTTCTCTGTCCGCTCAAATCGGATTTGAAAAGTTGAATATTTCCTGCTGCCTGTGTGCGAACCTCCACCTGAAAGGCGACATTACAACAGTGTTGTTCAGAGGCGTGCACAGCCAAACATCTGCCTGCAAGGACAGAGACGCCAGCCACGCCGCTGTTAATTAATTTACTGTTGTCCCCCCTGTAAGCTGGCAACTGTGTGATCACATACCACATGAATTTACTGCCCTTCAAGACTTTTTTTTTTTTTTTCTCAGTTATCTGGCTGTTTGTTTGTTCTCGTCCCAGCAAGCCTCTGTGCCAATATGCAAGGCTGACAGCTCGAAGATTCGGGAGATGAATGTCAGACTCACTGGATTTTTATAGCTACAACTCCAAACCGTTGTGGAGCTGTCACATTATATTGAGTTATATCCTTTCTAGAAAAGCAGCTTCTTTAATATACAAGGGTTTTGGAATTGTTTTATTTATTAATGTATTTAGCTTTTTTTTTAAATTCAGTCTCAAAAATGAAAAATATAACTTTTCTTTGTTAAAATCCAATTTCTCCGCTTTATGTAAAAAATTAATTATAATCCAAATCATAATTAGGAGGATCATAGTAGTAGGTTTAGGGGTTGTCATCTGGACTTAGTTTTAAAGTTAGAAGACGTTTCACCTCTTATCCAAGAGGCTTTGTCAATTCTGAAGCTTCTTGGATACTTTAAAACTAAGTCCAGATGACAGCCCTTAAACCTACTACTATGATGGAACCAACCTGAATGAGTCTTCATAGACAATTAGGAGGATGTTAACAAAAACCTCTGTGATACATTTCTCTCCTGTTCTGACATCCCTTCTTTGGTTTAACCACTTAACAACGGAGATTGGTGACATTTAAATAATACTCCGTTTTTGATGTACCATAACTCTTTGACCGTTTATGCGATCCACATGAACCGATGTTTGGTTTTCTCTGACAGAGTCAGCTGATTGGATATCATTAGCCTCCAATGTTGACATTCTCATGACTATCATAACTCTTCACCCGTTTCACCTCGCAACTGATGAAATTTGAACAGATTTTGAAGCAGAGAAAAACAGCCTTGCGCAACAATTTGCAGTAGTAAGGCGCTCATGCCATCGACACAAGTCTGCTGATTCCCATTGATCGCATAAACGGTAAAAGTGTTACGAATGTCAAAGAGTTTTGAAATGTCAAAGAGGGTGTGTTATTTAGGCGTCACGGGCAACAGCTCCGGTGTTAAAGGTTAATTTACCCTGATTATGTTATTTATTATATTTGCTTGTTTTGCTTCTAGTTTGTTTGTCGCTTTTTCAAAAAAGCGACAAACTGAACCTACATTTAAATAGGTTAAATAAACTCCTCCCACTTTCAGAGTATGAGTTTAAGTCTGACTCCTCCCTCTGTTGCTGATTCAAAGTTGGTATCGCCGGCAATATCCATAGTCAATGTTAATATACTCAATATCTATTCATTTTTCAAATTTCCTTTACTATAAAGGAAAGTTTTCAAGTAGTTAGAGATCTAAGTTAACAACATATAAGCTTTCATTAATGAAATAGTTAATGCTGCAATAAAAAATGAACAGAGAAGTGAATTTATACAAAAGGGTCACAAGAAATGCCATCAGACAGTTACGTGTATGCATCTTATTGCAATACATCATGAACAACAGTAAAAAATCTGTCAAATCAAACTTTTAGCGCCAATTTGTCACATGTACAGAATTTCGCAACATCAGCAAAAATGTTTTTCTAAAATTTTCCTCAAAAGGATTAAACATGCTAGCCATTGCTGCTCCTGAAGTGTAGTTTTTTTTTGTGTGTTTTTGTACCAGTGAGTAAAGGAAACAAGCAATTTGATAAAACTGGGATGAGAAAATACAAAAAGTGAAACCAGCATTTTCTTTTTATTTGCTTTTTAAAAGGCTGTGCATTTTAATAGCTACATAAAAATATTAATGTGCAATAAAAGTAATAAAATGCTTAAACTAGAAAACATTGCATTAAGTCCCAGTTTGAATTGTGCATCAAGGTGTCCCTTTGAAAGGGCTTTTCCAAGTGGTCTCTAATAGAACACTGAAGTGTCGACATGATGAAGAGACATAGGGCCCTGTGCAAGGTCAGGCCCTGTCTCCTCTGCCTATTTCCCACGATGCATCAGCACTCCACACCCAACAGATAGAGAGGATGGAGAGTCCATCCAGGTGGTGCGTGTTGTTGCTCAGCGCAAACAAAAGGTCACTTTAAAACAACAATTTTCATGCTAAGTTCATGTTTGTCCTGGCTCAGAATGAAATGATGGGAGTATAGAAGGTGCCACCTCCTGCAGGAGGCATGTAAGGCGCTCCGTGGAAACATTAGTCACTGGTGTTGAGGTGGAACGTAGGCTGCTGTCACATCGGAGCAGTAATGGACAGGTTGGGATTTATCTCTGGTGAATGTGCATGCTCTGCCTTCTTTTGAGGCCATAGGCGAGCTAGCAGCTTTGATAGTTTTCATCCCCCTGTATCCTTCAGGCTGCTGCAACAGCTGTAAAACTTTTTCTTTACTAGCCCTGTGAAATCTCTCAGTATTGATCTCTGTTGTCACTGACTCACCATCGCCGTGGCTGTTCGGCTATATATTCTGCTTCGGAAAGCTTTTTTTTTTGCTGCGGGTTGTTGTATTTGTGTCACGGAGAATGTATTCCTTCAACATCAGCTGTAGGAAGATGGTTTCTTATCCCATAAAGCTTTTTTTTTTTGTTGTTGTCCGACATTCCCAGATCAAGTTCGGAACAGCTACTTCATCGGCTTGGATGGGTCTCTGCGGCTGGTTTTGGCCAATGGGATGGAGGTTTCCCTGTACACCGAGCCTCACCTGCTAGCCGGGACGGTGAACCCCACCGTCAGCAGGAGGAACGTCACCCTGCCCATCGACAACGGCCTCAACCTGGTGGAATGGAGACAGAGAAAGGAACAGGCTCGGGGTCAGGTCACTGTGTACGGACGCAGACTGAGGGTAAGATTACTGGATTACTGCTTGATGGGAAATGTTTCTTTTTTTTTAAAATACTTTTTATGATCAATTTGAAACAGCAAATGAGAACTTTCGAATTGAAAGTAGGAATATTGCTTTTAAACTAAATTTCTATCTAGACTTTGAGCTTCCATGCTGTGTTCACAATGGTTTCTTGAAATCGAGACAAAATCAGCCATTTTTATATCTGCAGAGTTTTGGTTTATCAACATGTAAAATCAAAGATAGAAGATTAAAGTGCTTTTGTTTATTTATTTTCCACAAAACTATTACAAAAAAACCAAACGATATTTTACGTGAACTTTCTTTTTTTGCTTTGTGAGGATGAATTTGTAATTGATTATTACTGATGATTAATGAAGCTATTGGTATATCATATCAGCACTAGGCTCCTTTCCTCCGCTTCAGACTCTGTTGGAATTACGTTAATTGCGTAAACGGTTGATGAGTCACGGTATTCAAAAGAATGTTAACACTGGGGAGAAAGCTCCGGTGTTAAAGCGTTAATTTACCTCACTGAGCATCTATGAAACAAAAGAAAGAGGTATTGCTTTTCTTGGGCATGTAGAGCAAATCGCAACTTAGGTCAAGTTGTCTCTCACACTCTCTGCAAGGCAACACAGCTAATGGGGAGGTGCCACTTTGTCTGTCATTGGCTGTTCATTTAATGGCCTTGTCATCCCTTTGGAAGTGAGAGCTTCTAATGTATGTTACAGACAATGGCCCCGGGGGTGAGGCAGGAAATGGGAGCAGCCTAATGGCAAGAACAGAGGGGATGAGCAGAACGGGAATCATTGAGCGACCTTGAGTGACACGTCAAGTGATATTACGTGGGTGGCTGGGTGGTCGCGTGGCAGCATGCGGCTGGAAGGGACAGGCGGGGAGGTGGTGGTGGTGGCGGCGGGGTGATTGCGGTGCCCTGACTTGACAGATGGTTGTTGTGAGCAAAGTTAGTTGGTCTGAGTGGACGGATGGAACTCCACGGGTTTAAACACGTTTATGATTTGCTTTCATGTGGCGCATTCCCGGCATATCTCCATGGAAACCAGTCCGCCTCTTAGTTTAGATAGTTTAATGTACTCAAATGAGACACTTTCCCACAGCAGGGGTTGAATAAAACTGATCGACAGTTTATGTTGCCTTAAAAACCAACTCACATTTCAAAAAATAAAGCAGTAGATTTTTTTTTAATCTTTGATTGCAATGTGAGATAAAATATTTATTTCTGTTGGCTTTGTGGAATACCAAAGAGATTTACTCATGAGAGCTGATTAAAGGCCTTTTTTATTCCTGGAGGGATGGATTGAGATTGTCATTTGACACAAAAATGTTTGATAGTGATCGAGAGATCAGATGTTCCTCTGATGTTTTATGCAGTTTGAAATGCGCTGGGCAAATGCAGCGAGCTGCAACAGTCCACCTTTTTTGCTTCCACACTCCTCCTTTCTTTGAGATGTTTCCTTCAGAGGTCCAATTTCAAAATGATTCCCCTCGAGTGAGTTGCCGTTCTCATGGGATCTTGAAATCACTACTGTCAGATTTTTTTTCTTTTTCTTCTCACCTTCACACTGCAGGAAGCATTTGCCAACAAGATCCCCATCCCGCAAAAAAAAAAGAGAGTGGACCTCTTCTGCTTGAAATAGTGTCATGAAAGGGAGACGTTCCCAAAAAAAAAAAAAAAATGCCATCACTTCGACCCGAGACTGGATGTGGCCCCAAATTTATCAGGTTTTATGCCCAACTTAAAGCATTAGTACAATCAAAAAATGTCCATTGTAATTACAATTTCCTCTCAGTCACTTAACAGGGTACGGATGTTGTCTTCCATTAGCCCTTTTACTACACTACATTTGAAAGGAAAAACTCAGAACACAAAGTGTCTTTGTATGCAGATGATCTTTTATTGTGCATTTCTAATCCTGCCAAATAAGCTCCACTTATTATGAAGATTTTGAAAAACTTTGGAGAACCATCAGTTTATGTGGCTGGGTACCTCTGTGAAGGTAAAGGGCTGCCATGCAGGAATCCAGGGTTCGATTCCTGGAGGGGAATAAACAATGGTACAACAATGGGGCAATTACCATATCAATGGCGAGCAATTAACATTACCCAGTGGGGGTCCTTGGGCAAGACCCTTAACGTTACTGCCTCCTGAGCGTAGTTCAGCTGCAGTTCACCGCTCCCCCAGGGGATGGGTCAAAAGCGGAGATAAATAAAGTATCAATCAATCAAATTATTTATATAGTAGGCCTATTTCAGTGTATAATTAATTTATCAAAATGCATATAATTCCCGATGAACTCTAAAGCCAGAGAAATTCCAAATAGTTTTAACACCTATCCATTTGCAGTTTTGATGCAGTTTAAATTTCTCAGAATAAATATTATTTTTTCATATTTTATATTATATATTTTTTTGTTGTTGGATAAATTATTTTTTAAGAATCCTCAGCGTTCTGGGTTCAGTATTCTCTAACTTTTCGAACTTCAAAGGCATAATTGTACAAAAGAAGTAAAACTCCTGTATTTATTTCCACATCAGTTTCGACGACCCCACCTCTGTCCGTAAATTGCTTTCACCGAATGCCTGTGGATTCCCGCTGCTCCTGATTCATGTGAATTCATTCAAAACGATCATCTTAATGAGGTGTCACTGGCTTAAAGGGCCTCCGGTGTAATCGCTTCCTCAGAATAGAGCAAACCTATACGTGTATTTCTCACTACAGTACAGTTACAGTCAGGGGGGGTTTTTTCTGCGTTGTTTCTGATTAGTGGGATTTAAATAGGAAAAGAGACAAAGAAATACATTTTTTTAACTTTTCTTTGAGACCTTTTAAGCCCAATGAAGCCAAATCATAGTCCTCCTGAAGGTAAACTCTGAAAATTAAGGGGAAAAATAGAGGTGTGGTGTAATTACAGCAGCCCCCCTTTGCTTTGACACACTAATCTCGTCTCCTCTTGATTTTATTCATTTTTCATCTGCAGTCTGTGATTACTGAAGCTGCTGAACTAAATGACGTTGGGAGGAATGTTGGTCGATATTTTTGGCTGCACAGAAGCAACGTGCTTAAAGCCCATGCTCTTCAAAGCAGCGTCTGATCTCAGTGAAGCCCGAGGTCACTGCTTTCAGCTCCAACGGGGCTCTTTCTACTAAACAAGATGTCCTTTTTAGTCTTTTTCTTTCGCAAATTGTTAGAAACCCCTACTTAGGACAAGGAATGTTAACAATCATTGAATTCCGTGATCACTGTGACTGCAGGGCAAAATCTTTTGTCCTAGAAAACAGAGAAACGTTGTCACTTTCTTCAAATAAAGTGTTAGTTTTTTATTTCCTGCTTTGTCTCCGATAGGTTCATAACAGAAACCTGCTGTCACTGGACTTTGATCGGATCACCCGTACAGAAAAAGTCTACGACGATCATCGGAAGTTCACCCTAAGAATCCACTATGATCACGCCGGGCGACCCACTCTGTGGGCACCAAGCAGCCGTCTCAATGGAGTCAACGTGACCTATTCCTCTGGGGGGCATGTGGCAGGCATCCAAAGGGGCACCATGTCCGTTCGCATGGAGTACGACCAGAACGGCAGAATCACCTCCCTCATATTTGCCGACGGCAAATCTTGGAGCTACACTTATCTCGAGAAGGTACGCTTTTTCTGGAGTGACAAAGGAAAAGTTTAAAGTCCCACTACCATCATCTTTTAAATATGCCGTTTGTAGCCAAATTTGTAAAAACCGGTGTCATTTTCAGGACATAGTTTCTGCAGAGTGGCAGTAGCTGATTGTGGGTGGGACTGTTGGTGCAGAGCAACCCCGTCCCCATTCCCCTCACTGTTGCTGAGAGCTAATAGCAGAGAGCTTGTGGCTCGTTCAGCATATTTTCTAAATCTCAAGACACTCCGTTTAAACAGCATTTCAGTCTGCTCCTGGTTAAGAAATGCAATTTCCTTAATATTTGTCATCCATCATCAGAAAAATACCACCAGAACATGTTCAGAAAAAAAATGTGATGCTAATTGTAGTGGGGTCTTTGGGAGAAAATGACCATTTTGGAGTGTTTATAAATTAAAGTGGGAACTGTGGTGTGAAGTGAAAGGCTTTTATTTTTCCACTTATAAAAACTTTGCATAAAAAGATGTGACTGTCTCCTTGTTTGTCGTTTGAAAAACTTTTCATTCACCTCTGATGGTGTGTGGGCTTGAGGAGAAAGAAAACAAATTATAATATCTGGTATAAAAATTATAAAAGATTTTCTTTAGTTGATAGTTTTTTCTGTGTATTTTTTTTTTCAAACTTAAAGGGGTAAAGGCACCATTTAGCTATAAAAAAGGGGGGGGGGGGGTCCTTAAAAAGTAAAATCATGTTTAAAAAAAACATATCCTTCCAGATTTTAAGAAATTTCAATTTAATTCAATTAATTTTATTTTGAAAGGATAAAAAATAAATAAAAAAACCACATCTCAGAGTCTTTATTCATTATAATCCAATTCAGTCCAGATAATTCTAGTAAATCAAGATTATCCTAATTCTGTTCTAATGGACTACACAGGGGCCTGATTATATCGAAGCGTTTCCTAATCTGAAGGCCAACCAAGCTTGTTTCGAATCTGACCTTGTCCTGTGATCTAGTCCTCTTTATTTTCGTTAATATCCGAATGTTCTTTCTGTTGTTTTTTCTAGACTTTGTCATTCTGCAGTACGCGTCTCCTCTGTGCTCGTCTTTACATACCTCTTCCCACCTTCTCTTCTCTTCTACAGTCCATGGTGTTGCTGCTCTACAGCCAGCGGCAGTACATCTTTGAGTTCGACAAAAACGACCGACTTTCCTCGGTAACTATGCCCAACGTCGCACGGCAGACCCTGGAGACCACTCGCTCTATTGGCTACTACAGAAACACCTACCACCCCCCTGAAGGCAACGCTTCGGTTCTCCAGGACTACAGCGAGAACGGCCAGTTGCTGCAGACCACCTTCCTGGGGACGGGTCGCAGGGTCATCTACAAATACGGGAAGCTCTCCAAGCTCCTGGAGATCCTCTATGACACCACCCGTATTGGTTTCTCCTATGACGAAGTGGCAGGGATGCTGAAGACGGTCAACCTGCAGAGTGAGGGCTTCACCTGCACCATCCGCTACCGTCAGATCGGCCCTCTGATTGACAGACAGATTTTCCGGTTCAGTGAGGAGGGAATGGTCAATGCCAGGTTCGACTATGTCTACGACAACAGTTTCAGAGTAACCAGCATGCAGGCCGTCATCAATGAAACGCCGCTGCCGATTGACTTATACCGGTACGACGACGTGTCAGGCAAGACGGAGCAGTTTGGCAAATTTGGTGTCATCTACTATGACATAAATCAGATCATAACAACTGCGGTAATGACCCACACCAAACACTTCGACGCTTACGGTCGAGTGAAGGAGGTCCAATACGAAATTTTCCGCTCGCTCATGTACTGGATGATGGTTCAGTATGACAATATGGGCCGTGTTGTAGCCAAAGAGCTCAAAGTCGGCCCTTATGCCAACACAACACGCTACACCTATGAGTACGATGCTGATGGTCAGCTCCAGGTGGTCTCCATTAATGATAAACCCCTGTGGAGGTACAACTATGACCTGAACGGTAACTTACACCTGCTCAGCCCTGGAAATAGCGCACGTCTTACCCCGCTGCGGTATGACATCAGAGACCGCATTACTCGGTTAGGAGATGTCCAGTACAGGATGGATGAGGACGGCTTTCTTAAGCAGCGAGGGAATGACTACTTTGAGTATAACTCAGCTGGCCTCTTGACTAAAGTCTACAACAAAGTCAGCGGATGGAGCATCAAATATCGCTACGATGGCCTTGGACGAAGGGTGTCTAGCAGAAGCAGCATCGGCCACCACCTGCAGTTCTTTTACTCTGACCTGTCCAGCCCCACTCGGGTCACCCACATGTACAACCACTCCAGTTCAGAGATCACCTCGCTGTACTACGACCTACAGGGTCACTTGTTCGCCATGGAGCTGTACAGTGGGGACGAGTTTTATGTGGCGTGCGATAACATAGGCACACCTCTGGCAGTGTTCAGCGGTTCGGGGATCATGATCAAGCAGATCCTCCACACTGCCTTCGGGGAAGTTTACCTTGACACCAATCCCAGCTTCCAGCTTATAATCGGCTACCAAGGCGGACTGTACGAGCCTCTCAGCAAACTGGTCTACATGGGCAGGCGGGATTACGATGTTCTCACAGGCCGCTGGACAACGCCGGACCATGAGGTCTGGAAACGCCTGAACAGCGACCACATAGTGCCGTTCAACTTGTACATGTTCAAGAACAACAATCCTCTCAGCAACAATGAAGATACAAAGTGCTACATGACAGGTGAGCTCCCTAAAGGTGTAGAAATTTAAAAAAGGCATTATAGAATTTTAAAAACTGAAGTGATCCCTCGCTATATCACGGTACACCTTTGGAAGTCTCCCTGTCTCGCTGATTGTTTTTAGTGCAATTTCTCTTTTTTTGTTGCTTTTTTACAACACACTTTTACAGCACTCTGCAACCTGCAACTCCAGAGCTACCTGAGGCTCTTTTACCCCTCTATGGGGGCTCTCTGGCTGAAGAAAAATAAAATAATAGCATTTTTTTTTAAATAAGGGTCATTAAATTAGCTTTTACTTAATATAGATTAGTTAAGTTTATAAATGTATGGACCTAGAAGATCAACTATGTAAAGATTTTTACGTCCTTGATGACCTCAACAGGCCTTTTTGCTTTACGCTTCCTCCAAAATGCACAAATTTCAAAACTTTCGTAAAAAGTCTGCTCAGTTTATTTCACGAGTTTCAACCATATATTAACTAAAACGGCACAACAATGGTTAACAACTGTCCAGAAAAGAGTTGGTGAACTATGTAGATATATATTTTTTACTTTTATTTTTTTTTACTGAATAATTAACCAATAAATCCATGTTGATATTCAGATTAACAGCAGTAGTAAGTATGAAAAAGGATGATGGTTTACCAAAATACACCTACAGTATACCAAGAGAAAAGGCTATATATGTCCTAGCTTTGTTAAAACTTTTTGTAGGAGTACATTACCTACTCTGGGATGATCCTACGTTGCACAAGGTGTCTTTTATTTTGAAAGGAAGTCATATAAGCTTAAAATGCAATTTGACATTTAAAAAAAGCCACACATTTTTCTTTGTGTTTCTGTTTTTTATTGCCAAAAAAGAAATTTGACTAATATTTATTAATAAAGAAAACAATATAATGAATTTAAAGTATTTACATTTTTATAGAGGGCAAAATAAGACTTTGCAGCTCCTACTAACTATTTTCAGAAGTAAACAAACCCTAACCCTAACAGCTGTCTTACTGGTACGGCAGATCATAATTGTACTTGGCAGATTTCACCTATCCCAGCTTATTTTTCAAATGTAACCCTACGATAAAAGGGAACACTGTATACGGTACTTCAAATTCTCTTTGGAAAATCAAAATGCAAACATTTAAATGGATTAGGAAAATTGACGTTCTTTTTTAAAATATTTAAAATTTCTATGTTACATTCAATTCAAGTGAATGAAGGAGCACCTGTAAAGTCCTTGTTTAATACTCCATGCTCAAGTGATGCGTTTTACCCATTTTCCTCCGAAAATCAAAAGAAATAAAACGTTAAAATCTTCAAAACTATTAGTAAATAGAAATGAATAAGACTTTTGTCATATTTTTATATGAGTGCCTACCGCTCCGTTTTATTTATTTATTTTCATTGCTGCTGCAAAAGCAGGGGGGAAAAAAAGCAAATGAGTGCCTGTTAAAAGGATTCATTAAAACACACAAAAGGCAAATTATAAAATGGTTTATTTAAGTGTGTTTATCGTCTGTAGCATTGATGAATAAAAGAGTAATTTTTATCAATGTTTTGGTCGTAAACCGTCATCTCTGGTTGTGCTTTTCAACATAAAGTTCTCAGTGTAGCTGTCTGGTTTAGTTCAAGAATATGTCTGTAACCATTTTTTTTTCATTAGACAGCCTCAAATTAATAACAAATCCTGTATGTACTTTTTTTTTCTTCAATTTTCTACATTAAAAGCACCACTTTAATAATCGATAAAGCATAAAATCACTCCTGGGGTAGCAGTATAAACATTCAAACTGTTTGAAGTTGCTTCTTCTTGCATCAGTTGGTTCTATTTGCTGTGTTTTTATTCTGATCAAGCAGTCACAGAGGAGAACGGCGCTCACCGAAATTCAACCAAAATGCGGTGCGTGGAGGTCGTGGTTTCATTTGAATTTTTTTTGTTTTTTGGCGTGTGTGTGCTCACACGCATCCCCATCACTTCAAATGCACTCAAGGGAAACAAATCTGTGCAGTAAAGACTTCTTTGCTGTGGAACGCTCTGATCCTTCCCAGAAATGTCCTCTGTTCTTCCCGGTGTGGAGGAGGTGAGTGGCAGCAAAAGCAGCCCAGTGGGGAGGAAGCACACAATGGATTCATTGAAGGCACAGCCAGGGCTGCTTGTTTCAGTTTCTGCTGCTAGAAAAGGGAAAGTGCTTTGTTAAAGATCCTCGATAAACACTGTAGTCTAACCAGTCGGTCTCGGTCAGAGCTCATTCACAAGTGTGGGCTTCTTTTCTCTGCAGTGAGGTCATTTAGATAGTATTTTCCTACTTTATCCATGTAAAGGAAAAAGGAAAAACATAGTTTTCCGCCTTGCATCAACCTTTTACCCAAATCCTTTCAGTTACCCTGTCCGTCCCAAAAGTGTTTGAATGTTACAGACGGCTGGAGATGCTGTAGTGAGTCTCCCTCAACGGAGACCGACATTTACGTTTCTTCCGCTAAACTGCCAGTGTTCTTTCATTGCCTTCAAACAAACTTGTGTTGGAAAACAAAAGGAAACTTTAAAAGGGCGCCAGTCGCAGTTCAGAACTCAACAGGTCCTTCCGGTTCCCACCAGAGCTCCGCCCCCCTTTGGGACACTCAGAGTTAATAACGTATTGTGGTGGATTGTGGCGGTAGCACTCGCCGCTCAAGGGTTGGCGACTGCTTTCGGATGAGCCACATTGACATGATTGCGTGGATTTGAGTCTCAGACATGTCGCTTCCCCCTCTTAGCATCTCATTAGAGGAATATTAGTGCAGATGAACCCACTGAGTGTTCAAAATATGTGGTGTGGAAGTCTCTGGTGACGTGAGATTACAGTATATAATTATCAGCCCAGCAGACACTGTCAGATGTTGTCTCAGCTCCCCAGCTGTGTATCATTAGTGTGGCACCTGCAGGAGTGGACGGAATTCATCAGCGCCATCTCTACGGGCTGGAATAGCTTGTCCACTTCTACAAACAAATCAAGCACTTTTCGTCACTAAGTGTTTTTTTTTTTTCCAGGAGCTTTTTAATAAACCCCCTGAATGTCAAGTGTCAATATTCAATCTTTAAGTATGACTCTGCTTCATGTTTTGTCCAAATCTTCATCAACTGTCCTAACCCTCCTGCAGATGTGAACAGCTGGTTGGTGACCTTTGGCTTCCAGTTGTACAACGTGATCCCTGGTTACCACAAACCAAACACGGAGGCCATAGAGCCATCCTACGAGTTGGTCCGCACACAGATCAAGACACAGGAGTGGGACAGTACCAAGGTAATGCTCACCTCTCCCTGCTTCCATCCCTCCTTCCTCTCCCGTCCAACCTCATTACCAAGCAGGCGTGTTTCCCGCTGAGCCAGGTTCCCAGAGGATGTGCCAGCTATCAGGCCAAACATGGCCCACTGAGCCAGGAATCTGCCCCCTCACTCTCAACTTGGGGGAATCTGGTCGGGCTAAACAGCTCTTGTAATTGTCGTGCCATCGGGGAAATTTGCTCTCCATTCCCTCCACCACTCACCATTGATTTCATCTCAGTTTTACACCGTTGGCCAAGGTCTGAGAACCAGTAGACATGCTCTGATTCTCACTTTTATCAGCCTTTTAAAGCCCCCACCACCCTCCTCCACCCACCCAAAACTGAACTGCATTATTGAAGAGGCCACTGTTGTTTTCAGGGCTTTGATTACAGGCAGACATGCGAGAGGCAGCTTTCAAAGCAACACATTCCTGCTGCATCCGACTCCTTCAGCACAGAGGGCACAGTTTCTCATAAAAACATTCTGGGATGACATGATGGAGGCCAGTCTGTAATCGCACCATCAACTGTATATAAGAACTAGACTGATCAACCCCACCCCGCTCATGTTCTATAGAGGAAGTACCAGCTGGTCCCAAGAAGCCAAAATCCTATACACTTCTATAGAGAAATAAACCGCTATCACGATAGATAGATGGACGGACATTCTGTACAGGAAACTTGGTACATAGGAGATTGATAGACAAGGTATACAGCCAATCAGGACGCAGAAAACAGTTTGCTGTGTTTAAAAAAAAAATCAGCAAAATTGCACTGAAAAAGAACCCCACAACAGCAAGAGCATGAAAGTTGAACCACGATATAGTGAGGGATCACTGTACAGTCTATGCACTGATGTCTATTGAATATATAATGGATATCTATAGCTGTAAACATTAAAATAACCATGATTTAGTTCTCTAACACATGTGTCCGTGCCCAGTTGGTATTACTGTTCAGTTTGTGGGTTCCCTTTTTTAGAATTCTGGTTTTAATATATACCCACTATACAAAGTACTACAAACACATGTAGCTGGTCTCTGGAGTACACTCCACGCACAGGACTGTTCTAATCTTCGCTGTTATTTCAGGCATTTTAGCATTCTGTGGTTAATTGCGCTAAAGCCGGGCTGAAATGTTACTCCTCATATTTGTGCAGAGTCATAGCTGTAGAATTCCCAGTGACGCTCTCATCTTGCATCGTCTTTCTGGGAGGATTACTGCCAAAGCCCCGGGTATTGACTCATCCGCGCTGCCTGTACCTGACAAGCAGCACAAAGCTCTGAACTTACTGAAGATGCAAACCTACAAAGGAGACGCCTCACAGTCAAGCTTTAATTGAATTCAAAAAGCGCCCCTGCTGTTTTCAGTCCAGTCCCATAAATGACTGATGATGAATGTCAGAACTCCCTCGTTTCATGATAGGCCTGCATTCGGTTGATTTAATTTTTTTTTTTTTTTTTGACTCTTCAGTGGAATCATAATTACGCTTCAATTAAATTAGTTATGTATACGGCTATGCTCATATAAAAAAAAAATGAAATGAACATTTTATCTACAAGCGCAGATAGTCAATAAAAGATTCAGGAGGACCAAAGATAGTCGAGTATCTCTGAGGAAAAATCCAGTAATTGAGGTTTTGAATGGCAAGGTAGCTTCAATGCGCATGTTTTATTAGTGTTTGTGTGAAAGTCCCTTCTGAGTTCACTTCTGAAGCCCCAACTGTTAATGGAAAGATTGAGATCTTTACTCTTCTCCCTCCTTTTTTAATGGCAGTATTCTTATGCAAAGCTTCTGAGATGCTTGCTCTGATTGTTCGTCTTCATCTGTGCTGCAGCCCCCCCCCCCCCCCAACATCCCCCACAAATGTCAACAATGCAGAACTTTTTGCCTCACGTCTGTCTGTTTGAGCCTCCAAACTAACTATTGACTGTATATGAGAACTGGACTAAATCCTTGTGTCCAAGGGTACAGTATGGTACAGTTCAGTCCAGTTTATTATTGTCCAGGCAATGCAGGTGAGCGTTTCCAGCCCGAGTTGGACTGTCATGGTGGGATGTGGATTGAAGCTAACAAAACAACAACAACAATGGAGGTCATCCAGCAGCTCATTTTGATACTTCATATCTACAAAGCGTTTAATGTTTTTTGAGAGAAGATTGGGGACTGCAAAGAGAAATACAAACGCTTTCTTGGAGGTTTCTTTTGTTTAACGACCTTCAGCCAATCAATGGGTTTTAACAGTAGCTCTGTGCTTACCTGTCTGCTCTATTTTTCTATGGACCTAAAACCAACGGGGGCCTAAATATCATACGATTTGGTCCGGCTTTATGGTTTCATTTTATAATGGAAACGCTCAAAATACCAGACTGGACCATACCAGACGCTATATCAGACGGTCTCATATTAAACTTTGAAAATGTTTTATTGAAAGAATTCATGGAGGGGTGTGGACTATCAACAGCTCAATCCTGATTGTTAAAGCGGGTTGCCATAGAATTGATGACTTACTGCTTACTTATTTCAATCTCTGGTTCCAACATGGCGACATCCGTTCCACAAAAAAAATGGCCACTGAATTGACTTTCGTAGTAACCTAAATTGAGCCATTTTCTATGGATGACGTCATACTCACTCAGTCCACTTCTTATATACAGTCGATGGTACGATCCATGCTGGCAAAGCCCCAACACGATAAAGAAATGTTGGGAGGGTCCAAACAGATGAGGTCTACAGCTGGAGGCTCAGCTCCCACCGCCCCATGATTTGTGATTGATGTCTGGCTTGGTGAGTCCCAAGAGGCTGTTTCAGTAAAACAGATGCCCCCCTCACCCCCCAGCTGCCTACAGATGACTGTTTCACACACGGGCATTGTAGAAACAAACATGGAGCGACACAGTGTGAAGTACCCCCACTCTCATTGTCTCTAGGATTCAGGAATTCTGAATCATCCACTTGCAGACAAATAGATCCATGTACGTCTTAGTTTTCCTCGTCTTGGAATCTGGATCTAAACTCTACGACTGGATAGCTCCAATACTGCTCACCCTTTTTGTTGCATCGGTAATGTTAGGCGGAGGTTGTAAGGGACTGTAAACTAGCAGAGGAGCATGTAAACAGAGAGTTATGAGTAAAGGGGATGGACCACGCCCACAACTCAGAGGTAAAATTTTTCTTGACGAATGTCCTAGGTTTTTGATTTGGGTTAAAAGCAACATAATCATAATTAAAAGAGCACTGGGAATGCTTAGAAGACGGGTCAAAGGATGATCAGAGTGGGTCTTTAAGGCCCGGGAGGTCTTGGACAAAGAGTCATAGCTGGTATTGTGGGCTGCTCTCCTCAACCCCCACCCATTCCAAGCCCTCCACCCTGAAACGGAGGCAAAATTAGAAAGCTGTCAGGGAGATTTTGAACATCACCTACTGATAAAAACTCCCCAGGATGCTCTCAACCTCATATCTGACGACGTGGCGTGCTCACGGCGGCACAATGCCAGAGAGCCCCCTTTTGTTGCCGCACAGATGCATTCAGGCAACTTTCATTGTGTGGTGGCCAGCTTCCATTTCATGTCATTCTCTTCCTTTTAACATCTTTTTTTTTCTTTTCTTTTCTGGAGGAAAATCCTTTGTCAGGCAGTGTTAGGATAAAATATGAACTCGGGCGAAAGGAAATGCGCTATCTCCTTTGATACCTGGAGGAGTGAGAGAGACGGCGTACACTACTTACTAACAAATTCCTATTTAGCCCTGCGGGGCTGTCAGAAGGGAGGAGGTTCACCCTTTTTCAAAATATCATGCCTGTCGCCAGTGATCAGAGAGACTGGAATTAGCTGGCAAAAAAATGTTGCCCTCACCTCCTCCGAGTGTTTTTCTTTCACAGCTATGAAGCATTGTTAAATGTTGCTGTATACATGGTCCCTGGCAAGATCACGGTGCATCTTGCACAGTCTCGCTGATTGTTGTTAATACTATTTAAGACAACTATATTCTTTGTCTTTATTGGATGTAGATCTGTCAATCAACCTCCTCTGTGCTCTGCCTCCTGTACAGGATTCATTTAGCTTTCCACATTTAAATCTCCGATCGCTAGCAGATCCTTGGTTTCATCCTGGATTTCTTTTTTTAAGGTTTAAACAAGAGAGAAAAGTGTGAAAATGTTTAAAACCAATAGATAAAAGCGTAAAAAATGTGTTGTGAGGCCTTAAAACGTAACCCCAACATAACATAACCCCCATAACCCCTGCGCTAAACAATGGAACAACATATCCAGTGGACTGTATTTTCATAGTCTTTAAATTCAAGGTCATCTCAAAGAAAGCATCAAGACAGGTAAACAACTTTTCAAAGATGTTGAGGAAAGATCTGCTGGAAGCAGACCAACTACCCCTGGCTTCAGCCTGCAGAACAAGCAGGCAGGAACAAAAATGTACCATTTTAGTTCCGGAAAGTCTTATTTTCTGCACCATTTTTTCCTCTGTTGCATCTAGAAACCCATGGTGATATCAGTAATGCTAAGTACACACGTAAGTGGTAAAGTCAAGAACGCTGCTTTTATGATATGGTGTTCACAATGGACTGTCGCTACCCCATACTAGCGCCACAAGAGGCTTGGTGCGAAATGTCAAATCGGTGCAAATCTCATGAATCTTGCTCCAGGCTTTTTCTTTCACTGTTCTATTACGATATATGAAAGACTTGGTGTCATGTAATTCCAGCACAAACCACAATAATTCATTTCTCAGTTGTCACTTCTGCGTTTTGAAAAGTACTCTATCCATATGTCACTACATAATCCAAGTCCCTGATTGGTTAAACTTCAACTGGTTTGACTTTCAGTGTGCATTTGGTACGTAGAGCCGACAAACTTACCTAAAAACTTGCATAGCGACTTGTGAACGCCAGAGTTTTGAATGTGGAAGCCTGAAACGCGCATATGTATGTTTACACAAACTTTTCATTGTAAATGGTCGCTTAAACACACGTTTCCAGGCTGAAGTGAACCTAGCAGAACAGAAAAACATTATAAATTAGTAAAGTGGTCCTCTTCTTCTGTGGTATATCCTACATAATTTAAAAATTTTGGAAAACTGGCTCTTCTTACTGAGAAAGCTGCGGTCCTTTGATGTATGTACTGACATGTTGCTCCTCTTTTATCAGTCAGTTGTGGCGAGTGCTGTCTTCTATGGGGTTGTATGCTGGGGTGGCAGTATGACCACAAGGGATTGCACTCGTTTGGACAGACTGATTAAGAGATGTGCATCTGTGATCGGGAGGAGGGTGGACTCTCTGGGATCTGTGCTGCAGAAGAGGATGAGGGCCTTGACTCAGAGCATCCTGGACAATCCCAGACATCCCTTGCACAACACGATGTCTGGTCAGAGGAGCTCAAGGAGTAATAGGCTCCTTTCACTGCGCTGCAGGACAGAGCACTTTAAGAACTCATTTGTCCCTACAGCTATCAGGCTATTTAAGGAACCTGCCTGATATGAACTGATATTTTGTGAACTGTCTTTTTTACTGTTGTTTGTTGTGTGTGGTTGTGTGTTTTGCTGCCGGACACCTGAATTTCTCCTTTGGGAGATTAATAAAGTTTACATCTATCTATCTATCTATCTGGGTTCTTGCGAGTTACATTAAGGTTTTGCTAATATTTGCACTAAATGATAAAAAACATATTGTTTTGTCAGAATCTCAGTTTTCTCATTTTTTAAAACAAAAGGAAGTGGTGAAGCTGCTTTGTGTTGAGTAAACAATGTGAATCGGAGGTTTGAAAGGAAGCCCATGAAAGCTAACAAACAGAGCAGGGAGAAAGGTTACAAACTAAGGTGTGAATATTGTGAACAAAGCTGGTGTACGAGCGTTTGTGTTGTTTTAATCAATATCTCAGTCAGTGAAGGAACAAAAGAAAAATGTATATTGTGTCTGCGGATGCTCCAGGGGCTCTGACTAACCGGTGCCGTCTTTGTTTTGCAGTCTCTGCTGGGGGTTCAGTGTGAGGTTCAGAGGCAGCTGAAGGCCTTTGTGAAGTTGGAACATTTTGGTCAGATCTACAAAGCCAAAAGTGCTGGATGTCCCCAGACCGAGGACAAGAAAGTCTTTGCCTGCGGCGGCTCCATCTTTGGAAAGGGGGTTAAATTCGCCATCAGAGACGGCCGCATCAGCACGGACATCATCAGCCTCGCCAACGAAGACGGCCGCCGCATGGCCGCCGTCCTGAACGACGCCTTCTACCTGGAGAGTCTCCACTTCACCATCATGGGAGTGGATACGCACTACTTTGTCAAAATGGGCTCGGTGGAGGGGGACCTGGCACTTATCGGAATGACGGTGGGCCGACGCACGCTGGAGAACGGCGTGAACGTGACGGTGTCTCAGGTCAACACGGTGTTCAACGGCAGGACTAGGCGCATCACCGACATCCAGCTGCAGTATGGTGCGCTGTGCTTGAACACGCGCTACGGCAGCAGCGTGGACGAGGAGAAGGCGCGGGTTCTGGAGCTGGCTCGGCAGAGGGTTGTGACGCAGGCTTGGGCTCGGGAGCGGCAGAGACTGAGGGACGGCGAGGAAGGCTCCCGGGCCTGGACTGAGGGAGAGAAGCAGCAGCTCCTGGGATCGGGGAAGGTACAAGGCTACGATGGCTACTACGTCGTCTCCGTCGACCAATATCCCGAGTTGGCCGACAGCGTCAACAATGTTCACTTCATGAGACAGAGTGAGATGGGTCGAAGGTGACATGAACACGGGGATCTCGAGTGACGGACTCGCATAAATAAAAGGGGACATTTTGCCAAAGACAGTTGTGTACATGACCACGTTTTTTTTTATTTCTTTTGACTGTGCTCAACATTGGTTTTTAATACTGTAAAAAAATAGTTGCGATCTGTTGCACTGTATTAATGAAAGAGTGCCCTTCTCCGAACAACAGTCTTTGCCCTCCAAGTGCGGCTGCTAGAGGACGGACAAATTGTGATGTCTCTGTATTTTTCGTGACTCTGTTTCCTCATCCCCACGTTGGTGAGTCTGCTCAAAGGAAACCAAGAGGATGATGGGTAATATTTGTTCAGTGGCTCGCTGCGCCACCAGACCTGCAGATTGTTCTTCACGAGCTCGCTCCATTCTGCCTTCTCTGCACACCTCAGCCAAGGAGATTCCTTCTCTTTTAATCACGTCTTTTTTAATACTTGAAACCCCTTGTGGCTCCGGTCGTCCATAAATGACCCGAGATTTCTGTTAGCCCTTTGTCCGAACCCTAGCCAGGCTTTTTGAGGCACATTCATTTGTGTGGCATCTTGTCATTTTTTTGAAGACGGGGGTCTTTATTCTCATTTGTGGAGGAGATCCGTGCACATCAACAGTGCATGTTGGCCTTTCTATGAACTACGAAATCAGAGATATTGCTTAATTAAAACTAAATCTTATGGCAAAGCCGAGAGGTTTTTTTTTTTTTTTGGTGTTATTTTTTTTTATTGTTCTTTTTTTAATTTCACAAAAGGAAAAACATCATTGGATGAGTGCTGTACTCCTTTTTCTGTTTAAGCACAAACACTCAAAAGTACACAGGACCTGGTAGAGAATACTGTGGAATCAATGACTGGAACAAAACTACAAAGACGTACTTTAAGGGTTTGGAAGTTTTGCTTTTCTTTTATAAATAGCTCTATGACTTAACACTATAACAAATGTGAATTTAAAAAAAATGTGAACTATTGTCCCTTTTATTGTTGATTGTTGTACTTGAACAATACTTAAGGGTGTCTGAACTCATGGAATAAAATAGGATGGGGGCTTAGTTGATTCAAACGATGTGTGTCTCATAAGTGTACTGCATTTTCTGTGCTCTTCGTGGTCACAGAGAGAGCGCCGTTTGCTAATGGGTGAGTCAGTATTCTGCAACACGATGTCCAGTCTCATTATGAAAAATGATTTGGTTCATTGCATTTTTAAACTGCTAAAAAAAAAAAAAAATCAGTATAAAAACAGAAAAGCCTCTCACATCCATGCTTCATCGGTATATCGGGCGCACACAGATGTGTTTTGCATTGTGTCTGGGGTTTGATGAAAGATCCAAATTGCCTTTGCCCTGAGGGCGGCCCGGCAGGTCGGAATCGAAAGTGCTTTCACTCACCAAAATAGGGCTCCACTCGTTCCCGTAGCTGGTGGAAATGAATCGGGCCTGCAGGTGTGCTGGTTCCCTTTACAGACTAAAGGTCGTCCATACACGCCAGCCTCGGATGTATCCCGCCTAGACACTCGGTGGCTCTCGCACAACCGCAGTCCGCTCAGCGGATACTACAAGGGACAATTTACCCCAGCTTATTCTGAAATGTCATGGCGGGGAAAACTCCAGAGGCTATTTTGGAAAGCATCCCACTGGTTTGACGTGTTCTGAACTATGCTAAGCCATAGCTCTCCGTCCATTTTTCCAACCAGCTTGTCTGCGCGTGAGTGGGGGGGTTACAGCAAAGGCTGACTGTCTTAAACTGTACAAACAAGTATGTGGTCCTTTTACCATGTTAGATTCAGTGGACCAATTTTTGTTTCCGAGAAAAAAAAGGAAAAGAAAACCAATGTATGTTGAACATATTATGAATGAAGGATCTTTGCATTGTGGACTATTGCACTGAGAACTGTTGCGTCATGAGACTCTATCCTTTTTCTAAAGATTTGGACTCATTTTGGTTTGTTCTCAACACTGTGTTTTTAGTGTTTCTCTTTGACTCTGTAAATACGAGGAGGACATCAGACATAAGCTGTAAATAAAATGCAAATGTAGATACCTTTTAGAGCTACATTGGTGACCCTTTGTAGTCTGGAGGTAGAAAAAAATAAAGGGATTATTTTGTGTTTATTTTTCTGTTTGTTGCAGCTTTACTCACCATTTTCACACAGTATTTTTGTCACTTTACAGAGGAGTTGTTTTATTCTTTTATTTAAATCATTTTGTTTTAACATTTTTTTTTTGTATTTGTTTAAAAAAGTTAAAAGGTTGTGAGCATTCTTCTGCTTTTTAAACCCTTAGCTTTAGCTCAGCATTGACGGTCTTTAAATTACTGGAACTCTTCAATCGTTCATGCGATTAACATAATTCCAGATTCTGAAGCTGGGAAAAGCAGCTTTGCGCTGAAATGAAACACTTCAGAATCCGTTGGACTTAAGTGACTTGCGTAAACGGCAGAAGAGCTACACTAATTCAAAGGAAAAAATGATGTCCTCTAGTCCGGACGCCACGCACACTTGATGACTTCATCAGGTGAGCTACGTTGGCGTGTAGCTGTCAGCAGTTGTTTTTTAACTGTAAAAAGTTTTGCTAAACCAAAAAGTCAGTACATTTACATGTAAGCCGCTGTGCTTCAGAGCACGCCCACGTTTCTCCTCTGCGGCACAGAGCGATGCGGATCACCCTCGCGGTGGAGGCATACTGAGCTGTCTGCTGCTAAGGTTCCCCCTGAAAAAAAAAACATCCCTCCAAACGCCACTACAGCTGGAGGGACAAGGAGAAGCCGGAGGGGTAAGGGAAGAATTCAGATTCCGCCCAAGTTCAACCTGGTTTAACTTTCAACGAGCGTTCAACGGACTCACCTTTTGTACGTACAGCCCAAAGACGGTCCTAATAATAATAATAATGGATTGGATTTATCTGCGCTTTTCCAGACGTTCAAAGCGCTTACATTGTGTCCATTATTCCTTCACTCCTGATTCACACTTGGTGATGGTAACCACTGATGAAGCCACAGCTGCCCTGGGGCAGACCGACGGAGGCATGGCTGCTAGTTGGCGCCTACGGTCCCTCTGACCATCACTGGGATCATTCATACACATTCACACACCAGTGGAGCCACACTAGAGGCAAGGAGGGTGAAGCGTCTTGCCCAAGGACGCAATGATTGGGGGAGCAGGGATCGAACCGCCGACCTGCTAACCGCCTGAGCCGCTTAGTGACATGTGAACGGACACGGAAGCCTGAAACGTGCGTTTACAAAGATAGACCTTTCTTTGGAAGAGGTTGCTTCAACGCGGGTTACAGATGGCGGTGTGCACACAGCTTTAGAAGTTGCTAGATTTTGGCCGTCAAAGTATGTTTTTTTGTCCACACATGAAACATTAGCAAGACTTTACGGAAATGGCACACGTCATGATGGGGCTTTTTTGATTTAACATGTTTACCAGTGACCATCTAGTTAAACTTAAAACTCATTAGCTTCACTTAACATGTGACTGAATGATAAGGGATAAAGCCCAAACTTGAACTGTTAATTAACCTGTCAGAGTAGAGCTCCATTTTTGTGATGCTGAAAGAGCCACCAGGAGACGGTGTGTGTTTTTAACTTGATAACTGAAAGTGGAGCTCAGGGGCTAATCCTGTTAGCAGGCTCTGTGGTTCTGGAGTTGGAAGCCACTGTGTGGCGGCGGCGGGGCGGGAGCCGGGGACATCTCCACTCCCTGCAGGCGGAGCTGAGCGCAGGACCCAGAAGAAGGCCTGCTCCTGCAGAAGCAGATGCACTCGGGGTTCCTCTGAACCGTGCTGATGTCTCTGCGTGAAGGACAAGCATCGTGAAACAATCGCACCCCAACGTCTGATTCAGCGGGTTTGATAATCCAGAGAGGGAGAATTTCAGCCCGTTTGTCTTGGAGATAGCATGAGCCTCGAGCTGCCCCCGACTCTGGAAAAGAGGATTTCTTTAAAGAGAACAAAAAGGGCTGCCAGCAAAAAAGAACCTGTGCTGGAAGTCTTTTTCAGCTACAGAGAAAAAAAGACAAGGAAAAAAAAAATCGTCCTTAATCCTGGAGGACTTTAGTCTTTGTAATCATAATAAAAATAACCTCAGCCCAACCCCTTCCAAAGAGGGAGGCTGCTGTGGTGAACCCTGATAATGGAAAAACATATAGAGCTTCAGAATAACAGATAAAACCATCATTATAAAAGGAGCGATAAAAATCTACCAGTTTCTGCTGCTTTTTTTTTTTTTTACAAAAATAAATCCAGTTCAAGGATTTCACCAACTACCACTGTTTAGATTTGTCATTCTTACTTTCAAAATTCTTAATTTTCCATTTTTGATTCTGGTAACACCATAGATTTAAGGAGTGTGCTGAGATTGTGTTAAAATCTTTGCTTTAACTCTTTTTTTTTTTCTGGTTCTATTGCACTCGTGCTTCATTCTATGCAGGAGGTTTGATGTTCGGCTTTCTGTTCTTCCTCTTCCTCCTTCTCCTCTACCAGGAGAACACCAGGTTTGAGTTTACTAATCATCCAGCTGCTTCTGTTCCAGGTAATTAGTCCTCAGTGTATTTAAACGCATCGTGGTTTTGGTTGTTTCTCGACAGATCATCTGTCTTGTCATTTTCTAGTCCCTCTGGTTGTTGCAGGTCTGTTTTAGTATTTTTAGGTCATAGTATAGTTGATTCAATACTTTTCCCACAGACTCCTACTTTTGGATTCACAATGTTTCCCTTAAGCAATTTCCACAAATCACTCTGAGATATTGATTTGTTCATATTTTTTTTGCTGTTTTTTGTTTTGTAAAGTATCTGTATTGTACACCAGGTGTGAAATATTAAAGTGAAGAAAACCTCTGTAAATGTGAAATACCTAGTAAGTTTTATATTTTGTCCCAAAACGCATAAAGAAAATGAACAAAATACTTTTTACTGAATATTTACCTTTCAGTAATAAAGTTAATGACTTTTATCAATCATAGACATGCACAAAAGTGAGTGTGAGTCTGATAAAAAAAAAGGGGGAAAAAAAAAAGAAAGTTTCAGTTCAAAAAGGCTGCTATCATTACCCCGCCGCCTGCGATGATCTAATCTTTACATTTCTCTCACACTCACTCGACTGGCAGAAGGATCTGCTGCTGCAATGAGAAAAGGTCGATTCCTGCTGTGAGGTCTAACTATGCCTTTCATTGGGGAATCGAATCCACTGAGTCTTGTTTTTCTCTGTCAGTCTAAACTGGTTGTAATAAATAAGTGACGGTCAGTTGTGGGTTGGTTCGGAGCAATTGTTCATTTGAGGAAATTTCCCCAACACCCGTGGGACACTCTTCATTAAAATGGACTGTCTCAGATTTAGTCTGAAGTTTTCAGATTCTGATTCGCCTCCGCTCTTATGTAAATCCAGGGACGGGTCATAAAAGCTAATGGAGCAGTGGTGGACCAGCTGGCCATCGAGGGGACAGGCGGAGTTTAGAGTTTAGGTGTTATTTGGATGCTCAACACGTCGACGGCAAACAGCAGATTCACTCAGTAAAGCTCTGGAAATGAAACCGATGTGATGGTTTTCTGTGTCGCATCTCCATGGGTCACGCGTGGGCCGGTTGTAGCCTCACAAACACTCACCTGCTGGGGGAAAATTGAAAAATGTGCAATAGAAAAACCTTTGACTACCCTGTGCGACCAGGGTGCATAATACAGAGTGTTCTGTCCTCCCTCCCTGAATAAAGGGGGGGGCCCTACTAAAAGCCTCCATTGGTCCTTTGAAAATGCCGGTGTGTTGTGGTTGCACAGATTTCATCAGTGATGTCATTTTCTCTGACATAAACAACACAACGATTATCAATAATCAGTGCGTTGGGGCCACACAATAACTGGCTACACAAATACACAGTTGGCAATTTCTGCTGCTTGAAAGGATTACTCACAGGAAAAAGTCAGACATGATGCAGGAAGTGCGTGTTTTTTTTTTTCTTCGAAACAGCATTTTAACCCCATACAATTATTTGTAACATATTTGATACACACATTTCTGAGACCCTTACCTCATTAGCACGATCAAAACTTTCATGAAAAACCTATAGTATATTACTCAGTTTTATCCCCTGTAGTGGATCATCTTTTCACTAGGGGCAGTAGAAGGAATAAGGGAACTGGACCAAGTGAGTGCGACATCACCCATAAATAATGGTTTACTTCCGACTCCAGCCAAATGCAGTCAGTTTAGTTTATTTGTGATATGACCGCCGCCATCTTGGAGCCAGACGTCAGCAGTAAGCAGTGGTTGGTCCTAGTCGGTCCTATGCCGATCAGGAATAACCTTGTTAGAAGTCTACACAACTACCACTTGAAAGCGGGCTACACGCTGCCGAACACTGGTGCCAACCTTCCACCAGAGGTGGGGCTCAGTGTCTTGCCCAAGGACACTTCAACATATGGGCTGGCAAGGCGGGAATTGAGCCTGCAATATTCTGATCAGAGGTCGGCCACTATACCACGGCTGCCTGAGTAGAGTAATTTCATTAGAACGTCATACAGTAACTAAAGTAATCAGTTACTCTTTAAAAGTATTTTACCCAACGCTGACCCTGATGTGTAGCGCATTACAAACAAGTTCTGGAATGACTGTGAATGCAGCATCTGATGGACCATTCATTGACGGTGTGCTTTATAATCCAGAGCGGGTAATACGAAGTCCCCATAAAAGTCGATTGGATCTTGGCTTCTTGGAGCCAGCAGGTACTTCCTGTTTGGAAGTCCTCATATAAAGTCAATGGGAAGGGCTTTTCCCACTCATTTCAAAGTGGCTGCTTCCATGAAATCTCAAATTTTAAAAAGGTTTAGCTCATTTTTGAAACTTTATGGTCAGAATAACTCCTCTAATTTTTAAAGGAGGACTTGCTGTATTGAAATGATGCTAAATTTGTCTATAATTCATTCTGTGTATCACAGTTAAAAATGTGTGAATTCAATTTGAGACAGTAGGTAAATAAGGTGCTTTTTTTCCTAAACACTTAAGTTAATATTTTTGCATCTTAAACATCTAAAAACATATTAATTCACCCAAAGTATTATATAAAAAATGATATCACGAAAATATTATTGTGGAATTCATCAAAGTATTTAAAAAACATCTTAGTTCCAAAAAATGTAAATGACAGGGTTAATTTAAAAGAGGCATATGGTTTTATTACAACCTCATCAAAGAATTTTAACAGTGGGTTTGCCTTCTCTGCGCCAAACGTTCTGTTTTCCTCCTCCATTTTTCATCTCGGTTGATTAAATAAGAACAAAGCGGTGCGAAGCGCTTCCCCCTGGCCCCCCGGTGGCCGGACTCCAGTGGGGTTTGGGCGGACTCACTGGAGGCAGAAGCCGCAGCTGCAGCTGCCGTCTCACATCACATGAACCCTGACAGGTGTGGACAGAGGACCCAGAGAAATGTCACTGCAGTCGTTTTTGAAGGCGCACGGACGCCGCTCGCATTCCAAAATAAAAACTGCCCGTGCACATTATTCAAATCATATTGACAGCATATCTAATGCATTTATTAGGCTAATTAAGCCCGAGGTCAAATTCCGCCCCCAGTTAGGGATCAGCATGCATGCAGAGGCACGTATCTGGAGGTGTTTAGGTGCACGGAAAGGTTAGCAGATGCTTAATATTTCAGGCCAGCATATCGTGTTGCTCTTTATGACCGTGAAAAATAAGTGTTATTGATTTCTGTGGACGAAACCAGCACCAATCACCATCAGTCAGGCTCTGCCTTTTCCACTTAGCATAAGTGCAGTTCTAAAGAGTAAAGACTTTAAAGAAAAAGAGAGGTTTTATACGACGCTGCAATGTATGTTGGGAAAAAATGTAGAACTTCCCCCCCCCCCCTCCGCCTTCATGTCTAAATGTGAATAGAGCAAGAAAGGGGAAAACAGTGGGGGGGGGGGGGGGGAACGATTTAGAGGTTTAACAGTTGGAGACATCGTAACAAGTAGTTAAGTTAAACACAGCAGCAATGGGTGCCAATAGGAACTGGATGCTACTGCCTTGCAAATGCCGTTTGTTGCGACTGTAGCTGAAGTCATGGATCGTCTTGAGCAAAAGGACCTTAAACTCGAAAAACGTACAGACTCTCCAGACTGAAACACAAAAACATGGTCCATATATTCCAGCATGTGTAAACGTGGTTGAAAAAACTGGGTATTGTTTATTTTGAATTTCTGTATCACCCCTGCGTGGTTCTTCCACAGTTAGCTAAAGACGTGCTTTGGTTCCATGAGCTCCAGCCACAACTCCGACTTTAGCTAAAGCATTCACATCCTGATCAAATCTCTCTTTGTAACTGCTAGGATGTGGATATCTTTTGGTTCTTACAGAAGTGAACTCGGAAAACCCAATATTAAATGAAACATAGATAACATTATGACTTCTACAGTTTATATGATGCGATACCCACCTGCTCAGCGGGAAAATGGATTAAAAAGAGAGAAGAAGAAAACATATGAAGGAGGAACCCACAAGAAGAACAGGAGGAGGAGCTTCAAGCCCATCACTGAGTGTAGACGACATTCTGTGCAGATAAACCAAAAAGGACACGCCATCCCAAACACTGACACCAAGATGTTCCGTGGACTGCCAAATGCAGGCTGTCTGTTCATTATGGAATCACACGACGTTCCTAACATTTGCAGTTTGGAGGCAAGAACCACCGCGACTGGTTAACCCCCCCACCCCACCCCCCACGTTCTCTCCTTGAAGTTGTAATTAAACTGAGCTTTGTCTCTTGTGCAAAATGTGGCTGCAATGAGTGCCGCCAGAGAGGATTACATTATCCCACTGTGATAAAGAACTGTCCATCAGTGCGCATTCTCCATTAAAGCTGCTCTCCATCCCGGCAAATGTTGGACAAACACTGCTTTATTCACAAGTCGCTCAAGTAGAATGTAAATTTGTGAGCGGCTCTCCCTTCTCCGCCGTCATCTGTCACTTACCTCCTCTCCCCACTCGGCCTTTCATGGACCTGCGTGCCTGTTGTGTTGCTGTTTATTTTTATTGTGTCATAAGTTCATTGCCAGAGGCGTCTTCCTCTGTTTTTATTGTGCGCATTTTTCAATAAGTCATGTCCACGCTCCTGCTATTTGTGACTTACAGCAGTGTTTTCCTCTACAGTCCGTGTCTCTTTTAATATTAATATCTCTGCTTATACTCATTTCTGTGCCGCATGGCATAAATTATACACCCGAGCATGCTGTTATCCCGGACAGGATTGTGTTTGTATCAATACTTTGTCGTAAATGTGTTGTTCGTGCGTGGAAAGTGATCACAACACCCTTTGTGGTTCAAATTGTGCATTCTTTTTGCGCTCACGTGCCAGCACAGGCTCGTCGACTGCAGATGAAAGGCAGACATATGGCTAACTGGCACGTCGAAACATAATGTTTATTAATGTGCTCCACCCTTGTCAATTATACCAACAAATAAATAAATAAATAATGACTTTTGTTGGAGCCATCGGGTTAATCAGAGCTGCCTCGCGTTTTGTTCATCCGGTTGGCTTTAAATCTTTGGTGAAGGCGAAAATTAAGTGTGACTGAAAAGAATTCATTATGAGCAGGGGGAAAAGGAAAAGAAACAAACCAAAACATTATGACTGGTGTGTGTGTGTGGGAGGGGCTAGCTCATTTAACTCTAGACCTAGCTCGTCAAGTTCGAGACCTTGCTTCATGGGCTTCATACCGGTAATTGTAGAAGAACATGAAATCAAACACAATAGGTATCAGTAATTGCTAAACTAAACTAAATAGACTAGGCTGAACTAAACATCCCTCCCCTTAGATCTTCTTCTCGGTAAGGAGAAACAGATTCCAGGGGGGAAAAAAAAAAGAAGAAACCTTAGTAGTGTCCACATGACGGAGGGATCCTCTCCCAGAATGTAGGGGCAATGTACCCGGACTGTTAGAGAATGTACATGTTTGAATAGTCCAAGATGGGCTTCATCCAGATGGAGTCGGGGGAGCGCTGGGGTCACAAGATGAGCCAGAGGCGAGGTCCACGGCCAAGTACGGGAGCAGGAGCACTGACAAACCAGAGGCAAGGTCAACGTTAAGTCCAAAACTTAGCTCGTCAAGTTCTGGACTTAGCTCGTCACATTCTAGACCGGGTTCGGCAACTTGCGGCTCCGGAGCCGCATGCGGCTCTATCATCCCTGTGCTGCAGCTATCAATGGTATTGTGAAATCATATCATGTTCTAATATTTTCGTGGTGCCTTTAACACCGTCTGGTAGTTTGAGTGGGCAGGAGCAAGAGAGCAGCGTGAACTGCTGGCTGTAAATACGCGGAGGGGGCTTGTCTGCAGCTGTGAACGTGGACCAGAGTCTGTTATGGGATGGAAAGTTCTTCTAGTTCCACTGAAAAGACAGTCAGTGGCGATCTCATAGGGAGCCCATGAGCGCCCAAAAAAAGTTAATACAAGTAACGCCAATGAACTATCGCGATATGTCAATTTTTTTAAACACCCCTAGTGTTGCGGCTCCGTGTGCTTTCATTTCTGTGGGATACTGATCCGATTGGCTCTTTGAATGGTACCGGTTGTGTTGTTCTAGACCCAGCTCCTCAAGTTCTACATCTATCTTAGCAAAGTCTAGACTTTCAAAATCAACTTAAAAAAAAAGATGGATTTCTTGTGGAGTCTCAGGAGAAGTTTGGAGCCCTTGTGGAAGGGGGTAGGAGGGGGCAGGATTGGGATAAAAGGGGAAACAGGTGTCAGCAGTGAGCTGCAAATACAGGAACCATTGCCAGACAGGAACTATTTGGTCCCCCCAATCCAACCCCTTAATGCTGAGTGTCAAGCATGAAGGCATTGGGTCCCATTTTTAGAGTCTTTGTTTTGATGTGACTGTAGATTTGAGCTCATGACCTTCCAGTCTCACTGAGTAGTAAAGTCAATAAACACACCTGATGGCTGCAAAAACCCTCAAACACATGCATGCTGACATGTACTCAGTACAGATCAGAATCAGAATCAGAATTATTTTATTGATCCTACACGTGGAAAATTTGTTTGTTACCATAGCAACTGACAGCAGAAAAAAAAAAAAAAAAAATAATATAATAATAATAAAGAATAAGAATAATATTTAAAAAAAATTGTAGCATAAATGCAAACAACAAGGTGGTATAATTTAAAAAGCTATTTACAGAACAGTGCAGGTAAAAAGATGTGCAAAAGAGATGTGCCAAAAACAGAAAGAAATGTGCAAAGGTTATCTGTTGCATTGTGAATTATTGTACAGGGTTATTGTACTGGGTATGAAGGATTTCCGGTACCGGGCAGTTTTGTAGCAGAGCTGTCTGAGCCTCCCAGAGAAGGAGCTGCGCTGTTTATCCAGAACAGGGTGGAGAGGATGGTCTGGGTTGTTCATGACTGAAAGGAGTCTGTTCAGTGACCTCCTCTCCATCACTGCTTCAAATGTTTCCTGTTTGCAGCCAATGACAGAACCCGCCTTGCTAATCAGCTACTTCAGTCTGTTGGCGTCACTGACTGCAATGCTGCTTCCCCAGCAGACCACAGAGGAGAACAAGGTGCTGGCCACCACAGACTGGTAGAAGATCTCCAGCATCCTAGCTGCACAGGTTGAAGGACCTCAGCTTCCTTAGGAAGTAGAGTCTGCTGCAGGCCTTCTTGTACACAGCAGAACTGTGGCTCCTCCAGCTCAGTCTGCTGTCAATAGTCACTCCCAGGTATTTATGTACTCCTCCAACACCTCCATATCTCCATATCTCAGGATGCAGAAAGGCTGCAAGACTGTCCCTTTCCTCTGGAACCCTCTCCCTGGTCTTGTCCACGTTGAGCAGCAGGTGATTTTCTCCAGCCTACTCCACAAATCCGAAAAAAAGATACAAACTAGTTTACACACACACATATGTGCATACGTGTGAACACCTGTCCAGCGTGTATCATTTGTGCTCGTACACGAATATCTTGTTTGTGCCGTGGTACGAGGGCACCATGGGGGAGGGGCTTTTTAACTTCAATTTGGCAGACACCCTCCATCAATCCTCAGAACCCCTTACCGGGTCTCTGGGTTGGTGGAGCCAATTGGGCTCCACCTGTTGGGCGAAGGCACCCAAAACAGGTTGCCAGTCTGTTGCAGGGCCACACTCACATGCACAACTTGGAACAATTTAGATTCACCAATTTACCAAAAAAGCCGGATTTTTGGACTGTTGTGCCCACAGGGAGAACATGCAGACTCCTCACAGAAAGAACTCAGCTGGCATTTGAACCAGGCCGCTCACCAGCATGGCAGATACAATTTCTTTTAAAAAACAAAAGGAAGGAACAAAGTGCTCCTTGCCGCAGGCCCCTTCCTTTTTCCAGGGGCATCAGAGAGGCGTTTTTGCATTTACTTGCAGAATTCTGAACTAGAGAAAAATTCAATAAACATTTGTTAGACGTTAGTAATGAAAAAATGATTGTGGAGTGAGTTATTAGAAGTTTTTTTGCTTACATTGAAGAAGAAGTTAATGCTGAACAAAAGGAGTGCAAACACACACAGAGGAGTGTTTGTTCCTCTCTGTTCTCCTTCAATCTGCTGCTGCGTGTTTTCTGTTTCAAACAGAAAGCCCCGAGTCAGTTTGACAGAACTATTTTGGTTGCAGAACCTCCAGGCCAATTATGTAGATCGCCTTCAGGCGATTTCTCTTTACGTGGTGCATTTGAATTGTGACCCTTCTGGTCCATCATTCATTTTCTTTCTGCAACAAAACTTCAGCTCTAGGAGATTTTTTGCCTATTTTTCTGAGGAACCTATTTTCCTTCACATTTTGACTCCAGCCGCATTTTCTTTCTGACAAAGCCGCCCTCCACACCCAGCGAGTGGACACACTCAGCCAACACTGCAGGCACATAGAAACACGTTTTTAGCCCCGGGTTTGTATCCACTTTAGAGGGGGGGGGGCTTCTGCTGACTTGCTGCACGTCTTCATCATCCACTGAGGTGTTTACTCTCAGTCTCCTGATTTGTAAGAATTCTTGGACTTTTTATTTAAGCGGCTGTTCGTGTCCTTCGCTTTGTTCCTTGCTTTGTTATGAGCGTGTGGGCGTCTTCTATTTTCTTACAAGCTTCTGTGGACCATTGTTCTGGTCGTGTTGTGGAACAAACTCTGTTTGGTTTGGGCAGGAGGACGGCAAATCTGTGCGCTTTTGCTTTTTTTTCTCACCTTCCTCACAGAAGACCTTTTTGCTTTGTTATCTTTGATACTCATCACTGCAGTCACTTCTTTATCTTTGACAAACAACAGATATATATATATATATTTTTTAAAGTTAAAGGGTCACCTGTGGGGTTTGGACATCTGGGTAAAATCAAGAAAATGTTGAAAAGGACCTACTGCGATCATCATTTGATCTACTTTTAACCCTTGTGCTATCTTAGATGACCCCACCCTTACTTTGATGTGTTCTCCCTACCATGACAAAGGTGGATAAAGGTGGAAAAATTTCATGTAAGCCATTGAACCAGTGAAGATCACAAATCATTGAAAAAAAAAAGGTTCAGCACACTGTCTAGTGGGTCTAGATGACCCAACTCCCAACGGTAAAGTGCCTAGGATAGCACAAGGTTTAAAGATGTTCCCAGTGGTTTTTTCATTATGATGATGCTGTTTTTAGCCAAAATTTTAAAAGAAACTGTGTCGGTCATTATAAATTTAATTCTGGTTGCTGCCCCCTCTTTCCCTCCCTCTTACTAAGAAATCTCTGTATACACTCTCACTAGCTTACAGCCCCTCACACCCCCACCCTAGCATTACCGGTGCAACAAAAATGGAGAGCAATATTGAAGCTGTCCAGCCATACAGTTTGGAACCAACTCAGACAAGCTGGTATCTGGCTCCTAGCGGATGCATCTGAGTAAAGCGGAGCAAGGAGCAGCGTATTTTCTACATAACACACTTTTTTTTAAATGTTTTAGCTGCTCCTGATTTCACAAGAAATCCTTAAACAATGCAGTTTTGAACTTTGTTGTCTGTATATATGTCCTCAATCATCAGGAAAAGGCCACAAGACATGTAAAAAAAAAAAAAACCAGCAAAATCATCAGAGAAACTCCCTCCTTAACAGTTGTTGTGTTGTGAGGAGAGAGTTTCTCTGATGTTTTTGCTGTTGTGCTGTGACAGCAAAACGTGACAGAAAATGCCCTGATGGTAATAACAGCTCCATTTGTCCCACAAAAATACAAAATGGAGAATGTGAAACGATTCAGATTGGAACAGATTCCAAAAAGAGAACAAGAGGTTCTGTTTGATCCATAGCTTTGGCCCGACAAGAAAATCAAAGAGCGGCTTATCCCTTGTGCTATCCTAGGTACTTTAACATTGGGAGTTGGGTCATCTAGACCCCATTAGAAAGTGCACTGAACCTTTTTTCTTCAATGATTTGTGATCTTCACTGGTGTCCATGGATTACATGGAATCCTCTCTTCACCTTTGTCCACCTTTGTCATGGTAGGGAGAACACGTCAATGTAAGGGTGGGGTCATCTGGACCCCATAGGATAGCACAAGGGTTATAATACAATGCACAAAAACCAGCAGAATTTCTATTACAGATTCTTGCAGATACAATGTCAAAACTGCATCTTAGTGACTAAAACAAGCCGTGACTTGACTTCCAGCTCACAGAGCGCTAAACACCTTGTAATGGGTGATCACTGATGGTAAAAATGAGCTTTTGACCGAGCAACCAAACAATGAAGAGCCCCATTTTTAAGAATCTGACCAATATGTGGATTTGAGCAACCATCCCCGTTGTTAGGGCAGACACTCTTTCACTGGACCACTAATCTGGTCAACTCTGTCCTGTCTGCCTGACCGCATAACTATTTAGTAGACCATCACCTTTGGTTAGTCCGGTTCCGCTCAGAGTTTCTTACTTTGATTTTTTGTTTGGGGAGTTGTTCTTCCCCACAGTGGTCCAATAACATTCTCAGTATGTCATAAGGTGGTGAATTCTTCTGTATTAAATATTGGTGACTTAATTAAGGCTCTTTTAAAGCTGTTTTCAAAAATTGGCCTAGTTAGACTAAGAACAATTGTAAACATTCGGATGCCTCCATAGGGAGACTTTCCGGGCATGTCCCATCAGGCAGAGACCCCGGGGAGGACCCAGAGTTCCCCCTCGGAACTGGAGAAAGCGGCCAGGGAGGGAAAAGTCATGGGCATCTTTGCTTAGATGCTTAGATTAAAATTGACGGTTTTTGCTTTGATTGCTGCTCTTTCTTTCATTTTTTGATGAAATTTTGATTAAAAAAAAACTTATTTTTGAACTGTTGCTTTGTGAAATAATTAAATTAAACTGATTTCTTTCCCAATATAAGCCAATGTGACAGTGTTCAGCTTTAATATTTAATATTTGGAATCTTTAATTTTCAGATTCAAAAAACTTCTGAATCTAAATCTTCTGGGCTTTTAAGGTTTTTTTTTTTTTTTACTTCTTTTTTGGTCTGTTTATTTTAGATAGCAGCAATTAATGGTAACCCAATAGAAGGTTTGAAAAAAAAAATAGAAACTTAAAGATTTAAGAAAGATTAAAGAAAGTACAACAGAAAAAAGTCCTTTCAATGCAACTTTTCGCTTGTATCTTTTGTGTTTTCCCCCCAATGACTGAAGTGTCTGACAAACGAGGAAGCAGTAGGATGTAAAGCACATGAATAGACAAGCCTAAAGTCCCTCACAGCTCATCACTGGAGAACAGTATTTGCTGAACACCAGTTTTCTCCATCACGGCGACACATTTGCTGAGGTGCCAGCATCCAGATCTCACACGCTGGGTGTTTTGATTTGCCATAAAAACAGTCGTGAAATTTCTGCAGCCGAGCTCCTTGACAACAGAGGTGCTCGAATGGGAACTGACTGCACAAATCAAAGGCAGCTGCAGGACAATATTGTGCCTTAAGGGATTAAGTTTTTCAAATAATGTTATTTTTAATTACCCCCCCCCCCCTCCCCACCAAGCAGTGTTTTATTTTGATCCCGTGTCATTCTGTTCCCCCGAAAACAAAATCCTATATTTCCTCTGTAACGTTGTGCAGTAGAAGGGAAATGACGGCCCCCTTAATTTTGATGGATGTTCCGGGCCGGTCTTAACTGTTGTGTAATTAACAACATATGGCCACAGGCCATTGTTTTCACGAATAAACAGAAAAGCTGAAATGACTTGGTTGAATACACACATTTAAAGCATGATGCAGCGAGTGGAAGTCAAAAGCACACATGGAAACCCAAGACATTGCCATTCATTGTTTGGCTAATTAGAGAGTAGATGCTGTGTCTGGAGAAACCAAAGTAATTAGTCATCGATCTTTGAACGGACATATGCTGGGAAAGCGGTTATAGGAGGAAGGCTGTGAAATAACGCCAGCTCTCCAGAGCAGGACGACCCAACCATTGACTGTACATGAGAACTGGACTGAGTGACCCCTCCCCCCTGGCGCTCCAAACAGAAAGAACCAGCTGGCTCCAAGAAGCTAAAATCCCATAAGCTGTGTCCGAATTCCCCTTCTCTACTCCCTACTAAAAAGCTATATAGTGCCCCGGATTTTAAAAGCAATTCAGACACACTTGTAACCCTTGTGCTATCCTAGGCACTTTACCGTTGGGAGTTGGGTCATCTAGACCCACTAGACAGGGCTCTGAACCTTTTTCTTTTTTAATTTTTTGTGATCTTCACTGGTTCAATGGATTACATGAAATTTTTCCACCTTTATCCACCTTTGTCATGGTAGGGAGAACGTGTCAAAGTAAGGGTGGGGTCATCCAAGATAGCACAAGGGTTAAACGGGGAATATGACATCATCGATTTCACGAAAAACATCTTGTGATTACAATTATGAATCACTGAGTTCTGACGATGAAAATGTTTTATTAAAAAAAGATATTTAAATGCAATTTTTTCGCAAAAATTGTTTGAACCCAATGCATTGTGGTCTACATTTTCCAATCTAGTGAGCATTGATGCACACTGGTTTTTCGCAGAGACTTCTGGGAAATTTCTAGGACACTGGATTTAGGAATTGTAGATTCGGACACAGCTACACAAAGACCATCGGGATTTCCTGCCTCTGACATTCCGACCAATCAGAAATGACAAATTCCAACGTTGTGTCTACGCTAACCATGCTAACACCCTCTTGTTATGTGTAGCAATAAACCACAACAATGGAGCCAGTTAACATGCACTTATTGTTGGGGGTTTTTGAGATAAATGAAAAATATCTGCAGCAGACATTCATGGCGGAAGGATTCAGCAGAAGAGCAGCTCTCGTGCCCATTTGCAGCCAGATGTTAGCCAGTCGTTGGTCATTTTAGAGGGACTCTTGAAACGGGACATGGTGTTTGCCCTGGAAAACAAAGTGCTTGTCAAACAAAAAGGCACTTAGCGTGGAGTGCAGAATGCCCGCCCAAAAGCCTCCCATTCATCTGCAAATGTCAAAGCGTTGTGTGGTATGGATTATAAAATTATTGAACAATGGTTACCAGTGTGAGATGCAGCAGCAAATAGAACCCATGGGGTTTTAAATTTACAAAAAGAAAAATCCTTTTTAAAACAATAAAAGCTGTGTTGCTTTTAGGTACCAGAGAAAAACAAAAATAAACCATTTAGTGATCCTCTGCAGGCCTTAAAATGTGTTAGATACAGACGAACTATGTAGACTAGATGTCGTCATACTAAAATTTGGCCAAACGTTTAGAAATCTGCACTCAATCCACAAGAAAAACGAGGTAAAAAAGTGAGCAGGCTGGAATATTACAACATCTGGAAGGGGAAGGCAGATGCTTTGGTTTGCCGCTCTAGTTTGTGTTAATGACAAGAAAAATGACATCACCTTAAACGCGGAAACCTCCAACCTGAGGTCTGGGAGCAAACGTTACGGCCATTAATCCTTCTTTAATTGCTTTTTAGGACATTTTAAAGACAAAGTACATGTGGACAATTCGTGTTGGAGTGGAAGTTTCTGCTTAGTCTAAACAAGAGGATCTTCCAGCAAACAGAAATGTTACATCATTCAGGAAGAAACAGAGCAGTTCACCTGCTCTTTTCAGTTCTTAGAACAGTCATTTTCTTCCAAAAGGAAAGAAATGATGGTTTAAAATAAAAAAAATCCAAGTTAAAATACTGAAATTTCATGAAATACTCCAAATAATTCAATTTAAAATAAATCAAAGTAAGACTTCTCCTTTAAGGAAAAGTGAAGCCTTAACTTTGAGAAGGAAGTTTGACCAAAATGTCTTATTTGATGCCAAATTAACGCGTTAATTGGGATTAATTAACTAAAGACAAATTATTGTTGTTTTTTTAGCGCATTAACCTCACTTTAATATATAATGTTACATGTGAAATGCTGTAACTCTTGTGCTATCCTAGGCACTTTACCCTTGGGAGTTGGGTCATCTAGACCCACAAAACAGTGCGCTGAACCTTTTTTTTTTTCAATGATTTGTGATCTTCACTGGTTCAATGGATTACATGAAATTTTTCCACCTTTATCCACCTTTGTCATGGTAGGGAGAACACGTCAAAGTAAGGGTGGGGTCATCTATAGCACAAGGGTATGAATCCATTTTAGATTAGAAATGGGGTTATTAGAATGATTAATTACAGGCCATTATTAATTGATCACACAAGAAGAGTATAGCATAACCAGACTAGTTAACATTTTTTAGAATAAGTCGACTTTCTGAAATAAAAATTCTAAAAAAAGAACTGACTAAATCCCGGGGTAACGTATGCTAAAATTCAGAGAAGGTAAAACAGGTGATGATATTCTGAGGTTTGAGTTCAAAAGCCTGCAGTTTAAGTGTCATCATTTGCTTGATTGGTTCCTTTCTTTAGTTCTGAAATTTTGTCTCTGTGCAACCTGGCTGTGACTCCGCCCCTTCACATGTGGATCCAGTTGCGCAGTCGCAGCTGTCTGCCCTTTGGTGATGATCTGAGCTGCATCTCTTCCCTCAGTGTTTTGTGTTCAGCTGATGTTTAAGCCTGTTGTTCCAGACTGCTGAGTCTACGTCAGGTCTTTGCTTTGCTCCTGTCCCTTTAAGTGTTCAGAAGTTTTCTGTAAATACTATCTTCAAATTATTGCTTGTAGTTCTTCCCAAGTGAGTTCTGAGAAAAACTGGAGAACAGAATTCTGAGAATATCCGATTTTAAAAGAAGTATAGGTTCTTAAAGCTACTATTCTGGGGATAAAGATCAAAAAACAACTCTGATTTCTGACTTTTTCAGGTCTTGTATGATTTTTTTTTCCTGTTAGTGATTTTAATGATTGCCTTTATATGCAGTAAGAGCGAAGAACAGCCACCTCCTACACACTGCTGTACAACTAACTTGGCTAAAGGGGCCTGAGGGGTAAAGCCTTGGTCACATTCACCCATACGGGCGCTGTGGGGTTTGGGATGTCGGGGCCCATGAAGAGTCGTAGACAGGACTGGTTATGTCACCAGGGGGGCACAGGTGTGTCCTGCAGTTCCTTGAGGCTGAGGCAGCTACCTCATGGGGATGTTTTTGAAAATTGAACGCGCCGTTGTCGTGCGTGTGGTAAGTGTACCGTGAAGTATTTAATGTGTGTTCCTCGCACATGGGACACACGGGTGATGCTGTCGTACGCAATATGCCATAATCACTAAGGTGCGAGTATTGGATGCTGCACACACGGGGTGTACAGGTTAGGACGCCCTTAGGCTCTTGTTGTCTAATCTCATAACTTCTAATTATCAGGGGCGCACATATGTCACATTAACAGCACTAGCAGGGGACTGTGCTCTATGAGACAAGGTTTGGGGGTTAAAACACATCGGTACCACATACCTGCGCCTCACCTACTCCACCCCTACTTAGCATTGCGTGTTTGATAAGTCTTGACTATGATCTGTCGCCCGTTGAATTCACGTAGAAAAAATGTGTGTAGTTTGCTTTATGGGTCACTCAGTGACGTGCGGTCAGATGAAGCAAGTGAGGCTCGGCCTCACCTGTCAGTGTTATAAAATAGAAAAAAGTACATTAAGTAAATATTTTTTTCCATTGATCTGTGTGAAAGATTCATTTTCAGTTGACTTGACCAGTTTTCAACTGTTTCTGAGGTGAAAATCACCGAAGTTGAGTGTTGCGCGATCACAGACGGAGCGGAAACTCCGGGCAAGGGTCGCCAGCAGGGGGCAGGCGTGAGCTGACAGCTGCTCTGTAGCTACACTGGTGCCGTAGAAACAGACTAAGGACGTCTTTCTCCACTGAGAGGGAGAAACTCATTAAACTAAAGGAAAATAAGAAAGACTTTGGAACAGATCGTAGAGTTTTTGGCGAAGAAGGGTTGGCGCTTGGACTCAAAAAGTTAGGCCAAACATGGTTTTCAATGTTTGTTTCTGAAAAATAACATGGGAATAAGAGGAAAAAATGTAAGTGAAAACTAAATAAATTTTTGGCCTGAAAGAATTATTTTTATGATCATTTTCACAAACAACATTTGATAACACTGATTAAGGCACCAGAATTTGAAGTTGTAAAAAATACCAGAAATAATTACTGAAGGTCAAAATGAAATGTGTGCTGAACACATCTGTATACTTTAATTTGTTTACAGTACATATGAATAATTTATACATAAGAAGAATGTTCTATCCATGTCTTTAGAAGAAAAATTCTCTGTAGGACAAAAATCTTCTTGTGTGTGTCTTATGTTCTGTTTCCTGCTGTTGGATGGATGCTGAAATATTCAGTTTGCAGATCTGACTCCAAAGGCGTTGGTGGCTCACCACCCATCAACCTCACCGCACGTCACTGGGCTCACTGTGCGGTCGACGACCAGCTGCGGTCACAATTTTGCCCATTATTCACCCGCGGGCAGCCCGTATCCACCCGTAAGGGCAGTTGTGACAATGTTTTTTAGCTAAAGCTCAGAACTGAGGGTCAGTGTTCTGCTAATTGTTTCTGATACAGTTTACTGCACAGATCCATGACATAGACACATGAGTAAAATCCTCTATTTACACTGAAACTAAACTTTGGGGTTTGGTTTGGAAGATGTGTGATTCAGTGAAGACACTGACTAACTCTTGAGCTATCCTAGGCACTTTAACATTGGGAATTGGGTCATCTAGACCCACTAGACAGTACTCTGAACCTTTTTTCTTCAATGATTTGTGATCTTCACTGGTGTCCATGGATGACATGAAATCCTCTCCACCTTTATCCACCTTTATCATGGTAGGAAGAACACGTCAATGGTCATCTTGACCCCATAGGATAGCACAAGGGTTAAAAAGGAATTTGTTTGCCAAGCTTCTGAGCTAAAAATCATGAGACTGTCTACTCCTTGCTTTTTAATTTTCTATCTTTACCTGCCTGTAAACATGGAGTCTCTGGACGTTTCCAAGCCCAGTTTTGAAGCGTTGCTTGGATTTAACTCTAAAACACCCTTTCAGCAGGTCACAGTTTAAAAGTTTTATCACAACGACATCAGCAAATTCAATTGATGTAACTTTGTGATAGGATTTTAACAGACATTCAACCCCCAACAAGGTAAGAAAACAAGTCTTTGCTTCAGGCTCTATGAAAGTATAATTCCTGCAGCATGATGAGGACTTAACGTCGCCTCTAATTTGTGCAAATGATTGTGTAAATGAGGACAAGGGCACTCCATCTTCTTGGGAGGTGGGAAATTCATGCAGAGCTCAGCCTGTGTCTTTTTAAAACTGACATTGACACTTGATGCTGCTGCAAAGACAAAGTGTGGATGACAGAACGGCTTAGTTTGGCTTTGGCCTGTGAGTACATGAGAAGACAATAGGGTGCATTATTGTGAAAGGGCTTTTTCAGGTACTCTGATAAATCTCTGGGGAGTTTTGTTTCATAAAAGCCTCCAGAGGAAAAAATAAATAGAAAAACAGATTTAGAAATTAAACAGCTGGGACTTTATTAGAGATATAAACTCCATAGTTTTCATCTTGGATCAGCACAACCACATGTTCTTTGTTGTGAACACTGCTCAAAAAAATCAAGGCAAGACTAAATAAAGACATTCTGAACGAATGAAAGACTCATATCAAATACTCTGGTTTTTACATAGTTGACGTGCAGGCAACAAAACACAAACAATATTATAGGAAATCAAATGTATAACCCATAGAGGTCTGGATTTAGAGTTACACCCAATATTGAAGTGGCAAAAACACACCAATGTTTCCAAAAAACATCAGTGCTGGTGTGTGTGGCCTCCACACAAAGCCGGGCATGCTCCTGATGAGGTGGCGGATGGCTTGCTGCAGGGATCTCCTCACAGACTTGGACTACTAGATCCTGTAATGCAACATGGCGTTGGTGGACACAGCGAGACTTGATGTTTGAGATCTCCTCAGTGGGATTCAGGTCTGAGGAATGAGCAGGAACTGCTGACACACTCCAGCTACAGGAGGTCAGCACTGTCTTGTATTCGCTGAAATCCACAGCCAATCGCACCAATATGTGTTGAGTTTGAGGATCTGAAGTCTGAGACGTTTTAAGGCCCGTACACACCGGGACGAATTTCGTGCGCGATATTCGCCGACGTTTAACTCCTCCTGACTAAACAAAGGGCACCAATGTGAGTGTGCTCATCGACGCAGAAAAACGCCACGCGTCAAAGCGTCACTTTTTAAAAAATGCCTCGGGTCGTTTTTTTGGTTTGACGCACCGCGTCAAAAACTATACAACCAATGAGAATGGCGCTTTTGCACACGTGTCTGGAGCTTCTGAAGTTACAGTAAAACACAACTTGGGGGCGCTTAAACACAAAACTGCCTTTCTGAGCACACATACCAGCAAAGAAGATAGACGCCAAGTAGCGGCTACACTGCTGCAAAGAAATAATGACGGACATTCTAAAATATCCCCGAAAACGCTCATGAGACATTTTCAGCTCTTGTACCAGTCGATAAAACTCACCATGTTCTTCTCTTCTCGTAACTATGCGATGTACCCAAAATCTGCGTCTTTTCCGGCGTCTTTCATCATTCAACAGAACAATAATTTCTTCATCATTGGAACTGGAGCTGGAGCTACTGATGCTTGAAATATTCATGTTTTCTTTGTATGATTCTGACAAGCGCGTAAATACTGGCTCTCTTCTTCTGAGTGAAAAGCGACCACCTATTTCTGTTTTACATCAAGCGCCATCTAATGTCAGGGAATGAAATTGCATGTTGGCTCGGCTCATCGTCTGCGAAAATCGCCTGGGTGTGAACACAAAAGACGTGGCGAGAAACGCTGGCGAATAACGCCAGGCGAATATTCGTCCCGGTGTGTCCGGGCCTTTAGGTTAAAGGACTTTTTTGAAGACCCACTCAGATCATCTTTCGATCTATTTCAAAAGTGGTCTGTTATTTATGATGATGCCGTTTCTTAGTCAAAGTCCAAAAACGCATCTCGTTTTCTAGGACATAGTTTCTGCAGGAGTTCATCAGAAATTCACCATAAAATGGAGCGGCTGTAGGAACTTGTGGCCCACCAAGCGTACTTTTTATGTCACAAAGAAGCTTTGTTTCAAACTGCATTTTTCATCTGCTCCTGATTCACACCGATTTTAATAAAGAAATACCCAGAAATGCAGTTTTGAGCTTAATTCCGATGTCCTTCATCATGAGAGAACTGCAACAAGAAAATGTTAAGGACACAAGAAGCAGCATTTTCATCAGAGTGGGTCTTTAATGAAGAGTTTTTCTCTCAGTGATGTGCAGCAAATATGTTTTTGGGTACATGGAAATGGAAGAAAAGTGATATTTTAGATGTTTTTTCAAAAATAAAATTGAGAATATCTCTGCAAGCAAAAGTTATTTATTATTAAAACACTTCATTTGAGTCGGGAACATTTGTGAAACTTGTTCATTTTATTATATGTCAGTATTAGATCAGGACATACCAACACATAATAAAATTTAAATTAGTTTTTCTCTTGTAAAAAGTGACTTTTGTAAAGATAGATAGTATTTTTGAAATTTAAGCCTCAACATTTCTTTTACCTTATTTTCTGTTGAAAAGACAAAACTCACATTTACATACATAGCGTGAGAAAAAAAGCATAAATAATTTAAGATTTAAGGTCAAATCAAATTGCCCCATTTCTGTTTAAATGTACCAAATTGCTCTGATTTATTTCAGAAAAGCAACAAAATAATATTAGCTGTAATTCTTCTCGAACACATATTTTCCTCATTAACCATCTTAGTTCAAATTAATCAAAAGTTGAACACCAAGCCGAACAACATGTTTTTTTTTTATTTGGGATTCAATGACAAATTATAATAAAAAAAATTACCACCAGATGCTAAACTTTTGAAGAGAGTAGTATTCCTTTCTGAAAGCAAGCACATCATTTCTAGAGAGTGAGCTTTGCGCACTGCTGGTAATAGATATTTTCTCCATTAGACACACAAACACATCATTGTAATAGTAACTGGAGAGTCATGGGTGAAGCAGTGTAGCAGCCCAAATCTCTTTTCGAAAAGGCTATTAGTTCCTTTTGATTTGTGTTTGGCCGCCTGTCACCCAAACCCATTCCCTGAAATCACATCACTATAATGGTCTAATCAGCACTTAACGAGCCATGTTACATAAAATCAATGCCGCCTTCCATTTGTGAATGCAGAATATTCGGAGGAGCGGATGAAGGCTCGTAGCAGGCGGTGCTGTCAATACGGCTGCCGCAGTGGTTGGACAGGCCGGCCTGTGGCGAGCAGAGGACGCTCTGGTCTCTGAGTTTAGTGATCCTCCCGAGTTTCAAGCTTTTACAGCAAAATCCTTTGTTTTGCTGACTAACCATGTATTGATTTTAACAAGTTGTTAAGTTCAAATGAGGCTGTCAGGCCGCTGGCAAACAGCTCCTGTACCTGAAGAAGCTTCAGGAGCAAAGGGCTGTGCGTGTCTCAGCACTGAGGAGCACTCCTTGGCGTTTTGTTGATTTGTTTTTGTGGGATCGCATTTGACTTTGGACTAGTTTTTATGTGCAACGGTCCCATAAAAGGCGCGGCCTTCTGTTTTCACCTTGTTTCATGCACTGTCTTGTGGATTCTGTGGGAGGATATGAGTCTTGGGTAATAGAAATACTTCCAACATGCCATCAGGCATCACTTCCACCAGCATGTTGTCACATGTCAAGACCAGCAAAAGATGGGAAACCCAACGGAGACCCTAATTCCTCACTGTGATGAGCAGTCAACACTTTCGGATCAAGTCTGGACTCACAGCAGTTCCACAGCGTGTTTAAAACCTTGAAAATGAATAATGTCATGAAAGAAAATGATCAATCTTCAGTGGGTGAGAGTTTGGGGGGATAGTGGAAAATGTCGTGGAACTACAGCGCCCCCTTGTGGTAAAGTCGGGCATTGAGAATTACAATAAGAAGTTGACCAGTTAAATTTGAATCCTGAATCCTTCCAGAAAAAAAAGTCTCGTGAATTATCGCTCCACTCTTAACATAATGGTATCTAAATGAATATTATTGGGTTTGATGATGGCATGTTGTAAACAGTCAGTGACAATGAGACAGACATTGTGTTTCAGGCCGGGGTGTCCAGACAGCTGAGATAAATCATCTGTGGCATCTTATTATACTGCTGCTTAACTTCATCAGGAAGACCCAGCATTTAAGTATCAAAGTTTTCGCACAAATGAATCTACTAATGGTGAATACATTAAGGATTATTTTATGTGAATTAAAAAAAATCTGTTTTACTGATTAAATCACAGGTTTTGACACCTTTATATCAAAACTAAACTGTCACCTTGTTTCTCTAAATACGTTGAATGATTTGGCAGCTTCCTTTGAAATGATCATTCAATTTCATTTAAGCTTAGTGTAACGGTCATTTGTTAGTCTGTTGTGTTTTGTTTGATAAATGTTGGTTAAGTTATGAGAAGTTTATTTTGAAGGTAATTTTATTTTGAAAATACCGGAGGTGCTTACTTGCTTAGCGCACATTGTAAGGACAGAGAAGAGAGACGCTGGAAGCAGGAGCACCACGTTTGTATGCAGAGAATTCCAGATGTGGATGAGAAGACATTAAGACTAACTCCCATCTCGGCATGCAGCCAACGAGGTGATTTATTTATTTGTTTTAACTGTCTATTTACAATATATGTTCATTGTCAAAGAAGTTTCTATTATGTTTGTATATGCAGTTTTCACGGTGGATTTGGAGAGACCGAATAAACCCGTTAAGAAAACCATTTGCGTCTGTGAATGCCTGGTGTGGAGAAACACTTAGGGCTCAGTGTTGCTGTCAAAGAACTTCATCAGTTTGACTTGGATTAACCAGGTCAACATTCTATTCCATTTTCAGATTGAATTAAATTATTTTATTCGTTTATTTAATTTTCATTTAAAAAAAACAGCTTTCATATTCTGTCTCGATTTGATGGTAACCTGAAGGATGGGAAAATGAAATCATTAACTGTTTTAATGTTTTATTTTAATGTTTTTTATTGGTAAAATTGTTTGAAATTTCTTGTGTTGTGTTGATTTCTTCTTCTTGGCCAGAGATCTGCAGGTCTCAGCGGGACTTTTCTAGTTAAACAAGCAAACAGAAAATACGAACAAACAAATAAATAAATATTTGGTAAAAGGGTAGAAACTTCTGTTAAAATATGTTTGAATTACTATGTAAAAAAAAAAACCTGCAATTCAAATGTACACTTTGGTTTTTGCAAAATAAATAAATAAACATGAGTAATTCTCTGAGGGGAAATACTATTTTTAAAGTTTTTTTTAATCGCTATGCAAAAGTTTTTTGGGTTTTTGTTTTGTTTTGTTTTTGCCAGAACAGAACAGAATAGAATAGAACACATCTTGGGGAAATTACCTATTTTTAATTGCGTTCTTATGTTTTGACTGTATTTTAAACTGTTTAAAATAGTAATTTATATTTGTTTGGTTGCAAGATTGTTTTCAAAAGTGTTTGTGTTGTAATTTATCAGCGAAATCCGTGCTATTTAAATGAAGTACTGTCTCCCGGAGGTCTCAAACGCATCACAATGTTTAGTGAACTCTGATTGGTTTAGCCACTACACACGTGACTTAAACTGGCGTATCAGGATAGACCTAAACAGGAAGTATGGACGCTTGAGCTGAAAGTCAAAAGAGAGCCAGATCCCTAAAACAGCACCGTTTAGAAGCCCGGTTTTTACTGTAAGATGTGTCTTTAGCTTCTCGTTTTTGCTCATAAAATTTAGCGGTTGAGATGATGTTTCAAGCGGTTGCTAGGGCGTTTCTTCTGTCATCAATGACACCAGTTTGCCGTTGTGTTACTTCGGGTGTCAGGCGTTACTGCATGAAGAATCCAACTAAACTTCGCGTTTCTGAAGCTTTTTTAGATGCTCAAGTGGGAGAAAATGTCCGAATTCAGGTAAAACTAATGCATTACTAACATATTTGTAAGATATCTGGTGTTAACTAGTTAAGAAGAACTGCAATCATAAAGCTAGTCATCATTCTGTGGCTAGAACTGTTGAAGCATGTGCTTTACCTTTATTTATACACTCTTATTGAATTAAATTAGTGACATATGCTTGACTGTTTTGTGTTTTAGGGATGGGTTCGCTCCTTTCGACCCCAGAAAAACAATCTTTTCCTGCATGTGAACGATGGAAGCTCTCTGAGGTCCCTACAGGTTATCGCTCCAGCAGGGATGAATGATCCGTAAGCACTCCCAGTTGTTTTTGCCCAAACATCTGTCATGATGAATCCGATGCGTTTGAGTCTGAGGCATGTTCCGCTCGGCTGAAGGTCGCTCTCCTTCGGCTGTGCCGTTGAAGTCAAAGGGATCCTGAAGAAAAGTCCCCACTCCAAGCAGCCGGTCGAGCTGGAAGCCGAACAGATCCGGGTCATCGGAGAATGCAACCCAGTGGTAGGAAGTGTTGAGGAGCTCAGTACTATTCCACAGTAATAAGAATCATGAATAAAACTAGGAGGATTGGCTCTCGTCTTTTAGGATTTCCCCTTTAAAATCAAAGAGCGCCACAGCCTTGAGTACATCCGCCAGTTTCTTCACCTCAGGTGTCGAACAAATGCCTTCAGCTCTCTTCTGAGGATACGAAGTGAGGCCACCGCCGCTGTCCATTCTTATTTTAAGGTGAGAACTTTCTTTTTACAACTTACAGCAACAGTTTATTGCTTTATACCTTTTATTCCTTTTTTTTCTTTTCTTCAGAACAATGGTTTTTTACTGATTCACACTCCAACTATCACCTCTAATGACTGTGAAGGAGCAGGAGAGCTCTTCCAGGTGGAGGTAGGTCAATGAATTTCCTGGTTTTGTGTCAGCGGGAGTCCCAGTGACTCCTTAAGTTGGCCTGACTCTCTCCACAGCCGCCAGGCACGACGTTTGCAAATGAAGGGAGTTTTTTTTCTGTGCCGGTGTACCTGACTGTATCAGGACAGCTGCATTTAGAGGTCATGTCAGGGTGAGATCAACTTTTTCAGTTAAAATACATTTGAATGTTTTCAAAGTGATTTTTTTTTTACATTTTTTATTTAACTCATTTTTCTGGATGTTTTTATCTTTGCAGAGCGTTTCCTAGAGTTTACACGTTTGGGCCGACTTTCCGGGCAGAAAACTCACAGAGCCGACGTCACCTGGCAGAGTTCTTCATGGTGGAGGCGGAAATCTCCTTCACAGAATCAATCGAGGATCTAACCAAGGTGTGGAACAGCACTCTCGCACAGACCTAATCTCAATTCAGTTTTATTTATAACGGCCACCTACCTTAAATGTGCTCAAATAATCGTATGGCAGCTTGAAGTATGAAATGAATCAAATGAATTCATTTATGCATTTGACCAATCGGATGGAGGCCTTAACGTTGTTGATCAGTTGGATGGAGCTCTTTCATGTTAGATGTCCACCTCCTATGTAGACGAGGGCCATTTGTAGTTTAATAAAGTTATGTTGACTCTTATCTAAACTAAACTGTTGCAGTGAAATGGAATTGATGTCTTTGGTTGTTTTGCCATTTGTTCATGTGTCGCAAGTTATATCGTCACCGCAATATTGATCACTAATATCGCATATTGTGAGTTTTCCTCATATTCAAGATTCAAGAACAACTTTATTAATCCCTGAAGGGAAATTTAGTTGCAGTAGCAGCACTAAGGAAATAGGGGGGGGGGGCAAACACAGACACAAAATATACAGGGAGTAAAAAGGACAAAAATTGGATAAAATACAATTAGAAAAGTGTAGTCTGTGACTAGAATTTTCATGTACATTCGAGTCTGCCAGATGAGTTGTGGAGTCTAATGGCTGATGGCAGGAATGACTTCCTGTATCGTTCTCTGGCACAGCGAGGGTGTATGAATCTACCGCTGAAACTGCTTCTTGTTGTCCACCTCCCTGAAGAGGGGATGGGAGGGATTGTCCATGATGGTCCCCAGTTTAGCCAGTAGTCTGTCCCCAACCACCTCTTCCAGCTTGGCAGGCTTGAAGCCAATGACAGACCCTGCTTTCCTAATGAGTTTGTTCAGTCTGTTGGCGTCCTTTGCTTTGATGCCAGCACCCCAGCATACTGCAGCAAAGAAGATGGTGCTCGCCATGACAGACTGGTAGAACGTGTAGAGCATCCTGCTGCAAACATTGAAGGACCTGAGTCTCCTCAGGAGGTAAAGTCTGCTCGTGCCCTTCTTGTAGACGGCCTCAGTGTTTGTGGACCAGTCCAGTTTATCGTCTAGATCAGAGGTCGGGAACCCATGGCTCGCGAGCCACATATGGCTCTTTTGATGGTCACGTATGGCTCGCAGACAAATCTTTATTTATACCATTTTTTTTTTTCATTAGACCAGTCCTTCTCGTGCGCGATGCGATGCCAGAGGGGCGCGCAGTAGTAGCGGTGCTTGGAGAGAAAAATCTGCGCCATTATCAGTTTACTATTATCTACTATTTCACAGAGTTTATTCCAGCAGGAAACCTATTAATTGCCGTGCCTAAACCTGCGCGCTCCCGTCTCTGAGAAAGAGCGCGCAGATACGGGGACGGGATGTGAGGAAGAAAGCAGAGGGTGGGGGTGCCCCCCACCCTCTGCTTTCTTCCTCACAGGCAGCAGGTGAATCCTGCAGGGATTGTAAAAACGTAAAACACGCTGTACGTCATTCACTGCAGTGTGAGTTTGTCTCCACCTCTGCATGTGAGTCTTTGTCACATCTCCAGAACATTCAGACCTACGATCACGTTTAAAGTCTCAATGCCTGCATGAAGCAGAAACTCAACACGTAAACCAGACTAGACCATCAGCAAAACTACCACGAGAAATACTCATCATTTATTAGCAACAGCATAACGATGTTATTAAAAAGAATCCACAGACTTATTGTACTTTAAAAATGTTGAAATTCCATCAAATGCTCACATTCACTTGTATATTTAGTTTTAAACATATTGTTGCGGACTGAGTTGGGTCCGCTGTTGGGACGCGTTAAAAGTTCTGGAGTTCAGCAAACGCATCAAGCAGAGATCTGATTGGTTCTCAGTTCTGTCGCTCAGCCTGTTGTTGGGTAGTTTGGACCAATGGGGTTCAGCTATGGGCCGAATAAGGGAAATGGGAGGACTGGAGCGGGAGGGAGGAATATTAAGCTGGGAGAAGCGCTCTCGTGTCAGCGGGACAGATTGAGGAGTTACTGTATTAATTTTACGGCGTTTGCTGCGGTCTGCAGTAACCAGAATAAAGAACCTTAAAAGATGTTAAGTCTCCGTGCCTCAGTGTGGGACAGGGACGCTACATTATTGTATGGCTCTTTCTAAATTACATTTAAAAATATGTGGCGTTTATGGCTCTCTCGGCCAAAAAGGTTCCCGACCCCTGGTCTAGATGTACTCCCAGGAACTTGTAGGACGAGACAACTTCCACATCCGTCCCACCGATACAGACTGGGGGGGGCGAAGACTTTCTCCTGGTAAAGTCTATCACCATCTCTTTAGTCTTGGCCTTTAGTCTTTAGCTGCAGGTAATTTTCCCCAGACCACCTGACGAAGCGCTCCACGAGGCTCCTGTACTCCTCCTCCCTTCCATCTTTCACACACCCGACTACAGCTGTGTCATCAGAGTACTTCTGGAGGTGACAGAGCTCAGAGTGGTACTGGAAGTCAGCTGTGTATGTGGTGAATAAGAAGGGGGACAGCACGGTTCCCTGAGGGGCTCCAGTGTTGCTTATCAGGGTGTCAGACACACAGCTCTGCAGTCTCACAAACTGAGGTCGACCTGTCAGGTAGTAGGTATCATGCAGCTCTAGATATAAAATACAATAGCTGATTGCTAAACTAAACTAAACAGACTAGGCTAAACTGGGCATCGCGCTCTGACCCTCCATGCTAGGAAAAACTCCTGGAAAAAAAAAGAAGAGGAAACCTCAGGGGTGCCCACATAAAGGAGGGATCCACCCCCAGGACAGACAGGCAATGTACCAGAACCCTTAGAGAAGAATGAACTTATTTAACCCTACAACTACATGTTTAAATAAATGGGTTTTATCCAGATGGGACAGCTGGGGGCGCAAGATGAGCCAGAGGCAAGGTCCACAGCCAAGTGTAGGAGCACAGAGAAACCATCTGGAATCTGAAAATGAATCGGGGAGTGGGAAAGAAGGACAATTCATAAAGTGCACTGCACCACACTGGCATGGAGAACTCTGTTGTACATTCTTCCTTTGTGTGTATATGTTATGCCCCCTTCTCAATCTAGGGGCACCGAGGCGGCATAACATAAAAAAAAGTAACGTTTTGGTTACTGAATTTAAATTAACACACACCAAACAAATGTCTCCATAAAAATATAACAGATTTATTTACAAAGAAATAAAAAAAACCAACAACCAACAACAACAACTAAAAGTGAAGCAAAAAGGCTTCAGGGTGAACCCAGGCCAAAATAACAAACGAAACCGCACCTAACTGAAACATGTAATCTTACCTGGAAATGAAAGAAAAGGGAAATCAATGACAAAACACTAACCTTCCTAGACTAACAAAACCAGGAGAAAACATGTACTAAAGAAAATGGCAGTTTTCACTTAACATGACTACAAACCAAAAGACTAAACAGAGTGGGCACAAACTAAACTACTTAGAAACTAATACAAAATACTAAAGTGCAACACACAACTAAACAGGTGGTGAAGTACAAAACAAAATGGAGAAGAGGGCCAAGCTGCAATGGCCACTGGTTGCAGCCAAACTCCCTTCTCATCGTCTGGAGGTCCCAGTTGTGCTTTTAAGGATGCCTCCACCAGCTCTGCTCCAATTGGAGGCCACACACTTTTCAGCACACCTGAAAATAATCACAGACATACAAACAAAGATCCACAAAAACACAGAGGTCCCACTCTGATACAGAAATATAGAAAACACAGAACAAATACGGGTTAAATACAAATACAAATACAAAAGCCCTGTGGTACACCTCAGGCTGAGGTGTACCACAGGGCTCTGTGCTGGAGCCTGTTTTTTCCAGGTCCTGCTTTAATCCATTGAGTAACACTATTGGGTGTTACGCAGCATTATTTTATGCTGATGACCTTCAGCACGTCCTTTAGAGCAGGGGTGGCGCTCTGTTTACCCCAATGCTGCTGTGGTCATTGCAGACAGTGGGGTTCTGCTTTGAATCCAACGTGGATCTACCTTCACTCTTTCGTTACATTGTCAGCGGTTACATATGGTTTCAACAAATCTCATTTCTCCTCTTCCTCATTCAACTCAACTGCATCTACTTCGGTATTGTTTAAAAAAAAAAAACACTGGCACATCCACATGCATTCCAGGTTTGTATTGGAGCATTGTCATGTATAAAGTAAAATGTTTTGTTAAAAAAAAAAATGCTGTTGCATATTGAGGAAATAAAACACTTTATGTTTTTAATTTGTTATTTATTTATTTTTCTCATAGTATCGATAAGAGTATCATTCAAATACCGAATCGATAAGCAGTATCAATAAGAGTAGTAGTACCGTTAAACCTTAACGATACCCATCCCTAGTCTTTAAATCTGTGTAACGATGAAACCTTGCCTGTCCTTTAGGTCATGGGGGAGCTGTTCAGGTCAGTCACAGAGTCTGTGCTGGCTCACTGTGAGGAGGATGTGGATTTGTTTCACAAATACGTGGCTCCTGGACACAGGGTGAGTCCTGAAGGACACTCGTACGCTCAACCTCGGCTCCTTCCAGGGAGCAGCTGCATCTGACTTCACCATTATCTTAGCTTACATATTTCTGTCCCCCTGCACCTGAAGGACAGCGTGGACGATATGCTGAGGAAGAGCTTTCCTGTGTGAGTTTTGCTTGTACGAACACATAAATCAAAGACGAAGAGAGCCGAATGTTCAAGGTCTTGAATGTTGTGTTCTTTTAGGATAACCTACACTGAAGCCATTGACATCCTGAAGCGCAGTTCAGAAACTTTTACCTTCCCCACCGATGTACGTTTTTTTTTTTTTTCTTCTTTCCTTAACATCCGATGCGTTTCTGCTGCAAGCCTTTTCCCTCCACAGATGTCCACGTTGACCTTGGCTCTTCTTCTCCTCAGTGGGGTTGCGACCTGATGACAGAACACGAGAAATTCCTGGTGAAACATTGCGGCAACATTCCAGTGTTTGTCACTGATTACCCCTATGACCTGAAGCCCTTTTATGCAAGAGACAACCAGGACCATCCCAAGCATACAGTAAGACGGTGGTTACACTGTCGAGGCGCCGCAGATTCAAAATCAATGATTTAACGGCTCATTTCCGCCCTCGTGGTGCCAGGTGGGTCATTGCAGGGGATTTGCATAACAGAGGTTGTTTGTGTGCAGGCAGCTGCAGTGGACCTCCTCGTGCCAGGAGTCGGAGAGCTCTGCGGGGGCTCGCTCAGAGAGGAGAGGCTGAATCTGCTGAGGTCTCGGCTGGGAGAGTAAGAATGCACACTGCAGGGGATGTGGGAAGGCCGCTGCACCCGCACCGCTGCTGGCACCGGCAGCACTCGGGCTTTGGATGGGAATTTTATCAGGCTTTCAGGGGGAAAAAATGCATTTATGGATTTATGGTCCTTTAGTTTTCCAAAATAGATTCTACAGGTAAATGTTTTGAGTAAAAAAAACATTTAGTACACTGCAAAAACTGAATCTTCAGAAAATAAAAAGACCCTTGTTTCAAGAAAAAAATGTCTTGCAAGAAAAATAATCTTATAAAGAAAGTTTTTCAATACTTTAACTCCTTGACCCCTCAATTTATTTCCAGCTATAAAAAAAACATTTGAAGTTATTCATTCCTAGCTGATTCGAAATTAAGGTAATTTTGGAGCTGAAGTGGTTTGATGCATATTTGCATCAATAGGGGGGTAAAGAAAACATGTCTTGGTGACTAGAATTGTTTTCTTAAATAAGGGTTATTGGTAAGACCATTTTTTTGTTACCCCATTGGCAGATTTATTTTGCTTATTTAAAGAAAATCTGCCAAACGAGTAAGAATTTTTGACTTATTTGAAGGGGCAGTTTCTGTGTTAAAATAATTGTATATATATATGTTTGAAATGGGAACATTAACTTACAGCATATATTTGCATTAGATAAGGGGTCAAATGGGTTTTTTGAAAAACGCTAAGAAAATAAGTTGTTATTCATCCTCTAAAAACAGAAGAACGATGTGTTTACAAAAGACGTCTTGATGTGTTTTTGCAAATTCTCGACTAATCTTTATTACAGAAGTACTTGGAGTAACTAGTATCTTGGTTTATATGATCCTACTGCAAGGAAACAATATATTTATATTGTGTCCTATACTTTGTTCACAAAGAAAATGTTGAAGGTTGTATGTTTATGTAAAAAAAAAAAAGTGCCACACTTTATTAGCATTTGTCCTTAGATAATTGTATTTATCTTTTTAGGTGTGGTTTAGAAGACACCTACAGCTGGTAAGAAAATGTCTACATAAATTTAATTATAGCAATAATATGGAATATGGAACCAACCTAGATGAATGAGAGTCTTCATAGACATATACCAAGAATTATTTCTTTATGATTTTCTTTTTTTTTTTTAATGGATTTGCAGGTATCTGGACTTGAGACGGTTTGGCTCGGTTCCTCACGGTGGCTTCGGATTGGGATTTGAGAGATATTTACAGTGCATTCTTGGTGTCGACAACATCAAGGATGTTATCCCTTTTCCGAGATTTTCCCATTCTTGTCTGCTTTAAAATAAAAATATTCAAATAAAAAGGTTTGAGGCTTTCATTTATTTTATTCTGTGAAATTTAATTTAAAAAATATATACTGGTTAGTTGGATGCAACATTTTATTAAAATCAGCTGAAGGCACTACATAAGGTTAATTTTGAAGGGTATTTGGTGACATTTTTAATTAAGGAATCGTCTATTTGGAAGAACATCCTGCAGAACCAGACTTGGTGGGAGTGATCATCTTCCATGACACTTTAGAAGACAGAAAAGAAAGAAGTGCTGGAAGACGTACTAAAAGATAAATGTAAGATGTTAAAAAGATTACCCGCGTATTCAATGTGTAGGTCTTATTCGCACCACCAGGTGGTGCTGTTTCCCATATTCAATGAAATTGCCAAGCTAATAGTTTTTAATTAGCTTTGCTAAATTAGTTTATTTTACCTTAATTTAAAGCGCAAATAATAAACAGATGTTGAATTTATAATGGTTAGTTATTATAGTACCCATGTATGTACTTCTTTTTTATTTCGAATTAATTTTGTAAAGGGGTTTAAACGAAATTGGGACGTTAAAGCTTTCGTGGCGCGTGCGTTTTTTGTTAACATAGGAGGGAGTTAGCTTAGTCGTCGTCGTCGTTTTGCAGCAAGCTGTTCTTCCATCCTGTTCATCCCAGCAGCCCATCCCTCCCTCTGTGGGCGTGGTGTGAATTGGGAAAACAAACTGCAGACGCTCTTTGGTACTTCCTCACGCCGCATCAGTGAAGTTTCTCCGCCGTACTTTCCTCTGCCGCACAGTCGCAGAGCGTGCCGAGACACCCAGCACCGACCCGGTAAGCGGAGGGGTTGCGTCTCCGGCCCGCCGGCACGGGTCCTGACCGCCATCCAATGGGGGGAGCGGGCTGCAGCAGTGAGAGCCGAGCGCCGACAGCAGCGTGAGCGGGCGGGCCCTCGGGAGCCGTCATGTTCTGCTGGTGACGGGTTTTCTTTTTCTTTTTCTTTTTTTTTTTCGTTTTTGAGCGAAATAAGCAGCAGACATGAGCGGCGGGGAGATCATCTTCCAAGGCTGGCTCCGAAAATCCCCCCCGGAGAAGAAACTCCGAAGATACGTAAGTAAAAAGTTTGCCCCGCTTTTCTTTGGGTTTTCTCCTTTTTTTTTTTTTCTTCTGGTTGCACCAACCGTCAGCTTTGAGGTCCGGTTGCAGCAGGTGCAGCATCTCTTCTGCGCAACTGCAAACAAACATTTGTGAACTAGAAGGTCACCCACGGGGGGTGTGTGTGTGTGTGGGTGGGGGGTGGGGGGTAATAAGCCTGTGTAATACCTGACAGCTGCTGCAGATTTGGACTAAACAGCCCCTCAAACTGTCATTTGGCCCCATCCTGGTATGATGAGGTCATGTCTAATCAGGCGTGATGCTGCTGGTTTTCAGAGCTCCACCAATGGTTGCTGCTGAGAGTTAAAGGCCCGGGCTGGAGGCTGCAGTGTTTGCATCCAGAGCTGGCCTCTTGTTGGGCCGCAGCATGGCTGCAAATCAGATAATAGGATTTATGGAGGCTGATCATGGAGGAACCATGAGACAATCTCTCTATAAATACAGCTGTCTGCTGTTTATGTTTGGTGTTGCGTTACTGGGGCTCTCCAGGTTCCTGCTGGCTGGCTCTACTATGATGTCACCCTTTTGGACGTCTTCAACCGCGGCCCACTCATCCTGTATTTTTTTTATGTTTTCCTCATTGTCCTCCACTTAGAGCTGCTCAGTGTTTACACAGCGGATCAGCGGGGGGGGGGCAACAAGAACTTTTTAAAACAACAACAGAGAAGCCGGACAAGGACGGATAAAGCTGACATTATCATCCGCACAACAACCTCAACGGAGCCAGAAAACAGTCATGAGACGGCGGGCGTCCTGTGCAGGCAGACTTGTGAAATGCGCTAATCTGTCCATTCCAAATTCCTTCCACTTCAACTCAAAAGTGTGAACAATTGGATCCATTTCAGGGCTCCAGACTGCGACCAATTGGTCGCATTTTGCGACCAAAATTTGAGAGTGTGCGACTGAATTTTACATCCAGTCGCACATGCGCGACCAGTAAATTTGCCTCCTCCACCCTACGTATTTTTTTATACATTAAACGTGGAAGGGGCACGTCAATGATCAATTAAATAATCAATGAGACGCGAGCGCACACGCACGCAGGCAGACACACACACTCGCGCACATACTCATGAAACGCGAGCACACACTCGCGTGATGTCTGTCTGTGAGGCGGCCACTGCATGTGAGAAGAATAGGGAAAGCCGCTGTGAGTGGCTAAAATGCGTGGAGGGGGAGGGGCCTAGAGATAATCGAGCGCGCGTTAACATCTGTGGGAAGGAAACGGAGACAAATATCATCACAACCTGATATGTGCGTCTGAGCTATGAGTAAGTGAACTATTGATTCGTTCTTCCAACCTGCGGCTAGTGTACCAGTGACAGAACTACAGCAGGGGTCTCAAACTCGCGGCCCGCGGGCTATTTGCAGCCCCCAAGATGATATTTTGCGGCCCCCGCCTTAATGTGGAAGTTTAATGTTACTGCAGCCCGCCAGTTTGTATGAATGACACATTTCCATTGTCGTGCACGGAACTGACCAACCAATCACAGTGGGGTTTGTCAGTGGTCCCCAACCACCGGGCCGCGGACCGATACCGGGCCGCGGGACACTTGGCACCGGGCCGCGGAGCGGTACCGGGCCGCGGGAAATTTTTGCACCGGGACGCACAGAAAGAAAAAATAATTTCCATTTTATTGTTTTTTTTTTCCGACAAAAACGTTTTATTTTGAAAAGTGACCGGATTCTCTCTGTTACATATGTCACACTTAACGCACGTCAAAGTCACGACACCAAACATCAGGTGATAAACCCCACTAAAATTAAACCCAAACAACCAAAATGAGCAAAAAAGAAACTTCTTTAGAAAGTTGCTTTGACAAGGGGAATATTATAATCACTATTGTTATTATCATTACTAAAGAGAAAATACCACCCCCGGTCCGCGGTAAACGTGCCTTGCATTGTACCGGTCCACGGTGACAAAAAGGTTGGGGACCACTGGGGTAAATGACTCTTAGGGGCGGGACAATGTCAGGGCTTGAAAGCAGGACAGCTGACAGCTCCCAGGAGTTCCTTACTTTCCTTTTTAGAACGTATCTATTCGCTCGTAATTTTCTAAATACATGCAGTCCGTGCTGAACTTTTCTCTGGGTCACACAGAACCGGAGGAAGGTTAAGTTGGAGTTGTCCTTAACATTCAATTTAGTTTTAATATTCCTCTCCCCCTTAGTGTGATCTGTGTTATTATATATTTTATGATTATTTTAATGTTTTGTAATGTATGTAGCCTTTTTTTAATGAATTGGTATTTTAAATTATTTTAATTGATCACTCAACTACAAAAACCATCAGGACACATGTCCCATAATGCAATGTTTTGTAGTCTGTAGGGCAGCTTTCAGTCAGTGCAGTTTCCAGCTGTGTCCGGGTAGGTTTGCCCCTTGCTCCCACCCCTTTCTCGCGATATTTTTGTGATGATTGACAGTTGATGTTGGAGCAAAAACAAAAATATGTCTCACACCAGGTGATCTGTGCAGCGTTGGGTTCACCTGGGTGATCTCAAACACGCTTATTGTGCATCTTGGCTGCACATATTTGGTGTCACAAAGATAAATTTCCATCCATTTTCTTTACTATTTGTACTGTCATGACAGCAATGTTGCTGTCAGTTTACCTTGTTTTTGCATCTTCAAAGGTGCAGAATAAAATGTGACACTGAATTTGAAACAGCACATTGTAATTTCTGCATCTATTATTAAGGTATTTATTAGTGATACAGTGGAAATTAGTAGATTTGGTTAGCATGTTGGTTTACGGTATGCGCCCCTAAATTTTCTGGTTGTGCCCCTAAAATTTTCAGTTAGGGGCCACTGTGCTCCTAGTGAAAAATGTTAGTCTGGAGCCCTGCATTTACTCAGCAGGATCGCTGTCATCTGACAACCTTAAAGACCCACTCTGATGAAAATGGTCTTTTTTGGTGTTTTTAACGGGTTTTTCTGAGGACGGAGGACATGTTTTAAGAAAAATTAAGCTCAAAATTCGCATTTCTGAGTGTTTCTGTGTTCAAACATTTCTGAATCAGGAGAAATGAAATGAAAAAATGCCTTTTGAAAAAAGGTGGCATTTGTGACGTAGAAAATCCACTGGGCTCCCTGCTTTACTCCATTCTGATGCATCGGCTTGTAGACGACTACATCCATATTCTGTGTTTTCTGCCCTATAAGGTGCACTTAAAAGCCTTCTTTCTTTAAAAAAAAAAAAAAACAGTAGTGCAGCTTATATATGAAGAAATTCTGGTTGTTAGTGATGAAGAGATTTTAAGAGGTACCCAGCTCTCTGTCATAATGTCAGTCATTTTTTTTTTTTTTTTTTTTTACAAGTTCCAAACATGGTTGGGTGTTATTGTAAATATGCTAACGCGGCTAATGTGGTCAGCGGTGTCAGACTGTTTTTTTTTTTTTTTTTTTACAGGCTACCAATGAGAATTAACGTTAACATAGTCACAATAACTCAGAAATGCAATTTTAAGCTTAATTTACTTTATACATGCCCTTCATTATTAGAAAAATGCCACACGCACACGTTAAAAACATGATTTTCATCCTACTGGGTCTTTAAAAACATGAAGTATTTGTTTCAAAGGAGAAGAAGCAAGGCAGTGCTACGAGCTGAAAGAGATTTGGAGTTTCCATTTCAAAGTGATCACCTTTTAGTTCGGTGCAGCTTATATTTGACATAAGTTTGAAAACAGACCAATCATTGACGGTGCGTCTTATATTCCTGGGTGCTCTATAGTGCATAGAATACGGTGGGTCTTTGTTTTCCTCGTCTGAGCTGGCATTTGGCTCAAAACTGCACGGCTGGACAGCTCCAGTCATGCTCTCCATCTTTGTTGCCCCTGTATTGTTAGGTTGAAGGTGGGAGGGGCTGTAAGCTAGTGGGAGTGAATGTAAACAGAGGGGGGGTCTGCACCAATAGTCCTGCTTACAACTCAGGCAGATTTCTAATGCAGTGTTTTTCAACCTTTTTTGAGCCACGGCACACTTTAGCCTTGACAAAAATCCCGCGGCACACCAGCATCCCAAAAAAAAAAAAAAATAGCAAAAACTCAGTCTGCATTGATCGACAGCCGCCCCCCGCCCTCCGGAATCTCACGGGCATTTTCATGATAATTGTGGCAGAAAAAGCTGGAAGTTGCAGCTGTTTTTTCTAAAAGTTGTATTAAAAGTTAAGTTAAAAGATTCAAAAACTGTTTGATGTGTGTTCCTTGTTTAAAGACGTTAAGAGGAGAGGCTCATTGTGCGCTAAGACAGTCGTTCTAACCCAATGCATCATGGCAGGTGTACTGCCGTAAATCCGCTGACCGCAGAAAGACCAGCTTCTCTGAGCTTCATTGTTTTGTTCACTTGTTCCACGGTCTGACACCGGATTCTGTGGAAAGCTACACCGCTAAAGACGAGCTTCAGCTGGTATTTTTGTTAGAACTGAGAGACTTTTTGAGTTAAATCTAAACAAGGAAGTTAAGACTTTAACCACTTCTGATTGGTCAGACTGATGACATGTGATTCAGCCTTCAAGAATGATTGGTGGAGACAGTTAAAGGGGCGGGACTGGTATAGCTAACAGGTATAGCTGCAGCTAAATCGCTGTATCTTCATTCTTATCAAAATGTATTTAATAGAATCAAATAAACACAAAGAAAAAATAATTTTATGATCTTTTATATTCCTAACTACTCAGTGTTTTATCAGGGGCCTGTTTGGATGAACAAAGAGCTGATTTCCTGGAGATGGGAAATGTTGTTAGATCAGTTAATGAGGGCAATTTCCCACGGCACACTTGACCATCTCCCACGGCACACTAGTGTGCCGCGGCACACTGGTTGAAAAACACTGTTCTAATGAACTACAGAAACTATGTCCATTGATATGACTATTGTTGTAAATACTGGGCTATATGGCTAAAATTGAATTGAATATGTCTGAGACAATGACATGGGTTTTGGCTAAAAACAGCATAAATGTATTTAAAAAAAAAAACCTGGGGAACGCTTTTACAGTAGATCAAAACTGGAGCACTCCCCTATCCATGTTTAATCATTCTGCAGGTGAAGGATGCTTTAAATCCACTCGTAGATTATTTAGACGTTTTAATGACAGCTCTCCCTGTCAATAAACGACCGCCGTCCTCTGTCCGGAAGAGGCCGGTTCTCGTCAATCTTTAAGTTGTGACATACTAGCAAAGCAAAGGTTAGCCCCTTGCGGGTGATGCTAAACTCCACTCAGAGATAAAAAAAAAAAAAATAAAAAAAAACTGTTGCATTTCCTGCATGATATTCATGCAAATTGTATGCAAACCAGGACAGGAAGAAAAGAAAAAAAAAAGCCCGGATGCAGACGATGGCGAGGACAGACTGCATTCACTGTAACCGGCGTGCCCAGACCGTGTTGTGTGTTTACTAATTGTTTACAAATGCGATTAAGTCTCGGCGGTGACTCACTGACTCTACAACAGCTCCTTTTTTTTGCTGCACAAACACATGATGAGAATACGCATGCTGTGCCCCCCCCCATCCTCTCCATTCCTCAAGCATGTGACAACAGCACCGCAGACAGCTTAAGTCAATTTTCACATACATTTGCACAAAATAAGGAAAACAGTTGGAGTTTATCTCCTTGTGGAGGAGGGCTGGGGTTCCAGAGGTGGGAGGGGAGGGAGGTGTTGCTTTTTTTGAACAATGTCCAGAGAAAGGCAGAGGAACGTGAAAACAAGCGGCGGTTGACTCCACCGCGGTTCACTCGGGGTCGATTGACGGGATTCCACCTTATCTGCAGCCCCTCCCCCCCCGCCAGCCATCATTAGCGCCCATCTTTCTGGCGTTCCTATTAACGCCGCCGTGCGGTAAACAAGTCCAGGGCGCTGAATGCCGCCTGTTGTGTCTCGCACAGCGCAAACATGCCTGTTCAAATGCAGCAAGACATGACACATTCCAGGCCGATCATATCACAGAGGTGATGTCTGCTGCTGCTCCTCGCTTACCGTTTCTCATGGTTGGTCCCCGGTGGAGGGGACTGGGTTGGTCCCTTTTTTTTTTTGTTTTTTGTTTTTTAGCAGCCCGAGACCCACTGTCAGCTGCCGGCGGGGCTGTTGTTTTGCAGAGGGGCTTTGGGAAGTCCTTGCCCTCAGAGGTCAACTCTGAGCGCCTCCCAGTTCCTGCTTTGACAGACACCCAGCGCTCACACAGGCTTTTTCCTTGTTCCATTTCATCTGTGGGGCCTGTCCCCAATAGCTACAAAAAAGATGGACGGGGGGGTATGTTCCCTTCACTTAAACGGACCCTTGTGGGGCTGCAGCCCATAACCAGTCGCTGTCAGTTCCAATTTTCTTTGAACGTCGTCTTTCAACGTTTGTTAGCGGTTGATCGTTTCGGCAGCGCCAAAATTCTCGATTTCTTTTTCTCCACACAGAGAACCTTTGTCACAATTTCCCGCCCTTTGCCATGAATTCCTGAGTTTGGCATGTGGGCTTTTGCTCCAAAGCGTAATTATTTCAGCACTCGCAGATGCCAAACTTCCTCTGGATGGTACCTTCAGGAAGTGTTTTGGACAGAGGTCCCATAACAAGGAAAGAAATCAAATTGGGCTGTGACTGTATAAATGTGTTTCCATCTATCAAGACTTTATCAGCGGAGCTAAAAATAGTCTGGTTCCTCAGGAAATTAGATCTGATAGAATTTTTTTTTTTCTTTTCACTCGTGATTTGGATGAATGGTGCCAATCTTTTTGCTTATTTGCTAAACTAATACTGGGGTTATGACTTAGTTTGATAGATCTAATAAAAAAAAAACAAGTAACAACAGCGTGACTGAGTTGTTTTGGATTTTTTTTTTTTAAATAAAAACATATCAAGAAAGGAAAATGGTTTTCCGGTAGGATAATTAAAGTTTTCTTTTTTTTTTTTTTTTTTTTGCATTAACTTCCTGTTTGAAGCCTGTTTAAAAACGAAAGTAGCTGGAGTTAGGTCAGTTCACCAGGTTACTTCCAGGCAGTTTGTTAACCAAACAAGTCAGTTCACATTCAGTTCTATGTAAAGCAGCTTATCTCTGAAATGTTTGCAGACAGGTTTTAAAAAACTATTTTACCCGTGTGGTTAGATGAAATAGTCAAAGTCAATGTGAGACCACAAAGTGGAATTTTGATTGACAGGTTGAATCCACTGTCCCGCCTTTTTTGCACTTGTTTGAAGAAGGGTTACATTGAGTGACTCTGTGGGCTTTAAACTTTTAACACCAAATTTCTTACCTCCAGTGTTTACTTTCTTTTCACTACGCTAACTCTTCAACCGTTGATGCAATTCATGTAATTCTAGGTGATTCTGCAGTGTAGAAAAGCAGCCTTGTGTTGACATGCAACACTGTACAGCAGTGAAAAGCTTCTGCAATCGATTACGTAACACGTTACCAATGTAAAGGGTTGCAAAACGGTGCAAATTTACCTAGAAAATTTAGGAGTCATCAGAGACATCTCGGATGTTGAAGGGTTAAATCAGGCTAATACAAACTAATGGGTGTCATCACACACTGATGCCGTTGTTCTCAATCGGGAAAGGGTCACAAATAAGAGCAAAAGCCACTTTTTCATACATAACCTAAAAAAAAAAACCGACTTGGAAAGCCAAGTATCTAAAGTTTTTACATTGACGGTTAAAAAAATGAGTATCTACCAGATTGTTACGTTTTTAAATTTCAAATGGAAATGAATGCAAACATTTAAGAAGAAAAAAATCATACTTGTTTATTTATATCGTTTGTTTGTTTGTTTAAGATGGGGACTGCATATATTAGTGTAATAGTTAAATATACAAATATGAAAGATTATAGCCTTATAAGCTGATTTCCATCTTTAGTCCCTATAATGTTAGCATGTTTTTTTTTACATTCAGACTTAAAGACCTGCTCTGAACATCACTATTATAAATAATGTAATATGATTAAAAAACATCTTTTAATTGATGTTTTGCTATTTTTAGACAAAATAAAAAAAAATCTGGCGTTTTCTTGGACAGTTTCTGCAGAAGTAATCCATTAATCCACGTTCGCACCGAATGGAATTTGCGTGGCGTCCAGTTTGAATTGATCTGTGCCCCAATTTAAGCGTCGGGTACTGCACGTTGGTCAGGAAGGAGTGCAGTTTGAGCAACGTAGCGCAGTTAGACTTTGGTGAGGACGACGCGTCTCAACTTTTGGCACGTGACATGTTCACTGGCACGATCAGTGGGTGGAGTTCAACCTAACCTAACCTAACAGAATTTGATAGTTCTCCTCCTTAGCTTTAGGAAATTGTTCTTATTTTAAATGAAGAACAATAAATGGTCTTCCAGTTTTATTCGTACTTTTATATCCCCCCCCCCCCCTTGAGCTATTGGATGACAGCAAGTCGTCAAACTGGGTCACAGAGTTGAAATCCGGAGAACGCGGCCGTCATTCAGATGCGTGGTGAAGCTCATCGTACCGGGAGAGTCTCTGATGATGTCATGAATCCAGACACGGACACGCGATTACTGATGCTTCTGTAGAGCATCATCCGTGTCTTCCGTGCGTGGTACATGAGATATAATGATCACCCCACCCCCCCCCCCTTCCTGTCACTCATATCTGAAATCTCACAGCAATTTGGATAAAGAACTTCTCAGAAATACAATTTTAAGCTTAATTTTCTTTATACATGTCCTTCATTGTCAGAAAAATGCCACAAGAACATGTTAAAAACTCGATTTTCAGCTTTTATGGGTCTTTAAAAACATGATGTATTTGTTTCAATTAAGTCTAAACAAAGCAAGGCAGTGCTATAAGCTGCATCATGAGAATGTTCAACTATTAGTTCATTTTCTTAAAGAGATTTGGACTTTCCCTATCGAAGTGATCAGACTTAAGTGACACTTGTGGTTAAAACATGCATCAGATAGCATCTAAAACTCTGGTATTTGTCTTGATAGTGTGACAGAAATAGCTTTAAATATTCAAAAGAAAAAAAAGGCTGAAAAACATGTTTCTTGTTTTCCTGAGAAGTGCATTACTGTTGTAGGAGTTGGAAATGTGGAACGTAAGAACCTCTTGCCTGTGGTTGTGCACGTGGTGGCGGCGTTCAAAATGAAAACAGCTATGAGCATACGTGTTTTTTTTCTGCATCTCAGATAGAAAAAAAAAAAAAAAAGATCACAAAAGCTGATAAAACAGAAACCAGTCTTTCTATATTTACACATTAGTGCAGCTGTAAAATCCACACAAATATTTTCTTTGCTTAGTCTTTCAAGTTCTTAACATGAAAACTTTTCTGCTTGATGTGCACAAGTCTGCAGATGTTTTGTTTGTCTGAGGGTTTGAAAACCGATGGGTTATTCTAGTTTTTCTCTTAGGGAAGTAACTTTTTTTTTTTTAATGCTCAGTTTTGGGTAAAATGAAACTTGCGTGTTAATGTCTGGGTTTGTGATTTAAAAATAGAAAAATTCTTGTTCCTTCTACATAAACAGTGTAGTTTTAACCTCATTAATTCAATAACTACCTTAATATTCTCATTTTAAAGTTCGATTATTTTGTCACTTTTTAAATTGTCTGACATATTTTGCTCTCTAAGTTGCAGAAAACCCTTTTTTACTTCAGTTGACATGACGTAGAGAGCTTGTCGTTCAGGATCTAGTGCTGAAGCTACCAATGACGCAGTCATCATGACCAACTCAACAAATAATGTCCTACATTTTTGAGCAATGAACCCAAACAACCAGACATTAAATGATACTCTAACCGTAACATAATTGTGGTCTTCCACCGTAGAGTTTCACTTAACATGTGGGAACGGACGGTTTTTTATTTGACTGTTCCTAAAGTTTGCATGTTAAGCTGACGGTTGCTCTGGGCTTGTTTGCAAACGCCCCACAGCCAAAAAAATAATGATGCAGTGATGAGGTCCCAGGATCAGACTTCTCCCAAAAATGTAAAAGTTTCTGCTTTTCAGTTTTAGATTGGATTAGTCTATGCCTCCTTACAAATCAGTGTCTTGCCTTCAGAAAGGCACAGATTCTTCTAGGTAAATTTGAATCCAGTTTTTGAAGGAATTCGTCTGGTAGGTTGATCCAAACACCACGGAGAACTTCCCATAGATCTTCTGTGGATGTTGATGATGTGGCGATGACCATGCCATCACCTCTAGAACTTTTTGTTCTTCTTCACACTGAAGATAGCTCTCCTAAGACCCACTCTGATGAAAATACTGTTTCCCTTTTTTTTTGTGTTTTTTTAACGAGTTTGTGACATTTTCTGATAAGTGAGAAAGTATATTAAGAAATTACACTTTAAATTGTTTTTCTGAATTTTTTTTATACAAATAGCTTTGAATCAGGAGCAGATGAAAAATTGCCCTTTTGAAAAAGAGCTTATTTGTGACAAAAAATGCCTCGTGCTCCGCTCTGTTCTGATGCTCCCACTTGTAGACGACTAGATCCCTGAACGTCTTCATTTTCCTCGTCTGAGCTGGCATCTGGCTCAAAGCTCTACGGCTGCATATTTCCAATATTGCTTAGCTTTTTTGTTGCACCGGTAATGTTAAGTTGGGGGGTGAGGGGCTGTAAGCTAGTGGGAGAACATGTAAACAAATGGCTCAGTTATTGCTCTGCACCAATAGTCCTGCCCACAACTAATAGGCACATTTCTAAAGAACTACATGCGCTCTGCAGAAACTGTCCTGGAAAACGACACAGGTTTTTTTTTTTTTTAATTTTGTCTGAAAACAGCATAATCATAATTAAAAGACCACTGGGAACACTTTGAAAATAGATCAAAAGATGATTAAAGGCGAACTTTTACGAGTTTTGGTGCAAATTAGGTGCAAATCTTACGCCTCCTCGTGGCATTGTATGATGGGTTAGTATCAGTTTGTGTTGTATGAGCATTGAGGGCTCTGTTACTCATGACAAATTCTCCATTTACAGAGATGTAGCCCCAAACATGCGTCACTGTTGCCTGCACTCATGTTTGTACCACTGTCCAGTCCTTCCACAAACCGTCTTCTGCTACGTCCCAATAGATTCGATTTATGCTCATCAGTCCAAAACACCAACTACGTTTTTTTTCCACACCCCAGTTCTTTTGCGTTCATGCATACTTGGGTCGATGGGCCTTGTTTTCTCGTTGGAGGGGTGACTTTTTGGCTACAACTTTTCCATAAAGACCACTTCTGATTAGAGTTCTTCTGTCTGTAAATGAGCATATTTGGTTTCTGCCAGTTTCGTAGGGTAATAAGTATGGCTTCACAATATGAGGAAAACCAGCATTTTGCGATATTAGTGATCAATATTGCGATGACGATATAACTTGCGATACATGAACAAATAGCAAAACAACAATTTCACTGCAACAGTTTAATTTAAATAAGAGTTAACCCTAGACTACACAGAAGGCTAACATCTAACATAAACGAGCTCCATCCGATTAGTCAACAACGTGAAGGTGTCCATCCGATTGGTCAAATGCATAAAGGGATTTATTTGATTAGTTAAATACTTCAAGCTGCCATAAGATTGTTTTAGCACATTTAAGATAAAATGTATTTTAATTTCCCCCCGTCTTTTGTGATATGCGTATTGCACAGCTGGATGTCGCGATAACAATACATTTGCGATAGTTTTTGTGAGTGCCTAGTAAGAAGCTTGTCTTTCATCTCCTGCTCTAAGCTTCCTTGTCTGACCACGGCGTCTACAATCTTCAGCGTTGCCCGTTTCTTTGTTCTTCTTCAAAAGAGCTTGAACAGCACATCTTGAAACCACAGTCTGTTTTGAAAATCTCTGTCTGGGGTAGATCTTGTTGATGCACACCCTTGACCTTGTTGAACTATCTTGTGTCTCGTTCCTGTTCTCAATCTCGCCATGACCTGAATCTGTCTTTCATAGTCTTACCTTGGTAAGACTTGGGCTGTTCCTCACCCCGTTTGAAGCCTCCTCCTGTTTCTGTTTCACTTCATGACTGGGTTTTAACCTGCATGGGACGTTAATGATCATTAACACCTGTTTGGTATAACCAGTTGAACGTACATATGACTATACTCCTACAAAACCCCTGACTTTCTGCATGTGTAGTGAAAAGAATAGATTCTGGGTTGAAGGGAGAAAGTATTAACACCAAATACTCATTTGATGTAGATTTTCTTTTGTTAACTCACTTTCCTTTTAGTTAATTGGTTTAAAATAAACAATTATTACGAATACTTCTTTATTTACAGCCTTTTTTCACACCTGCCTAAAACGTTTGCCCAGTTCAGTACGTCAAAGCGCTCCCTACTGGTTGAGGAAAACCAGGAGATGCTGGGATCTGATGCAGATGGCGAGGGAAGCGACACAAAGGGCTCTGATTGAAGATAATTCTTCCCGTTAGTCAAACTGTCAGAGTGAGCTAAATAAGCCCAGCCATCTACTGAAATGGAGACATGATGAGAGATTACTCATCTTCTTAATAAAGGAACTGTTCATCTGCAAATTGAGGCTGCTTACATCTGCTCTGAGCCTTTCAGAGGTTGGTTAGAGGTGAGGATGTGCCGCAGATTTTTTTTTTTTTTATAGATCATTGAAGCTGCCTAAAGTAGCTGCTAATGCCATCACACTTCTTGGATGAAGCTTTGTTTGTCATTGAATGTGCGCTCACATCTGCTGTGACCCATGAGAGCGGGCCTTGGCGCTGTTGGCAGCAATCCGGGAACCTTCCGATCCACTGGAGGGATAGGGACATTTAGGATTTCGTGTTTCTACCTTTCCTCCAGAAGAGGAGCCGGTCTGTTTGCGCTCCATGGCTGACCTCCCACTTTCTTTATTAACACACAGGATTTTATGAGCCTGTTTTGAACTTCTACACTGCAGCTGCCATCCATCGCTTCATGGTTTGACTTTACTGGAGAGTTGGAGAGATGCGATGTTGTGTTTTAGTGGCATTCTCGCGCGCCTTTTGGCTCCAAACAGCCTCAGTTTGATATTTTCAGAATGTCTTGATGTTTACACAACCGGGCACTGGAACGGTACAGAGCTGTCCCCTGGATCTCCTCCGTCAGGAGGATAGGTAAACGGGCTGGAGAGGCTCATGCAAACTGTTGGCACACTTTTGTTTGTGACCTGAGTTTTTTTTCTTGGAGATGCTCCAGAACGTCTAATGTAAACTGGGACAGCTGTCTGCTTAGCGTCTCGCATGGAGCCAAGGCAAGGAACCCTGTGTGAACTGCTCGACTTCCCGCGAAGCGTTTGTGGTTTGTTTAAGCTCATGTAAACTGTTGCCAGACAGTGAAATAAAGCGGTGACATCTGTGAGTGCAGAAAAGAAAACCGGTGGATTATTTTGGGGGTTCCGAATTTGAGTTGCGTTCTCTAACTTTAAAGTGCAGAGGCTGCAAGGCCTGGCAGTGCAGGACTGAAACGTGCTTTTATGTTGTGCAGACAGTCGGGCAATATTTGTCAACTAGCCTGATTTGCATCCTGGGCCTCCTGCTCCTGGCATGTGGTGACCCATTATTGATTAGGGCTACATAATCAGAGCTCTGTTGTCGCTGTGCTTCTGGCTTTGTCCCCAAATGTCACGTTAAGCAGAGACACTATTGTTTAGGCTCTCGCTCTTGTTCAGCAGCGGCCGTTTCAGCAGACCCGCCCTTTGATCAATAAATGTAAAATTTCTTAAGTGCTGTTCAGTTCCAAAGAGGAGCTATTTGGCTGGATTTTTATTGTCAATAAAGGCAAAACGTGGATCAATGGAAGCTTCTTTGTTGGAATTTTTTTTTTTTTTTAAAGTTCTAACTATTTACTTGTCTTTGATACTTGAGTGTTATCATTTATTTAGTTTTGGTATTTAAGTATTTCAGTTAATTTTATTTTATTCTTGTTGTTTTAAGGGGATTGTTTAGCTTTTTTTTTTTACATATTTTGACTCTTGGAAAAAAAAATTCAAACTGATGCTTTGCGTTTTAGTGTTTTCTTCTTTAAATTTATTATTTCGATTAGTTTGTCCGGTAAAAATTATATTTTTAAATTTCACACCAAAATGAGCCAACTCAAGTAAAAACAAACAACACAAAAATGATAATTCCATGAAGCTGGGATGAGTATTTACAGGAGATCTAGATGTAACTGTAATTCGCCTTAAATTGATTGATTTTCAAGCATTGTAGTCAAAGCAATAAAGAATGTACACAGATTCATCAAACTCCTTACAGAAATGATGAAATGCATAGATTAAAAAAGCAGAAAATAAAACAAACAAAAAAGACACTTAAATTACATTTGCTTAATTAAAAACAGACCTTATATAATCCCACCCCCACTGAGTTAATTCATGTTATAGTTTTACATAGTTTTTGTAATCCGGTTCTGATTACTTCTAAATGCGACTTTACATGATCTAAAACGGCTTATAGGTAATAAAAGTACATGCAAGGTGAGCTGGCATGGCATTAGTGTTTGTGCAGCTGTGCAGTGTGTGTTTATGTGTGTGTGTAGCAGCAGGTAAACTCTGCGTGAGCGACAAGCTGGTGTCTGCTCCTCCATGGATTTAATGGGAGCAGAGGTAAACAAGACTTTTCTGTCCCGTAGCTTGAATAAGGTCTGTGTTTGGTTTGAGCCTTTTTGTACATTTAAAAAAAAAAAAAAACATGTTGACTGATTCTTATCATCCCACCTGTTGACACAACATACTACTGAGTACACACGCGCTCCGCCACTGCGAAAGGCACATCTTGAATAATCGCTTGGGCCACAACCATCTCCTTAAGTTCATTATTCTGCCTTATTGGGGGGCAGAGCGATAAAGTCGAATGGGGGAGATGAGACGCCCCGTTCTGATCTCGCTGTTGCTCATTCTTTGCGTTTTGTGGTTTTAAAACTCCAGAAAAAAGAAAAAAAAAGTTTGCATTATTGACTGTATATGAAAACTGGACCGAGTGGGTTTGACATCACACATAGTAAAGGACTTACTTCCGGCTATAATAATAAATGAAGTCAATTGATTTGCTGTTTTTGGACACTGCCGTGCTGGAACTAGATGATGTCAGTAAGCAGTGATTGGTCCAAATTGAGTCGAGGTTTCTATGGCAACCACTTTCACCAATTAGTGAACATGTTGGACACCCCTACCAATTAAAGTGGGTTACACAAAATCTGTCAATCAAATATTCAGAATGTTCAACCTCAGACAACATCCTTTTATCGAGGCATCTAATTGGTCAGTTTCTAACTTGAATAATATTGACTACAGAAAAATATCATTAAAAAATGAATTAAAAATTGAATTAGAAATGTCTGTTAAACAACACTGTAGCAGGGCAAGAATGGTTATTCTGACAAATAGAATGACTGAGAAATTGTTGTTTGCCTCTTTATAGAAGTCAATGGGGTTTAGGCTTTTTGGAGCCATTAGGTGCTTCCTGTTTAGAACGTGAAGGGGGGGGGGGCACTCAGTCTAGTTCTCTTATACAGTCAAGGGTCCGCATGCACTGGTTTTGATCTTATTTATAGAAAGAAACCCGGTCTGGAGAATGTTGTTGGATGGTTTTGTTATTCGATGTTTTCCTTCCCATTCATCCAAAATAGAAGCGGATGGGTTGTTCTTTGTGGGCCGCTGTTGTCACTGCTGCTGTCAGGACAAATGAGGCCTTGAAGGAACCAGGTACGGTCAGGGGCTGAGTTAAGGAGATGTGAAGGTCTGCACTTCTTCAGGTTCTTGGAAGACTGTTATGAACTGTAAAAAAAAATGTTGGCAAACTCTCTGTTTTCTCGTTAGAATGTGGCGTTCTGCTTTGATTTAACCTGCGTTTGACTTTGATCTCAGTAGAAAGAATAGAACAACAGCATGACAAAATGCAAGCACTCTGGAAGGGGGTTACAGCCCCCCTCCATGGGTTGCAACATGTTCCTTAGAGAGCAGTAAAAGTCTTTAATCTCTATCCTTGGTGGTCCTCAGTTCTGTCCAGTCAGTGTTTCTATGCTGAGTTGAGCCGCTAACCTCCCCCCAAAGTCTTTTGTCTCCCCAGCAATGCGTCTCAAACCCAAACGGTGGTGGGGGAGGGGAGGGGAGAGTTCAGGACTCGATATAAGTTGAGTTTTACGGCTTGAGCCCTCACTTCCCAGGGCCTTAGACACTGATGGATGGGCTTAGACATGCTCTGCAGGACAGGCGCTGGGTGGCTGACTTGGTTTTGTAGTGTCTTCCTCCCCCGGATTTATCTCACCAGGGAACTTCTCCTATATTTTAAGAAGCGAGCACAGGGCTTGCGTGCAGAAGGATAGCCAGAGTGTTATCGGAAAAAAGCTGACTTAAGAAAACATAAAATATTAATCAGAATAATCGCCTTTTCCTAAAGCAAATATGCTGTATTTGAACCGACCGTTCCAGATAAGTTGTCTTGTTTTTTTTCCCACATTTTAGAGTCTCCATGTTTGCATATGCATGTGACAGCTGATGGATGCTTGGAATGACCCAGCTGAGTCACGGTGACCTTTTAAAACCGGGCAGCACTCCAGTTCTCAATTAGGCGAGACATTTTATTCTTCCAAGAAAACTTGAAATATGTTTGCTTTTCTGTGATCGCTGTCTTTGATCGCTCTGTGAAATCAAAATGTAGGCTTTTAATTTTAAGTTTTGTTTCCCCCCTTTTTATTATTATATTTTTTTAAACTGACATTCATTTCTGGTAAAAGTTTTATTTTAAATACATTTTCAGCAAATTTTCTTTTAGTGTAGTGTGTTTTTAAATTATGTTTTTATTGTTTTACATCTCAAAAACCTTCTTGTAGGGGATCTATTTACTCCCTGTAATGATAGTCAAATCTGTAAGAATACTTTAACCAGTTAAAAAAAACTGGTGTTTAGTCTTATTTTGAAAGGATGTTTCCGTGAAACAATACTCTGCTGCCTCAGAGGCATTCACAGTGAAACCGTGGGCGTGTCTTTCTACCCTTCCATAGAATCCAACGACTACGCCCTACGGTAGTAAATACTAATGAACTTTTACGTCATCATCGCTTGTGCTTAGAATTGCCCTGACGTGTGGATTTTTACTGATAATCCAACTCATCAGGGGTTGATAAACACATGATCACATCACATAGCTTTCCCTTTCAAACGAACATTTTGTTGTGAAATGTTCAAAGTAATCATATTTAATACTATTTTTATAAAATGTACAAGAACTCAGATCATCAGTTTATAAGGATTTCTTGGTCGAGAAATCTTAAACCACAACAACAGTCCTTTTTCTACATAAAAAAATAGATTATACATTTTAATGCAAAAGATACAAATATATAATAAACTGCCATTACTAACAAATTAATCTGAATTCATATTCTAAAACAAAAGTTTGTACTCTAGTATCAAACAAGTTAAGTGGAAGCGCTTTATAACAACTTCAAATGTGACCAACAGTCACTACAAAAAAATCCATAAATTTCCACTATAAACAAATCCCAAAATGTGCAGAAATAGATAATTCCATAAATAGATATCTATTGTATTAACAGACTTTATTAATACAAACTTAGTTATTTACATTTTCGTCTTTTATCATTAGTTCTAATTAATGTTTACGCATCAATATTTATAACCACAATAAACACATTTTAATGACTTTTTAAGGTAGCGATTTAAACATTAATGAAAGTCCAACGTCACTCTTTGGAAAGCACAACAAGTTCTTTATGATGTGATCTTATTTTATGGAGGCTTTATTTATTTTATTTTTTTATTTACATGCTGAACTCAACTGTTTGTTCGGTGCTCAGTCTGATATGACAAAATGGAAAAAGATAGAACGGTATCATATTTTTTTTATCCACCCTGAGCAGCTGGATAACCATGGAAAAAGTTGTGCATTAGGTCAGTTCTGAGTAGACATATTTAATAAATACTGAAAAACTATGTTTAAATTATTAAGAACTCTCAATGGAATGCATCACTCCTTTTGCACACGTTTAAATGCATTTGAAAAAAGCCAGGATGACTAAAATGTGAATGCAGAGGACGCTTTCTGTTTCAGATTGTTTGGCAAACTCGCTTTGTGGAATAAAAAATGTAAAAGTATCAAATGTTGCAGTTCCTCCTGCAACCACTGCAGCCTGGTTTTATAAGGGAGCAATTTCTCATTGACTCCCAAGTTAAAAAGTCAAATTTCACCCTAAAAGTAAACATATTCAACTTTTTAAATTATATATTGCTTTTCAGAACAACTGTAGTTCTGTGTAGAATGGATGTCATTTAATTAGCTTTTTTGACTTTATCAGAGGTCTTTATTTGCAGGTTGTTGCACTTATAATGGGAATCATCAAATTTCTAACAGTACTCAATCGTTGATTTTCAGAAATGTTGCGGGGTTGAGTGATGGAAGCCTAAAGTGGTCATCCCGCTTTAGGCTTCACAGGTGAAGATCCTATTTGAAAGTAGAAGTATATGATACAGAGTCTACAACTGTGGTCTAATGTAAAGTGAAAAACAATAAAAATACATAAAATGTACATTGATGCACTTTGTCCTGTAAGAGACTTGAACTCCCTGTTTCAGCAAACAATAGTACCTGAATTTAGGTCAGTTCACTGCTTCCAAATCTGCTTCCAAACCCTTTATTGATGTATCAAAGACTCTTGGGAAGTCCAGAACAAATCAATCAGTGATGCCTAACATCCATCTGCATATGTTAGGGATGGATGAGCAATTCCAGACCTCAAGGGTTGCTGCCCTCCACCCTTTCAAACTACCCCATGTCCTCATATCAACTTCTCAGGCTTTTAACACCTGTTCCAGGTAATCATTGTTGGGTAGGACAAGTACATCTGGACAGCCAACACCACTAGTAGTTGGTAAATAAAAAAAAAAGGTTACAGTGCAACGAGAAATATGAATACAACTGGATAGTTGTTTTTACACCAATAAAAGTAAAAAGAATGACTAAATGGTAAATATTGATCGTATTCTTCTAGTTTACTTGACAACCTGATTTTACATTACATTAAGACTGCCCTGTCGGAGTTGGATCATCATATTTTGCGTTGGATTATTTGTTTCTTACACAAATCTCTACCTGTCCAACAGACAGAAAAGTACTTGAAAGGTTAAAGATGTTTTTCTTTAATACTCTGAAAATACACAGAATTTAACCTCAATGGCACTCTGGATTGGATATCGACAGTCAATAAATTGGGGCAGCTGTGGTGCACACGTTGAGCGGTCGACCTCTAGCGGTTTGAGCCTAAGTAAGTAGTGCTATCCAAGTATATGCAATTTACCAAAAAAAGGTAGAAACGTTTGTTTAGTTGTCATCATGTTGTTGTGGCCAAAATGGCTGCACTGAGGCAAAAAGTGGATTCATGTAGCATTGATTGAATCCATCTGTTAACATTTTTTGAAATGGCAACAGATGGAAAAGCTCCACATGCTTCATTTAGGCAGTAGCTGCCAATCTGTCTGTAAACCTGTAGCAAATCATGTTCACTCATTTTAAAAGTGAAACTGTTGGTTGCAATTGCAGGAATGTGAACAGAGAACAGCACCAAGGTTAAGAATCCAGCCCAACGGATGGAGTTTCTGCCTTGGAAAAGTTTCAGTTTCTGTCATTAAGGCTCATTTTCAGTATGACTGCTGTTGAGCAAACTAAACCTGAACACGTCATGGTGAAAATGACTGGGTTTCCCTCATCAGATCACTCTCACATCATGATGCATACATATACCAGCTAAGTTTGATTTCTGTGTATTTGGAGGTAAGGTTTGATGCTCTTCAGATGCACTGGTAGGAAGCCCTAACCCATAATAGAAATATAAAGATTTGCATAACACTGATGTCACTCAGAGGTCAAAGGGTTTCGCGCCATCTGAGAGCATCCAAGCTAAAGGAGGAAGAAGCTCAAATTAACATTGTGCTTAAACATAGTGGTAGATAGTTTAGGGTTAATGGCAACACCTGCCTCGTTGTTCACAACATACCTTTACCAGAGTCAGGAGAAAATAAAAGATGCTCAGCTGTCGCAGTTTGTCAAAACTGGACTGTGAGTGTGCTCATTGAGCTGATAACCTAAATCCATCATAGTTAAAAGATGCTCACCTGGAATCTGTAGCTGGTTGTTAGGTTTGTGTAGCCCAGCTAAAGAAATGTTTTTTTCTTAACCCTTTAACACAGAAGCTTTAGTTCCAGTGATAACATTCTTTCAACTACCATAAGTCTTGAACCGTGTTCACGATTAACATAATTCTATCTTAGACACAAACGGCTTTACGCCATCTTGCAACACAACGGTCCCATCCGCAACTCTGCAGATACTTTGTCATAGAAAACACAGACATAGACAACACTGGTTTTTAGATGTTGACTAAAAAAGCACAATCATAATTAAAACACTGGAAAAACACTTTTACAGTAGGTCAAAAGATGATTGGAGTGGGATTTTAAAGGGGTACAGTAAATAATAAATGAACAATATACTCCAAATTTGTCAACGCTGATATTTTTAGCATAATTTCATAAACTTAACAGAGTAGACTTGATTGCTATTTTCAATCTGACAAATACTTTTTTTTTATTTTTTGGTTTTGAAATAGTGCCTTTACTTTGGTTTCTTCTTTTTTGTATTATCTCTTCATGGTCAAAATTTCTAATATCCTTACCCCGCGCACACTTTTTAGCGTTTGACTTTACAGTCTAATTGTTATTTTCCATCATTGGGTACCCTTGTTTTGCCGTCATGTTAGACTCACAGAAGGAAAATCAAATGTTCAACAGTAACTGTCTCTTGCTCTGTCGCAGTGTTGGTGTCCCCGTAAGCCCAGTACACTGTGACAGATAGCCAGTGTGCACAAAGCCACGGTAATGACTTCAGCCATCATTAATTCCACCTCTGCGTCTTGAGGTTAATGGCCTCTCAAAATAGAAAATGGATCCTTCATATTTCCAGAGGACATTAGTTTTATCTATGCTGTATGCGTGTGGGGTGGTGGGGAAGTGTTAGGCTTACAGCGGTACCCACACTTGATGGTGGAAGAGGGGGCCCGCAGGATCCTGTGTGTCAGCAGCCTGTATGTTAGACATTGCCTGGTGGAAGTGCATCACTGGCAGATGTCCAAAGCTGGACCCCCCCCCCCCCCCCCTCCTCTTCCCTTTCAACCCTCCTTTCCCTTCCTGGTCTATCTTCCTCTTTTGTCTCACAGAACATACAGTTCCTTTAGATAACGGATGGAAAACCATATCCCAAGCTGGTGGCCCTCCCCCACGCCTTTCTAGATATTTAGATTTGTTTGACACTCGCTTCTTTTCTGTTTTCACTACTGGAGGAAACCTCTGCTACCTCATGTGGTTAGGCCAGAGGAGAGTTGTTTACACTCGTGGGCAAAAGTTGAGTGATCCAGTGCAGATGTAAGCTAGGTTTGATTGGACCAAACCCACGTCATCAAGCCCTTCTTGAAGTGGGAGGAGCCTACTGTCTTTTTAATAAAGCAACTGTGGTGTAGTGCTGCATTAGCTTCACTCAAGGAGGGATATCTGCACAGGAAATGCATTGCGAGGGGGTAAACACCTGCTGCCCTCTGCCCCTGCTGCAACATATATGCAAACTACACTCAACCACATAGGAACTCAAGTAATAAGGCTAAATGTCTGCTTGAGCTACAGTTAACACCAGAACTGGAGTCCAGCTGTTCTGTCTGTTATCATATCTCACTTCTGCTCTAGAATTGTTTATTGGTGCTCAGTTAATCGACGTTATTACCTAACTAGTGCTGAGTCCCCTCTTTTTTTCTCCATTTCATGTCCAGGCATGGAAGAAGCGTTGGTTCATTCTCCGCAGCGGCCGCATGAGCGGCGACCCAGACGTCCTGGAGTACTACAAGAACGACCACTCCAAAAAGCCCATACGGGTCATCGACCTGCACTGCTGCGAGCAGGTGGACGCCGGCCTGACCTTTAAGAGGAAGGAGTTCCAGGACAGCTTTGTTTTCGACATTAAGACTTCCGATCGGACCTTTTATCTTGTTGCTGAGACTGAGGAGGAGATGAACAAGTGGGTCCGCTCCATCTGCCAGCTGTGTGGTTTTAACCAGGCGGACGACACTCACGGTAACCACACCTGTGCCATACCTTTCATCTGTCCTCTGGTTTACCTGTTTTTGGTAACCTCATACGCCCTCTGAATTACCATAACTCTTTGACCATTCTTGCAGTTTATGTGATTCCAACGGATTTGCAAGCAGCTTTTCCACTGTCGCATATCAATGAAAGCTCAGTTTCCATTGGACTTATGTTTATTGCCTAAACGGTTGAAGAGTTACAGCAATTCAAAAAGCATCAACATCAGAGCTATAGCTCCAGTATGGAAAGGTTAAACACAGAGGCACCAAAAGTTCTTTATAATTTTGAGCGGTAGCCTAACACTCTGTTCTTCCCCACCTTTTTCTAAGAACTTATAAAGATATTAATGATGCGTGTAGTGCTTTTAATGTGGTTTTAACACCTCGACAGTCTGGTTTTCAAGTGTTGAAAATTCAAAGCAGCATTTCCGTGCAAAATTTGACAAAACTTCTGTCAAATTTTTGTGTAACAAATATGCCAATTTCTTTATCTGTTATTTTGTATTGCAAAATATGTTGAGGCTCTTCATTATGACACTCGTTCTTCCCTTTTTCTCAAGGAGAATATTCTTGGAACAGTTTGCATCTTCATTATCACACACTCTTAAGCAAGTATTTTGACAAATGCTGACTCATCTTTTTAAGGTGTATAAACATCCCTGGGAAATATTAAGAGAGTTTTTGGGGCTATTTTGGATTTTTCTCTTCTTTCATTTATTTTGCTTAAATAGAATAGAAAGTCTGTCACGCTTGCTAGAGAATATACATGAATTCTTAATTTAGTATTTTTCCAGAGAAAAATGAGAGAGGCTTTTCAGTTTTGGTGCGATAGCTTCCAGACTGAAAACATAAAGATTATTTTTTTAAATTCACTCACTAACTCCCAAACTCCATCCATCCATTCATCTTCTGAATTTGCTCTCTCTCTGTCGGGGTCACAGGGCTGCTGGAACCAACTAAGCTAGTGTAGGGCAAAGACGGGGTACATCCCGAACAAGTCGCCAGTCCGTTGCAGCTCCCTAATCCCCCAAAGTTTATATAGTGTGGGAAATTTTAGTCCACTGGATTTGAATGCAATTCAGACACACGCTCACTACTAATTTCTTCTTTTTGATGTTTCGATGCACACTGGTTTTTAGCAGAGACCTATGGGATAATTGTAGGGTACTCTGTTTCTGAGTTGTAGATTTGAACACCCAGACAAAGTGGCAAACATCATTTACAGCGCTCCAACCAGGGAGTAGCAAGTGAATTCGGATAGAGTTCCTCATATGGTAGCTATAGCAGACTTATGCTACCGTGCTCCCTCGCTATGTTGTGGTTTACCTTTTGCTGGCTGTTTTGTGGATATTTGTCAGTGCGATTTTCCATGCCTTTTTTTATCTGCATCCTGATTGGCTGTAGACATTGTTAATCAATTTCCTCTGTGCCGCATCCCCTGTACAGGATGTTAGGTTTGCTAAACCTACAGAAATCAGATTTGCTTTCATTCTTTAATACTTGAATTATTTTTCTATGATTGTTTCAAATTTAGGAGTATAAACAAGAGAGAAAAGTATGAAAATGTTTGTGTCTGTCTGAGAAAAGTGTATAAAGTGTGTAGTGAGGAGTCTTTCAGCCTTAAAAGATCTGTAATTCTACATTGGGGATTTCACCTATCGTGGGTTATTTTTAGAATGGAACCACTGCAATAAACGAAGGACTGCTGTAACGCGTAACAATGGACTTCACCTCCTTGGTTAACTGGTATCTCTTGCTGTATGTAAACATAACCTGGGCCGATGACTCACTACTACCGACTGGAGCTCTGTTTCATTGGGAGGCGTTGTGTGTGCTAACACTTTCCCTAAGCGTGTGATTATGGATCCATGTTGACAGTAAGCAAAAATAGTTCACTGCATCCGCCCCTTTACCTAACGCCGGCAGTTTATCCACCTGCAAGATCCCGAGCATAAAGCCGCTGGTTGTGTAAACTCCAGAGTGTGTTCTTCTCATCCAGATTGCTTGCACGCTGCTGTCTTCCCGCCATCTGGCAGCTGGTGGACGTTAATCTTGGCGCACATGGTTGATCATCTGTAACATGCAATATGTCCAGGTGTGGACTTGAAAAACAGACACGGAGAGCGCAATGATCTTTCATCGTGATAAGATCCCCCCGGCCCATATTGAGTAATTAGCGAGGTGCTCCTGTAGATTTCAAACTGCATTAACTCAAGCTGGCAGGGTGTGGCTGCAAGAGGAGAGCTGCAGACGGGACTCATGTCGTCCTTTTGCAGACAAATGTTTTGCTCTTTTCTCAGAGAAGCTTTGCTGTGTGTCCAGCAAAAATGCATTTTCTGGAGAATTCGAGTTTCTTTTTCCTAGCATCTCTGTGCGTGTATGAGGAAAAAAAAAAAAACACAAAGCACCACAAGTCCGGGTTTCCAAGCAGTAACACCATCTCTTTTTTTAAATCTGCAGACCAAAGCAAATGACTTCTCTAAGTGTGCTCAGCATGATCAGAAAAATGTTAGAAATGCACGTCTTTGGGAGAAGGTCATTTAAAATAAACCTGTTGTTTTCTAAGACATGCTACTGTTAGCTGTTTGTTGGTTTGATCAGTGAGAAGAAGAAAAAAAATCTGCGTTTCTTCTTTCTGGTTTCCGTTCTATTTTCTGGTTGTAAATAACCCCACAAACAGGATACACTTTTTAAGTGCAACCCAAGTAACATGCGTCTCCCTTTCGAGACCTGCTTTGCTCACAAAAAACTTTTAAGTTCAGTTTTTACCGAGGAATGAATGGACTTTTTATGCAGATGATGTCTGCTTTTCATCTGCCTGCACTCGTCTTTGGTGTTGGCGTTTTCAATGGTGGTGGAAAGTGACGCTCATCCTCTCTTTCATGTTTTCGTTCCCACTGCTTTATTGTGATTTTTGTACATTACAGGAAAGCAAAACCAATCAAATGACTGAAACTTAACTGTCTGTGTTAATGCATTCTGTGTAGTGGAAGGTTTCTTTGCCTTACAATCACCCCACGCCTATCATACTTTTTGATTTGAGCAAAAAATACCTAATAGTAGAACTTTCTTGTCAATTGTCAAACACAAGAAGTCATTACTGTGTTTTTAAGGCGTGACATACCACGCCTAATACCAGTCACATTGCTTAAATGTTCTGTATCACTGCACTGGCTTCTTTAAAACCAACTTTTGCTTCATCATCTGGACAAAAACAAACGATAAGAGGTGAACTTTCTCTCTGAATGGATGCTTTATTTAACACATGACGAGCAGCATTTAAATCGCTTTCCTTTGCCTCCCCACGTAACAAAAAGTCCGCTTTTTGTGAAAAAAGTGATCCGAACCGAAAAATAACAAAAGTAAAGTACTAAAAACGGAATATTTATTTCTTTTGCAAGTGACCATGGTATAAGCAGGTTAATGGCCTTCGAAGTGTGCATTATCTGAATTAGGAATTAACGCCTGAACCGGTTAAGGGTTCATGCGTTAAGTAAGGGTTAATGGCCGACGAAGTGTGCGGTTATTACTTTTTAACGCACGACGTGGAAGCCTGAACCATCCGACGCGAAGTCTGGTAAAGTAATAACCGCACACTTCGAAGGCCATTAACCCGCTTATACCATGGTCACCTACAAAAGCAATACATATTAACCAGGTTTTAGTCCTTAATTCTTGTTTTTTTTTTCGATTTGGATCGCTTTTCTCACAAAAATCGGACTATATGTTACGTGATGCGGCGCGATGCGCCGCGTCACGTGACATATAGTCCGCGTCGCGCAGCACCACCGCTGCAGTCAAGATTCGGCGATATATATATATATATATATATATGCTGATCGTCCCGATGGGTTGAATAAAGCATCAATTCAGAGGGAAAGTTAATCGCTTACCGCTTGTTTTTGCTCAGATGATGAAGCAAAAGGTTGTTTTACAGAATCCGGCGCAGTGATACAAAACATTTAAGCTAGCCGACCGGAACTTCTTTTTTCACTGTGCGGTTATCATTTTTTAATGCATACCCAGCAGCCAATCAGAATCGAGTATTCAAGCGGACCATGGTATAAGTAAGGGTTAATGGCCGACGAAATATGGATTATCACTTTTTAATGCACGCCGTGAAAGCCTGAAGCGTCCACCGCGAAGCGGAAGCAACCGTCCGTGGTCCGTGGGGCGTCCGTGGGGCGTCCGTGGGGCGTCCGTGGTGCGGCGCATAACAAATAGTCTGCGTTGCGCCGCACCCCCGCTGCAGTCAAGATTCGGTGATATAAAGCGATATATATGCTGATGTTTTCGCTGGGTGAAATAAAGCATCAGTTAAGAGAGAAAGTTCACCTCTTAGCGGTTGTTTTTGTCCAAATGATAAAGCAAAATGTTGTTATAAAGAAGCCAGCGCAGTGATACAAAACATTTAAGCTAGGTGACCGGAACTTCTTTTTTCACTGTGCGGTTATCCTGTGGAATATCACTTTTTAATGCACACCCAGCAGCTAATCAGAAACCACGATATAATTTCTGATAATGCGCAGTTTGTCGGCCATTAACCCTTAATGCGCTCCGGATTGTAGGTCGTTTTTTTTTTCTTAAATTGAGCCTTTTATAGTGCCGAAAATTGGTATATTAGGTTCATTATTGCTATCTATTCTGTTATTATGATTTGCCTTTCAAGATGCAATCTTTGTTATTGTTCCTATATTTTGTTAAATACATTTCTCTTAAAAGTGTGACCTTTATATGACGTTTCTCTTTTCATTTTTTGGCTGCTGGGGCTTATACTCTGGAGCGACTTGTAGCCATATAACCATTGCTTTCTCCACTTTTGGATTTTTTTTTTTACACACTACGCTTTTTTAATTGCTACAACAGGTTCCAAATTTAGGATCCTTTTTATGGCTTTCAAGACTCTTAAACTGAGGTTGAGGGTTCTGCTTTTACCTGGTCACTCATGACTAAACGTGTTTGTGTGCAATCAGATATGCTAGTCAAACAACATGGTAAACATCTCATTGTGGCAAATAAGTTTTGCAGTTTTTCCTCCTGCAGCCAGCTGCTGATGTGAGTCATAACAGACTGGGAATTCCCGTTCAGAAAAGGGGGAAAAAACAGTAGACTTCAAAAGCTAAGAACTTAGTTCCTCTTATGGAAATGACAGAAGCTGATCAAGAAAACATTGCAGCGGTTATGCAGATCACAGGTTTGTTGTTTGACAGAGAAAGTAGTTGGAAGGTGTTAACTAGACGGCTGCGCATCATTCCTGGGTTATATATTGGCGTGATGACACGTTTAGAGGATGTGCTGTGTTTGCCTTTGGATAGGAAGTTTGTTGTAAATGGGACAACCTCCTTCAGGAGTGTGGAGGTGTTTGTGTTTCCCAGAGAATTTTCATGGGAATTTGGCCAGCTCGGCCTCAATCAGCACCTTGACGGGAGCCCTCCTTCCGCCGCTCTGTTGGCCCTAATCTGCCACGGCTGGACTGCATCTCACGTCTACGAGGAAGAATAGCCAAGGGCATTACGTGACTGTTAATTGTTGCACAATTGACTCTCTGTCACTGCGACCTTCACAGCGCCTCCATTTGTTTTTCTCTCCCTCACATGCTGCTGTTTTTGACACAAATGACAAATTTGAGCCTTACGGTCTGTTCTTTAAACGTTATTTTTCCAAGTAGTTGACATTTTTAGCCATTTGAAGAGTTTGGTTTTTATTTTTTTTATGTTTATAAAAAGATTAAGGACATGAAAAACTACATCAATGGGGGGCCTTTCTGTGTGGAGTTTGCATGTTTTCCCCGTGTATGCATGGGTTTTCTCCGGGGTCTCCAGCTTCCTCCCACTGTCCAAAAACATGCTTCATAGGTTAATTGGTAACTCTAAATTGTCCCTAGGTGTGAGTGTGAGAGTTAATGGGTGTGTGATTGTGGATATTCTACCCTGCGACAGACTGGCGACCTGTCCAGGTTGTCCCCTGCCTTCGCTCACAAGTGGCTGGGATAGGCTCCAGCAGCCCCGTGACCCCGAAAGGGAAAAAAACGGTTAAGAAAATGAATGAATGAATGAAAAAGATTAAGTCTGTAGTGACACAGTTTTCACTGCATCCAGCCGCGGCTGTACTCTGTTGTGTGTATTGGTACGGTTCCTCCACTGGTGTGAAAACTGTGCCTAGCAAGTTGACTAAAGTGAGTGATGAGGATGTGCAAAAACAACACAACCAGAAGAACTACAACCCATAAAACCTGGAAAAAACTTTTTTGATATTGTGTTGGACTGAAAAAGTGAAGGCTGTCATCAGCATAAAGTGGTCTAGAGCAAATACTTTTTTGCGGATTTTAAAGTGAATCACACAAATATTTTAAATTAATTGGTAAATTTAAATAAGTAAGATTGCAGCATGATAAAAGGTTTGAGTCATTTTCCTTTTACAGCTCTTTGAGTTGGACCTGTGTGTTTAAAGTTGCCATGTCAACAGAGCTGCGGTGCATGCTGTGCTGACAACAGAAACATTACATATGGGTTCTTTTTAAGGTTATTTTTAAGTGACCTCAGGCCAGTCAAGAAAAAAAAGGGCACGTCAGCAGCTACATCCACGGTTAGGAGTCTGACGCTGAACGCTGAACACTTTCACCTTTCTGAAGTTTAGAAAGTAGAAAATCTCCAAATCTTCTGACGGTGTGTGGCGCTGAGTTTAGTGGGAACAGGCATGTTTAGTATCAGAAAATGTTTGATGGGCTGTTCTGTCACTCAACTGACATACTTCTTGGTGAGGAAGATGATTGGCTGGCAGCTATTTTTTAAATTTATTTTTCTTTGCCAGCGATCTGCCCACACTTCCTTCGCCATCGACCAGCTGATCACAATCGATGTATTATGAAGTGCCGGTAGGTGAACAGCTAAACCTCAAAGCTTTTTTTATTTACGGTAAATGGCGTTCACTTATATAGCACTTTTCTACCTTCCTTTAAGACCTGAAGCGCTTCACAGTCCCAGTCCCATTCACTCATGCACACACACGCTCACACACTTATAGCGCTGCCGAAAACCTATAACCACCAGGACCGATGTGGGGTTCAGTGTCTTGCCCAATGACACTTTGACACAAAGGTGGGTAAGGTGGGAACCGAGCTTGTGATCCTCTGACCAGAGATCAACACCACAGCACGAGCATTTCTAAAGACATACATGAAACCAGTGCAACACTGTCACTGAACCTGTGTTAATAGATTCTGTATCGTATTCCACTCCATTGTGAAGCATATTGGGCTTTGTGGTGCCGCTTTAAATGAAAGTCGTGTGTCAGTAAAGGATGAATCGGAAGGTTTGGAAGTCTTTGATTTTTTTCACATCCAATAGTGACAAGCAAATCAAATCAAGCAAATCCAGACCACGCCAGTTATTTCAGCCTGCGACACTGTTTATGTCTCGCTGTTCCAGATGAACAAAAACCGGCACACAGACGTATATTTAAATAACCTAAAAACATATGCGACACAGCCCTTCATGGGGCTCCTCTGCCTGTGACAGTGTTATGTCTCCTATACCAAGGTGCCCTCTATCTGCATTGATTTTTGTTGAAACAATGACTCCATGGCTGTGCAAGGTCAGGTTTCTGCAGCCACGAAGCCGCTTGAGTTTGCTGTTGCTGCGTAATCGCTGGACGTTCACATTTAAGAACACGCGTGCCCGTTGACGTTCAAATACGAAAGATCTGACGTTGTGTCGGGTGTGGCTGGCGTCAGAGGATGGTGGCTGGTTGTTTGCCTGCACCCAGCGGGAACAGACCCCTGAGAATAATTGAATGAATGAATGCAGCAATAACTCGTCAATCGGGGACTTTGTTCTGCTTTCTGCTGGCCATTTGAACTCTGAGACAAGGACTATCTCAACTGAAGGCTGAAGATTTCGCTTGTCAGCAGATTATGGTCTTTTTTTGTAATTGTTTGGCTTCTCTGTGTGTTTTGTTTATCCTCGTTATTTTTATCTATTCCTTGAAAACAAAACAGTTTTTCCCTTTTAGCGATTACTTTTATGATAGAAAAGAAAAAAAAGCTGCTTACTAAATTATTATTGAAGCTAAATTAAATGTGCAAACTGTGAATGAATTGGCTGTGGCGACCCCAGAAAGAAGAATGGTTGAACAATATTTCATGACAACATAAATCAGCTGGAGAAGCATGCTTTTGTTAAATGTTACTGTTCAAATATGCAGCCTTAGCATTTTCATGAATGAGGAATTTTGCCCAAAAACTGTTAAAAATAAAAAGAGGAACCTGCCTAAAATAGTGGTCAGATGTTAAATTTAGACTTGTGCAACGTGGCTGTCCAACAAATGTCAGGTAAAATGTGACTAATGATGGAAACACAAAAAGATCCTCTTTGGTAATGTGTTTAGAAATGACATGTCTGTGTAGTTTTTTGGTTTTTTTTTTTTTTTTTTTGGCTGTGAGCCCAATGTCTGTTTATAAGGGGCCTATATCATGCTTTTCTTCAGCCTTTCAGAGTAAACTTTATCCAAATATATGATCATATATCATCTTTGGACAATGAAAAAAAAATATTTATGAAATAATAGTTCTTTTTGTGAACTATTTTCCTACCGGGAAGTAAGACGACTCGATCTCAGAGGCTCCGCCTTTTGCTTAATTCCACGATGTCAATATTGTGCATTTAAAATGAAAGCACCTTTGTCGATCACTGCTAGTTCCGCGTGGAGAGGGAGTGTTTGTGTTAGGCTGGAGGCGGAGCTGGAGGCGGGCTGGAGGCGCACGTCAGCTCGTGAGAACCCGCTCACTTTCGTGGGTTGGGAGGGGCTGGTGCTCAAAGCGCAGGTTTTTAGAAGTATACTCCGAAACGCGTGAATGGATCAAAACACCGCTTTGGGGTTGCTTTGGCGAGGAATTAACATTATTATACACTTTTCCAGAACACATTTTCTGTGGAGCGGGAGTATTTCATTAATAATGTGGCTCTGAGTTGTGAGCAGGAAAGTTGGCACAGAGCAACCCCGCCCCCCCTTCCCCAGCATATTTTCTACAAAACAAATAAGCTCTTTTTCAAAGCATGTCTACAAGTGGAGCAGGGAGCTTGCAGCCCACTAATTTAAATGTGTATGGAACAACTACGAGCTTTTTCCAGCTGCATTTTTTCGTCTGCTCCTGATTCACAATGATTTGAAGAAAGAAATACGTAGTTTTAATATGAACCCGAGGTCTTAATACAGTGATCCCTCGCTATAACACGGTTTACTTTTCACGGTTTCGCTACTTGACGGATTTGCATTGTGCATTGTGTTCTGATTGGCTAAAAAGTCGCTCCACTTCTCTACCTGTGTGTCAATAACGTTGCAGTTTAATACGTGCACGTACGTAAAGCAGCTTGCCAAATTTACATTAAGTTTGTGCAAATTCTCTTTATGGTGGCATGTCAGTGTATATGGATCTTTTTGCAAAGCAGAAAAAAGAGCGACAACAACTGGCTATCACTGTCTTCTTCTCCCGAACAAACACAGCTGCACCGCGGGCTTCAAGAAGAAAACACAGCAGAGAGGAGTCAGGATGCAGCGGCTCTGTCTGAAGAGCAGTGAATTACACCTGCGTCAATATTTGTCCGACTTTACTTTGTGTTTTATTCATAATCATTTTAAAATTTCTCCCGTTTAATCCAATTACTCGGGTCGCGGTGGGCGGGGCTAATCTCCGCAATTTGAAGCCTACAGTTCACATTGATGATTCAAATTATTATTTGACAGTACAGTACAGAAGTTATTTGTTTAAAAAAACGTTTCTAAAGTACTTTTATTTGTGAAACAAATGCTTGAGCCTGTAAATGGTTTGTTCTTTCTTTTCACGTTATTATAGAGTATTTAATTGTATAATAATAGTTTAAAAAAAAAAAAAAAAAGGATTCTACTTCACGGATTATGCCTATCACGGGTTCTTTCTGGAACGTAACCCCCGCGAAAAACAAGGGTTTACTGTACAAGTCCTCCATAGTTAGAAAAATGGCAGAAAAACATTTTAGAAATACCAAAACACTTTTTTTTTTTAATCAAAGTGGGTCTTTAATATTGGCATTAGCTTCGTTATTCCGTTTGTCTGGGGTAAACCAACCTTTGCCAGACAACCATCATTAAAGCCACACGCCGTTGATGCATATAAAAAATTCAAGATTTGAAACCTCTACAGTTCTGAGCGTATGACCCTCTTATAGGGAATTTGGTTCAGCTTCAAAAAACAGATCCCATTCGAAAAATGTTGTCTGTGTAACTCCTTATTTTGCCTGACGAGCTTCTGCCTTTTTATTGATTGATATGCATATGCAGGCAAACTGATGTTGCAGCGCGGTCAAGTGGTGGGGCTCACATGATTCTGTGCAGCAGGCATTCTGAGTAATGTGATCAGGGAATGCTCCCGTGTGTTTACCCCATTGTTTTAGCTGGAAAATCAGGCATCCGTGTTGCTCTTTTTTTCACTTTAGACAAACGGAGTGAACCCGGGGTCTCAGTTTTTCCCTCTTCCTGGGAAGCTCCAACAGAAGTAGCTCTTTACTAGCTGACTCATCTTGGCAACAGGCAAACATCTTCTTTATCTGGTTATGTCAGTCTCATGGAAAGCTCCCAGCCCCCCACTCACCACACATGCAAATGGACTCACTATGTGGCCCTCTGGGATAAACTGTTGTTTTGAAGCTGGGACCAGCAGATCCATTTAGGATAACTGGTAATGTATACATACGCTTGGGATCACTACTGAGAACATTTTAGCTCTGCAGTCATTAGGGTGGCACACATTTGAAGACTGTGCACAAAAGTAGAACCTTTTTTTTTTTTTTTTAATACTGGGATAAAATCATCCCCACTTTAAGGCCTCCCATGTCTTTTAGATGGCATATAATGGTCCAAAAGGAGTACCAAATGGAAAAAAATGACTCTCATTCCATTCGCGAGGTCACTGCTATTTTTTTTCTATTTTTACAGAAAATTTAAGATCAAATTATGGCTCATTCTTATTTAATTCTGGCCGGTCCAGGAGGAAATGAGCACCCTACAAAGAAGCTCTTGTCCTGCATGATGCGGCATGGTTCTAATTTTGGCCCCCTGGGACCAGCAGCCAGTTTCAATTTGATTATGACACAGAGCCAATGAGACAGTAGGTGATGTATTACAGAGAATAATTGGAAAATTGCTCCTGAACTTCAGGGCTTTCTGACCCAGAACCGTCCAGTCGTTTACTGACAAAAAAATGTTCCTAATGCCTCGATGATTCGATCGCTTCCAGCTAAGCAATGTGCAGATTAAAAATATATATATATATATTTAGGAAGTCATTCAAAGGAACATTACTGCTGCTGTTTTTCTTGGAATTATTTTAGCCTTTTTCTATTCCTGTGTTGTGGACTCAGAAAGTCGATGGAATTGCTTCCCGGCGGTGACATACATCATCAGACCCATTAGTGTCAGTGATGAGCCACATACTGTGGACTATTCTAACAGCAGACCAGTCATCTTTCTTTTTGCTCGCTTTGTGACCGCCATATCCGCGCCTAATTTCTTAGAGCCAGGAAGACACGACAAACACCATAGAGGTTCACAGAATCGGTCGATTTTTGAATTTTTCTGTATGTTTTTTTTTCTTTAGTTGCTCCGTTTAGCTTTTAAAATATGCAGACGGCTATGAGCGGGTGGAGAGGGGTGGAGAGGTTCTATCTTTTCACAACAAATCAATATATCTAGCCATGTTAGGAGGCAGGGTCGTCACCGCATTGGATGGAAGCTTTTACAAAGCTTTTTGTGGAGAGTGGAGATGATGCCTAACCGGCATAGAGAGAATGGAATCACTTAGAACAATGGTGTAATTGAGGAGGTGGAGGGGGGGGGGGGTCCTGTTGCTGTAGGCTTTCTCGCTGGTGTCCACTGGCCTGGAGTCTTCAGCTGTGCTCACTCCCCCACTTCAGGCTGGAGAATGACCTGGTTTAGGAAAACTGGAGTGGGAAATGCTGCCTTGAACGTCGTGCCGGGCTCACACGACGTCCATCAGCTCAAATATTGACCTATTAGAAAATGACAAATAATAAACGCTTAAAGAGCCACTCTGATAAAAATGTGTATTGTTTTTTTTTTCCTGATGATTGTTTGTTTATAGGATCCCCATTAGCTGTGCTTAGCAGACATCTTCTCTGAAACATGTCGTACAACAACAAATTCATTTAAAAAAAAAAGCATGAATGCCATTTTAGAAATACAGAAAAGTCCCATTTTAAATATAGAATAGAATAGAATAGAATACCTTTATTGTCACTGTACACATGTACAATTCACATCACACACACATGCAGTGAAATTAAAGCCGCTCACTATTCAGTGCAAACATGCAAGAGAGAAGTAATCTCGCAAAATAATATAATAATGAAAATGAAATAATTTCACAAAATTTACAAAGTACAATCTACAAAAGAACAAATCTACAATAGAAATTTCTGCAGAGAGGTAGTTATAACAAACACAAAAAAATCTGCTATGTCCATGATGGCAGAGATATATTGCACTTAATGTATTGCACATATTGAGATGGTGTTGACATGATGAGATGCGCATAGTGAGAGAGAGAGAGACATGGGGGTGGAGCTGTCAGTGTTAGTGCATGTGTGAGTTCAGGATGGTTATGGCTTTGGGGAAAAAACTGTTTTTAAGGCGGTTTGTCCTTGATCTGATGCACCTGTAGCGCCTTCCTGAGGGCAACAGGTCAAACAGTCCAGAGCCAGGGTGGGCACCGTCTTTTCTGATCTTCCCAGCTCTGCTAAGACGGCGGGAAGAGTAGATGTCCGATATCATAGAAACGACAAACCTTTATGCTTCAAATCAATCACACAAAAATGTTACTCAAACACACACCTCATTTAAAATATGTGACACCAAAATGTGACCTCAGTTGTTTTTTAAAAACAAATATTTGAATGTTTTTCCATTAAAATTAGGGGTCGAGTTCCAAGATGATGGATCACATATATAAAGAAATTGAAGCTTGAAATAAAAGTTCTGAGTATTTCTTTATTAAAATCAATGAGGAGGTGACAAAAAGTAATTTGATAAAGATCATATTTGTGACTTAAGAAACACGCTGGGCGGGGCCAAAAGCTCCCTGCTCCGCCCCTCTCTGATGCATCCACGTGTAGACGACTAGGTCCACGTGCGTTTTTGTGTTCCTCGTCTGAGTTGGTGCACCAGGGGTGGTAGGTTGGGGTTGTGAGGGACTGTAAGCTGGCGGGAGAGTGTGTAAACACAACTCTGAGGCAAATGTCTAAAGAACTCCTGCCGCTCTGCATAGGCTATGTCCTAGAAAACAACACATTTTTTGAAGTTTGGCTAAAAACACCAAAATCCAGATTAAAAGACATTTTGAAAATAGCTCAAAAGAGCATCAGAGTGGGTCTTTAAAGTTTCTGAACTGAAAAAAAAATGGAAAAACCTTCTTGATTTTGTACCAAAAAACTAACTCTGAGTCTGATTTTAGATGCCAAAGAGGGGTGTCACGTTTGCTATTGACCAGCTTTCTAAGCTACAAAATACTTTTAGGTTATAAACTAACTATATCTGACATGCTGTTGGAATATAATTTATGTGTGGATTAAAGTTAAAAACATTGTTTTTTCCTAAAAACAGAAGAATAAATTGGGACAATGAAAAAAAAAAAGTTGGCTTCAGCAGCAATAACACCCCCCCCCCCTCCCTCCACCCCTCTCAGCTACTGTTGCACACAACACCATGGGTCGATGGATTGGTGGGCCGCCCACTCTGTGCTCCTCCAGCTCAGTGCAGCTCTTCACGTTGGCCTCCTGCCCAGTCCATTTCCAACATTCCCATCTCGGATTTGTCTTTTCTTTGTAGTCCGTGGAAAACAAGGGATGTCACGCACAGACCGACAGGCGAGGAGCATGTTTCTCACGCCGTCTGTCTGCACAAGACAATGGTCAGATCAATAATATCAAAGAAAGCGGATTTAAAGGCTGCATGTTGGATTGTGTGCTGTTCAGCCCAAATACGCAGAGGTTGCCCCCTCCCTAGAGACGGATCGCTCCATGGTATTGATTAGAGGGCAAACGGAACGCTACAGACTTTCAGATGAACTGCAGACTGGAATATCGTGATAGATAAACCAGGAATTCAGGAGTGGGATTATTTTTCGTCAAATTGCAGAAAAAAAAAATCTAATTTAGGTTAGTTGGGATCAAAAATATCTTTTTGGGCTTTAGCTGATTCATTCCTGCCCATTTCTTCTTTCCACAGATGGCAGGTTACTCAATATGCCGCGGTCGGTTGGTCCAGACGCCACCGGCTCGATGGCTCCTCTGAGCGGCGAGCGCAAGTCCTCAGCGCCCATCCACTCCAGCCAGCCGGTCCTCTTCACCTTTGACGTGCCTGTGCGCCACTCGCACCACGGCTCCCTGTCCAACAGCGCGCCTCAGGACTACCTCCTCCTCCACCAGTGCATGAGCAGGAAGACAGAGAGTGCACGGTAAAGGTCATGACCCTCAGACATCCTGCATTGGTTTCCTGTTTTCTGTTAATGCAGGTCAACATACAGGTTTACGGCGCTTCCTCAGTCCAGAAGCCTCTAAGGGTTCAAACTACCGTTGCAGAGGAATAACAGGCGGAGAGCTGTCTGTCTGTCTGTGGAAGAGCCTAAAATAATGCAAAAACAAGAAGCTTTTATTCTGAAAGGATATTTCTACATTTTTGTTTGATTCAAAGTGGTGATGATATGGAGAACATTCAGGAAACAAGTACATTAACCCTTAGTAGTCCAGGGCCTTTTCTTTTACTTTACAATATCCTCTAATAATTTATCTTTAAAACAGTCTTTTGTGGCAAGCCTTGACATCATCTTCTTTGCCCAAACTCAGTTTTTATAAAAATATATATTTTTTATTATATTACACAATAATACCAAAAAAACATGAAACTGTATAATAAAATAAATTCTGGTATATACTGATGGTACATACTCTATAGATGAGGTGCACTGAACTATAAGGTGCAATATGGGAGTCTTTATGAACCACATTCTCAGTAACTCTAGAACATGTTTGTAACACGCCACACGTTAGCGGATTCATAATAACGCTCAAACTTGTTTTCAACATGTAAAAAAATGGACAGTTACCTCTAAAACAAATGTTACCGTGACTACGCTAACTCCAAACCCTGTTAGTAACAGGCCAACATGCTATATGTTAGCGGCGTTAGCATATGTAAGGGACACCGGATTATAAAGTGCATTTTGTTGTTTTTTTAAAAAAAACATTTAAAAGAAAAAGTTTTTAAGTGGGCCTTATAGTGCAAAATTCTGTTTACTTTTACTTTAAATAACAAAGATCGAATGCATAGAGACAAAATAAAAAAGTTTAAATCTAAAAACCAAAAAAATGTCTGAAAAAACAGCCAAAGCTCCACTAAACTCTTTTAAGGTTATCATAATTATGTTTATTTCTTTTAAACAAAATGTCAAAGCTAAAGACTTTTTGAAACCTTTACGTAAATATTGAATGAAAGCAATTCCAGTGGTGGGGGGGGCTGCATCCTTTTTACGTCATTGGCAAACTCACCGTGAATTCAGAGACTTCTTAGGTAAAAAATGAGTAAAGTTTGATACGATGGAGTAAAAATAGAAAATAAAATTGCAATATTGAAGCCGTAAACTTCTCAGACTGAGACGCTGCTCAGTTCGAGTCAACATTCAAACAGCCTGTTTCCTAACAACCCAAAGCCTCCATTGGTGCCCTTTAAGAGAAACACAGCCAAAGCAGCCATTCATCACTCCTGCAGGTTTACGCTCCTCCAGAGCAGATCTGCCTCATCAGCAAAAGCAGCTGCACAGAAAGGAGCTGTGGTGGAGCGGAAGAATCAAACCTCACAGTGGATCTCATCAGCCTTATGTCCAGATTTCCATCTCACCTCTGCTTCACTAATCAGATGCACATGTATGATTCATGTTTCAGTGGAAATGCTCAGGTTGATGGATAGTGATCTAATTTCATCCATATAAAAGCTCCCCCCTCCCCCATCCACTTGTTCATCAACCATAGTAGCAAATGATGTATTGTGCATTGTGTCATCATTGACAACCAAAAAAAAGATGTAAGTTAAAAGAAGGGGATTTATTTTTCATTTTTAATGGTGCGAATCGACAGTTCGATTTGTGCTTTCTTTTCAGAAATGACCACAAAGGAGGGGGGGGGGGGGGGGGTGTTCTCCAATAGCCACCTCAACTTACTGTTTTCAGCTGTTAAGCTACTCTGGTTGGCCGTCAAGGTCATTTCCACAGGGGGCCTGAGTTAGGCTGAGAAAGTCTGAGCTCCCGTCATCCTTCACACTTCAACCTGTAATCTGTTAGCACACGGAGAACATGCTTAAAAAATCAAGTTTCAAAAAACCGTAAAAATATTTGAGCTTCTATTTTGGATGCATAAACTGCTCAGGCAGTGGATAGAGACTTTAGATTCTCCTTATAAGTGTAACGCTGCCACCTAGTGACTGTAGATGTTATTACATCTATTTGTTTCATAGTTTGTTTCCAGAAACGGATATGTGTGGCAGTTGTTTGCTCACAAGGGTCTTAAAGACCCACTCCGATTTAAACAAAAAAAAAAAGTGTTTTTAACATGTTTTTGGTCAACATATATTAAGAAAATATTAATACAGTTCTTTATTTCAAATAAATGAAAATAAACACAAGAGTTAGAAATAGACATAAAACAAGACAGTGTGCTTGAAAACGAGTGGATTGAAGAGAAATCTTGTATGATCCCACCCCTTTTTTATGACACCTGATGATGTGGGTATTTCTATTTACAGTTTTGTTCAAAACATTCACATTACATTATGTCATTATGTATAGTAATGTAACTCAAATAGGAGCCGACAAAGAAATGCAGTTTGGAAAAGATTGGGGCGGAGAAAATACACTGGACGGGCCACAAGCTCCCTGCTTCATTCTAGACGACTAGATCCGTGTACGTCTTCATTTTCCTCACTCAAGATGCCACCTGGCTCCAAACTGTGCGGCTATGTCCTAGAAAACAGTACAGGTTTTTCAATTTTGTATAGAAATGCCATAGTTCTGATAAAAATACCAAAAGCTGGATAGGAGTGGAACTTGGAGGCTTTGTGTGGAGTGCCCATGGGAAAAACTCCTCTGCTTATGCTTCTGTTGCAGAAGCGCCAGCTTCTCTCAAACCACTCGCAGCAGTGCGCTGACGGGGAGCGACTCTCCAGTCCAGAAACTTTCCTACGGCTTCTCACACTGTCTGAATGGCACAGGATCTCAGCTGCACGGCTTCTACAGCCTCCCCAAGACCGGGAAGCAGCAGCTCAGCGTGCACGACGGCTCCCCCCAGGAGGCCTGCTACGTCCTGCCGCGGGGCTACAGCTCTGAGGCTCCAGTCCACAGCAACTTCAGTGACCCCGATCTGGAGAATGACGAGGTCTACACCTTCAAAACCCCTTGCAACGCCCTCGCCACCATGCACAGCAACGAGCGCTCGCCTGACAACTACGACTTCCCCACAACGCCCGGCTCCTTCTACCAGATCCCGCGGACGTTTGACAAGAACCACAATGCGCTCACGCCCCCCAGCTCGGAATCCTCCTGCGCTCCGCCTCCCAGACCCCCTAAACCAAGTCAGGGGTCAGAAGGGCAAAGGGGGAGTCCCCGCTCAGCTGGAAGTCAGAACGGGGAAGTCAAGTCATCGGTCATCCCACGCAGGAACACTCTCCCTGCAGTTGAGAACATAAGGCTGCACAGAGGTACATTTTCTGCTTCGAAATAAAAATGCTGTTTTTAACATGTTCTTGGGGCATTTTTCTGATGACCATTGAGCTTAAAATAGCATTTCTGAGTATTTCTTTATTCAAATCGGGATTTAGGAGCAGACCAAAAACTGCAGTTTGAAAAAGACTGGGCGGGTCATAAGCTCTTTGCTCCGCTCCAGTCTAATGCATCCACCTGTGGACGCCTAGATCCAAATACGTCTTGGTTTACCTTGACCGAGCTAGAATCTGGCTCCAAGCTCCAAGTTTGACTGGAGACTCCAGTGTTTTTGTTGCACTGGTACTGTTAGGCTGTGGGTGCTAACATGAAAACAGAAAGCTCTCAGCAATGGGAAAGGAAGGGGGGGGGGGGGGGGGGTTTATTCACGCCAGCACACGCCCACAACTCTTAAGCAAATTTTCTAAAGACCTACACCTGCTCTGCAGAAACTATGCCCTAGGAAAAGGACAGCTTTTCTGTCATTGTTTTTGCCTAAAAACAGCATTGTCACAATTAAAAGACCATTAACTAAAATAGCTCAAAAGTTGATCGGAGTGGGTCTCTAAATCATGTCTGGATCGACCACGCCTCTTTCCTCACGGCTCCTCTGCCTCCTCTTAACCCCCCACCTCCTTTTTTTTTTTCCTGCCACTGGACAGAAACAAAGGCCTCAGTGTAGGAATCATTGCTCTGTTTAGACGCTAATGAAATTCAAGTCATACAGGCCGATCCGAAATGCCTGGTTCCAGACCGCTGAGCCGCTTTTAGAACAGTACTGCTGGACACAGCGCTTGAATTCTTAATTTGCCGTGTTTGTTCCTTTGCCAGGTCCACGCTCAGGCTTCAGAGAAAAGGACTGATTTGTGACCCTCATTAGTGGGGCCTCTGGCGGTTCACAAACCTGCGCCACGATGGCTAACTGTGGTCATATGAAGAACATAATTAGATGTCACTTGTTTGTTACATGAAGCATTTCTAACATGTTTTTTTTTTGTCCAAATAACCATTTTTGGGATTATTGTAGCACGTGACTTTGGAATTGTTCCATTTGTACTTTATTTATTTGTATTTATGGATAAAAGAAACGATTGATTTTCTCATTTGTCATGAAAGGCTCCTCCTTTGAAACCAACAACCACCATCGTCTTCATTTCAACAACCAGTCGGTAGAGTCCGTCAACGATGGATTCAGCTCCTACTTGGTGAGTTTATACCAACCCAAAGTCATCAACCACAGAAAAGGAGCCCCTTTTATGTCGCATCCTTGTCTTGACTGAGGGTGAGGAGGCGGCGGCAGTCACATGACCTCTGTGTCTTTCAGCAGCAGCGAGCCCAAGCGCCTCTGACTCGCTCCGACAGCGGCAACTCGGATGACAACTACGTTCCCATGAATCCCGGCTCCTCTCCGCTGAGCGCCTCCCAAGCCGACAATCCCAGCGACATCTACATTCCTATGACCCCTGGACCACACTTTGATTTCCCAGGATTCTCTGCCACGTTACCTGCCCGCAAGGGCAGCAGCGCCTCCCTGTGCCACCGGCCCACTCGTTACAGTGATGTCACGCCTCCGCCTATTAACCGCAACCTGAAGCCCAACAGGAAATGTGAGTTTTTTTTTCCCCCTGCGTGTTTCATTTGTGTGTTTGATTTCCGTTTTTCCTTTTTGACCTTGGGTTAGGACGACCTGCACAGCATTCTTTTAACCCTTGTGCTATCCTGGGACCCCACCCTTACATTGACGTGTTCTCCCCACCATGACAAAGGTGGATAAAGGTGGAGAGGATTTCATGTCATCCATGGACACCAATGAAGATCACAAATCATTGAAGAAAAAAGGTTCAGTGCACTGTCTAGTGGGGTCTAGATGACCCAACTCCCAATGTTAAAGTACCTAGGATAGCACAAGGGTTAACTTGTAAAGCTCTGAGGAACCAACTCAAATGATACACAACAACACCCACATGTTGCCTTTGCTTTACATGACGTAACTTAGATTTTTTTAATCGACAATCTGTGCTGGTGTTTCCCACAGCAAAGCCGACGCCTTTGGACCTAAAAAGCAATGGGATCATCGACGAGCTGCCATTTAAGAGCCCGGTTACCATGTCCTGGACACGACCCATGTGAGTCACTGCTTTGATGTTCGCAGACGTCACGCTGACATTTGTTGGCCGCATTGACTGTATATGAGAACCGGACTGAGTGACGACGGTCACCGTTTTGATGCTGTCATGATGGAGCCAGACGTCGTCGGTAAGCAGTGAGTGATTGATCTGAGTCGGTCTGAGGCAACGTTTCTATGCAACCATTCTCGCCAGTCAGAAGAGAAAATGTTGGAAGGCCACACCCCCACCACTTGATACCGGGCCACACGAAAACTGTCAAACATTTCTAATGTTGGACGTGAGACCCAGCAGGCACCACCTATGTTGATCCAGGCATCTGATTGGCCAGTTTATAACTTGCAATAAAGAAAAAGAATTGGCAGGAAAATGTTAAAAAGGGTATCAGAGCAAGAATAGTTATTCTGACTAACAGAGTGACTGAGGAGTAGCAGTTTATTTCTCTGGAGAAGTCTACGGGATTTTTCTTCCTGGAACCAGCTGGTACTTCCTGTTTGGGACGCCGGGGGTCCAGTTCTCATAAACGGTTAATGGTTGGGCTGGTTGTCGTCACTGCATGGACTCACATCATTTCAGTGAGCTTCGTTTTCATCAAGAGCTTATATTGGTGATGAAGAGTCAGACCAAGAAAAAAAAAAACACAAATCCACAGAAAGAATCGGCTTGTGGTTTGGTCTTTACAGAGGTTGTCAGCTGATCTTTTTCTTTGGACCCCAACCTCATCTCTGACCAACAGCAGCCTCCCATGGTCATAGCCCCGCCCACACACTCTACAGGCACTTGGCATGCTGGACGGCAGAAACAGCAAATCTGGACTCTTCAATCCACATGGATGTGATTTTTCAAAGCAAACTGAAGCTTTTTTCTTTGAATTAGCTTCAGTAACAGCTAAAGCTCCGGTGTAAAACGGTTGAACACCACTGTCGGTTCTTTTTACTAATTTGATTTAAAATGATTGTCAATCTTCATCGTTCCAGTTTTTTTTATACATTTTAATAATAGCATTGACAGTAATGTCACCCTTCTAAAGAATTAACACCTTTGCCTCAATTAAAAGATCAATTTTCCATCATTCATCTGTTCATGTCAAAGAGTTTGTTTGCTTTGTTTATTAGTCTTTTTTGTGTGGCTACAGTATTTCACAGTCCTGTTTGGTTTCAGGCCCGCTATGAACTCCGTGTCCTCCCAGCAATGTCGACCCATTTCCACCCAGAGCATCACCAGCACCGACTCCGCAGACAGTGAGGAGAACTACGTGGCCATGGTAAGTCTCAGCAGCCAGAGGGGGAAGAGATCCTAGTGCTGCAGGATCATCCTGCTCGCATGATTCCATGAGTTCCTGCTCCGTGTGGGAGTAAAGCCTTCCTCCCTCCCAACAGCACAACCCTGTGTCTACCTCCCCGGCTGTGAGCGGCACCAACAGCCCGGCCCCCAGGAAGTGCGGTAACGTGGACTATCTAGCACTGGACTTCCAACCCGGAACGCCTAGCCCCCACAGAAAGGTATTTTCTACCCTCCAACCACATTGTTTTCCACCAAACCACCGAGCAGAATCTAAATCTTTGCCCTATTTGCCCTCCAACAGCCCTCCACGTCCTCCGTGACATCCGATGACAAGGTGGACTACGTGCAAGTGGACAAGGAGAAGACTCAAGCGCTGCAAAGCACAATGCAGGAGTGGACTGATGTGCGGCACTCTGCTGATTCTGCAAAAGGGGTCAAGTCCTGACACTAACTCAGAGAGAAAAACTGTGACCCTGGAAAAAAGTAGACTCAAGCCAAGCATCTCCAGTTGCTACCAGTCCCATAAATACTGTTTGGACGAAGACGGACAACGATGGGCACAAAAAGCCATAACTCATCCAACGCCTGCCCGTCTTTTTAAACCATCACTTCTGCTGTGCACCAACAGCAAGCAGGTCAAACAGTTGAAGAACCCAGCCAAAGCTAAAAACACAGACTGTGTTAAAAAAAAATCAGTGTTGACCTACTGTTCCGAAATCAAAGATCCCCTCTGCCTCTAACCACTGGTCTTGCAGCATTGAAAGATTGGAAAGCAGATCACCAGAGAACCATCGATAAGTCCGTACTGGACTGGGAGAGGACACATTCTGGCCTTGGGAATGCCAAGATTGTCTTCTGGAACTCAGGCCGACTTTCTCTTTTCTCCTCAGTCTGTCGTTTGTGCTGAGTTTGGAAAAAAAAAAGAAGCAGTGGAGAGATTATTTTCTCTGCCGCTGATCTTTTGAGCTTAGCGCTGCATGATTGGTAGGAGGAGAGGGAAACAATATAGCCATAAAATAAATAAAAAACAAAAATATGCAAAGCCTGTCAGATGTCCTGATAACCACACGACTGTTGCCTCTGTTTTGGCCAATATGGGGCCAAACCATATTAAAGAGCCGTCGGGCTGGCCAGTTTTTCTTTTTCTCTCTTAAGTGCAGTTACTGGATCGGTGTGCTGTCCAGATGTTTTTGACTCTTTTATGTAACATAAATGATCCGCATTACTGTCTTCAGGCGTCCTATGCCAAACACTACAGGTACATCCAAAATTAGCCATATCTTTAGTCAGAATTTTATTCACTGAAGTGCATCTTGCCGACTGCTGTGCGCTTGTCTGAGGCAGGAAGTGCCCTGCAGTCCCGTCGCATGGCAGCCCGCCACCATGAGGATTTTCCACTCATCATATTTACCTAAAATAGCAGGAGGAAAGAATGTGAAGAGAAATGTCTTTAATTTGCCTCGTTCCCGGGGAAATATGTTCAGAGGACCACACCGTATTTCAAGACCCACTCCGACGAGAATTGTGTTTTTTTTAGCGTGTTTTGTGGCATTTTTCTGATGACGGAGGACATAGATAAGGAAAGTGGATCGTAAAATTGTACTTCTGAGTATTTCTTTGTTCAGATCGTTGTGAAGTCGAAAAAATGCATTTTAGAAAATACGCTAGGTTAACGTGGGGGTGTGAGGGGCTGAAGGCTAGCAGGAGAGGGTATCAACAGAGAGCTCTCAGCAGCAGGAAAGGGAAGGGGGCGGGGTTGCTCCTCGCTAACAATCACACCCACAACTCAGGCGAATTCAGATGAACTTCTGCCGCTTTGCAGAAAATGTGGTCGTGTCCAAATTCCTTTGCAGTTTTGTCAAACTGTTTGAATTTACAATTCTAAAATCCAGTGCCCTAGAAATTTCCCAGAAGTCTCTGCGAAAAAATCAGTGTGCATCGACTGGCTAATAAGGACCACAATGCACTACCTTTGAACAATTTGTCATAAAAAAAAAAACATTTTAATATATATTTGAAAAACTGATGATGAAAACCAAGTTTTTCTCTTCAGAACACAGAAAATTCATAAACAATCTTCATACATTTATCCCTTTAAATAAAAACCAAACTAGTGAGCATGTTGTCCGAATTGCAGGGCACTGGAATTTTTATTAGTTAGGGAGGGAATTTGGACGACGCGTATGTCTGAGAAAATGACTCTGAACGGCGTAATCACCTCAAAGTCCACTGGGAACGCTTTGACCATGGCTGAAAAGAGGATCGGAGACGGACTTGGAAGAATCTCCAGCTGAAGTGGAGTCCAGTGTTTCATTGTGGGCTGGAACCCACACATGGGTGAATTCAACCTTTAATAGGAAAGTCTTTATGCTCGTGCAGAGCTGGACAACTTTAGTCACCATTTCCATCATTATTTTGACAACTTTTGCAGCTTTTTATTGTATTTTTTTTTACTGATGCATGAAGAATGTCCTTACTGACAAAATCAGGAACAATTGAAGCTTGCAGAGGGTTTTGGATTTATTTTGGCTTTAAATACCTTAAAAGAAACGTCCCGATCTTCTCATACGAATGGGTCGGTCTGCAGTCTCAGCTGCGAAGGTGAACCAATTCCAAAGTGAACTGAGAAAGAAGAGAGGATAGAGCTTGTCTACTTGTCATCTTGTGAAGTGAAGCGGCCATGTAATTTATTATCTAGAGAGACGTGGTGTCAGCGGGAGAGCTGTGTGTGTTGTAGTTGTGTTAAAACGACAGCCTGACTGGGCCAGACCCCGATTTACTGTCAGACTGCCACTGGGTTGATGTACTGTACTTGTAGAAACCTTTTTTTTTTTTATTATTATTATTATTATTTTTTTAACCACTGTTATTGCTACTACTGTAAAGCATCTGCAGATTGCTTGTGTGTCTATTTATTAATTTATTGTGTGTTTTGGAGTTGATGACTGTAAAATATTGAGAAGAAAAAAAAAAAGAAATCCTTCTGTCTACTAACACTGTTATGCAAAATGTCTTCATTGTGAAAGCAATATGGGGAGCAATGCTAGTGTGTTCATGTGGTACAGTCAATTTGGAATACACAAGAGAAGCAAGACTTTGTTATTCCTGTATTATGATAAAATTAAACTGTGGACAATAAATAAATGGAGGAAAAAAGGGGATATTTTTAAGTCTTTTTTTTTCTTAAACCTTGTGTTATCCTAGGCACTTTAACATTGTGAGTTGGGTCATCTAGACCCACTAGACAGTGCTCTGAACCTTTTTTCTTCAATTATTTGTGATCTTCACTGGTGTCCATGGATTACATGAAATCCTCTTCACCTTTATCCACCTTTGTCATGGTAGGGAGAACACGTCAATGGAAGGGTGGGGTCATCTTGACCCCATAGGATAGCACAAGGGTTATAATACAAAATTTATACAAAGGTATAATGTTTATATGGTATTTAATATACCATAGGCTACATGGTGGCGCAGTGGTTATTGCTCTTGCCTCACAGCAAGAAGGCCCTCGGTTCTAGTGAACCAGAACATCAATGGGGGACCTTTCTGTGTGGAGTTTGTATGTTCTCTCTGTATGCGTGGGTTTTCTCCGGGGATCCTCCCACCATCCAAAAACATGCTTCATAGGTTAATTGGTTAATCTAAATTGTCCCTAGGTGTGAATGTGAGATTGTGTGGGTGTGAAATTGTGGACACTACCCTGCCACAGACTGGCGACCTGTCCAGGGTGCCCCCTGCCTTCACCCACAAGGGGCCGGGATAGACTCCGGCAGCCCCATGACCCCGAAAGGGAATAAACAGAGGAAGATTAATGGTATTTAATAGACACTGCTCATTTCTCTTACTTTAAGGATGTATTCTGACTGGACACATTTGATTTGCTTAACGTCAATCTGAGTTTGTTTCCCCCGATAATCCAGACCCAAGCTGGCCCAGGATCTGCTGTCAAACCCATCTTCCGAGGTGGTCTCGGTTGGATTCCAATCGGACTGAGCTCTGGTTCACTCCTAGTTTTCTCAGTCTGAATAGGCTCTGTGCTCGGAGCAGAACAACTAGACCAAGGCGGTCACCTTAGATGGGCATTGCTTTGCTGGCCCTTGTAACTCCTGGATAATGACTGAAGAGATTTTAAGTCATTTGCTTTTATTAGCAAGCTTGAAAGGCAGTTTGAGTACAGACCAAGCACAAGGTCCAGAACCCTGGACCCAATTAAGGTGACTCGGTCTGGACCAATGGACTTTTCCAGTCTGAATACAACCTAACATATTCAGTTTGATCTACTCCAAACAATAATGCAGTTTGATCAAGAGTTTTTTTTTTTTAACTGGAAAAGTACAATAAGGACACACAGTGTTTTGTGTATAATGTATAACAGGCGAGGTGGAACAGGCGAGAGCTCGGTACAATAAACGACTGGAAGACCAATTCTCTGCCAACGACGTCACCTCTGTTTGGAGAGGGCTTAGGCAAATCACCAACTACAAGCCCAGAGCCCAACACGCTGCTGACGACCTTCAACTGGCTGAGAGGCTTAACACCTTTTATGCCAGGTTTGAGGTCCCACACCCCTCCTCCCCCCCCCTCACTGAACAGGTTTCCTCAACAACTTTGGTGACACATTCCTCCCCCACCACTATCACTGAGGACAGTATGACCCCCCCAGACCACCTCTCCCCCAGCACTGTCCTCTCAGTGACAGAAGAGGAGGTGCATAAGCTTTTCCGGAAGCAAAACCCACGGAAGGCTCCGGGCCCGGACGGCATCTCCCCTGCTACCCTGAAACACTGTGCAGGTGAACTGGCAGCGGTCTTCACAGACATTTTCAACACCTCCCTGGAGTCCTGCCACGTCCCGGCCTGCTTCAAACTGTCCACCATCGTCCCTGTCCCCAAGAAGCCCCGCATAACTGGCCTCAATGACTACAGGCCTGTGGCACTTACGTCTGTAGTCATGAAGTCATTCGAGCGTCTGGTCCTCCCCCACCTCAAATCCTTCACCTCCCCCCTCCTGGACCCTCTGCAGTTCGCCTACAGACCCAATAGGTCTGTAGACGACGCTATCAACCTGGCCCTACACTTCATCCTGCAGCACCTGGACTCCCCGGGAACCTATGCTAGGATCCTGTTCGTGGACTTCAGCTCTGCGTTCAATACTATCCTCCCCTCTCTGCTCCAGGAAAAGCTCCTCCAGCTCAACGTGCCTGACTCCACCTGCAGGTGGATCACTGACTTCCTAACAGACCGGAGGCAGTGTGTGCGGCTGGGGAAGAATGTCTCCACCACCCAATGCATCAACACAGGAACTCCACAGGGCTGTGTACTTTCCCCTCTGCTCTTCTCCCTGTATACCAACTGCTGCACCTCCAGCCATGACTCTGTCAAACTGATCAAGTTTGCAGATGACACCACCCTCATCGGGCTCATCTCTAATGACGATGAGTCTGCCTATAGGAGGGAGGTGGACCGGCTGGGGTCGTGGTGCAGCATGAACAACCTGGAGCTGAACACCCAGAAGACAGTGGAGATGATAGTGGACTTCAGGAAAGTCACAGCCCCCTCACCCCCTCTCATCCTGACAGACTCTCCCATCACCATTGTGGACTCTGTCCGTTTCCTCGGCACCACCATCACGCAGGAACTCAAGTGGGAGCCATCCATCTGCTCTCTCCTCAAAAAGGCCCAGCAGAGGATGTACTTCCTGCGGCAGTTGAAGAAAGCCCGGCTGCCGGCCCGGATGATGGTGCAGTTCTACACGGCCATCATTGAGTCCATCCTCACCTCCTACATCACCGTGTGGTACACTAGTGCCACAACCAGGGACATTAACAGGCTACAGCGTATTGTGCGCTCAGCGGAGAAGGTGATTGGCTGCAGCCTTCCATCTGTCCAGGAACTATACGTCTCCAGAACCTGGGGACGTGCAGGCCGGATAGCTGCCGACCCGTCTCACCCTGGTCATGGTCTACTGGAGCCACTTCCTTCAGGCAGGAGGCTAAGGTCCATCAGGACCAGAACCTCCAGACACAAGAACAGTTTCTTTCCCTCTGCAGTCAGACTCTTAAACACCCGGTAACCCCCCCTAAATTCCACCTCAATGTCCAATCAGTCACCAGCCCACTACCTGCACCTTGAACATTCTCAGTTTGCACTGTTTTGACACTCCTTGCACTATTGTCTCTATTTATATTTATATTTTTGTTCGGACCATTGTGTAAACCATTGTGTAAACATTTTGTTGCTCACTGTTCTTCTGTTTTATGTTGCACATTTGCACCGAAACAAATTCCTACTCTGTGTAGCTACACAGAATATGGCAATAAAAACCTCTTGAATCTTGAATCTTGAAATCTTGAATTTACTTTATTCTCTCGCAACAAATAAGATTGGCGTCAGGGGGGCAAAAATAAGAGTTGCAAATAAAATGTATAAACCACTAAAAGTCTACATCAGTAGTCATATTAAGTAAAACAAATATAAACAAAAAAACTCAATTCCTTCATGAACTGACCGCCAAATTAGCCACCTTGAGTTTAACTCGCCATCAGTTTCCTGGCTATGTAGTTCCCCGTTCCGCCGCTAGAGTGTGCTGTTGCGCACATATCCATCCTGGCAGCGCCTCCGGTCAGAGAAGGAATGCTCACACAATGAGGCTCTGTGTGCAGCAGCTCCGCCGGAGCCCCCGCGTACCGCTCGCACAAATGATTGTCAATGGACTATTTGAGACGGACCTCAGTCGCTTCTCGCAGCGGCTTTCCCTCCCTGCCGGAATCTTTCTTTTTTCGGGGGGGAAACTTGTTCGCGACATGATTCCAGACGTGAATGTAAAAAACGAAGAAGGACTACATTTCCATCCAGAACGCCGCGAGTGCTGAAGTTTTAGAGGGTTTTGAAGTGGGATTTACGGATTCTTTGGTTTTGGAGAAGATTGGCTCCTTTCTCGTTGGTAGTCGATGGACTTTGGCTGTTTATGAAGAGATTAGGCAGGAATTGAACGTAACCGGGAATGCGGGCGTTCCATAGAAGAAAGTGGTGTTGTGCGTGCCATGGTTTTGAATCATCGGAGGCTTTCTCACAATGACTAGAACCAGATTATCTGTGTCGAGGTGGGATTAGGATAGATGCAGATTCATGACTCGATCATTATTCCGCTTATTTTTAAATCATTTTAACCACTTTAGTGGACTTCTAGTTTATTTGTTTTATAACTAAAATTCTCAATTGTTAAGTACAAATAAAAAAATATGTACTGTTTTGTTCTTGTGCAGATTTAGTACTTTAACTTTGTCCGCGTGACCAAAGTCTTGGTCCATGCCCGTTCTGTGGTCCATCAGAAGCTCAGTGGACCTCAGGTTGAACAAACTTGTGAGGGACTTGTGGGCATGGGGGAGGCCACCCCTGCTCAGTCTACCACAGGGACCTTCGTACCCATGTTAGGTTTGGGGGCGATGCCTACTGGGGTCACCAACGGGCCGGTGGTGCCCCCCGCCCGTGGACCCGTGGGGCCACCCCCGCTGCACAACGCCATCGTGGAACGCCTGCGAGCCCGCATCGAGCTGTGCAGGAGACACCACTCCAACTGCGAGAACCGCTACCAGAGGGGCCAGGCGGAGAGCTCCGACCGCGAGCACGAGAGCACGCTCCACCTGCTCAACATCGTTCACCAGGGGCCCGGGACCCGCAAGACCAAGGGCAGCCGGGCATCGAACCAGCAACCCCCGGAGTACAGCAGGGCCATTGGGGATCAGAAGAGCGCAGAGGGGGAGCAGAGGATCTCCACACGCATAGCGGTGAGTTGGATGTTTGAGAACAGGATCCACTCCAGGGGCGTCTTTTTGAGGGGGGTGGCATGAACCTGCTATTTGTAGGGAAGAGAAGGAGTCCCCCTCTTTCTATTCCTCCTCAACTTCCTTTCATTTCCCGTTTCCGCTACCCTACAAATACCACCCCTGGAGCAAAATCACAAACATATCAAAGCCCACCACAGTACAGAGATAAATGATGACTGAGTTGGGGTCATATCATTTAAAAAAGCACAGTATCCAAAACAAATTGATCTTTGGTCAATGAATAAGGAAGTCCTTCACACCAGGCATGTGACACTGGATCTACCATGGTGTTCACACTGGACAAGAAGGGAGGGGCTTCTTCTTTTTTGTTGTTGTTTACTAGCGCATATCGGCCACCTACAATCGAAAGAGGTGGTGCAAATTTCACAAATTGTGATCCAGGTTTTTTTTTCCCCCACAGCTCTGTTCCGCTATATATGAAAGACTTGGAGTCAAATAATTCTGTCCAGGCACAAAACACAATTGTCAATTTCTTCTCCATGATCAGTTTTTAAACAGTTGACACTTCCATATATCACTACCAAATCCAAATCCCTGATTGGTCAAAGTTCAACCCAGTTTAGCTTTTTAAAACACGTTTAATGGATGCACGTTTTGCATATAGAGCCTGAAAACGGTCGTAGAAACTCTCCCAGCAATTCGTGAATGTGAGAGTTTTGAACGCAGAAGCCCGAATCACACGATTGCTCTAATTTACGAAGACCTTTCTTTGGAAGAGGTTGCTTGAGCGCGCATTGTTGTGGGCAGTGTGAACAAAGCTAATAGGAGCCGCTATCGTCATAGGTCAACTGTTGACCTTAATTACTTTTTTCATAGATAGATAGATAGATAGACTTTATTGCTTACTCATAGTCTACAAAACATACAAGAGACACTCACAGCCTTAAAACACAGAAGGATAAATCCAAATGTCTTAGCTTTTGACTTCTTGGTTCTTCTGTTATCAGACACGGTTGTATTTTTTCACATACCTGACATGTTTCGGGGGACGTCTTCCGTCTTCGTCAGAGTTGTCATCAGACGATACTGTGTGACGTATATAAAAACAGTTGGTTGGGACTGAGGCGTAGTATAACTTCTTGTTAATATTGTGTCGCATAACGGAGCAGACCGAAATGAAAAGCTGCTTTTTTGTGTGTCAGAATCAGCTGATTTAGGATGATTGCGTTATCAGTTGAGGAGTTACGGTATGCCAAAGATTGTGTGTTATTTAGGCATCACCGTTGACATCTTAGGTGTTAAAGGGTTTAGATGATAGGCATCCACCTGACAAAAATATTTTAGTACTAAAACTGTCTTTCTTTTTGATAGTTTTTTTGAAACTAAAATTGTCTTTCTTTTTGATACTTTTTTTTAAAATTAATTAAATAATATTAATTCCTCCTTTAATTTTTTATGAATTAAAGGTGGGGGGGTAAGACGTCTTTGACAGGATCATTTGCAAAGCAATCCAGTGTGAGGAAATGGTTTTTGGGTCATTGGGCCACAGGGAGGCTTTGCATTTCCTCCACATCGTGTCAGCATGTTCACTCTGCAGCTGATCCAAACGGGGAGATGCAGATGCCTTTTTCTGCCCCAGCTTAACCGCTTTGATAACAGCCATTATCTTATTTCGCCTTTCCAAATAATTCATTTCCTTTGTGTTGCGTGACTCAAACACATTCAGTTAAGACCTTATCTGTTAAGGTTCAAGAAACGGGTCATTCAAAGGCTAATTTTCCTAGTTGATGCATTGCCAAGGTGGATTATATTTAACATACACACAACCTTACCTACAGAACGTAACAAATAAGTGCCCTTTCTTGTGTACCTAGCAAGACTGAGTTCCTGTAAAGCATCTGTCAAGGGAGAAGTCAGCAAGATGTGAGATTTATTTGGTTGTTTTTTTTTTTTTTTCATTGGGCATGAGGGAGTTCAGCGCACAGGCTATGAATTATTTCCCAAGCAGCATTTTAATATCGTGTCAAAAGGGTGAAAGCTCACAGATGTTGGCGCTCTGAATAAAATGCTGGATGGAAAAACAAACTTTTTATTTTATTTTTTTTTCGGTTGTGGCAGCAAAGGGCAGCAATGAATATTCTGTAATGGTATTTATTCTCATCACTGGAGATTTTCCACTACACGAGTTGCTTAACACGTTTGCATACAATAGAAGTCGATTGTCAGTAGATTGAAACAAAGAGCGGTTTATCTTCCACATATGCACTTTTCATCCTGGTTAGCACAGTACAGCAGGGGAACATGGGCAGGACACAACGTTACAGATTATATTGACTGTCTACCAGAGGTCAGGGAACATCATTATCTTGTACTGTTTCATTTGTACTGATGTTGACTCTGGAGAAGCGTGTTCTAAATAAAAATGATGAGTTCGGCAAGACGCGAGGAGGAAATGAAGTCCGGGCGAACGCGAGTATATCAACCTTGAGGTTAATGTTTTTGTTTTTTTCACAGCTCGAGATGATTGTGTGAAGCGCAGCAACCGCCGCTTGCTCGCTGCTACGAATTATTCCGTAAATTATTCAAAATGAGGGTAAAGAAAATCCCACAAAATGTCACGTCGCTTCAATCAAGCTACAAACTCACACAAACAGATTATTCATACAATTGAAAGAGAAAATATAAAAAGAAGCTACCATACCTTGAGTTTAAGGACCTTAAAACAAAATAGCTTTAGAAAAATGTATATATTTGTTTCTGTAACTTTTGACCTAATTTCAGCATTTCCCAAAATATTAGCTTGTTATTCAATCAGCATCTCAGTATTCTTGAAAACTGTAAATGTGCACTATTTGAACACACTTTTAACATTTTTGGTTGACATTTTCTTGCATGTTTCTCAAGATGTTGAGTCAAAGTTCTTTAAATATTGATTTAAAATAGTAGATCTAACCATCAATAGTAAATACTAAAATTAAATTTTTTTTTATTGACACTGATTCCATATCAAAGGAGAATCTTTGCTTTTATGGTGAATTTGTAGAACCTTTTTATGCCCAGATTTAGTACATTTAATGTTAAAACAGATTTTAATAAAACGTTATTCAGCTAACAGCTTCATTCTGAACTGCTGAGAACCTTTTTCTTTTTCTTTTACCCTTTAACATCAGAGCTTGAGCTCCAGTGTTTACATTCTTTTGACTGCCAGAATTCTTCAATCGTTTAGGTCAGGGGTCGGCAACCCATGGCTCCCGAGCCACATGTGGCTCTTTCATCCTTCTGTTGTGGCTCCCTGTGACTTTGGAAAATAATGAGTATTTTATAAAAATTCAAATTTATTTTAGTTTGTTCATTTTTCATGGCATTTCAAAGGCGCTGCTGGCTCCGTGCCTCGTGCCACGTAAAGAACAGCTTCCTTGGTGGGCTCGTGTTTGTCAGGCGAGGGCTGCTGAGCTGATTGCAGGAGGACACGCGGGGCGGCTTCAATAAACACTCCGGGTCTGGAGTGATTTTCTGCCGGGGGCTTGGCGTGGCGCGGAGCGGGGAGCGGCTTTCTGGTGACGGAGAGTTTGCGCCGGTGTTTTGGACTCGCGTGTGCGGTGATGTGTGTTTCAGAGCAGGGGAGCTCGTTGCGTCGCTCGCGATCGACCGGTCATCTTCGGGCACGTGGGGGAGATTGAAGGGGAAGAGAGTGCTTCTTGAAAATCCATCAGCCAATCAAAATCCTCACCGAGAAGTACGGGACTTGATTGACATGCAGAATGGCCAATCGGACATCCTCTGACGCATACGTCACTGCAGACGCGAGTTTAAATTCACTCAGCGCAAACTCTGTCATCAGAGCGTCTTTTTCTCCCCGCAGCACATCACGTCCCCGGTAGAAGTCCAGCAACCGGAGTTTATTAAAGCCCCCCCGCGTGTCTCCTCCTGCTATAAGCTCTGCAGTCCGATAAATACGAGCTCATCAAGGAAGCTGCGAGGCACACGCTTTATACTGTTGCGGGTGTGTGCTGAGCGGCGCACGTGCCACGAGAAAGAAGGGGGGGGGGGGGCGTGCAGGTGGAGATGGGGGTGTGAGCACGGAGCGGAGGTGTGTGCGTGAAATACATTGTGTGTTCGGAGGACGGAGCACTAAATAAAGAGTAGTCGTCGTTCCCAGAATAACTGTTCTGGACTCATTTTTAATCCGCTCTGAAGGCTGAGGGTTCGAACAGGGAAGTGAACCCCGAAGGAGAACCGCCTTCAGCTCTGGAGGAAATCTCCCCTGCGCTTCTGACCATTATCGGAAAGACGAGAGAAAAAGAGATGTCATCGCAGCGAAAGGTTCAAAAATACGGAGTCAGCAGCGCCAAATGCCTCATAATATGCCACGACGCTCCCCGCATTGGACCGTTTACAGCGGAGCATGAATACGATGGTTGCTGCTTTCTGTCTTTGTAATAAAACGCCTCATCTGTTAATACAAAAGTATCTTTATGTAAACTCACTGTGTAGTTTTTAATCATCAGTACATAAACAATAATGTTGAAATAAACATGTAACAAATAAACATGACGATGAAAAGAAAGAAGTACTTTTTAAAAAAAATCTTTTCTGGACCGTGATCTACACTCATGTCCTTGAAAATCGATCGCGATCGACTTAATGAGCACATATAATATTCACTTAATAAGATTCAAAAGCTGAGTTTTTTTTCTTTTCCCAAATGCTTGACAAAAGGTGCGACCCCTGGTTTAGGCTATTTATTTCCACACTATAAGGCACACTTAAAAGCCTTATTTTTTGACAAAAGACGACAGTGTGCCTTAAATCCTGAGCATCTTAGATGGATACATTCTAGTTGCATTTACTGATGTTGCAGTGATTTGAGAGGTAGACAGCGCTCTGTAAAATTTTTAAGTCTGTTTTTATTTTTTTATTTTTTCCTGAGTTGCAAACAAGGTTGGGTGTTTTTATGAATATGCTATCGCAGCTAACGTCGCGCTATCAGACTGTGTTTTTTTTAGAGCTAGCGTAGTCTGGGGACCGCTTGTTTTAATGGTATCAGACTGTTTGTGTTGTTAGTGTTTTAAACAAAGTTGGGAGTTACCGGTATTGTGAAACACGCTTACGCCTCTAACATGGCTAACGTGTAGCGTGTTACAAATAAATTCTAGCGTTACTGTAAACATAGTTAAAGTCTGACTGACAGAGTTATCTCTGACTCTTTTGTCTCGCTGAATGTGCCTTTTATAAATTTGAAAATAGACCTTTCATTGATTGTGTGCCTGCTTTGTTCGCCCTTAAGTTTGGAAAATACAGAATACAGTTTTTGCTTGCTTCTTGTGAAAAAAGTGCTCACAAATCTTACAATATACAAAGATCTCAACAATACCATGTTATTTATTAATACTAATTATAGGCTCAGACCACAGTAACATTTCATCCAAAATAGCATCAAGACCGTCAATTTTTTGGGACTTTTCTGATCATTTAAATCCAACTACAGTGTTGAAGAAGGTTGTAGTTTATCATTTCATTGAGGCTGAAAATGCTCAATAAGTTATCTGTTGACATCATGTTGGTTTGTTGTGGAAAGGAGTCGGCAGCTGTCATCAGTTGTGCTGTCAAAGGATGTTCTTTTAGATGAAAATGGAAAATTTAGGTAGAAACAGATAAAGGCTTATTTGTTTACTCAAAAAAAGTATTTTACACATTGAATTTACCAAAAGCTTTCATTGAGTCATCAATTTGATAGTATTTTCCAATATTTTGGCCCCCGGTTTATCAGTCTTTACCTTCATACCTACATCACTAAAATGCATTTGTGATGGAAACAGGTCACACAGATAAGCTTTCAAAACATTAGCCCTGTATTATAAAGTACGGACATTTGCTTTCAGCGGATCAGGTCCCAGCATTGTTTCACATCCTCTGTCAGCAGCTTGGATGGCGTGGACGGAAACTCAAAATCTAACGATGGCGGCCGGCTGCATGCCATCCTGCCGTGCACTGTCCCAGAGCATTATCGCGTATTTAACAAACGGCTCTCTAAACACCTTCTTGAAAGACCTGTTGACTACTGAACCACAAAAAGGCCCGTATAAATGTTTATTTGGAGCCACTGAAGCCATTTTCTTGCACATGTTTACTTAAAGTCAAACTGGCCTTGAAAAAGCAGTAGAATGCCTGCTGATTAACAGTCCCGTGTGCAACGGGAGGGTTTTGTTATTACAAATCTGGGAAGTGTTGTCAAGGAAAAGGATGTCCTCAAAGTGCTTAAAAGCCGTGTGTTTTTGTTGTTTTTGTGGAGCGGGAGGTGATCTGCTGGGGCAAAAACCACACAACCTCACTGGTTTGGGCCCAAGTGACAATTTTCTTCTTTTGTTTTGCCAACAAGTTCTTAAAGACCCACTTTGATGATGGAAGACGCACATACAGAACATTTAGCTTAAAATGGAATTTCTCAATACTTCTTTTTTAAATTGTGAATCAGGACCAGGCAGGAGCAGTGGTCTTTTCATCATTATTGTGCTGTCTTTTTTTGTGGTTTTCTAGGGCCTAGTTTCTGCAGAACGGCAGGAGATCATTAGAAATTCCGACCAGGGAGCTTGTGGCCTGACCAGCGTACATTTTTGTTGTTGTCACAATTACACTTTTTTTGTAATCTCTTGTTTTATAATGATTTGAATAAAAAAAAAAACGATCTGAAATGCAATTTTAGACTTAATTTCTTTTTATACATGTCCTCCATCATCAGAAAAATGCCACAAGAACACGTTAAAAACACCAAAAATACGATTTTCATTGGAGTGGGTCTTTACTATTAAAGAGGCATAAATTTCAAAAGTCAGTTGAGAAACCATCGTTTTAAAACTCAGCTTTAGTTTTCTCTTTATAAGCTAAAACAAAGAGGAAAAAACTAAAGAACCAACAGAAAAACCAAACCAGACAGTTTTTGTTTTTATTTGGATAATAATAATTATAGACGTTCCTCATAATCATGCTTTTAATCATTAGATCCTTAAGATTTTACTCCTGAAATGTCAGGAAGTGAACCACGACGTTGAGATTGCTGTTAAATATTCTAAGATAAATAATCCACAGACCAGTGATGCACTGTTGACAGTCGTACTGTCTGTTATTGCTGTGTGTGCATCTGTTTATGCATTTCAAAAACTGACTTTTTATAAAGCAATTGAGTGAACACAATAGAACTTCCAATACGGCTTTGGGTTTATTGTCGTTTTTGCAAAAATGCACGTTGAATGCTCTCCTAGAAGCTGCTGGGTTTCCTCTTTTCCCCAACTTTTCTCCTTTAATTTTCAAATGGAATGGCTGTCACTCTGTCCATTTGTTGCTGTATTAGAAAACAACTCGAACCAAATGTCTCAAAAGCATAAATGCAAATCCGAGCTGGAATGGTTTACAAAAAGCAGCGGGTAAAACCTCCATATTTTTGCATTTATATGGATTTATTCCATTGACCCATTTCCAGAAAACCATTAGGAAGGCTGTGGTTTGGCACCACACATGTCACTCTCCCATGATGTTTATTCAAATAACATAAAACTATTTTATTTAACAGCTGAACTGGATATTTTTATAAAGCATATTTCTTCAAACTATTGAACCTTTACTTTTTTCTTTTTTAGCAATAATCTTAGTTTGATTATTTTAAGTAATCTCTATTTTTCCTCGTTGATTTATTGCAGTTGGTTTTCCTTTTGTTGGTATCTTTTGTGTTTTTTATGCATATTTTGTATGAACTCCTGGTGTTGTTTTTCCGTTCACTTTGTCGCCATTATCCCATACGTGTTGGATATCGGTACAAGGCTGCTTTTGTCCACGTGGGAATTAGTTGGAATTATGTTAATTGAGTTGAAGAGTTTTGGTAGTGAAGTGTTAAAGGGTTATAAAGATGACTATGGCACTAATATTAATATTGGAACAAGTAAAGGGATTTTTTTTTAATGTATTGGTACTGAAGAAAATATCATTTCTGCCAGACTGATGGCTTTAAAAACAAAAGGTTAAAGGGAAAACCCTCCCAGCTTCTTCTGGTCGTATTTGGTGTATGAACTGTGTTTGCCTGCACATGGTTCTGGGCTGTGAGCTGGAGTGTTTTCTGTCAAACTGGGTTTGGCTGGTAAACAGCCTAAATCAGAGCTGCCGGTGGTCGGAACTCAGCCCGTCTCAACTGTGTTGTGAAACAATTAGCCTGGGTCCATAGGGTCCTCCCCACACCACACTGCTCCCCTCAGCCCATAAATGAGCAGAAACTGTCCATACTCATCCCACCGATCCCCTCTGTGTTCGTATGTAATGTAGATAACTGCTATTTGCTTTAAAGGTGTGTCTGTGTGGAATGCCATCGCTGTAATTTCCCTGACAACTCAACCACACTGTAATCCTGATGTGATTAAGCTTGACTCATTTTGAAGGCCGAGATGATTTGAGCATCTCATGGTGCATTATGTTATGATTAGTTATTAAGACCAGCTGCAGGCAAAGTGTTTCTTAACATTGAAGATGCTGCCAGTGACACTTAAATAACGCACGCTCCTTGACACGCCGTAACTCTTTGACCGTTTACGCGATTGGGAATCAGCTTATTCTGATGCGTAGAAAAGCGGCCGATATGCTACACATTACTAACCTAAAGTGTTACATAACGCAACAGAATCAGCTAGTTTACACAAACACTTCACTAATGTGAGTGGGGCCGCATGATATGAGGAAAACTTTTGATTTGCAACATTAATGATCAATGATTCAATGAAGTTCATTGTGTCTATAAGTTCTATTAAACACTTACATTATTTTTTATCAGACAATGGGTTTGTTTTGTGTAAAACGTACCGACATGTTTCGGTGGAATGCCTTCCGCCTTCGTCAGGGTCGTCGTGACGGTACGTTTTACACAAAACAAACCCAGTGTCTGAGAAAAAATAATTTAAGTGTTTAATTAATGATCAATACTGCGATGACGATGTAACTTGCGGTACATATAACAAAACAACAAAAACCTTTCTATTTCACTGCACCATTTAATTGAAATAAGAGTCAATATAACTTAAATTACACTCCAAATGACCCTCGTCTACATAGGATGCAAACATAACATTAAAGGGCTCCATCCAATTGGTCAATAACGAGACGTCCGTCTGATCTGTCAAATGCATAAATGGATTTAAGATTGCCAGTGACTTATAGTACGGAAAATAAGGTAATTTTAAGCTGTGGCCTGTTATCAAAAACGACTACATTAGATTCACATTGCACAAGCAAATTCAATTTTCCAATCCGTATTTATACAACTTGGATGCCTTGGCCAGTAAGCCCAGTTTGTTTTCTGACAATCATGGATGTAGACTGCGATAATCTCACACTTGTGACTTTTATGCTACATTTCCTGGAAATGACCTCATCTGTTTGGACACTCACTGTGTCGTTTCATGGCTAAATCGTGCTTGAAATGGGTGTCTGTGTTTGGCGGTAAACATGGATCTCTGATAACATCAGTTTGCTCTAAACAACCTAGCTTCACAAATTGTGTGCAGTCATGATGGCGTTGTGTTCTCAGGGGAGGCTTGTCGAGCTTCTTTTGGCAGCTGGCAGAAACTTCAGATAGAAATTGGCAGGCGGGTTGCTGATGTTCATAACTGGAGTTTTATTTATCAAGTTATTTGTCTTTATGACTGTAAAAACACTTTTTCTTTTCTGTCTTCTGATGTTTTTAATGATATTCATAACACCCGACTTATTAGTTCTAGCACTGCAATGTTGGGGTTTGTGAAATCAAATTCAAGCAGTTTTTCACAATTTCTTACAAATTTTTATTGGTGATATGTTTGGAGCATTAGCCAGTCAATGGAGCGTTGTTCATTTACTGCCTCCAGGAGATAAAAACATGTTTCTGTTTTTTATAGCCTTTTTTTTGGGGGGTTTGTCTCCCAAAAGGAGCCAAACAGAAAAGCTTTATAACAAAGAACACAAAGGTCTCTTTGTTGTTGTTTTTTTTTCATTTTTTAATGCAAAATGAAAAGATTTTAGCATACAGTAATGATTTAGTGATTGGCATAAAAGGAGGACTGTAAACCTTAAATCCATTGTAGTGCTTTTGAGCAGGACATGTTTCTAGATGCCACTCTGCAGAAGAAATTAGCAATAAATCCATAATGAATATCCTTTATCTTTTATATCGAATATATGTATTAATTCTATTATTGGATGCTGTCACAGATTTTGTTATTAGAATTTTTTTAAGCGTTTAACTAAATCATCATAGAGTGGGATGTTGGAGTTTTTTGTTACCTCTCCTGGACAAGATGTCTTTAAAGACCCACTTCGATCATTATCTTTTAAGCTTTTATAAAAGTCTTTCCAGTGGCCTTTTAATTATGATTTGTTAACCCTGTTAATAAATACGATAAATTACAGATTTTCCATGTAAATAAAAAAAGAGAAGAAAACACAGATCTAAGAATATTTCTTCTATCCGGCAGTGTGACGTTGGATGAGGTGCTCTGAGAATCTGGGACATCTCTGTACCTGCCAAGATCTGCATTCCTGTCTCCTCCTGAAATAAGCACACCTCAGTTCTTTTTTGGCCAAAATTTTGACTTCCAGCTACTGAACTCGCGCACACACAAAAACAAAACAAAAGATAGAAGTTTCCAGACACCCAGTGGGGCAGTGAGGATGTGTGTCAAATCAAAGGCGTTTGTGGATCATGTCTTGTTCGGTATCCCCAGCACCGGTGTCGTAAGAAATCCCCACACCCTCCCTTCCTCTTCCTATTCCCTCAGTGTTTCACACTTCCACTCAGCAACCCTCCTATTGTCACACACACACACACACACACACACAGGAACACACAAAGCCCACACTGCTGCACACCCCTCATGTTTTATTCAGCAGCCTATGGGAAGCCTGTATCTGTCTTTGAAGAATGCTGCAGAAATCATGTAGTAAACCCAGCTCGTCTTCAGTCTTCAAGGGACAGAACAGTGTAAGCGGTATACGCCCCAAAGAACACGGTCTTCTGACAGTCCAAATGGATCGGGTCGGGTCTGCTGATTTATGAGGAATCCTGTGTATAATAGCCATACCTTTAGGGAGAATTCAGCCTTTAGTTTTAGTGGAACCACTGATGTTTCTTCCTCTGAGATTCATGCATGCGTCCTTGGACTGTGTTCCCCCGATTCACAACAGCTTTCAAGGCAACAGATTTACCTTCAAGAAGAAAACGAGTAATAAGGCTCTCCCTAGTGGGAAACATGTTTTTTTTGGAAAATTGGTCAATTTTAAACTTACAGAAGCAGCAAATAACAAAGAACATCTTTGTCTTTGTTGTAAATTCTCATGTCAAGGATAGGTGTGACCCTACTTGTCTGTTTTTAGCAAGCATGGGTGTAATCCAATACTTCCTCTCAACGGTTGCAGGAACTTGCTGCACTTGAAGCATTGAGCAGGGAAGCATTATGCGGGATGGTAAAAACATTAAATATGCATCTTGAATGTTCATCCAATTACTAACAGTCTGAAATACTAGAAATAGTATTTCTGGAAAATTTAGGTCAAAGATAAGCAAAGTAATACATTTTTACATCTACAGTGTTGGTGTACAAACATTATGCATGCTTAACTCCAGACTCCAGCTTAATTGTTTCAAATTGTGCCAAGTAACTGTGTGTGGGACCCTGTCAGGGTACAGTTATAGTGTGCTGGAGACTATTTCTCCTAAGCTAAGACATCAACTATTCTGTCATCTTGCTGTTTGGTCATGACTAAATGTAGGCCACAATATACAGAAACTACATTATACTTTTTAAAGCTAACCTATTTTTAAAACACAAATAACTTAAGCTCAGGGCCATTTTCTTTCCATTATTGTCTGATATGAAAACAACAAAACAAAAATACACAAACTCCTTTATTGTTGTGTAAAAAAGTAGCATCTGTATTCTGACCCAGATCTTTAGGGGCAAACACTCATGCCCTGGCTCCCAGTCAGGACACCCAATGATTTTGTAATATAGACACTTGGCAAGTGGTGTAGTTCTTTAGTTTGCATAAAGATGTATTTTTTAAGCCTGTTTTTTGCTCCTTGGTTGGATTGTACATGGCTGAATGGCTACCGTTCCTAAATTGATTGGACATTTGGGAAAAACTAGCTTGATAGTTTTTGATACACAATGCTATGCCTTTGTCGCGACTGCCCTTACAGGTGCATATGGGCTGTACCTGTACCTGTACCTGTACCTGCACGGGGCACGCTGTTGGACTGCACAAAAAACCAAAGTCTTATACCGCTTAGTGAGCCCGTAAGATGAAAATGTTCATGCAACAGGTGGTAGCAAACACTTACATTTATATAAAATGTAAGGATAAAGTACAGGTTAGGGCTGGGTTGATAAAATCCAACAGATCAATAACTGATCCATAAAAGCAGTGATCTATCTTTTTATGCCTTTGTTTTTCTGGTAACCTAACACATAACGGCAGTAAAGCTAAAATTCACTGGCTTGTATATGACAACATATTATGGAATCTCCTATAGAACGGCTAATACTAACAGTCGGTCGACCTAAACCTACATTGCTGACTAAAAATGAATATCTTCAAAAGATATATAGATTATTTATGTATTTCTATACAAATATTTCTACATATGTAAACCGTGTTGAATTGAGTGAATCAAAAGAATCAAAGAAATAGTGAATCGAATCGATTCAGGCTCTGGTGACTCGAATTGATTCTAGAAATTATTGGTTAGTACCTAGTCCTAGTAAGGGTGAAGTAGATGAGATGCAGGCGTGTCATATTAATATATATATATATATATTTTTTTACCACCCCTAATCCTATAAACTGCGCAAGAGGCTTGTGAGTGCTGTCCACGTGATAGGTGCAGGCCTCTTGCAGGCCCCACAGTTGTGACTAATGCCTTGCCAATGGCTAGAGTGTGGTGTAAGGACGCCATATGACAGCACATCTCGTACGTCACAAGTATGTGCAACTTACATTAGCCTATGTATACTTGTTGATACACATACGGCATGCAAACCAATTGTATGTTCCATTTTCAACGAGACTTAAGATGTGGCCACTCCTCTCTACAGCCCTCCACGTGCTCGGACAATCAAAAAATGCATGTGACTACACCTTTAAGGCCTTCTAAAATGAAGGAAACCCCAAATGTATAATGGAGCGATTACATTTAAAAAGATTCAGTGACATTACTTTTGTGTTGAAACACAGTGAAAACATATTTTAAAGGGGTTTTTGAAATGCTCAAGTGCCTTTAGCTGGAGAATAATTGTGTTGACAGAGCTTATTTGGGAATATTTCATCTGCTATTTAAGCTATTGAGAATATGCATAACACTTTTAAGTTATTAACCAGGGCAGACAGTTGTTGACAACTAAACGTTTCATTAAAATTCCCATGGGGGGGTTGAAACAGGTTTTCAGTTTTTGTCAGACTATGCTTTAAGTAGGATGGTAAGTGTTGCCCTCAGCTTGTAAAACTTGACGTTGAGGGTTAAATTCAACCCCTTCCCCCAAAAAAACTCAACTCAGTGCCACATACTTCACCGGGAAATTTCTGAAGGACTAATACATTTTTGCTCCTTTGATGCTAATGAATCTACCTGACAGAGGAAATCAATGTTTCATGGGTTTTTTTATTGCATGTTTGAAGCTTGTGCTAGAAAAAAAAAGTTGTTTTTTTTACTTCTATTTTTCTTGGGACCTCGTACAGAGATCTACCTGTGCCTGAAGCAGTCTTTCTTTTGACTGAAAGAGCTCTGGAAGGGTTTATCTAGTTTTACCGGATTGAATTAATTGAATAAAGGACAAGACTGTGTGTGGGGAAGAAGATGGGGTTTGGAGAAGGAGGGGTAAAAACCTTGGAGTATCTTTCCACAAGTGCTTGCTACCCGGTGGTGAAACAGGAGCCCTGTGAGAAAAAGCCTATTCAGGTGTTCAGTAGCAACGTGTGGACAAACTGCAAAAAGAAACAAAGGTGGTCCTTTTTTTTGCTCAACTGCAAAGAAGTGAGAACATATTGCTTTGTTTTGTTTTGTTTTTTTGCACCAATTTGACTCATTAACCTTTAGTTGCTGTGTTTTGAGTTTTGGTTGAGTGAACAGGAACTTATCTTGAACTGTTCTCACAGTTATCTGACGATCTGCCACCTGATATGTCAGAGTTTCCTGGATTCGTTGTAGTCGTTGTCGACAGATCAGATTATCTCAGCTGCCACTGCTGAGCCAGTGTTCATGTCCATTTGTGTCACTATGTCAACACCATATCTCTATTCACCTCACTGCAGTTCTTTAGGATCAAGAGTCTATGGGTTTGCTATGCAACCTATTACCCTAAGAAAGTCATTGGTTAAGGAGTGTGCAGTTTGGAGAAGGACAGCAAACTTTATCCTTCTTTGGGTCATTATCCTCCTCAGGAAATGAGAAAGTGGGCTCATGGTGTCACCAGTGAGCTCCAAGCACACAATACTGGGTTAAACTGGGAGGGGGTAGGGGCTCTGGTAGATCAGAGTTCTGCCTTGTTTACATTACAGCTCAGGGTATTTCTCAGAGCCTGGCCAAAGCTGCTGAAGTTCCCAGGCTCCGGAGCTGCAGAGCCTTGAAAAAGAGGCACAAGCTTTCCCTTTTTCTCCTTCCTCTCTCTGTCACTCCACTATGCTCTGGGGTCTAAGTCATAGTTCAGCTGCATTTGCATCATGACAGTATTTGGTTCTTTGCTACACTCATACTCTGGGAAATATTACAGCCGTGGAATGTGTAAGACACTAACCTAATGATATATTATTTCTAGCACTGGTAGATACAAGATTAAAAAGAATACAAACAATTCAGTACATTTTTACTTTTGTATCCAGATGTTAAAGAGAAAAAAAAAAGGTAAATGCTGATTTGACTTCAGTTAGTTTATCTCTTGGCCTTGATGGCTCCCGCCATTACTTATTTCCTTGCATAGCATTCAGCAGAGGTTTTAACCCCAAATTCACAGATTTATTTTCCAGTGGGTGGTTCACAGGTTGGTAGTATGGCAAATTTTCTGTTCCGATACAGTTTGGCTAATTTTTGGTCCCTTTGTCTGATGACTTGGGGGCCTTGTGACTGCTCTTTATGTCTTACCTCAACTGTTTGTGTGCCACATGGCATTAAAGGTGTCAATTCCTCGATTTGCAATACTTGGGAGGGAAGGTTTTTGCTCCAAACCTGTCTGTTTCATTTAGTACCATCCATCCATTGATCTTCAGAACCCACTGAATTCCTTTTAGGGTCACAGGGCTGCTGGAGCCAACCGAGCTACTGTTGGGTGAAGGCAAGGTACACCTTGAACAGGTTGCCAGTCTGTTGCCTGTCTGTCACAATCACAAGCACACCTAGGGACAATTTAGAGACACCAATTCACCAGTGAAGCATGTTTGAGAACTGTGAGAGGAAACCGGAGTGCCTGATGGAGACCTACGCATGCACAAGGAGAACATGCAAACTCCACACAGAAAGGTCCCTTCTAGGATTCAAGCAAGGGCTTTCTCGGCATTATGGGAAGGGCAGCAACCATTGCGCAACCTTGCAGCCCCATTCAATATCACTGCAGTTCATTTTGAGCATTTGTACTCACTAAAACATAAAGTCAAACATTTACACACTCAAGTAATATACATACAGCTGGAATTCCCTATGCCCACTTAGCTTGTGTTTGTGGTCACTTTTTGGATTTGCTTTTTAGTGGGATTTTGTCTTTTCCTGCCTATTTTAACTTTGTTTTGTGTCTCCTCATGTCAACTCCTTCGCCGTACCTTCTTATATCAGCCCTAGTTTGCATTCACGAGGTGAACTGTTTTCATTTGACTCTAAACTGGCTTGTCCTTGTTAGTCTCCTCTGAATCTTTCCCACTCTTTCTAAGTCTGGTTTTGGTCCTTCCACATTTGAGAAGGACATTTCTTATCTCTTATGTAACCCGCTACTCTGTACATATGCATGATGGGAAACTGAATCAAACCATACAGCCTGTTGGTTTTATTACCAAAGCATACTTTAATGTATTAGCTTTTGCAATAATTTAATGGATTGGAATATAAATGGATTTGTTTTGAAATAATTTACGTTCTGTGGAAAAAACATACTCAAAAGCCAATGTTTTATAAGGGCTTAAACCTTATTTTTATTTCAATGTATGATTTCAGAAATAGCAAACTACCCACTTGTTAAATTGTTATTTTAACTTGAGTGTGCACCAGCTGAGCAAGCAGAAGCAGAGAGCCTCATCCATACAAATGTTTGTTTGTTTGTGGACAGTATGCATGTCCTTAGCTATTATAATCTAGACTGAAGAAGGAAGGGGAAATTAAATATTTCAATTCTATTACAGAAAGTTGACATGAATAGCTCCTAGACAAGTCTACAAGGACAAACACGAACCTTCATGTATGTCGAATGTAGAAGAAAAGGTGGGAGGTGTAGTGACTTTGCGTTGCCATTTTGCCAGCCAAGGCTAGCCATCAACTACCCGCCTCACTCACACAGAAGGAGCTCAAGGATCTATCTCCGAACAACCTGTTAAGAGGTAACCACCACAGGAGTACCTGCTGTTGGAGAACATAAAAGCATAGACCCCGGGTACTTATCGAGCCCCTGGTGTACTCTTGGTTCAATCCCTGGTCACACCCACGGTCACACCCATCTGAAAGTCTCACTGCTCGAGAGTCATCCACTTCTGCCCCAAGAGGCAGGTTAGGACTACCCTAAAGGTGTCCACATGGTGCCCCCAACAGAGCAGCAGCCATCCAAGTGGGTACAGCAGATGATAAAGACACAACCCCCTCACACACACCAGCACCACCAGGGGGACAGTGCCCTTGAGAGGTGGCTCCAGTCGCCAAGACAACAGTGGACATTAATAAATAGTGGCCCAGTACAGTCAAGAGAAAACCCAAAAGCAAACCCAGGAGGACACAAACATCCCTGTGGCCTCTTTGGCTTGTGGCACAGCCAGGCACCCAGGTGGTCCCTCTCACCATGAGAAGAGAGGGCCACACATCTGGAACATGACGAGCATCCTCTCAACAGCTGCTGCTTCCATTCAACAGGGATCGAGTAGCAGACAGAGGATCAATAGGCACCTCCCTCCATGTGCTGTGTGTATGTGGATGAGAGTGTATCGGTGAAGTGAAGGCACGGGCTAAAGGTCTTTACATAAATACTGCTTTTTGAAAAAGCTTATTCACAGAACTATCACAAGGGTACTGTAAGTACTAGATCAATCCAACTTGTATGTCAATGGATCAACCTGAGAGCATGAACTTTGTTGGGGTTAGAGTAAATTCTCTAACACTTCAGTTGTATAAACTAGTGTGTGTGTACAGTCTGTTGAGAGCAGGTTGAAAGGTGTATCATTGATGTTCGTGATTCTTACCTCAGTTGTTCCAGTAATGCTGAGCTGTGGCAGCTGTGCTAAGGTGTCGCATTGTTGAGCCGTGCTTTGGTGCCTGCTCTTTCTCCATCTACATTGGAGACAAACAAATGTGCTATTGTACTTCTAGCATGTGCAGAAGGTGAAGCCAGGACAAATCATCTCTGCTCTGGATCACCTTTAGTGTACAGAAGAAATTTCCAAAGCTAAAGAAGAGGTCAAAACAGGTGGTGGTGGAGTCTTATTTAGAGATCCTAGTCATTATATCTGTCAGAATAACTATTCTTGCTCTTGTATCTTTTTTTAAGATGTTCTTGCTAATCTGAATATTTTTTCATGATATTCTTTCTGTAGTGCAAACTATTAAAGTTATAAAACAGCCATTCAGATGCCTAAATAAAAGGACGTGGCACCTACTGGCTCCAACGTTCCAAACGTTTGACAGATTCTCCTGAGACCACTTTCAAGTGGTCGGGGTGTGGATTTCCAACAGGCTCCTTCCTGATTAGGAAGAGTGGTTGCCGTAGAAATGATGACTCTGACCAAAACAGTGCCACCTGAATGACTTGATTTGGCTTTGAACAATTTTCTATGGGTGACGTCATTTTCAGTCACTCCAGTTCTCAAATGCAGTCAATTGGAACAGCAAAGTAATGTCAAAATTGACTCATGGTTTATAAAAACAATATTTTAGGATAAGATAACCCTTATTTGTCACTCACTGGGCAAATTTCCATTTTTTTGAAAGTATCATTCTACCACACATACACATTGTATCTATTACTTTAATCTACTATTAGTTTCTACATTTCCAGTATGCCAAAGACATTTGAATTCTATTAGTAGACCAAAAGTGTGGATGTCAGCATAAGAGAAGGAAATGAGAATGACTCTTTCTTTTGTTTAAAAATGTGGAGTACAACCTTTTACTGATTGTGGTTGTTATTAAAGAAGGCAAAATAAATCAAAATTAGTCTCATAAGATAACACTGTAAGACATTTAACCCTTTATAAACCCACTCTAATGAAAACTTTCATTTAATTCTCATGGCTTAAAATTGCATCTCTGAGTATTTCTAAGTTGAAATCTTTGTCAATCAAGAACAGACCAAAAAATGCCGTTTGAAAAAACTTGAAGCCAGCAGGCCACAAGCTCCCTGCTCCGCTCCATTCTGATGCATCCTCTTGTAGGCGACTAGATCCATGTACATCTTGGTTTTTCTCGTCCGAGCTGGCATCTGGCTGAAAACTGTACGGCTGTGTAGCTCCACTATTGGTGGGCGTTTGTGTCGCTCCAGTAATGTGATGTTGGAGATGTGATGCTGCTTTCCCACCAGGCATGTGATGCACATTTCAGAACTTGCTATGGTGTTCACACTGGAATAGAATGCACTCGACAGAGCAATTTGGTAGCAACAGCCTTGAAACAGATTTTGCAGTGTGTGGATTGATGCTCCAAGTTTAAAATCACAACCCTAGTGACCAATATCTCATTCTTGACTTGTTTTCTCTTTCTGAAATGTTGCAAAGGCACTTCTAATGAAGTTTGATACAAAAGCGGTGGAATGACTTTACCCCGAACAAGGGAATCCCAAGAGAGTAGAATGGGGAGAAAATAAAATCTCCATTTTTCTCGAAAATAAATTGTCTTAAACAACAAATTTGAATGAATTGTTTAAATCGATTAATCGCCCACTCCGTACTTTCAATACGCCTTAATGGACGTGCTTTTTGTGCGTAGATCTTGAAAATGGTCGTACAGAATTGCGTCACTGCATGTAACTGCAAGAGTTTTGAACATGGAATCTCAAAACGTGTGTGTGTGTGTGAACTTTTAGAGGACGTAAGCTAGCAGGAAAGTGCATAAACAGATTTCTTGCTTACGGGTGATGGGAAGGGTTGATTGAGGGTTGCTCTGCGCAAGTTGTCCAGCCTACAACTTGAAGGCCAATTTCAATGTCTACTATGTCCTAGAACAGTGTTTTTCAACCTTTTTTGAGCCATGGCACCTTGACAAAAATCCCGCGTCACCCATCATCCCCAAAAAAAAAAAGCAGAAACTCATAGTCTGTATTGCCCGCGCAATCTCACGTGCATTTTTGTGATAATTGTGGCAGAAAAAGCAGGAAGTCTCAGCTGTTTTTTCTAAAAGATTAAATAAAAGTTAAGTTAGAAAATGTAAAAGCTGTTTGATGTGTGTTCGTTGTGGTTCCAAGATGTTTAACAAGGACGACTCATTGTGCACTGAGGCGCTGCCGCTTTAACCCAATGCATCATGGGAGATGTAGTGTGAAAACTGCCACAAAAGGGCAGAAAGACTAGCATCTCAGAGCTTCATTGTTTTGTTCACTTTTTCCACGGTCTGATATCAGATTCTGTGGAAAGCTACACCGCTAAAGACGAGCTTTAGCTGGTGTTTTTGTTAGAATTGAGAGACTTTATGAGCTAAATTGGAACAGGGAAGTGAAGACCACTTCTCATTGGTCAGACTGATGACATGTGATTAAGCCTTCAAGAATGATTGGCGGAGACAGTTAAAGGGGCAGGACTTTGCCGCAAACAGCTTTAGTTGCAGCTAAACCGCGGTACCGTCATTCTTATCAAAATGTCTTTAATAGAATCAAATAAACACAAAGAAAAATGTATTTTATGATCTGTTATATTCCTAACTACTCTGTTTTATCAGGGCCTGTTTGGATGAACAAAGAGCTGATTTCCTGGAGATGGAAAATGTTTTTAGATCAGTTAATGAGAGCAATTTCCCACGGCACACTTGACCATCTCTCACGGCACACCAGTGTTTTGCGGCACACTGGTTGAAAAACACTGTCCTAGATAATGACACTGTTTTAAAAAATGTGTCTAAAATGGCATAATCAAAAGCGACCACTTTTAAAATAGATTAGAAGAAGGACTGTAAAGTTAGGCAGGTCTATTTGTGTAGAACCAGCAGTAACGACCTCCACAGGCATGAATCCAAACATACTGTATGATGACATGCATTCTTTAAATATGTCCAATAGTTTCTCACAGAATCACTGCAGACTTTAGGAGGACATTACTCTCCAACAACATGAAACCCTAGAAAATACCACAAATAAATATGTGATCCGGTAAAATAAGGTGTCAAATGATTGCTAAACATCTTTCTGTCTCCGTAGTTATCAGCATGACCGTCGGGTTATTATGCCTGTTTGCACAATAACAAGAAAGAGAGAGTGAGCAGAACATTCCTTTCTTCCTTTAACCCCCCCGCTACTTACTGCCACCCCACCCCCAGTTTCCTTCCTGTGCTTTTTTTAGAATCTATTGGATGTTTTTCCCACATCCGGCAACAAAGCCAAGCTTTTCATGCCACAATCTTTAGCAGCATGGTGTTCTGTGGTTCAGCTGTAAACAGGCCACGGTCCGCTGTGATAAATAAACCGACTGGAAATGAATTAGCCTCTTCTAATGTGCCCTCCTTGGCTCTGCCTAATCATCGGGTCGTGCATTTGCTTCCAAAGGGCCGTAATTGTTTCATGTTGATGTTCAAAACTATTAACAGAAGCTGATCTACTACTGGGCAGCTTCTTTGCAGCAGGAAGGTGAATTAATTTCAGAATAATTGTAGCTTTTTTACATTTTGACAACCCAGACCCTTCCCGCTGCACCCTTTGAAAATGATTTTGTTGGTATGAAGACAGAAAATTCTTTCCTTTACCTCGAAAAAACCAGAGCCAAAATAGAAACTGACTAAATCTCTATCTACCTACTCAAAAATAGGTTAGTAGAGGATACAAGACATTAAAGTTGCAGAACCAGTCTGCTGATTGATAGATAATAGTTTTTATGATCTTTTTTTTTCACTCTACAACTCCTTAGTTTTACTGTCATTTTTGGTAAATCTTTGTTTCCTCTGGATTGTTTTGGAGAGATTTGGAGGAGCTTTTTGCCTCTATCTCACCTGTGAATTGGTATGTTTGTCCTTAAACATCGGTTTTCTCATGTTTATGGTTTGGTTTATTATGGTTTTGGGTGACTTTGTGTGAAAATGTTGCGTTTGTAGAGGATGTTGCGGCTCATAATGGTCTGAAAACCAGAAACCTGCTGCTGCTTTTATAGCATGAACCTCACTTTATTTTGAAACTACTTTGCTGGATCTGGAACTGTTTTCTTTATGGTAAGTCTGGAGAGCTTCATTCAAAGGATGACAACTTCATGTGTTTGACACCAATCAAATGGTTTGACTTGCTGTAAAAACACCCTTTGCATATTCAAATCTTTCCTAATAATGTGTCTTATGAATTCAAGAACATGTATTTGAGCTCTGAGAGTTTTTAGAAGGCCTGCACTATAGAAATAAAAACTATCATCGTTGCGATATCAGCTTGTGCTAAATGCGTATCACAAAAAATACAGTAAAGTGCGGCAAAAAGTTCCTTAATACCTAGTGTTCTTCTGCTGAAGGCATAAAAGTCACAGAGCAGTTTTTGAAAGACATTCCGAGGTATTTGTCATTGTCATTGTCATCTATAAGGCCCACCTTTCTTTAAAAAAAACATGACAGTGCGCCCTGTAATCACGAGCGCCTTGTATAAAGCTTTATGCTGGTTGTGCTTACTGAAGTGGAGGCAATTTTGAGAGGTGCACAGCACTTTGTCAAAATGTCAGGGTTACTGTAAATACAGTTATTGTTTCAAATATGGCTAACGTGTAGAACAAACACGTTTTGGAATTTCGGTGAACGCAGTGAAGGAATTCTGACTGACTGACGCTTTTGTCTGGCCTGATGCACGTTATAGTGCGCCTTATATACTAGGCCTGCACAATTATTTATCGTTATCGCGATTTCGAAGCTGTGCAATATCCATATCGCAAAAGTCAGCAAAAATCGCAATAAATGGTAAACCTTAAATGTGCTAAAACAATCCTTAGGCAGCTTGAACTATTTAATGACTTGAATAAATCCCTTTATGCATTTGACCAATCAGATGGAGCCCTTCACGTTGTTGACCAATCTGAGCTTAATGTTAGATGTTGCCGGGCTAATTAAACGAGGGTCATTTGGGGAATAATTTAAGGTATTTTGACTCTTATTTAAATTAAACTTTTGCAGTGAAATGGAAATCTTTTTGTTGTTTTTTTCTATTTGTTCATTTATCGCAAGTGATCTCTTCATCACAGTATTGATCACTAATATCGCATATCGCGAATTTTCCTCATATCGTGCAGCCCTATTATATACCGTACATTGTAATATGTTTGTTTTTGTTTTTTAAATAAAATTGTTGTAGTGAAATGAAAATGATGTATTGGTTGTTTTTAGTTTTGCTTTTTGTTCTTGTATCATAAGTCCCATCATCAATGCAATATAGATCATTAATATCAAGTTTTCCTCATATTTTCCCTTTAAGAGGGAATTCTGCCTGTTATTCAGCTGCATTGTGGGAGTTTAGATCCCCAAGCTCATCTGTTTAGCCTGAAGTAGTGGAAGCCAGGGGGGAAAAACAGCTGTCTTGTCACTAAAGACCAGGCTTTGCCAATTGAGCTGTGAAATCCACACACGTAAGCAGGATAATCTCCTCCACCCAGACCAAATATTGTATCCTGTGATGGAAACGCTCGCTTCATGTGTGCAGCCTTGACCTTACGAGGTGTCGTTTGATGCGACTGCCGCATAAAAGCTCGTGTGACATCAAGGATGTCATCACATTTTCATTGTTCCCTTGCGCTTTCATTTTACAGACAATGTGTAGTTGAAAAAGAAGTCTTTCTGCTCTTATTAGTCTCACTCGCTAGAATGGTTTTCTTTCTGTTCTTTTGAATTCCTGGAAGGAATTCTTTAAAAATAAACAGTTTCAGATTTTTTTTTTTTATTATTTTACTGTAAATGTTTGTAATAAAGACATTTCTGTTCAACTCCCCCCTCATAAATCAACCTCTCACAACAGTTGTATCATCAGCTCGCAGCACAAACTGCTGTGGGAGCATGACCTCCTTTCCTCTGACCCCGATATTTTTCATTCAGGGTTAACATTCCTGTTTGTTTACACAACAATATTACCACGATTTACTGTTTTTGCTGTCGTTTAAAATCTTAAAGCGAATCATTCAAGGGATTGCTCTGCTATGGCTTTAAAACAGATACGCTAGGACGCATTTCGGCTTTTAATGCAGGGGATCTGCAGCAACTTGGGTAGAAAGAAAATGAATTTAACTGGAATAATTAGGTTTGATTTTTAAGTGACAGTTTACTTCTTTTGGATTTAGAATAATGTACATTTTCCCTCCACCTCCCTTTCCTGAATTTTGCAGCCCAAAGACCACTAGAGGCAGGCTGCTAAACACAACAATTTCCTCTTGAATTATGTTAAAGCTCATGTTAAAAAGTTACATTTTACACGGAAAATAAATGAACGGGATTTATTAGTGCTCATACGTGTGCATTTTTTGGGGTTTCCTTTTGATTGGCAGATGGGTCGACAAAAAGGAGCTTCAAACTTTTCTTTGTCCCGCCCCCACTTTCTATTTCAGACCAATGTTGAATTCTAGGACTCTGTTCCAGCCCAGAGCATCCAGATTCCAGCGTGTGACGGCATCGATTTTCCTCTCCGGTGTATAAATGTCTGTGGGTCAGAGTGTGCAAAGTTTGTTCTTAACATTTGACCCTGCCCCTGAGGGAGTGGGGAGCTGCGGTTCAGTCCTGCTTGAGAACCATCTTGATGCTTTTAAGCCCCAAATCCAAACTTCAATGTAGAGTATCATCAGGGAGGCATCAGGTCCCATTTTTAGAGTTTTTAATATGACTCGACTACGGATTCAAACCCACGATCTTCCCCGTTCTGAAGCCGACTGCCCATCACTCGGTCCCCAAAAATAACCCGGTTGGTCATGGTCATGGTTATAAACAATAATACTGTCATCAGACCTGATTAAATTGATCAGAAACTGGTAAAATGTGAATAAGTATATAAAGACAAAAAGGCTAAACATCTATACTCTTTTAATTTAAACCAACAAAGCAGCATTTTTTTTTTTGCATAAATTATTTTACAAGTATTTTACATTGCAGTGAATAATCTGAAAGTGTTATCACTTCAGCTGGTGCTTAAAAGCTCATGATGAAGAATTTCCATTCATTTGGGCTCAACTTTTCTTTAAATTTAACATTATGCACTCTAAAAACTTGCTAGTTAAAATAATTATAAAAATCCTGAGTCAGGCTTTTTATTACAAAATAAAGGACACACTTTTTGCTGGATTTTTTTAACTCAAGAAAAAAAAACATGAAACAGGTTAAAATGAAACCAATATAACCCTCCCCCCCAATTAGTATTCCTTCAAAACATTTATTCCATCATGAAGAACTGAAGAATTGGGTCGAAGAAATAACCCAAGTGTTTTAAGAAAGTAGACTTTTGCTGATGTTCATTCGTTTGTTGGTCGGTCTTCTTGGGAAAGTAAAATATTATTTTGTTTTTTTATATTTCAATATACCAATAATTTAAAACAATGAGGGCTGCTTTTTAAATTAAATATTTATACTTTCTTACATGAAAAATACAAATATAATCAGAATTATTTTGCTGATGAATGGAAAAGCCACAATTGTCACTACACTAAAGTAAAATTGGTCAAATTTATTTTAAATACAAAACAACTGAAAATCCACCAATGAAAATCACACATTAATTCTGAATTTTTGTTCAACAGATTTATTTAAAAACAAAAAAAAGCGATGACATAAACCACAGATGGATGGATTCTTGACGGTTTTTGATCATGAAAGGGGTTTGACAGCATTCTTTTCTTTGAAATATCACTTTTGCTTTGATGAAAGTCATTATCAACCAAAATTGATTCCAAATTTGCACCAATTTGACAAAAAACAAATGGATGCCAGATTTTGCATCATGTCAGGTGTGTCCAGGGACCAAGGGTTCAATCTGACTGAGCTCCAAAACTGCAAAAACTGAATCTTAAAACAGTGAAAAGTAAAAGTAAAAGTTGTTTTCCATCTTGCAAGAAAAATATTGTTTTTTTTCTTTTAAGTTTTTTAAATTGCAAAATAATCTTAGTTTGAGAAAATATGTTTTAGGGACTAAAATTTTTTTCTCTAAATCAAAAGACGATTTTCTACCCCACTGGCAGATTTTTAGAGAACATTTTTCAAATTTAAAGAATTTTTTGCAATAAACAGCTAGAAACTAGTTGAAAATACGCCATATAGGCACATTTGTATTTGTCTGCACTTTACTATAATTATTGTTGCTGTAATGGCAATTGAGTTTAATCACTGTGGGATCAACAATGACTTATATTTGATTATCTTATATGAAAAGGGGCAACAAAAAAAGAATTTGCAAGCAATGACATTGAAACTGTGGCTGTACAAACCTCCAATAGGCAGAAATTCACCTGCACTAAAACACAATATTTGCGTTTTTCTTAAGTTTTCTAACTTTGTGTGTCGAGTCACAGTTTTCCACATTTCTTCTAGTTTTGAACTTGTTGAATCAAAGTCGAGAGATCCTGCCAATGTGCTGAAACGTTTCAAAAAAAAAATCTATCAATGTTAACAGCTGTTGCATCCCAGTAAGATACTCCCCTGCGGGGTGGGGTGGGTTCCAGGAGTGTAACGGCTATTTTAAACCATGCTACGCTAAACATTACAGAAACCTTTGGAAGTGTTTTGGAGTGGCATGAAAACTCTGTATTATCCCCACAGCTGCTTTGCAGCATTAACTGTGCGTGAATGTCTGATCACATCATGGGAAAGTTGTGTTTTTCCACTCCAACAAATTACCTGAGAGCACGCCGCCTATCTTTCTCTTTTACCAGCTCCAACATGTGAAAAGACTTAAAGCATTGTTTTACAAGGCCTGAAAGATCAGCGCACAGAAAGGCGGCGTGCATGCAGAAACTTGCTCTGATACAGGGAAGGCTTTACTGCAACCTTGAACTCTCCCTGCCATCAGAATAGTCACCATTCCAGACTGCTTTGAGTGTATGACTTTGTGGGAAAGCAAAATTAGGCAAGCAGTCAAGTTTAGAAAAAAAGAAGAATTGATTTATCTGATTCCAGGTACGTTAACCAAATAAGGGAACATGGTATTCGTTGTTTTTGTTATGGGGACTTAAAGGCGACTCTGTAACTGTCAGAGCAGTTTCTTAGTTAAAAATACATTCAGATTTGGAAAAAATAAAAGTATTGTTATAAGGACATTTTATTATGATATTTAAAGAACCACTCTGATGAAAATTTGCGTGTAGCGGTAGTGTGATCTCATGGCATTTTACTGATGATGTAGGACATATTTAAAGAAAATTAACTTTAAATTTACATTTCTGAGTATTTCTTTATTGAAATCGTGAGTCAGTAGCCGACAATAACATGCAGTGGGAAAAAGATTGCTTAGATACATGGGTAGATGGATAGATGGATAGATGGATAGATAGATGGATGGATAGGTAGATGGGTAGATGGGTAGATGGGTAGATAGATAGATAGATAGATAGATAGATAGATAGATAGATAGATAGATAGATAGATAGATAGATAGATAGATAGATAGATAGATGGGTAGATAGATAGATGGGTAGATAGTTAGATGGGTAGATAGATAGATGGGTAGATAGATAGATAGATGGGTAGATAGATAGATGGGTAGATGGGTAGATAGATAGATGGGTAGATGGGTAGATAGATAGATAGATAGATAGATAGATAGATAGATAGATAGATAGATAGATAGATAGATAGATAGATAGATAGATAGATAGATAGATAGATAGATAGGTAGGTAGATGGGTAGATAGGTAGGTAGATGGGTAGATAGATAGATAGATAGATAGATAGATAGATAGATAGATAGATAGATAGATAGATAGATGGGTACATAGATGGGTGGGTAGATGGGTACATAGATGGGTGGGTAGATGGGTACATAGATGGGTGGGTAGATGGGTACATAGATGGGTGGGTAGATGGGTACATAGATGGGTGGGTAGATGGGTACATAGATGGGTGGGTAGATGGGTACATAGATGGGTGGGTAGATGGGTACATAGATGGGTGGGTAGATAGATAGATAGATAGATGGGTAGATAGATGGATAGATGGGTAGATAGATACATGGATAGATAGATAGATGGGTAGATAGATGGGTAGATAGATAGATAGATGGGTAGATAGATGGATAGATAGATAGATAGATAGATAGATAGATAGATAGATAGATAGATAGATGGGTAGATGGGTACATAGATGGGTGGGTAGATGGGTACATAGATGGGTGGGTAGATGGGTACATAGATGGGTGGGTAGATGGGTACATAGATGGGTGGGTAGATGGGTACATAGATGGGTGGGTAGATGGGTACATAGATGGGTGGGTAGATGGGTACATAGATGGGTGGGTAGATGGGTACATAGATGGGTGGGTAGATGGGTACATAGATGGGTGGGTAGATGGGTACATAGATGGGTGGGTAGATAGTAGATAGTAGATGGGTGAGATAGATAGATCTGTAGGATAGATAGATAGTAGGTAGATAGTAGATGGGTATATAGATATAGATAGTAGATAGGGATAGAGATGGGTAGATACATGGATAGATAGATAGATGGGTAGATAGATGGGTAGATAGATAGATAGATAGATGGGTAGATAGATAGATAGATAGATGGGTAGATAGATGGATAGATGGGTAGATAGATACATGGATAGATAGATAGATATGATATGGTAGGATTAGATGGTAGATGGATAGGATGGTAGATGATTAGTAGTAGATGGTTAGATGGGTGAGGGTACATAGATGGGTAGGTAGTGGGTATGGGGTAGGTAGATGGGTACGAGGTGGGTAGATGGGTACATAGAGGGGGGTAGATGGTAGATAGATGGTGGGTGTAGATGGGTACATAGAGGGGTAGATTAGCTAGATCTAATGGATGGGTAGATAGATAGATGGGTAGATGGATACTTTATTGATCACAAGGGAAATTACATTCCTCCATATGCTGATCAGATTACACACACAGTACATTTAAAGTAAAAAATAATGAAATATAAAGAGTTAAAATGTAATAGTTAACCCAGTAAAGATAATAAAAGGTTTTTAGACATTCAGTGTTGTAAGGGTTTACTTTCCTATGACCAGAATTAAAATAATATCAATGTTTTCATGTTTGCTTTTTCTGCTGGTGATGAATTTATAGATGTTGCATATTTTCTGCACCACAACCCCCACCCCCCACCCCCTATACACACACTCCCACCCCAGCCCCCCATACAGAGTTTTTGCTGGGCTGCAGTCAGTGATCCTCGCCGTTCTTTGCGTCCGTTTGCCTGCGCAGACCTTATTTGGAATGTCAGGACCGATAAGAGTGGGAGTCAAACAAAGCTTCCCACTCCTTTTTTTTTCCCTTCTTCTCCTCAGCTGCTGTCTTTTCTTTTTTTTAAATCAAACCAGAGGAAAGATCACTTCAGAGCACGAGCGCAAATTGATTGGACTCCTCGCCGTCCAAATGCGTGTAATCCAAGTGAAGGCAGAACCTCCACAAGCATCCTCTGTTCAGCTAGTGAAACTTTAAAGCTTTCTCCAGCGAGGAGGTGGTTTAAAACACCCAGTGTGTGAGCTGGTGTTTTTGTTCTTTGTCCCTCCTCTGAAAGCACGCAGCTTATCAAGACCTGGCTGAGTGAAGCACCATTAGCACGGCGTTAACCACTCAGCTCGGCTTTCCCATGGGGTTATGAAATGGATCCTGGTTTCTGGAGAAAACTGCCACAGCAGAGCCGTTGAGGAGCACTTTGCTGTAACCACATCAGATATTGACAAACACAGTTTCCTGTTTGGGAACTACAGTCGCCGCACTTCAAATGAAGCTTCAAGGAATTTACAATCTAAATAGTTGACATAAAAGAATAAAGCCAAAGAGGAAGTAAATATGGAAGAGGTTATCACACTTTAAGAATGCAGACTTTTGACTGTCCTTCCAGTAGGTTGTGAATTTATTTCGACGGCTTTTCTTTGTTGTGGCCAGAGCAACGGCTCAACAAGAGCGTCTAACTCAGCTCAGCAGCGGCGCTGTTGGCTGTGGTCGTACGGCAGCTGCATGCTGAAGAGCGGCCAGATGTTTGAGATGGTAAATTGAGCCTGGTGAGCAGGAAGCAGTTCTGCGTGCCGTAGGAATCGTCTTTGAAAACAGGAAGGGAGCTTGTTCCCTGCTTATGTGCCTTTTCCTGTGGCAGGACCGGAGGCAGGCCTTGTGCTTGACAGTTGCTGGGAAAAGGTGCTCGTGGATATATGGTAATGGCCTTCTAAGGGTACAACAACTCAAGGGGAGCTTTACAGGACTCCAGAAAAACACTTGGACTTCAGCACAGATTCAATTATTAACTTATATAGTATTGCATTTTATTTTTTTTTAGCATCTCCTGGTGTTTTGCATTTTTTAACTTTAATGTTCAGGTAAAAATTGCCATGTTTTACTTTGACTATTTACCAGCAAACGACTCCCTTCATCCACTCAAATGCACAAAGTGGCTTGTAGGAAGAGCTATAAAAATGATTATTAGTCATCTTTAAACCTTTAGAAATATGAACTTGGTATTTATTTGACTGGATAACAGCTTTTAAATCTTTTTTGTTTCTCAGATCACTCTGCCTTTTTTAAATTTCGTTTTCTAGTCTATATATGGACACTTTTTAAACAAGATCAAACATGAATATTGACATTTTATTAGGTGTGTAGCTGTTTAAAGACTGGGATGTAGCTGGAAAACCTTTGACTGTATATGAGAACTGGACTGGATGGATGGATGGATGGATGGATGGATGGATGGATGGTAGGCCCACACAATGAATCGCAAACTTTTGCAGCTTTTTAACATTAGTTTATGACTTTATTGTTGTAAAATGCTGAATTCTTTCAAATATATTTCGACCACCTTTTCCTTGTAAAATGTTAACATCTTTCTAAGAGTTTTAGAACTTTTTTTATAAAAATGTTACAACTTCTCCCCCCCCATAATTTTACAACTTTTCTCATAATTTTGTTTACTCTATACTCATAAACATGTTGACTTCTTTCTCCTTTTTTTAACGACTTTTTTCACATAATTGTACAACTGTATTTGCGTTAACTTTTGACTTACTTTTAATTTTTTTTTTCTCATCATTTTATGATTTTTTCCTCACTTTTTATTTATTTATATTTCTTTTTAGTGACCCTACTAGTCTGTTGTAGATTTGTTTGGATTTTTAGCATTTTCCTTGGATGCTTTTGTTATTTTGCCCTGTAATCTGTTGCTTTATGCTTTGTTTGAACGTCTCTGTTGGTTTTTTTTGCCATCGTTCAGATCGGTTGGTGACCTGCTGCTCTGCCTTCATCTGTTTTCCGTCTTCACATGAATGCTCTCACCTAGTTTCAGATTCTTGCAGCACCCGCTGCTCCTTCAGACAATTCCTCTATCTGAAGACAAATGGATCTTTTTTTTAACCATTTCTCTGCGTTGTTTCTCTCTTCATTTATGTTTTGATATTTGTTGAATAATCCGTGACTGTATTCTTTAAAATGCACACTCACATATGTTCTTCTAAGAGGACGCATTTGTCGTTACAGCATCAACGTTTTTGCTTCAAAAATGCGACAGAAAACCAAAACAAAAAAGGAAAAAGTCTTTTTTTTGGGAGCACCTAAGTGTTGTCCCTGTATTTTCATAAGCTACGACGCTACGCCCGGCTGTTCCCCGCAGTCCGAGGTGGATGTCTTTGTGGTCGAGGGTGACATGCAGATGAGAGGTGACAGTGGCGTCACGAGCTCGGCGCGCCACATGGCAACGGGTGATGTGATGTGACAGCTTGTCACTGCGATGTTGCTGACCTGCGGTACGTGTGCAGCGGCGTGGTCTTGCTGGTGCTCGCCCTCGTGCCTCAACAGAGTCGCACTTCTTTGACTTTCGTCTGTGTTTTCTGGAGAGTTCAGGAAAAAGGATCTTGTGAATGGTTTTCGAAGACCTTCACCCACACCTCCACTTCTGGCTTTGAGGCCTTCGGATCTGCAGGGTTACACCACAAACGTCCGGATTCTGAGCATAAGCCACTCTGTTCTTCATGGGCCACTGCTTAAGCAAAGTTTCTGTCATTGTGCAAGCTGTCTTTTATTTAAATGTCAAGTTTCTTCCTGAAATGTTGGGTCAGAGCTGCAGCAGCTGATAAAACGAAAAGTAAACATAATGGATGATTTCTCTTCAAAGGAGCTCTTATCATCTTCTCCAATTTCCCAAAGGCTGCCACAAAGCTGCCTTCCTCCTCCTCTTTTTTTTTGCACTGCTGCGGCAGTTCATCCTCCTCTCCTGCCCGCTCTCTGGAGGACCGCCTCAATCTAATACAACTGTGTCAGGAAGTGTGGGGATGCAAAGTGCTGATGAGCCAAAAGTAGCCCACCTCTGCAGTGTGCTGCTTCGTCCTGACACACAGCAAGCCTTTTTCCAGAGGCTCGACGCACACAGTGCGCCGTGCAACCTCGTGGTTACGCCTGGTCCAACCTAGTTTCTCACAGATTTAAACCTTTTCCTTTAATTTACCCATTAGTGCTCCTTCCTGATTGCATCGTCCTTTTCTTTTTTACCAGCATCTACTGATCTGACTAGAAACAGGCCCCGCATTGTTGGAAAGGAGGATATCATTTTAGACCCGGTCTGATTTCTCTGTAAATTTCATTTTAATGTACTCGCTGAATCCCAGACGTCGGCCTTTTAAATAATTCAGAAAATTCTAATCATCCAGGATGTTATTTGGCTTCTGAATCACGACGTCCATAATTCAGCCGAGCTCCTCACACTCCTACCGCGCAGATGAATTTTGCATGAAAGCCGATCACCGGCATCGATCTGCGGGCTCCTGTTTCTTTATCTGGCAACAAACGAGCCGAAAGTCCCTCCTGCAAGAGTGTGCAACCTGCAAAACCACATATAGTTTGTCTCCCTGGGAACACAACAGTTGTATTTATTCCTTTTATTTGAGGGTTTTTTTTTTTTTCATGTCAGATGCAGAGAGGGAGGTCTCCCTCGCTCTCTGAGGAAGATTGCAACATGCTTTAGGGCTCTGGTGAAAAGATTAAAGGCTTGTGAGCTCAGTCTCTTGCTAAGCTACATTCTTGCGCAGGACCTGAAAAACACACTTTCTAACCTTTTTACCAGCAGTTTGGGCTCCGCATTGGTTTGTGGATGGACAGATGGTACCGAGAGTTCACCCGCAGCCCAATCCACAGAGCTCAGCATCACCGCTCGACACACAAGCAGCCTCTTCCGACACGGTCAAGGGCAGGTTCCTCAAGGGGAGTCCAGCAATTCACACCAGAGGGAATCTGCACCTCTTTTGGTGGAATCGCTGAGATTTACCTTATAAATGAGGTGCTTTATTTGGCTATTTTTTGACAGTAAATGTTTGAAGCAGGTGCTTCTCTTCCCTGAGACTGTCAATAATGGGTATAGAGTGTGTTTAAAGCCTCTTGTGAAGCAGGAGTCACTTTCCAAGCGGTTCAGAGCTTCTGAGCTCATTAAATGTTAATCAAAAAATCTATTTTCAGATCACTCTGAGATCAGTCATGAGGATTTCAGGCCAGAGAGGAGGCCACCGCCTCTGAGAACCTAGCTGAGGGAGCTCTACCTCAGAAAAAAAAGGAAAAAGTCCTTTTTAAATATAAAAGAAAACATCTTTTTATTCTATCAAAACGCACTGCCTAAAGATGAACTTCCTTTTTATTTGACGCTAAAATCCCCTCCTCAAGTTCTTTCATACAGTGATGGGGGGGGGGGGTGACCCAGAGTCATGGCAGCTTTTCTGCGGCACATGCGGCGTCCTTCCATTATTCATGATGCGTTTGCACAGACGGCGCCCTGAACCATGAGAAAGGAGTCCAAAAAGAATCAGACGAGTTTTAACACACTGGAGGGCCTGTTTACGTCTGCACGCAGGAAATCTGCAGATGTCCAGCGATGCCTGACGGCGCAGACCTCAGCGAGCGCAGCGGACGCCGTTACTGTGCATTTACAGTCTCTGCCATCCTCTGCTCCCTCGGCTTACAGCAGCCAATCACGGCAGATTTTGAATCTTTTCTGATGTTTGTTTGTGTGACTTTTAAAGCTGATTAAAAATGAGGCTTTTTGGTGTTTATAACATGCTCTTGTGGCATTTTTCTGATGATAGAGGACAAATATAAAGAAAATTAAGCTTAGAATAGCTTTTCTAAGTATTTCTTTATCCAAATAATTGTTCATTTAGAAGCAGATGAATAAAAAAGATGGTAGTTGGGACACAGACTGCTCCGCTCTGCTCCACTCTGATGCATCCGCTTGCAGACAAATGGATCCATGTGCGTCTTTGTTTTCCTCGTCTGAAATGGCATCTGGCTCAAAACCGTACGACTGGATTGCTCCAACTTTGCTCTCCATTTTTTGGTAGGTTGGGGGGAGTGTGGGGCTGAGAGTGCGAACAGAAAGCTCTGAGCAACTAGGATGGGAAGAGGAGCGGGGTTGCCCTCGACTCAGAGGCAAAATTCTGATGAACTATTGCTGCTCTGCAGAAACTATGTCCTAGTAAATGACACAGGTTTTATGATTCTGGTTAAATACGGTATAGTCGTAGTTAAAAGACCAGGAAGTAGTGAAAAAGTACGATTTTGTCTACTAAATAGCAGCACATTTAAGAGACTGGTACAAAGAAAATTCAATCATATTTTTAAAAGGTAATTTTTGTTTCTAAATGTTTTTTTATTACACAGATAATGTTTTTTTTTTTTAATTTAGATTTGATTTATGTTTTTTGGGATAAATTAGGATTTAACCCACATGGGGTTAACTCTGCAAAAATTTGTCTGCAAATTATTTTTCATTGAGGGATTTTTAAAAGCACCAAATGTGACATAAAAAATAAAGCTTAAAAATTCCTTACTTTGGAAAAAAAAGGTTGTTTTTAACATGTTCCTGAGGCATTTTTCTGATGATAGAGGACAAATGTAAAGAAAATTCAGCTTGAATTTGCATTTCCAATCATTTCTTTATTCAAATAGCTGTAAATCAGGGAGCAGATGAAAAAATTCTGATTGAGAAAGATGGTAGTTGTGACGCATAAAAATACGCCTCAACCTCCCTGCTAGCAGTACAGAGAGGAAGTGGGTTGCTGCTCACCAACGGTCCTGCCCTCAACTCAGAGCTGAATTTCTAATGAACTACTGCCGCTCTGCAGAAACTATGTTCCAGAAAACAACAGGTTGTTGATTCGGGCTAAAAATGGCGCAATAATATTTAAAAGACCAGTGGAAACAGTTTTCCAGTGTTTGATTGGAGTGATTTAACAGGGATTTGTGTAATTGTCTATCTTTCTCCACTTTCATAGACATTGAAATATAAAAAATAAACAAGCTAAACTTGTTTCTTTTTCATTTAACAGGAAATTGGTGCTTTTTTTGTGTCATAATAGCGGTTTACCCTAAAGTCTAAGTCACAGGGATCGGGAAACCTCTCATCCTTACGGTCCTCTTCCCTTCAGCGTGTTGAAGTGCTCACCTGCGGTTCATGAAAGCGCTTTGGCGAAGCCTCGAGACTTGCACATGGCGTACGCCTCTCTGAACTATTGTGAAAGCGGCAGGCGAGGAAACGCAAACATCACCTCGTGAGAAACATAATCAAAAGCAGGATTCACTCCAACCCTCGGGCTATGAATCATATTTAATGTAACGTTTGGCAGCAGGTGGAAATGACTCAAATTTGTTCCCACAGTGGAACAGACGACACACTGATACAGCGCTCTCGTTCTCAGGCTGTCGTCCGCCGGTTCCGCATCAGAAAAATCCGCCATTTTTCATGTTTTGATAAATTTGTGGGAGTAAGACTTCAACGAGATAAGCTATTTATTTCCCAAAAGGTTGTTTTAATGACTCCTACACTCAAGTGGGAGATCAAATTGTTCTGTTGTACCCAACAAAAAGAACATAAACTGTGGAGAGGAGAAGGACGCTAAATTTGGATTTCTAAATGTTTTTACGAGGTGCTGGTGAAATACTTTTGAACGGTGGAGACGAGGAGCAGGAAAATCAGATATGTGCGCCGGCGTGCTGAGCAGAATCATAAAGCAGAGACTGTCTAACGAAGCACGGCGCTGGAAAGTATAATGTATGCAAATGAGCCAAACAGACAAAGGGCCCTTTTGTTCTCTCTGCCGACTCCATCAGATTCTCAACTACCTTTCCCTACATCCTCCTATGATCAGACGTCGCATCAGAAGTCGCTGCTGTCACCTCACTGCTGCGGCGTTTCTACACAGAACCCTCAAGGTTTAAGTACAGTTATTAGATGACGATTGAAGCAAATGACACTTTATGGGTCTTTATTCCCTTTATATCACACCGTCTTTTGTCTATTAATAAAAAAGCAATTTGATGCTGGGTGAAGTGAAATGGAAAACCTAAAGAAAGGGTTTAAATGAGCTGTAACGCCTCATTTGGAACATCTTTTCAAACTCCACATGTTCTGAGATCTTTAACTGGATAGAAGTGTGATCATTGACTGTATGTAGAACTGGACTGGGTGACCTTGACTCTGTCACGTCCCAAACAGGAAGTCAGGAAATCCCATAGACTTCTATTGAGAAACAAATAGCTATTTCTCAGTCATTATATCTGTCAGAGGAACCATTCTTGCTCTGATGCCTTTTTTTTTTTTTACATGTCATTGTTAATAGGGATGTCCCAGTCAGATTATTTCTGGCCTCAACATGATTCCGTGTCATTTGGTTTTGAGTATTAAAGCCGCGAAAACTGCCATCACCTGTGAATTGTTCTCCGCATTTGACCCATTCCCTCGGGGAGCGGTCCGCTGCAGACACACCCCCTTAATGTCTCAGGGTCCCATGGTTTTAGACTCTAGCTAGGACAGTCAAACAAAAATAGTACAACCGTTAACTAGTAAAAATGGCTGATAATTAGTCGTCTGAGAAAGTTTGACTGTAGCTTCAGTATCTTTAGATCTATTGAACATTTTTTAACTTTATAAATTCATTAAAAATTCCCCCAAAAAAGGGAAACAATGACTTTCTTTCAAAATTGTTGTTGTATCACGAATGTTGGGAATTTATGAATAGCTTGTATAATGTTATTATTTATTAGTTTCGGTTGTTTTTGAGAGATTCTGAATTTTTTTAAATCGCTGTTTCCCAGAGTTTGCACTTTGTAGACGGTCCCTCGTCGCCTGTCTCACTGCCGCCTTTCCGTTTAATTCTCATTAAAAATAAACAGTCACAATGGCTTTCTAGGTCATCGTTTGTGTTGAGACAAACCAAATGACACTTGCAGTTAGTATTAAACATTTATGAAAAGACTGAATCTGTAAAACTGTGCTGCTCCTGCTTAAACCAGGGCCGTATTCTGCTGTGCTTTATGGCTATAAAATGTTGTGATCCGTTGATTATATGCAGACTTATGGTAGAGTATTTATCTGTAATAAAGAGCTTGCATATATAGTGCGAATCAAAATATTAGTAAAATAAATATCTGGTCCCTGATTGGGAAGTAACATCCAATCGATTCTGAAACTCTGTGATCTTGTCCTGATTTGCAGTCACATGATCAAATCAGGACACTAATCATTTGTAACACTATTTTTTTTTTCTGTAGTGCAAGTTATTCAAGTTATGAGCTGGCCAATCAGATGCCTTAGTAAAAGGCCACAACGTCCAACGCGTACAATCGTTGTTAGATTTTGTGTAGCCTGCTTTCAAGGGATGTAGACTTCCAACAAGCTCGCTACTGATTGGCAAGAAGGGTTGCCATAGAAACTATGACTCAGACAGATTCAGACCAACCGCTCCTTACTGAAGTTGTCTGGCTCCAACATGGCGGCATTTGTGTCACGCAAAAAGTAAAGACAGAATTGTCTTCATTTGGTTGTAGTCTTTTCTACGCGTGACATCACACTCACTCAGTCCAGTTCTCATATACAGTCAAAGGGTGGGATAGATGTGTGATGAAACTAAGGTTTTTCATTTGTGTGTTGCAGCTCCAAGGCTCCCTGCGCAGGAAGATTGAGGGAAACGCCCCCGGACAGGCTCCAAAGCAGAACGGACTCTCCTGTGGTTTCTCCGGGTCGGACTTTAAGCGGATTCGCATGGACGCCGGTGTTCTGGAGCACGTCACCTGCAGCCCCAACCTCACCCAGTCCCACCCTCTGCAAAGGTCCGCAGGCGGCGGCATGCAGAGGAAAAACTACATGATGCCTCCCGGATTGGGGTCAGACATAATCAATATGACTCTAAAGGAAATGAAAACGGAGCCTGTGGAGGCCCAGTCCTGCAGCCAGTCCATCTTTGAATTCAAGGATGAAGGCTGTGGTCAGATTGACCCAGAACTCCAGGATCTTTTTGATGAGCTGACAAAGTCGGTGCCCCCGCTGAACGATTTTGAACTTGAGAAGATGCTGAAACAGGACGACACGTTTGGTTTGGATCTGGGTCGGCCGAGCTCTGCCGGAGCAGCTGCCAGCCTGTGTTCCCCGATGGAGAAGCAGATAAAGACGGAGAACTCTCCGGACTTTGGACCGTCCCACTGCGGCTCTCCACAACTTAGACCAGCCTCGGCCGGTCCGTCGTTCACGCTGACCAGCACCTCTTCCACCAACTCCTTGCAGAAGACAAACAGCCAGGCAGGACACCCCAGAACCCTGCCGTGCTGGCCAGAAATATCCCACGCGCAGCAGCTCAAGCAGATGGCGGCCAACCAGCAGCAGCAGCCAAGTTCTCTCCTTCATCACCATCACCAAACCCCAAATGTGGGAATGTCCAGCTGGGCTCCAGCCATGAACTCCTCCACCAGCACCTTTCCCCAGGGGAAGACCTCCACCTCAGCCCCACTCAGCCAGCAAAGGGTTGACCCCCATACCAAGGAGATCAGCAACTGCCTCTTCAAATCCAACGGCCACGCTGGCGCCCACCAACTGGACATGAAGTGTCCCAGCACCAAACCCACATTGCACTTCAGCCCAAAAACAACCCATTCAGCCAACCAGCCGGTCATGTCCATCATGACAAGTCCAGCGAGTAAACCCGAGCAGCAGTCTCCGTCACCAAGTCCGAACCAGCCGCATGCTGGTCTGCACTTCCAAAGCCAGCAGATCTCCACGCCAGGGTCGCTCTGCCTGCAGCCCAAGTCAGGTCCTGCCGGACTGCCGTTCAGGCTGTCCCAACCGCAGCAGGTAAGACCTCCGTCTATGCAAACGCCTCCCCTGAATCCAGAAAAACTCCAATGAAATCTATCTGTTTTCCAAAAGTTTGGGTTTTTGTTGGTTTCATTACTTTTGGTGCCTCCTTTTTCGCGGGAGTTACACTTCTAAAAATAATCCAAAATTTATATTTTACAAAATTGTGGATGTTTTAAGGCTGTAAACCTTCTCACCGCACACTGTATACACTTGTCTCAGACAGATTTTAACAATGTTTACATTTTTCTTTCTTGTTTAAAGTCTCAAAAGTTCAAACCGTCATAGAAAAATAAGGCCGGTATCATAAAACGAAACCAAAGATCTGAAAATTATTGACAATGGTCTCCGGCCAATCAGGGCGCAGAACACGATACACTCTAAAAAAAAGAATATATGAAACAGCGAGACTACGAAGTTAAAACTGTTTTATAGAGGAAATGCCGTATTCTTTTTGAAAAAGGCAATCCATATATTCGTAAAAAGTCAGAAAAAAATTGAGTACGTAACACCTTACGCCGTATGTCACTATTTAAGGTACCATTAAATCCAGGACTCCACTTGATTTAGAATCAGCATGAATGAAAAAAGAAACACTTATAAAATGTATATATTTGTAAATAAATTCAGGTATAAAGGCACTTATCTTTATCAGTCTTTCAGATCTCACCCATTTCAATTTTGTTTCAGTTCACACAGTCTTTGTGTTTATCAATGTAAAGTTCTAAAGGTGAAGGCTTTGCTCAAGTGTTTTGTGTTGACTCTTTTTGTGTTTCTTGTGGAAACACGATTTCTACCAGGGTTTACCTGTTAGAGAGATGTTATGGGGTCAAATCAGGATCCGCTTCATTTAAATGAAAAACCAGATTGCAAGTTGTAAAACGGCTTGAAACGCGAAAACAGACGCTTTGTGAATTTGAAAGATATACAAAAATGTGTACAAATATTGTACATTTGAAAAAAATATATTATTAAATTTGAAGAAGACTAAAAAAAAACCTAAAACTTTCCAAATGGAGAAACAGTTTATCTGTTAGAGCTGGTGTTGTTTGGTTTCTTGTTTCTCTCCCTCTTTCGTTTCAGTCAAGATTTTTATGTTTAGTGTTGATCCTAATTGCTTGTGTTGGGGCGGGGCTTTGAGCCTATTGGCTACGGGGACATGATTGACAGCAGGTAACAGAGGTAATGCAGATGTCACTTCCGCTCCAGAGCCGTGTCTGTTGTCGACTGTAAAGCACATTGGGCCTTCTGAGAAGGTAGTGAAGCGCTACACAAGTACACGCCGTTTACCATTTGTTGGCCCCGCCCTGTGTCATCCCTCCTCCAATGTACCGAACTTTTGGACACCATTATCATACGGTACAGTTTTTATTGTTTGTTTACGATCCATCCAGTTAATGCAAAAGTTCCTGGTTCACAGCAACTGAAGTCCAGATAGGATAAAAGGGAGAAGGTGTTTCTGCTAAGGGGCTTTCCGAGTAGTTATTCTTTGATATTAGAGGCTTTTTCTTAGTAAACCTTCTGGAAAAAAATCCATACTTTCTTAGTTTGAAGTTTGAGACATTCAGAGCTCTGAGATTTTATTGTATTCCTCCTAAAACTGATGTTTTTTTGGGTAATTTATGACGCCTCCGACTGATGTGTCCCACCTTTCTCCGAGACATCTGGGCCGTACTCCAACAGCCTCCATGAACCTACAGGAGAAGCTGGTGCAGATCAGAGATGGATGGAAGGACACTTTCTGTTGAAGCTTCGTCCAAAATAATCTTTCCAGATTAAAGTGGGTGAACAACTATTGAAGTGCCCACCCCCCACCCCTCACCCCATTTTTATCTAAATAAACTGTGACAGAAATCTGCTGGATAGATTTCTTTAGGACTGACAGTTTGCTGCACCTGGTTCCAACTCTTACTCCATAATATTCCATGAGGGAAAACACATTGAATGGATTTGTTTGATTCGTACGTTCTTCTGTTTTTTGACTTCAGGTATGTCTGTAAGGTTAAAGTGGCATTAGCCGTGAGACACCTGAGCGTGGGAAAAACCTCTTTCACATTTGACCCAGACCCTCAGGGAGGGATGAGCCACAGTTCTAGCCACAGTCTCCAAGCTACAAAGCCCAGTCCCTCATGTTGAGTCCCATTGAGTTCAATTTTTAGGTTTCGGTTTGTTCCAACTGCTGAATTTAATCCCACAATCTCCGTTACAGTGCTTTGTTTGTTTTTGAGAGCCTGATCAGGAACAAACTGGAAAACTGTTAAATGGTTTTCCAGGCTGCTAGAACATCAGTCTCTGTTCTCTAGATTTTTTTGGAAGAAGTCTTATAGTCTGGATAAGCCATATTTTGGATAAGTCAGGGGTGATGAGGTTTTTACTCTCAATTTTCTAGAATAACTCTTATAATAACTTTTATCACCATTTTTCTGGGTGATGTGGGGGTCAGGAACATGTTAAACTAGAGTTTTCATGCCGTCAATTAATTGTGACCTGTAATTAGTAAGATAATTGATCTATTTTCAATCTAATAATTGCTTTGAAAAGCCTCATTTTGAAGTATTTTCCATGAAATTCATAACATTATGACACAGTTTACTGTTGTTCATATTAAAAATCGGTCATTACAATATCATGGTCATTTACAAGAGAAATAAATATTCAATCCATTTTTAATACTTTATTCTTGTTACTTTTTCGGTTTGGATCGCTTTTTCAAAAAAAAAAGCGAATTATTTCTTACGAGGTGCGACTTCAACTGCAGCGTCAAAGCAAAGCGATATTTATGCTGATCGTCACGAAAGATCAAATAAAGCATCAGATCAGAGTGATATAGAACATTTAAGCTATGTCACCGGAACTTCTTTTTTACGTATGCATCAACACTTTTTTATACACACCCAGCAGCCAATCAGAATCCAGTATTCAACCGGACCCTCGTATAAGCGAGATGATACTCTTCGAGGTGTGCAGTATCAGATTTACACGCAAGCAATCGTACGACACGAAAATGAGATTAAAGACATGGAAAAAAACAACAACAACATGCTAAAATGTCTGGAATCATCTCATCGTGTGAATTTTGACACCCTTAATTCACATTTCTTTTTGTAGACTAAATAAAACGACTGGAACATATTGATGGTGGGAAAAAACGGCATCATCTAAAATTGAAACAAAGGTGGATGGCGTTACTTCTATTTGTAAAAACCAGTCGTTCTGACCTTTGACCTCTTCACTGTGTTTTTAGTGGCGGGTTTTTCTCTCTTTTCTTCTTCTTCTTCTATTTGCAGAACAAATATGTCTACCATCCACAAAGACTGACGCAGCATCAGAATGCCTTGGCACCAATAGAGGCGCATCAGAAACGCGTTGACGCTCATGTCAGCCACATTTCATTCCTTCATTCGGCGTCTTGCGGCTCGCCTGCTGCCAGAATGCAGCTTCTGTTTGGGGACTTTGTTGTTCTTCCCCGTGTCTCGTCCTTCGCCGCGGCGGTCCCCTTCAGCGCACTTTTTCTTTTCGTTTTTTTTTTTTTTTTTTTTTCTTTCCCTGGAAGTGTTTTGACGATGACACAGATTGCCAGAGCATGGTAAATTAAAATACAGGACTTGTAATTTCTTTGCCTGTCATGGTGGCTCCCTGTCAGGGCGCAGATATGCACAGCGGGATTTGCTAATTGGAGGTTGTTAGCTACGAGGGACAAGTGGTGGAAAATGACAGTAATCTTCTTAGCCTGGTGCCGGAGGTTGAATCACTGATTTGTTATGATTGGGGAGATTTAGACCGGCTCCTCTTTCGTTTTTGCACCAACAGTATCTGTGCTTGTCTTTGTGTGAAATGATAATGCGGAGCACACCAGAGAGCTCTCGTGAAATCTGCAGATCAAGGCAGGTGCCTGAGTGACTGAAGGAAAAGACTGTGTGTGTGTGTGTGTGTGTGTGTGTGTGTGTGTGTGTGTTGGGGAGGTCGCGGATGCTTCAAATAAACAAGTTGGCAAGACGAACACATCCCCACTCACAGAAACTGAACTAGATTTAGTTTCAGGATAGATTCGACGCCAGAAATCCAGATATCTATAACCTCTTGGCGGGATTTACGGAAAAAAAAATTGAAATATCTGGATGTGATCATCCAAATTGTGGTGCCTACAGTAAACAAAAATGAGATATGTTGAAAAATAATGTGAAAACAGCTTCTACTCTTCAATCATGCTTTCTCTGTGACTGATTTGATTCACACCAGGGATTATTTTCTTCTAGATGTCTGATGAAGCTTACCTGAACTGGTGCAGAGGCAAAACAAAGAAGACGTTTTTTGCCTGTGTTCTTATTTCCCCCCTTATTTTTTGGGACAGTATGGACCCTTACATGAATGACGGGTTAGTTTGGTCCCTTTTAGACTAGGGCCAGGCAATATGATATGTCCTCAAAAATAAGGAAGGTTTAGGGTTCGGTTAACACGTGCGACCGGCAACAACATTTGGACGCACTTACAATATGTGCGGCCAATGCAGCAATGAGCACACGTGTGGCCATCATGAATTTCCATCAGTTTTTGTGCTTGGTCGCACATCAATACATGCGCATGACATCAGCCAAAAAAAAGATTCCCCACTTTATTTATTTATTTTTTTATAAAGACCCGAAGGCCTCTTGTGTTGGACAGATTTTCCTGTTGCAACAGGGGGTTGTGGATCTTTGGACACACAGGGTGTGTATTTGTATAAACCCCTTTTGTAATTTAGACTAAAGTTTATTTGTATTGATTGCATTTGTGTCCTTTCTTTTTTTGTTTTTGTTGGACCGGACAGAAAAGAAGAGGAAAGAAGGGAGGAATGTAGTGGACAGGGGGTAAGGGCACAGAAGAACGGGGGAGTAAGGGAATGTGGCAGGTGTTTGGTTAGGATTGCCTCTGTTGCAGGCGTTGAAACAAATCCATCGTACTCCCACTATTGGAAGCAACAGCCTTTAAACTAATTTAGCAGCGTGTGGTCTGCTGATGCAAAATCAAACCAGTTCCATGCAACAGAAGAAACTAGATCCTATTTTGGGGGACAGGCTCCTCTTTGCTGGTTCCGAAACCAAACCTGACCAAGGCGTGACACCGAATGCGTGGAACTATTGGAAGCAGCTTTACGAGTCCTGTCTGGGCACCCAGGAGGTTCCTACATGAGTTTTCAGCAAGTAATAACACAAAGGGAGGAAAAGTGCACTCCTTGTTTTATCGTCAACTCTTTAAGAAAAAATGAGCAGAAACCGTTCCCACGGTAACCCATGCCGAATCGAAAAACACTCAATCAAATCAACTATACCTTTTACCATTCAGAACTTCCTTTGCCAGTGGAACGCCTAAATCTTTTGAATTCTTCATCCCCTGTTAAACTTTGGAATAATTTCGCTTAAGTCCGGCGTAAGACTGAGCAGCACTTTCTGCTCTGCTGCAGTCAGTAGAAATACTGATACACACGCCTACAGCGCCCTCTAGTGGTTGTTCCTTTTTAAAAAGTCATTTAAGTCACACCCCCAACCAAACTATGCGTACACCATGATCTATACTCAGAGAAATACAGTACATGAATGAACGTGTTTATTGTTTTAATGTTAACAGACACCGTCGTGCACAATGTGGTGGGAAAAATTCTTTGGTGGTTGAGCACAGTTGACGTGTTGGTGTGGCACGCTGGTTTCCAGTCACGTCTTTGATTCAGACTGCTACTTCGTCGAGGGGCGGCCGTGGTGCAGCGGTAGGGCGGTCGACCCATGATCCTAATATTGCAGGTTCGATTCCCGCCTTGCACGCCCCATGTGTCGAAGCGTCCTTGGGCAAGACACTGAACCCCACCTTGCCTCTGGTGGGAGGCTGGCGCCAGTGTTTCGGCAGCAGAGCGGCCACCAGTGTGTGAATGTGTGTGTGCTGTAAAGCGCTTTGGGCCTTCGAAAGAGGGTATAAAGCGTCATATAAGTATACGCCATTTACCATTTACGCCATCTTTTTTCTCATCTCGATCATGTTTGATGTGGTGATCCTTTTTTTATACTTAAACTTTGAAAGTAATAAAAAGGGCATAAATGTCTGATTTTGTAAAAGAGAAAAAAAAAAAAAGTTATTGCACCATAAGAGCAGCAGGTAAATTAAACTAAAGCTGGTTTAAAATGACAGAAATGAGCTTTTACCCACTGAAAAGACACTTTATTCGAGTTTTTAACAATTGAGGAAGAACAAAAAAAAATGGTTTCACGTCCAGTTTTCCTGACAGAAGCAGCTCTTATTCCTCAGGTCTTTTAAAATTCTGCAGCTCAACTTCATAACGTTTCTCAAGGACCTTGCATTTCAATGAACCCTTTTGTTTTGAACAAATTATACATGCAGACGCGATTCTCCGGCTGTGGTGCTGGTGGTGGAAGTGTTGGGGAGACCAAACGGCAGCCGCTTTGTAATTTTAGAATCTTATGTTTAAAAATGCACATAATGGTGTTTGTTTTCTCAGCAGTCAGCAGGGACGGGGTTAAAATTCCAGCTAATGAGGACGGTGCGGCTCGAAGGGGGGGTTGAAAAAAAAAAGAAGTGAAGTCACTTCCCACAGCGGACTGAATTAGTAATGCTGGAGAAGTGAAGGTCCGCAAAGGATGCCTTGTGTAACACCATTCGTGGTGCCTCGTCCCACAACTGAAGCTGTGATCCAGACAGATTTATCCCCTTTTTTTTAGCGTTTAGCTGTAAGATAATTAGCTGTTGGATCATAGAAACTCAAACCTGTAAATTAGTTTCACTTAGTGGCCAAACAAGCGCCTCTTTGATGTGTGGAGGCTGCAGAGCATCACAGGAGTCTGAGAAAAGCCATGTTATCCTGATACCAAGATCCAGAAACGGAGAGCAGACCACAGTTTCTCTAGAAAGGTGTAAGAAAAATTCCAATTGAATTGAACACAAAAGCATAGGATTAAGATTTAAATGGAACCAAATGAGTGTCTATACATGACAACATGTGTGTTTGTTTGTGTATGTCTACCTCTGTATGTGTAGTTATTATGAATAAAAAAAAACTCCTGGTTTCAAACCAAGCTGTGTGCTATGTTACACCAGTGATTTGAATCCTCGCTTCCCTACAGAATACATTAGCACATTGAATGTGTCAAACAGGTGTGCTAAAGAGGAGTTTATTGTCTTATGACACTAAACCAGGCTTATTATAAACCAACTTTCTTTATTGTTGCTTAATTTTTAGCAACTTTAAAAACGGAAGTTTTAGTTTTTGTTGTTGTACATCAATCAATCCATCAAATATTGACCTGAAACAAAACCGTGAACCAAAAACTGGGGTTTGATCCGAATGGTGGGGTAACTGAATGGTTGCATTCATGTAGTTATGTGTGTGTGTGTGTGTTTGGGTATCTGGAACCAAGGGTGTATTCAGACCCACAGTTTAGACATTTGGTCCGCTTTAAGTGAACCAGTTTGTTTACCTCGATAATCTGGAACAAATTTTCAGTCTAAAGCGGACCCTGGTCCGGGACCAGGAACGGTTCTCTGATTCAATTCAATTCACTTTTATTGATATAGCCCAAATTCACAACAACAGTCTCAATGAGCTGATCCATCTTTCGAGGTGGTCTTGGTTCGTTTCCAATCAGACTGAGCTTTGGTTCGCTCTGAGTTTCCTCAGTCTGAACAGGCTCTGTTCTCGAAGCGGAACAACTGGGCCAAAACGGCTTCATGGGATGTAAACACAGTAGGAAGGTAGCAACCATGACGATAAGAACCAACAACTCATTGAAATTCGATTGGATGAATGCGGGCTCAGTAAAACAACTTTTAACGTGAAACAAATGACTTCTCACACTATTTTCTGGACAATCTATATGTCATAAACACTTATCAGTAGCCACCTTGTAGCATGTCTTCCTCGTACAAATAAAAAGGGGTGAACCTGCCGTTAATAGACGTTCAAAATTGGTCAGCGAAATATAAAGTTTATCCTGACAAGGATTTCAAAGCCTAGGACTTCCATTATTCTTTCTCTTGTTGCTTTGCCCCACCCTCATAATTCCTGGCCAAAACCTGAAGAGATGTTTAGTCATGTGGTTGTGTTTACAAGCCATGGTTCGTAACTGAATAGTATGCTAGAAGCAAATTTGATTATTGCAAATCAAATTTGCGCAATTTTATAGTCAATGAAAACGCAGCTTCAAGCCGTGGAAAGAGGCGGCGACTCACAATAAGCTCACTCCTGTTTGGCGACTCAGAGCGACTCTGACCAATCACTGTCGACTGGTTTCAACATGGCGGCGCCCATATCAGGAAGACATAGTGAGAGATTTGGCATTTTCTATGGGTGACATAACACCTCAGTTCGTCCATTGTTTTTCCAGTCTATGGACCAAGGTTCAGGACTCGACCCAATGAACTTTTCCTGTCTGAATACACCCTAAGTGTGTACTCATTAGAAAGGGAACAGGACTAATAATAGATAGTGGCTATATTAATAAAATGGGTCTTACTTCTTCTCACTCCATTTTGGGATATTTGTTGTTTTATTTTTATTTTGTCCTAACTTTCCGGGTTTTTTTTTTTGAAGTATTATTATCATCATTATAGCTTTTACTGGAAGAGAAGGTGGTAATACAGACACATTTTAATCCCTAAATATAAAGCTTTAAGTGGTTTAGCACCAAGATACACAATTGACCTCCAGATCCCAGTCTGTATCGGTCTCTGGCCTTTAGTCCGGTTCCAGAGTCCAAACCAAACACGGAGAAGCTGCATTGAGCTTCTGTGCTCCATAGACTTAAAACAGTCTTCCAGAAAACCTTAGATCAGCTAAAGCACTCAAGTTTATTTCAATCCCTGTTAAAGACCCACCTGATCTCAGCTGCATGTGATTAGTTTGTTGTTACAAATGAACTTGCCTTGATTTGCAAATGCACATCTGCTGGATCAGAGTCGATCAGCAAAAGCAGAAGACTTTTTCTACCCTGACTTGTTGCTGTTTTAGTGCCTGTTTGTATTAATTTATGGTTTCATGTGGGAAGTCAGGCTCATTGCTTGTGTGGAAAGTTATATAAATCTATTGGGAAGAAAGGCATCTCCATGCTTCTGTTTCACACCCCCAGTTTTAGTCCTGAACCTTCAGAATGTGATGCATCTGGCCCTCGATGGTTGTGGTTAGAGAGGAGCGCTATTTCAAGGTAAAAAGGGAGCGCCGCTGCAGGCTCCACGGCAATGGAGCCGTGTTTTGACTAAAGAGAGAAATTTTCTGTGGGAATTCCAAAAGTAGAGATGATTCTGTTGTCCCTGATTGTCTGGAAACTGTTTTTGTTATGGTAAAAAAAAAAGTGGATTTTATTGTTAGAAACCTGAAAAAAGAAAGAAAATGTAAGTTTTTATGTTCCCAATCAAATCACAAAGCTTACTTTCGAGGCTTCGGAAGAATGTTTGATTCGTTCTTTGTGTGAAACCTTAAAAAAATGTTACTTTTGTTCACACGTGCAGAACAGGTCGCGTGGAGCCATTTCAAGTTAGGACGTTATTTTTGGGCTTGTGAAGCCAGAAGTTCTGCAACAGCCTTAACGCTACAGCTGTGGTGCCGCATGTAAAAAAGCAACAGCTTCGACTCAGGCTGCAGGCTGGAGTTCCACTTCACACCCCGTCTTTTTTCCTGTTTCCTCCTCCACCACCAGCCGCACCATAACAGAAAAAGTCTCCAAAAGCACAACAGGAAAAGCTCGGAGCGGGTACTAAAAATAAAAGCTGTATGCCTCTTGCGATACATAGGTTTTTATTGATAAATCCCTGGCCCCCCTCCTCCCTCTGCTCCTATCCTTACCGTTAAGGATAGGAGCAGAGGGAGGAGGGGGGGCAGCGTTAAGGAGGGGAGTGCTTGTTTCCTGGGAAAGGGAGTTGCGGCCAAATCCAGATGCCGAGGCGCTCCCCGGGGACGGCATCCTGAGACCAGACTGGAGGAAGTGCAGTGTGAGAGCCGGCGAGGCCGGGCCTGGATCACTGTCAGCTGCCTGCACCGCCGCAGGATGGGAGTCTAAATCACGCCGCCTTCCCTCCGTGGAGCGGAGCCACATGTGGTATTCATTTACAACAAGCTTGTGAGGAAAGGAGGCTGGGGGAAAACATGGAAACCAGCCTGGTGACACATCGGGATGGGGGTATTACTCAGGTTTACTCGCGACAGTTGCCCTCACTTGCAGTCCGTTGTGGGTTTTTGGTGAATCGAAGGCTGTGATTTTGATGTCAAGGGAAAGAGGCAGACGTATTTCGACGTTGTCTTCGCCTTAGTGGCATCTGTGCTGTAATTCCAATCCTCTGATGCTGTTTCATTTCAGATTTTAGAGATGTACCGTACTTAGTGAAATGAAGTCTTGCAGATTAGGATTCGCTTACCAAACGCTCTGTTTTGACTCCATGGGAAACGTTTTTCACCAGCGTGCTGACTGACACTGTACACACTCCGTGTGTTGACTTGGATTCGGTGGACATTAACCTTCCTACATGATGATTGCCCGCCCATCTTTGTGTTCACGCCATTGAGTTTATATGACAACTGGACCGAGTGAGTGTGTGGTCGCCTTTAGAAAACGGTTTGTTCCACCAAAATGTAGTCAATTCAGTTGCTATTTCTTTGTGATATGGAGGCTGCCATGTTTGAGATGACGACATCAGTAAGGCCATAGTCACAACTACCATGGCTGGATATTGGCGAACCTGTACTGGGGACACAGGTGGACTACATGGTCGTAGACCGCCTGTAAGGTGAGAAATTCTATCTACAGCTTGATGGAAGCTACAGGTTGTAGCGAACACTCAAACAACACAAAAGAATGAAATAGGTGAGGTGAAGGCACATCGTATGGATTGTTTCGTTCCCCCTAAACCATGTGCACTGTGCCAGGAGTCTGTTCTGTTTACGTGAAGACTTCTTACACAAAACCCAACTTAAAATTCAGACAAAATGTCGTTTTTTGTGTTTGTCGTACGCCTGCATCAATGCGTGCATCAACAAGAGGCCAGTACTCTTACCTTACTAATGACTACTAATGAGTGGGGGCACTGCTGTGCGACATCATCTCTCGCACATCATAAGTGCGTGCAACTAACGTTAGCCTCACAATGCACGACACTCCATTTTCATGATGTCCCTCAAGGTGGCCGTACGAATCTCAAAAGAACTGCAAGACACACCTGTGCTCCCTTTAAGATGCCGCCGACAATCTTCTCTTTGACCCTCCAAGGGCCCGGACGACGCAAAAACCCACAGCACCTGTACCGGTCAACCTCTGTACCAACCCTGATAAAGGCTTAAACAGTTACTGGTCTGAATCAGTCCAATACAATGTTTCTATGGCAACCACTCCCAAGAGGACCTGGTTCCGTGGGTTGACTTGGATTAGGTGGACATTAACCTTCCTACGTGACGAATTCCCACCAATGGGAGCCTTGACATCATTAACCGGAACTAGGGCTGCACGATATGAGGAAATCCAGCGATGTGCGATATTAGAGATTAATATTGTGATAACAATATAATTTGCGGTATATAAACAAATAGCAAAATAACCAAAAAAATAATTCCGATTTCATTGCAACCGTTTAAAAATTATACTCCAAATGATCCTCGTCGACATAGGTGACAAACACCTAACACAATAGGTCTCCATCCAATTGGTCAAATGCATAAAGGGATTTATTTGATTTGGTAAATGCTTCAAGCTGCCATAAGATTGTTTTAACATATTTAAGGTTTACCATTTATTGTGATTTTAAATGTCTTTTGCGATACGCATATTGCAGAGCTGGATATTGCGATAACGATAAATTTGCGGTATATTGTGCAGGCCTAGCCGGAACCGAAATTTCGGAACCAGACCCCATTTCAGTTGGAAAATTGTTTTTTGGGGGGACAAAAACACTTATTTAACTGACGTCTAACTAAGCTTTAGGCATTAAACACCAGAGATGTCTCTGCCCAAGCCTGTTTTGCTCTGACCGAAACACCTCACGCCATCAACGTGAATCCTCTGATCGGCAAAGAAAAGCGCCTTTGCGCCAATAAGGAACACTTTAAAGCAGCTTTTCACTGATATATGTGTCTAAAGTGTTACATACCAGCGCAAAACCGCTTTTTTCCACGACACAATACGCTGATTCCCGGTAAGGGGTGAAAGGGTTAAAAGGCTGCTGAAGGAATGTAAACACTGGAGCTAAGGCTCTGTTGTAATAGTTTTACAGATCGGAACACTTTTGGTTACAGCCTCTTTGAAATCAATAAAATGATTACCGTTTTTGCCCCGTTTTAAGCTCATGTTGCACACTGAAGCGGTTATTCACATGAATACGTTTTAATAGAAGAACCGTTTCTGGCTAATGATGTCTGGGCGCCATCTTGTCTGCAACCAGATCCCCCTCACCACTCTCGCCAATCAGCAGTGAGCTTGTTGGAGCTTCACACCCCCCTGCCCCCTGAAGACGGGCTACACGAAATCTGTCAAATGCAGAATGTGTGGGCCAGCAGGCTCCACCTACTTTTATTGAAGCATCTGATTGGCCAATGACTTGAGTAACTTGCACTACAGAGAAATGACAAAATTTGGATTAGCAAGAACGTGGTAAAAAAAGGCCTTGTTATTCTGACAAATACAATGATGGAGGAACAGCTGTTTACTTCTCGATGAAAGTCTATGTGGGTACTTCCTGTTTGGAACGGAAGGGGGCGGAGTCCCTCAGGCCAGTTCTCATATACAGTCAGTGGTCCGTCCACACAAAAGACGGGTTTTGCGTTTTGCTGGTGGGAGCATGGAGGTTTGAGAAAGACGTGGTGCAGGTAGGACCGTCTCAAGAAGCGGTTGAGAGTTGACACAACCTAAAAAATGTGGACGTCTCCATTACATTTTGGGGCTCCTGATTAAATTAGCTTTAGCAGGCAAATGGGTCTTGGGGGATGGAATCCCCCCTTTGCCAAAAAAGCCACTTGGTGATCAGCAAACGAAAAAGAGGTAATCATGGTGCTGGAGCCGAACTTCCCATCGGCACACATTTCCTGCTGTCTCAGGGATTCTTTCCACTCTCTTTAGACACAATTATCAAGGGAGACCCCCCCCCCTTCCTCCCCTCCAAAAAAAGACCCTTTTTTTCATCTGCAGAGGGAGTAACCTTGACCACATTCTAGAGGCTGAATAGTATTAGAGATGATTTTTTTGTAGACTAGTGCCCTCTAGTGGCTAAAATAGTGATGCACGGATTTGTGTTTTCCGGCTTTTTTCATGAGGATCAATTTGAAGTAAAGAAAAAAAAAACAGATTGTACATTTAGAAAAAAAAAGAAAACATTTTTAAATTCAAAAGTAAACATAAACTTGAAAGAAATATTGAAATCTTGAACAAACAGAAGAAACGACCTAAAACTGTTTTCAAATAGGAAATGCTTATTTGTAAGATGTGCTTTTTTGTATTTTCAGTTGTTTTCATTTCTCTCCTTCTTCCCTTACAGTCTCAATTTTATAATTTCCATTCAGTCTTTTCGTTTTTGAAGTTGATCCTAATTTGTCATGGGGGTGGGGCTGTGATCCCATTGGCTATTGGGAGTTGATTAACATCGGGTGATTTCTGCTCTGTCATTGGCCACAACTATGATGTACCATTCTTTACAAACTTCTCTCTAGTTCACAATGTGTTGTGTCAAGTGTGAAACTGTTTCAACTTCTTTGTAAAAATCAACAAATTCCAGTTTTTCCTTCACTTTAAGCTCATCCTGATCCAACATCATGCTTTTTCTTCTTAAAGACCCGCTCCATTCATCGTTTGATTGATTTAAAAGAGTTATGCCGTTGTAGGTACCATAACCGTTCGGCCTGGAGCTTCCGTTCGGGGTCCTTCGACTAGTGCTGACGTCACACTATGTGATTGGCTGTCCGTTGGTCCGATGACGTTTTCAGATAGTGATTGGTCTGGACAAATTACGGGACTACCATAGAAGAAAATATTATGAAGTCTCTTGTAAACAAACAGAGCTGCGACACAGAGCAAGATTGTCTTCTAAACTTGCCTTTATTTTAGTCATGATTATTATTGAATGCATGTTTGCTTATAGTTTTTTGTTATCCGTGCGCCTAGTGCTTTATTATTGACAGAATGGACCCGGAAAGGCAACATTTAGCCGTGCTGACAACATTTTCAGCCACGGCTGAACTTACACTGTAGTAACAAGCAGAATGTGACAACATGTCTTTATAAAAATGACAAAGAATATTGTCAGACACAATTTATGAGGGAAAACAATTTTAGGTTACAAAAGGGAACGTGACATGAAAATATGTAGAGTCCGAGATGATGTTGATACTACTTAGTTTGTCCAAGTGGGGTTTCCGTAGTGTGACATTGTACTCAGTCAAAAGGACCCCGAACGGAAGTTCCAGGCTGAACGGTTATGGTACCTACACCGTTTTTAGCCAAAATCAAAGAAATCTGTCATTTTCTAGGATGTAGTTTCTGCAGAGCAGCAGTCGTTGATTCGGTCGGGACTGTTGGTCCAGAGCAACCCCTCCCTCCTCCCCCTCTACTTTGCTCAGAGCTCTGTTTGGACAGTCTCCCACTAGCTTACAGCCGTCACACACACCAAGCTAACAGTGTTGATGCAAGAAGAATGTTCAGCCGTACTGTGTTGATCCGGATGTCAGCTTGGACGAGGAAAATGAAGACCTTCCTCAGAATAGAGCGCACAGAACTATAACAAACACGGAGATAAAAAGAGTCAGAATAGGACTCGAGTCGCTCGCCGTGTTAGCGATAGCTAACTTGTTAGCAACAGGTAAAAACAACAAAACAGTAGCTGTGTTAGTGTATTTACAAAAAAAAAAAAAAACCTAGTTTGCCATTTGTACAAAAACAGACTGACATTTTGACAGAGAGCCGTGAACCTTTCAAAAACGGCTTCGACATCAGTAAATACAACCAAGGCACTAAAGATTACAAGACTCTCTGTTGTCTTCGTTTGAATAAGATAATTAAAGCTTTTGAACGTCCCTTATAGTACAATAAATACCGTATATCTTGTAATAGCAGCCTTGGTATTTATTCAGAAAATTTGGCAGCTGGCCCAGTATTTATGAGAGACAGACGTCTGTTGGGGATCTGCGTTTACTTCATCACGCGGTGACGGCTAACGGCATTTATTTTAAGGAAAAATTCTGTCACAAAGTGCAGACAACACCAGATGAACATTTCAGGGTTTATTAAAATGATGAGAACATATATAACCATTAGTGAACGTTTCTTTTCTATTTGAAGAAAGATATACTCAGAAATGCAACTTTGAGTGGGATTTTCTTAATTTATGTGCTTTATGATCAGAAAAATGCTACAAAAACAACATTTGAATCACAGTGGGTCTTTAAGAAAACAATAATAAAATATTTTGTGTGGCTTTTCTTCCTCCATAGGGAGTTCCTACTGGTCCGAACGGAAACTTGGGAGTCTTGAATGCCCAATCCCAGCTGCGACACACGGCGCCCAACAACCAGCAGAAGGTTCCGGCCAAAAACCAGACAGTTCCCAGACAGCTGAGCCAGCAGCAGCAGCAGCAGCAGCAGCAGCACGCCATCGGCAGTGCAGTAAGCGGCATGGAAAAAACCCTTTGATTCATGTTTACCTCAGTGATAACAATTTTTTTTTTTTAGGATAAAGGCAACACCTGTGATCAGTTCAGCCGCCATCTAACGAGACCCCCGCCGGATTACAAGCAGTCCAGAGGCTTGGTGGGAGTTCAGCCAGGAAGTATCTTCACAGGTTGGTGTTCCTGCGCCCAGCTTGGCGTTCGTTTTTGTTCTCTAGAATCCTGCTGACAGTTTCGGTCTCCGCAGGGCAAAGCTCCTCCCAGCCTCCAGGCGAGAACAGCTTACAGTCGCTGTCCTGTCACCTTCGAAACGTCTCCACCGCAAAGATGGCGGCGGACTGTCCGCCCTCCTCCTGCGTCAACCAGTTCCAGCACAGCATCCACAACCGCGTTGGACTGAACCAAAGCAGGCCCAGGTTCCTGGGTCCCAACCCTCCGGGAAAGTCGTTCAGGATGAACAGCGTGGCGGGTGTTCAGCACCAGAGGGCGACGGCAGACCTGCATTCCTCCGGGGGCGCCGGACAGGGCCTGATGACGAACGCCGCCATTGGTTGGGGTTCTGCCAACAAGCAAGTAACCGCTGGACTCGGTCTCAGGTGTCTCCCCACGCCGCAAGGCGTGCAGGACATGCCGAGCCACCCGTACGCGCAGAGGCACGTGGGCCCCCCCAACCAGGTGGCGCCAGACCTGGGCATGCTCCCACTGAACCCCTCGGTGAGGGAGACGGCCCCCAGGTCACACCCAGCCATAATGAGCTCGCCATCTCCAGTGGGAAACCTGAACCAGGTGTCACCCGAGCAGAGGGTACCGGCAGGTAACTTCCCGGAGTCCAGTCCGGGCTCCAACGGTTACCAAAGCAGCAGACCGAACCGTCTGACGTTTGACTTTCTCCCCGAGGGAGACAACACGGTCCCCGGCATCAACGCCGACTCTGACTTCATCGACGCTCTGCTGAAATCTGGGTCTGGAAACGACGACTGGATGAAGGACATAAACCTGGACGAGATCTTGGGAGGTCACTCCTGAATTTAGGTCTCCCTGTGATTTAAAAAAAAAAAAAAAAAAAAGAAAGTCATGTTAAAGGGATAGCATTTGTAAATAATATTCAAATCAAAATTTTGTTACTCGGAATCCTTTGTCTTGTATTTACTGTGAAAAGCTGTCGGGCGGGCGGTCGCCTGTCCGCTCATTCCATCCCGGCGGTTTTCTTTGCCATCTCTCGTTTCCGCGGATCCCACTGAAGGCTGCAGATCCACGAGAGTGAAAAAAATAAAATAAATAAAAACGCTCGATTTCCACTGTGAAAACGTGTATGCATTACCTGAAGATCACGCCGCTTTACCTTTATGCCTCCGTCAGCATGAAGTGATCTTTACCGATGCTTCCTCCTTGTTCCATCTGTGGTATTTTTAATGCAGTTTCAATTATGTAACCATTATTTTTTTCCTCAAGTGATATTTAATAATATTTGGAATAGCAATTAGACATTATAATACATGTAATTAATAAAAATGTATTTGAAAAAGTTCTTGTTTCAACATTTAATTTGTAACCATTTCAATATTAAAGATCTCTAAATTAAAGGATTTATTTCAGATCCAACTGAAGTTTGGGGACTTTACCTCAAATTGTTGCTTGTATTTCTAAATAAAAATTGATAAACACTTAAATTAAAAAATAAAAGAACCACCAAACGGATTTGGGTTTGGTAACCACTAACTTCTGCTATTTTTCTGCTTTTCTTCAGGTTTTGTAATTAGAATTATCATGTTTGTGGGGTTAATTGAAAAGTCAGGCTTTTGTTGCAGGAGATTACAAAACTGAATTTACACTGTAAATCTTTTAAAGATCTTGGTCAGATTTTCAAGTTTTACAAATGTAAACAAGACTTGTAATCCATTTATTTTTGTGTGCTTCATCTGGATTCTTTCACCAATTTTAATTTTTTTTTTAGCCCTTGTGTTATTCTAGGCACTTTCACATTTGGAGTGGGGTCATCTAGACCCACTAGACCTTCACTGGTGTCCATGGATGACATGAAATCCTCTCTACGTTTATCCACCTTTGTCATGGTGGGGAGAACACGTCAATGTGGGGTCTAGATGACCCAACTCCCAATGTGAAAGTGTCTTGGATAGCACAAGGGTTAATGTTAACAGTTTTACTGGATTAAGATGTTCTCTTCTACTTTGGAAAATACTAATAACTTAAATACTTAAATACAGCTCCCAATTATTGACCAAATAATTGTTTTAACTTTTTTAAACTTCTGTCCAAATATGCTGCCCTCTAGTGGTTAAAGTAGGCGAAACAGCTAAAAAATTGTAGCTTTGAAAACAAAACGAAACAAGAATAAAAGTACATAAAGTAAACCTTTGTGTACATAATTCTTTGTTTCCTTTTTTTTTTTTACAGATTCCATTTGTTTAGTTTTTTTTACTTCTGTCCATATATGCTGCTATGTAGATAAGGTGGGCAAAAACAACACTTTGCATTTTCTTCACAGGTTTTCACTTTTATCGCGTTTGAGAAAGAAATACTTTAACCCTTGTGCTATCCTAGGCACTTAAACATAACGGGTGTCCATGGATGACATGAAATCCTCTCCACCTTTATCCACCTTTGTCATGGTAGGGAGAACACGTCAATGTAAGGGTGGGGTCATAGGATAGCACAAGGGATATATGAAAGAAAAATTAGTGTAAGGATTTTTATTTATAGCTTAAGTCTACCTAAAATCTACCTAAAATGAATTATAACTAATTTTCACATTTTTTAACACTTGTTTCTATCCACTGCCACCTGGTGGTTAAAGTGGACAAATACAACTGTGATGGCATTTTCTTCACATTCTTTACTTTGTTAAAATTACAAAAGGGCAACATAAAATAATTAATTCATCTTCTTCTGTTTTTTCCCTTTCAGGGTCACGGGGCTGCCAGAGCCTATCCCGGCCACTTGTGGGCGAAGGCAGGTTACACCCTGGACAGGTCGCCAGTGTGTCGCAGGGCCACAATCACACACCCATTCACTGTCACACTCACACCTAGGGACACTTTAGCCCTTGTGCTATCCTATGACCCCACCCTTCCATTGACGTGTTCTCCCCACCATGACAAAGGTGGATAAAGGTGGAGAGGATTTCATGTAATTCCATGGACACCAGTGAAGATCACAAATCATTGAAGATAAAAGGTTCAGAGCTCTGTCTAGTGGGTCTAGATGACCCAACTCCCAATGTTAAAGGGCCTAGGATAGCACAAGGGTTTTCGGACGGTGGGAGAAAGCCAGAGTCCCTGGAAAAAGCCCACGGATGCACAGGGAGAACATGCAAACTACACACAGGAAGATGTTCTGGTTCCTGTCCCCCACCTGGGATCTGAACTGGGGGCCTTCTTGCTGTGAGGCAAGAGCGCTAACCACTGCACCACCGTGCAGCTGCAGCAAAGATGTAAGTTGTTGTAAACTATTAAATTATTTTTCTTCTTCTTAAGAAAATACACAAAACTTTGTCATTATATACTTAACTAATAGTCTAATTCTTTCAAACTTCTGTCGAAATGTGCTACAGGGGTTGAAGTGGACAAAACACTTTACAAATTTTCAGCTTTGAAAAAGTAAAAAATACGTGTATATAAATTACACCTTTGTATACATATTTTACAGATGACATTTCCTTTCCTTTTTTCGAGTAAAAAAAAAAAAAAACTACGTAACTAAAAACAATGCTAATGACCAATTTGGTTAATAGTTAAACTTTTGCCCACATAGCTGCCATCTAGTGGCCAAGATGGGAAATACAGCAAATACAGAGAAAACTTGGTTTATAAGAAATAAACCTTGATGTAAAAGTGTATTCACTGTTTGAATATACTTAAAGATATTTAATTACATTATAACTAATCTTTATTGATAATTGATGTTTAATTTAACTATTTTTTAAGCTTCTGTCTAAATATATACCATCCCCTGATGGTGGTCAAAGTGGAAAAATACAATCCTAAACTTTGTAAAAATGTTTAAAAAAAAATAGAATTGTCTTTTACTCACAAAAATACTAATAATTTAATGATAAATCATTAACCAAATTGGTATTTAAATAAACTTTTTTCGATACTATTATACATTTACACCACTGCAATACTTAACATTTATTTTTTGAGTTCTTAACATAAATGCGCACCTATTTATCGGTTTTCCAAAAAAAACTTGTAAAATTACTGAACACTTTTGTAAACTGAAAATATTCATTTTACATAATCAGAAAAAATAGTTCCAACGTGAAAACCATTCACACAAGTAACAATTACCACAAAGTATATACTTTATTTGAGGCCAATTTCAAAGTATCATATGAAGAAAGGTATATAATGTAACAGAATTTATTGTTCTAAAACACATGCACATAACTATCAAAAAAAATGAACAGTCTTTGTTGAATATAAACTCATTTCATGTGCATTTAGAGACCTCTAAATACAAAATCCTTTAACTTTTTGATTAGTTCTACTGCTACGGTGAGTCAACAGCTAGTAATGCTCTGACAAGTACACACTACGTTAAGCATTAAAAATCAGCTTTTGAGTGACATCTCTGCATTTGAATGAAAAACCTCAAGCCTCCTCGTGGTTTCCCGCCCCTTTTGCTGCATTGTTCTCACCAACACTGTCCATCAACACGTGATTTATAGTCAATTAAAAAGGGGTCTCAGAAAACAATGAAAGACAATAGTCCTTAAAAATAAACAAAAACATATATGTATGAATATGTACATATACGTAGAGTGTTCCGTCGGCTTAAACTAAAGGGCGTGCACGGCAGACTGCTTCTTCTGCAGGGATGCAACGGTGTAAACATAAAAAAAAACAACTGTGAGAGTGTGTCGTCTCCACTGCTGCTGCTGCAGTTTCCCCCAAAAGTATGTAAACATGCGAGTGCTGATGGGAGAAACGCCTTCTCCTCTGTTCTGAGGCCTCATCTTACAGAAAGAAAAAACGTTCAGGGTTATTAGTCACTCAAAACAACCACCTACAAACAGAAAAGAGAGGAAAATCTTCTTTAGACATCTCCAATAACACCTTAAAACACACAAATCATCTGGTTAGCTTATACAGTTTTGTTCGTACAGAAGCTGATTTACAGATCGCTGCATTTCCGGGCTCTGACGCTGGAACCAAAACTCAATGTTAGTGTCGTTACGAGAAAACGTCTTTGGAATCTGCTGCTGTTGCTCCTGACCGTGCTGTTCGATTGTTCCAGGGTTACAAACTCACAGAAAAAAAAAAAACAATAAAGAAATCAAATCAATCAAATCAAATCTCGTCTACCACATCCTGGCTCTCTACACCGATCCTGGCGTGACTTTCTTTCCAACCCGCTTGACCAAACCTCTTCTTTTGAACCCTCAACGCGCAGAGGCCACAGCGCCCTCTAGAGGAAGACCGCTTCAAAACTTGCAATTAAAAAAAAAAAAATGTTGCAAGCAGGAAGCAATCAGAGGAAGAGTTAAAAAAAAAAAAGCCTTTTTGGTTAATGTTTTGCAAAAAAGCCGCTTTGTGATCAACAATAGTACAACACTAATAATACATATATGTATATATGTATATAAAGTAAAGCACAAAAAAAAAAGAATAAATCTCAACAACAGACTGTGTTAAAAACGGTACAGTTCATCCACGACAGTAAAACTCAAGCAGTTTGAACTAAAAGCTACACATGTAATAAGCTAAAAAAAGGACTAAAAAACCCACTAAGGCCTGGATAAGACTGACATACGAAGGGTTAAAAAGGGATTCCCGAATTCTGTTGAAAACTAGATTGTGATTGCTGAACACTAGAAGACTGATGATATATATGACAAAAAAAAAAAAAAGAACGCCAGATGCTTCTTTCATATTGCAGAGTAATTCTTCGAGTTGCTCGCATCTTTAAAAAAAAAAAAAAAAAAAAAGTAAAAAGGAAAGAAAAAAAACAACTGAAGGCACTTGATCTATCAAAAAGGTTTAACTTAGACTTGCTGGCACAGCCAAGCAGCAGTGTAGTCGGTCCCTACGTTTGGACGCCCCCCTCCCCTCGCCAAAATGTCCAACCGGGCCTCTTGTTACCTTTACTCCAAATCAGTATTGTTTCTTGTTCTCCAAATACATCATTTTTGGTTTCTCAGGTTGGGTAAAAAGCAGGCGGCGCTACACTGCGGCAGAGATGGCGCCCGGTCCTCGCAAACGCCAGTTCGTGAGGATGCTGACGGTAGAAGCGGGAGGCCGCGTGGAGGCCGCTTTGCATAATTGTCTGTTCATAGGCCAGCCTTGAAGACACAGACACAATTAAAAACACCAGTGAGGAGGAATACTGCCTGAAAGAGAGGGGGGGGAGGGGGAGGGGGGGGGGGCGCAGGGGGCGGAGTCTCACACAAGTCCCAAAAAAAGGTTGGCTGAAATGTCTAGTAAAAAGCATCCATGAACCCTTCTAAGGATGAGAGCAGGCAGTTCAGAGCACAGGGAGGAAGAGGAGGATGAGGAGGAGGAGGAGGAGGTGGAGCATGGCGCCTCCTCTATAACCATGTGAGGAAGCTCTCCTTGTCGATCTTGGTAGCTGCCAGCACGGACTCCATGTCGTTGAGGATGTCGGAGCTCAGGGCCTCCTGCAGGCTGGGCATCAGCTCCTCGCCCTCCACCGCCATGCTCTCCCCCTCCAGGGTGCCCAGGTCCACGTCCGTGCCGGGGATGGTGTCCAGGTAGTCGGGGAAGCGGCTGGGCTGCGTCGCCATGGAGGGCGCAAGCGGGTCTCCTGATGATCCAACAGGGGGGAGAGAAACTGTCAGTGACGTTATTAGTTATTAGTCACACTAATAACTAATGGATCCTAGAAAAGATTTCATTTTGTTTTAAAATATCTCTCAATCGCTACTTTTATTGATCGATTGCTGATTTATTAAGCTTGGATTTTATCATCCCAGCCTCTTATTACACTCGTTTTTTTTAAATACAGTGTTTTCCATACCACAAAAGCCTTACGTTGTCTTTTGTATAATCCCGAGCGCCTCACGTATGGATGATGGTCTGTTTTCTGAGTTGAAATCCCGGCTGGGTGTTATTGTGAACACATTAGCATGGCTAATGTTGGACTGTGTTCTTTTTTTACAGTATTACAAGAGCGGTAGGGCCTCAGTGTAGTCACCATAATGCTTGTTTTAGCGTTATTCTTTTGTTTTTCTATGTGAAACTAACGAGGCTACATGTGTGGTGAATATGCTAAAGCGGCTAACATGTAGCGTGTTATTTTGGTTGAGTCCAAATACCTTCCCTACTCACTATATAGTGCGTTCACCATTTTGTAGAGCTGTTCAAACCTACAATTCCAAAAATTTCCCAGAAGTCTTTGCGGAAAAGCAGTGTGCATCAATGCTCACTAGATCGGCGAATATAGACCACAATGCATTGCGTTGGGACAATTTTTGCCAAAAAAAAAAAGTATTTAAATGCATTTTTTAAAAATGAACAATCAACGTTTTCGTCTTCAGAAGACGGTGGATTCGTAAATAATCGTCTCAAAACGCTCATTTTAATTAGACTTTATACTATGTCACATCGATGACGTCATACCTGCCGTTAAAAGGTTACATGTATTATGAATGTGCTAACGTGGCTAATGGATTTTTATACGCGATATTTACGAGGTTGTGAGTTAGCCGTGTCACATAAACGTTTGATTTAGCGCTATCAGTTTGTTTTTTTACCAGTCGCAAACACGATTGGGTGTTTAGCAACGTGATGAACGTGAAGCGTTTCTCTAACCCTTTTTCCTAGATTTTGATATGTGGTAATAAGATTTTTCCTGTTACATAAAACCAACTTGCTGCGTGCAGGGCGTCTACACATTTACAAAAGTTGAATTTAAGGACTTTTAAGGCCTTTTTAGGAATGCTTAAAATCTAATTTAAGACTGCATGTACGTACAAAGAAAATGAAACAAACAGTCGGAGTGTGCAGACTCTTGCTCTACACGCGTTATTCCATCGCTATGATCCCCATTGAAATGTCTTCCAGCAGACAGGTTTCCTTCATAAGGATTTCCACAAACCGCTTTTAACCACCTTCTTTTTTAAGGCCTTTCTCCGTGAATTTACCGAGCTAACATGAAGCTAATTAGCTAGCTACGGTTAAATGATTCACAACCAGTTCACCACCTTCCAGATCGTGAAAATGTTTTTGGTTTTGTTCGACGAGACAAAGTTTTAAGACCCATTCACCATCATTTTATTTCAACTAAATTTGAGACCTTTTAAGACTTTTTAAGGATTCAGATCATTTTACTACTTTCTAGCGAGCTCCTTCTTAAGGTCTGTGTTTTTTTCCGACGATTTCGATGAGTTTTTTTTTTTTAATTATTATTTTTACAGCCACTTTATTTTTCTCTTTTTATACTCACTTTATTACTTTTGGTCTTATTGTATTTTATTTTGTAATTTGAAGTTAAATTCCCTGTTTAGGGAGCTTGAGAGAAACGGAATTTCAATTTCTATGTATGTGAAACATTATAGATATTGACAATAAAGTTGACTTTGACAGACAGAAGGAGGCCCCGCCTTCTTCACTCACCTGTGTCCATCTCGTCGACGCTGTTGAGGAAGTCATCTGGAGTGCGGGGGACGCTGTAGCTGCTCATGCTCAGGCCGCTGTCGGTGCTCTCGTCTCTGGAGTGGTAGGTCCCGCTGGGGACGCAGAAAAACCAGTGAGGAGTCAAAAAAATGAAACAAATACAGACAAAGATGGAGGTCGCGCTGTTCTGCTCGGATGCAGACGCTCACCCCACAAACAGAGCTCTGGGAAAACCAAAACAGAGGAAGAGCAACACCCAACGGGACGGAAAGAAGACATTCGACAAGCCTATACTAATTAGCAGAAAAATATGTAGGCAGAGTATGGCGGAGGCGGGATGAATGAGGTCTTTGTGAGGGCCAGGGGGGGAGGGGAGATTAGGTCGGCCCGTCTACTGACTGGACCACATGTTCTCATGGCCTCCGCTCGCAGAATCTGATGGAAAATCCTCCCGCGGCCGTTCCTGAGTGGGTTTCACCAGCTGAAGCTCACACGTGTGCCGCCATTTTGCCCCCCACCCAAAACGCCACATTACCGACGGTTTGGGCAGCAGAGGGCGCCGTGAGCACGCCTGGTGCTCTCGGCATGAGTCATGACCATGTGAGGAGGGTTAAGCCCCGAGACCGGCCTTCTGTTTTCACGGCTCCTGGAATTCAGGGAGCTCCCTCGCCCCGTCCATCTTAGGGTCTGACCCGACCGGCACCAGAACCAGAATCCTGCGTCACAGCGGCAGAACAACGCTGGGCTTTCAGACCAACCTGTTGAGGAAAGGGTCGTTGCTGTTTGCGGTCATGGTCCGGGCGTCCTGGGCCATGGGGGAGGAGACGGGGTTTGAGCTGCCGTCCTGATCCATACTGGTGGGCAGCTGGTTCCGTAAAGCGAGCTCCTGCAGATGAAAGGAGGCGCAAAAGGAAACAATTAGGAAACTAAGGAAAAATTCGTTCTAAAACCTCAGTAGCAAGTGGAGGAAAAGACTCCATGCCAGCTTGCTGACTCCATTTTTTCCTCGGACGGAGTGTCATGTTACCCCGAGAGGCCTGCCACAGTTGGAGGCGATTGTTTTCTGCACACGGCATCAGATAAGGCCGAGGATATGAAGTCATGTTGTTCTGTTTCCTACAAATCCTTGAAAGGGTAAAAAAAAAAATCCTTGCGGGCTGTTCAACCTTTTGAGATTTTACCTTTTCCAGCCAAGAGGAAGGAAGTCAGCAGGCGGGGGGGGGGGGGGGGGGGGTTCTTCCTTGTGACAAATCAGGACTTAAATATTTCTGCGGCCCTAAAGCAGCCGGTCCTGCACAGCCTGTTATCGGCAGGCAAGGCCCTGATTGGGCGGATCGGTGAAACTCATCCGTCACTCTGCTCTGCCTCCACGCACAAACCAAAAGTTACTCTGTTGTCTTTGTTTACTACCTCCTCCACCCCCCACCCCCCTGCCTGTCGCGCCGTCACTACTCCCCCCCCCCCCCCCCCCCCCCCCCCCATCAAACCATTTTTCTGGATTTCACGCCCCTCGGATCAGAAGAGAAAAACCCCGGCATGTGCGAACCCGATGAGGGGCGGGGCTCGCCAAACCATCTGGAAGAACTTTACGGAGAAACCAGAAACAAACAGGAACTTTCAGATTTACCAGGTGACTGGATTAAACCACAAAAAAAAAAACACACACAAAAAACAACAAACAAGTGATGCAAGCAGGAAAGGCCTTCCTTGAAACAGAAGTTGGATGAGATCAGATGCTAGAAATCTGCAGCTTTAAGAAAAACCTCTTTGGCACAAATTTAGGAGATGCAGAAACGGGTCCAATTCTATACTCCACATTTCGTTTTTCCTGCTTTTCTTTAAATTTGAACAAAACATGCAACAAAAATGTGCAGTTTTTCAGGTTGTTTGGAATCCAAAAAGCCACTAGATCAATCCCCATGGCAACAAACAAATTTGAAAATAACTACGTTGTTGAAAGAAACCAGCAGCAAAACTACAACAGGGTTCTTTGTGACAAGCAGTAAAGAAAAATCCCCCAAAACAGACCGACTCCCCAACAATCAGAAATCATTCAAGATTAAACAAAAAGGAATCTTGAAATCCCAAGAAAACAAACAGAAACTGTTGTTTTTTTTCTTCCTATTGCAGCTCAGATAAACACTTTTTTTTGGTGTGCACATCACATCACAGTGTGTTCTGCGTCCTGATTGGCTGTAGACGGTTGTCAATCAATCTCCTCCAGGTTGTGTCTCCTGTGTAGAACGCGTTCAGCTTTCCACAAAAATCTTCTACTGCAAGCAGATCTTTGGTTTCTTTCTGTAATACTGGACTCATTTTTCTACAAAGGTTTTAACTTTGAGAGTTTAAACAAGAGGAAAAGTGAAAATGTTGGTCAAAAACTGCCCTTACGGGTGGATTCGGGTGGATACGAGCCGTTTGCGATAAGAGAACGTGAGCGGGCCGGGCAGGTATTTTCAGATCGTAGACCACTCGGTGAGCCAGTAGAGCTAAAAAGGGCTCATGCAAATTTTTTTCTATTTTTTTTTCTACAACTATACAACACATAAGGGTAAGCGAGGGTGAGGTGCAGGCGTGCCGGACACAGTTTTCCTGTTTTTCAACGGACTGTGCTTGGATCCCATTAGTGCTGCTCTTTGCCATGCAGCCCAACTGTTTAGGAAATGAGACGATCAGAGCACAGTTTGAGTGGACACTTGCCCGTCCATCGCCTGCATACCCTAACCCCAGCGTTTGAGACAACAGGTGCGTGTTTTTTTTTTCCTGTCTGATAAAAAGTGTCTAAAGTGAAACATCTACATTTAATTGTAAATAAAATAAAGCGGACTATTTGAGGGTTTCGTCTATCACAGGTTATTTTTTAGAATGCAAGACGTGCGATAAACAAGCAATCTCTGCATTTCAAATAGAAATTCAAACTCCCTATGCAAGCTTAAAGATCCACAACCCCTCCCTACGACGTTCCAAACATATAAAGCGCAGATTTATTAGAATGTATTGATTACCTGACGGAGGAAGTCTTTACTTAAAGACCTTCTTAGATCAAAATCGTGGTTTTGGTGTTTGTAACATGTTGTTGGGCCATTTTTCTGAGGATGGAGGACATTTATAAAGAAAATTAAGCTAAAAACTGCATTTCAGAGCATTTTTAAATTCAAATTGTTGGAAAAATGCCGTTTGAAAACTATATTTGTTCCACAGAAACTACACTAAGCCCCTGCTCCAAGCTCTCAGCCACAGGGAGGGGAAGAGGGGGTGGCGTTGCTCAGCCCACAGCTCAATACTACGTCCTAGAAAACAACACAGGTTTTTTATTTTGCCTAAATAAAAAAAGTTTTCGCGAAAACTTTTTTTTTTTTTTTTAGATCAAAAGAGGATTGGACTGGGACATTAAATCAATATCTAAGCTTCAGATCAGAATGTTCCTACTGTTTTTTTTTTACTAAAGCTTGTAGGTCTTATCTGCTGCTGTTTACCTGTAAACACAGAAGAAATAAAGACGAACACATGTGCAACAGTTCACTGGTTACTCTAAAACCCCTGTTGACACACTGTACCGACGAGCTCGCATGTGAAACCTTGGAAAATCTAAAAATCTGTTCAAGGTTGTGAGGTGGAATCCAGCAGCAGACGCCAGTCTGTGGAGAGCAGGCCGTCTCTATCGCAGCAGCCAGTTTGAAAACAATAACCTGGTTGCTCAAGCATGCGGGACATAATCTCTGTGGACTTTCAGTAAGGTCAAACAGTCGTTTGCGCTCCCTTTACAGTCTGCTGCGCGCACACGCGGCCCACTTCCGACACGGTGAACTTTAAACAACCCATGTGAATCGTAGGGTAAACAAAGTCTCTGAGACTCTCATCCATCTCATAATCATAAAGCTCAGTTTCTGGTGTTGTGACACAACCCTGAGTAAACGGGTAGATGCTGCTGAACCGCCCTGCGTGGGCGCCGCAGACACGTCACCGTTAGGAAGTAATAAAATCACCACAGATGACTCACAACTCTGCATGGAAGGGCGGCCGGACAATAAAGTCCGATCAAAGAGGTTTTAAATCCACCACTCATGACTCAGAATCATTACAAGCAACAGAAACGGTCTGAAACAAACAACACACGTTTAACAGTCCCCGTCAATCAAACTGGGCGGTGTTTGTAGCGTCCTGACCTGTGGTCTCCGAAGAAGCTCCTGTTGCTTCAGTCGGATTCTCTCCTTCTCCATCTGCTGCAGCCTCAACTGGTTGTTTCCTCCCATGACTCCGCCGTGAGGGTTGGGAGGCAACGGCCCTCCCTGTTTAACCGGAGCGCTTTGGGTGATCCTCTGCTGGTTCAAGGCTGCAAACGAAAGAGACCTTTGAGTTTCACAATCTTGCAACAACAGCTGTGTGTGTGTGTGTGTCTTCAAGTTGAAACTACAGTCGTCGGGAAGCACTGCTCAAGGTTCACTTGGTTTAAATAAAAAACACACAAATTGCTTATGGTGAAAGAATGCTTACCGTTTTGGGGTTTTTCTCCACTTGTGATGTACCCCCCCCTCCCAGACACAAAAAATTTATATCAAATTATACCCGTAAATTTGGAATTAACCCTTTAACACCAAAGCTGCAACTACAGTGTTTGAATTACTGAAACTCTTTAAATGTTTACGTAATTAATGTAATTCCTAAAGATTCTGATGCAGAAAAAGCAGAACAGAACCTTACAGTAGTGAGGAACTTATGCAATCAACATAAACCAGCTCATTGTGATGTGAAAAGTGTGTCTTGTGTTGCATTTGACTTTACTAAGGTAAAATGGTATGTTGACTTTACTATCATAAAATGTTGAATTGTTCCTCTACTAACGTAAACTTTTGCACTGCCTTAACTAGAGTAAAGTATTGAATTGTTCCTCTACTAACGTAAACTTTTGCACTGCCTTAACTAGCAAAAGTATTGAATTTTTCCTCTACTAACGTAAACTTTTGCACTGCCTTAACTAGAGTAAAGTATTGAATTGTTCCTCTACTAACGTAAACTTTTGCACTGCCTTAACTAGCAAAAGTATTGAATTGTTCCTCTACTAACGTAAATGTTTGCACTGCCTTAACTAGAGTAAAGTATTGAATTTTTCCTCTACTAACGTAAACGTTTGCACTGCCTTAACTAGAGTAAAGTGTTGAATTGTTCCTCTACTAACGTAAACTTTTGCACTGCCTTAACTAGAGTAAAGTGTTGAATTGTTCCTCTACTAACGTAAACTTTTGCACTGCCTTAACTAAAGTATTGAATTTTTCCTCTACTAACGTAAACTTTTGCACTGCCTTAACTAGAGTAAAGTGTTGAATTGTTCCTCTACTAACGTAAACTTTTGCACTGCCTTAACTAGAGTAAAGTATTGAATTGTTCCTCTACTAACGTAAACGTTTGCACTGCCTTAACTAGAGTAAAGTATTGAATTTTTCCTCTACTAACGTAAACGTTTGCACTGCCTTAACTAGAGTAAAGTGTTGAATTGTTCCTCTACTAACGTAAACGTTTGCACTGCCTTAACTAGAGTAAAGTATTGAATTTTTCCTCTACTAACGTAAACGTTTGCACTGCCTTAACTAGAGTAAAGTGTTGAATTGTTCCTCTACTAACGTAAACGTTTGCACTGCCTTAACTAGAGTAAAGTATTGAATTTTTCCTCTACTAACGTAAACGTTTGCACTGCCTTAACTAGAGTAAAGTGTTGAATTGTTCCTCTACTAACGTAAACGTTTGCACTGCCTTAACTAGAGTAAAGTATTGAATTTTTCCTCTACTAACGTAAACGTTTGCACTGCCTTAACTAAAGTATTGAATTGTTCCTCTACTAACGTAAACGTTTGCACTGCCTTAACTAGAGTAAAGTATTGAATTTTTCCTCTACTAACGTAAACGTTTGCACTGCCTTAACTAGAGTAAAGTGTTGAATTGTTCCTCTACTAACGTAAACGTTTGCACTGCCTTAACTAGCTAAAGTATTGAATTGTTCCTCTACTAACGTAAACGTTTGCACTGCCTTAACTAGAGTAAAGTATTGAATTTTTCCTCTACTAACGTAAACGTTTGCACTGCCTTAACTAGAGTAAAGTGTTGAATTGTTCCTCTACTAACGTAAACGTTTGCACTGCCTTAACTAGAGTAAAGTATTGAATTTTTCCTCTACTAACGTAAACGTTTGCACTGCCTTAACTAGAGTAAAGTGTTGAATTGTTCCTCTACTAACGTAAACGTTTGCACTGCCTTAACTAGAGTAAAGTATTGAATTATTCCTCTACTAACGTAAACGTTTGCACTGCCTTAACTAGAGTAAAGTGTTGAATTGTTCCTCTACTAACGTAAACGTTTGCACTGCCTTAACTAGAGTAAAGTGTTGAATTGTTCCTCTACTAACGTAAACGTTTGCACTGCCTTAACTAGAGTAAAGTGTTGAATTGTTCCTCTACTAACGTAAACTTTTGCACTGCCTTAACTAAAGTATTGAATTTTTCTTATAATAACGTAAACGTTTGCACTGCCTTAACTAGAGTAAAGTATTGAATTATTCCTCTACTAACGTAAACGTTTGCACTGCCTTAACTAGAGTAAAGTGTTGAATTGTTCCTCTACTAACGTAAACTTTTGCACTGCCTTAACTAAAGTATTGAATTTTTCTTATAATAACGTAAACGTTTGCACTGCCTTAACTAGCATAAAGTGTTGAATTTTACTTTCCAGACGTAAAGTGTTGCACATCAGCACAAAGCTGCTTTTCTCTGCGTCAGAATCTTTTGGCGTGATGTTATTGTGTAAATGGTCAAGGATTTACGGTAATTCAAAAAAGGTCTGTTTCTAGCTGTCACCGCCGACAGCTACAGTGTTAAACGCTTAAAGTGCTGTGTAAGTACTAACAGGCCTTTCTGAGACATTACCCACAAATAAACACACAATGTGTTTTGGTAAAATATGTCAATGTGGCCCAGTTCCCATTGTTATATATTGACTCCCGTTTGAAGCTGGCTTAAAAATGATCCAGCTTTGTTACTAGAGCCAGGTCAGTTCACAAAGCAGCCACTAGGTTGCCCGTTAGACAAAAGAAGTTCCCTTTGTGCATCGCATCATTTAAGATCAACATGGGGTCTTAAATTGTGCACAAGGTGGGGCATTGTCTTTTTAATACCAGGTCACGACAGACTCCTCCTCTTGTGTGGCTTTAGTGGATTCTGTATTTTTCAAAATGTGTAACCTCATTGTCCCGCCCCTGTGTCCATTTTCAAAAGGTTCATCAGTGCTTCATTCAGCCAAGATGGTGTCGAGCACAGAACTTAACAACTGTCCACAAAGTCAAGACCCACTCATGGACACGTTTTGTCCATCTTTTTTACATTGCATGGTAGTTTGGGACACGTGGTTAGCTGCCTGTACATGGTTCAATTGAATCAATTAAATGCCATAGTCATTTACCAATGTCATCTGTTTAGTAACCTTTGACCTAAAGCAACAGCTCCTCGACCTTTAAGTTGTTGATTATGTGGGGAACAGTCAGGCTTGCCCAGTGGCAGCAAAAACAGGTCAGGATGGTTTCTTATGTCATCACTGTCACTTTAGAAAAAAAAAAAAAAACATCTATCATCTGCATAAAAAAGGCATTTTTAGCTTTTTTGGGTTGCATCTTTGACCCCAATTATTTAGATCTTGTTTGCCTATTTTAGCCTCCAAATCTTCCTTGGGTAGTTTAGCCTCTACCCCATAAACTTGTTGTTACTATAGTTTTCTTTTGCTAACTTAGCACGAACCAGGTGATTTAAATGTTAAATAAGTCGCCAAGGGTTCTCGTTTATCTAGGTGACATTGTCTTGAAGTTAAGTCATGGCATCGGAATTTGAAATTTCCTTTAAATGTTTCACCACTCATCTAAGTGGTTTCTTTAGTCCGCATTTATTTTTGCCTTCAACATTTTTAGTAGTTCTAAAGCACACTTCAGCATCTGAAGTTAATAGCTTAGGCATTCGTGCATGCACTTCACAGGAAATGCAACCTTCTAGTTTCGGTTTGTCGTTTGTTTGACCTCAATAATCAAACTACAAAAAACTATGAAGCTCCTTTTTTTTTAAAGAACCATCGATTGTAACTGTGTGAAGCGTCTACGCTTTACAAGGTGCTCATACTTGGATAGAACTGTGAAAAATCTATGCATGTATAATGACTGTTTGCTATGGCAAAGCTCCACTGACAACTTGGGATCTCAACAGGAAACTTTTCAACTTACGTGTGGCGCTGACAGTTGAACACAAATCGAGGATTTAAATTAAACAATTGGCCGAACTTTTTTTATTGACTGGCCGGATTTAAATGTGACATAACAAGACAAGCAACTTCTGTATGAGTGCATAGGGATGAACTTGCAAAAAAAAAAAAAAAAAAAGGCAGTGCAGCAGGTTGTGTGGGACAAGAAGTCCCAGTGCAAGTTTTCTATCAGGAGTGTGAAACAACTATTCCTGTAAGACCTGATCCCCTCCCACTCACTGACTAAGACAGGCTTTGTCAGTTTTGTACATTGCATCAGTCATGACTTATCCTTTCATTGTGCTTTTTGTTCCCTTCAAAACAAATCGGAGCTTATCCCTCAACACTTGACTGCCTCCTTCCTCTGACCCGATGGGTTTGCGTTGGCTCGTTTGATAACAAGCAGCACGCGCGTATTGTGCTCTGTCCGAGTTTATTACAGGCCAACGTCAGGTTGTGCAAGCGGCGCTGTATCATTAAGACTCTTTTGGACGGCAGCTGTAGCTGCATTATGCACTGGAAAAAAACCTATGTGTTTACAATATCGGAGCAAATGTGTTTGTACTGAAAACACAGCTGTTCCCCTGCGACATCGCTGCTATTCTTCGGTGAGGCAGAGGGTGGTGGTGGAGGTGGGGGTCTCTAATAAACATAACTATAAAGCAGTGCTGCGATCTCCTATGCATGTGAAGTAGGTCACGCGTTTCATCACCGGGGCAGAGGGGGCCGTTACAGTAATTGAACCAGCAGCATGGAGTGCCGTTTGTGCGTTAAGTAGAAACCAAAACAAAAACCAGGATGGTGGCACGGTTTTCATGCGGGGGCCTCGCCCCCCCCCGTGCCCCACCCCGGCACCTTTCTCATCACCATTCAGTCACTGTCTGTTTACACTATCACAGGAGCTGAATGAACCCCGGCTGAGGGCTCTCCCTGGGAAGCTCTGGTAGCCCCTCCCCGCCTGCCTTACCCCCCCCCCCGACTCTCTGTCCACAGGCCCCCCCTCCACCAGCAACCCCACCCAAACACACACAAACAGCCCACTCTCTTCCAGAGACTGAATCCCGAGGAGAGGGTGTTACTTCTCCCTGCTTCTTATCTCCTGCAGATATGGAGGTCTTCTGAGGCTGGATCTGTCCGCCATCAGGGCACCGTTCACTCATGACAGGCTCTCTGCGCACGGACCGTGTCAGTGGGGCTGCAGATCTGTTCAAGCTTTGGGGAGGAGTTCCAATAAACATCTACAAAACTCCAAACCCTCCCCCCCCCAACCGCTGAAGGCCGCACAGGAATTAAGCGCTGCAACGCTCACTCACTAAAACGGCTATTTCATTTGCATTGCACGCACACTTTGGCCCCCACATGACCTGGCTGAAGTGGAAAATGACTAGATTATCAGGAAAAATAAACCTGAAGTCCAGGCCTGAAGTTTTCCCCCCAGGCCGGCTGGGTTTCTACTGTAAGTCAAGGACTCCCTCACAGACCAAACAGCCGGTACTGGATGTTGCTGGAGGAACCGTGCACAAACACTGGTGGTATCAAACCCTCACCCACACTGAAAGGACAGGCTCACTCACTTCTGGGCCAGGGTTACAGGCCTAAAGAGTGTGCAGAGTTTGAGAGGTTCACATCAGCAGCACATTCAGGTGGGGACTGCCGGAGGGTCAAGCAGATAAGAGACGACTTAATGCCGTCTGCCTTTTGTCTTATTCACACACTTCCACAGCACAGCCAGCCAGCAACACTAGCCCTTATCTGGCGATCGTGACACGAAATCACCTGGGGCAGGTAAAGCCCAGGGTGTGCCAGCTGTGGGAAGCGACTCTGTGACACCCGGACGCTGCACCTTTGAAGGCTGAGCAAACATTTGTCCTCTGTCGATTTAACAAGTTTAAAAGACGGCCCTCAGGAAGGTGTGTTCCTCGCAGAGATAAGAAAAGAGGAGAAACAGCCCGGCTGTGATTGAAACAAAGATTTATCCTCCTCTGAGATCTGAGTTGAGCCAGTATCAACAGTGTATGACTGTGAGTCTGTTTAGTCTAAAAAAAAAAATAATAATAAAAAACAATAACAACACAAAACCGCAAGCCCGATTTATGGAAACAAAAGTGGGCAGTTTGGATCCAAACCTGAACTCATTTCTTTAGATGGTTCGTGCCATTTAGTTGTAATGAAAGCTCACCTGTGGCAGACCAAAGCAGTCCAATTTGGTATGAATCCTTAGACGTGACTTCAGTGTCAATTTTGTTTGAAGTATCTTGTTGGTAAATACAGAATACTGCATAGTATTTTGGCGCAGTTAAAATCATTTCGTTTTCACAAAGATTGACAGTACGTCGGAGGTATTAATTCTGGTTGTGCTAACTGACCACAGCGCTCCAAAATCTTTTCAAATGTTTTAACCCTTAAATACCGGAGCTGTCCGCGGCGACAGGAAATAGCACGCGCTCTTTACGGCTATTTGCGCAGATAACGCAATGACAGCGGATGCTGCAGGTTTGCTCGGATATGCAACAAAGCGAAGCTTTTAAAGTCTTGTTAAAATGACATTAATTGTGTAAATGGTTGAAGAATTTGGGTAGTTAAAAGCACACCGATGCTACATTAACATTGCAGATCCAGCTTAAGGGTCAGGTGGAGTGATACATTCTGTGCTGTATCATAACTGCAAAAGTGAGATTATTGTTTTGTACTTTATGCGCTACAACTGAACAATGTTGAGAAATACTGTTTATAAAGGTGGGTTTTTCTGGCGTGTTGCTCTCTCTGCAAAGGCTACTTTTTGCACTTTGCTAGAAAAAACTCCCCATCAACTCCTCTGACCAATCGCCTGCTTCTTGGCCCTTCTAGGTGTTCTGCGTAGTTAAGTCATACCACATTATATGATGGTTACCATTCATTGTCTATTCATTCATACTGCAACTTATTGTCCAAAAAATAAGGTACATTAGTTAAAGGATTTGCCAAACAAGTTATCATTTTGAGGAATATCCTCCCAAAAAGTAAACGCTGTTGTAACTTCATGACATTTCTAAGTGGTTTGGTCCACTCAAGTGGGATTTTTTTTTTTTCTTCTCCATTAGTGACATACATATAACCAGCAATAGATATGTATTCTGAGAAAATAGCGCAATTTATAGATTTAGTGGCCACTTTTTTATGCTTTTTTTTGGCTAAGAAATAAGAAATATCCCTGGAATTAAAAAAAAAAAAAAAACTGGAGTGAACAGTGAACTGAAGTGTACTTTGTTTCAGCAATTATGGATGTAAAAACTTTGGAGATATTTGAATCCCAATACTGGTTATTATGGTAGGAACGTTTAACTTTTCTTAGCTGCACAGGTCGAACAACAGCAAAGGATTTTATCACAAATACTTTTGAAATAAACATGCCTCTATTGTTTTAATGTCAAGTTTGTTTATTTTTTTTTGCATCTAAACCTGAGTGATACACTAGTATACTTGTCCCGTTGGCATTTTCTCTCTGGTCCTGCACTTTTCTTTCCTCTGCTTTTGCTTGCCCCCCCCCCCCAACTTCCCTCCCCTCGACCCCTCCTTTCACGTTGGAGTTCTTTGACTGAAAAGGTCTGGAACAGATTAAGAGTTGGGCCGCAGAATAAAGAGAACTGGCAAAGATTCAAGTCTGTCTGGAGCTGCAGAGAAACAGGGCTGTGCCTGCACAGGGCCTCACACGGGGGAGAGGCAGCCGGCAGCAACCCTCGGTTAAAGGCACTCCACTGCTTTTCTTCCCAAAGCTCAAATTAGCATCCATTATCAAAGCAGCTGGCTTATAATTGAAGACCTACATAGCAAAGGACACCATTTCTATGGAAAAGTGAGAAGTATTAGCTTAAAACGTGACTAAAATCAAGCAAATTACAAAAACATTTTCAGTAACTTTGTCAGAAACTGCAGCAGAACACACAGAAACGATAAATGTAAACCCTTAGATCCAAATATTTTGTACCTCACGTGGCACCTAAGGAGTTAACGTCCTCCCTTTCTACCTCTCACTTGCTTTCGGGGGCCCAAGCCTGTGTGTTCAGGACTTATAAATCTTCAAAAAGCTTTGCCGATCGGACTAGTCATCTCTTCCCAGCTGCCTCACTCCCCTTACAACTCTGTTTTGAACTTTCCAGTGAGCTCTGGAAGAACAACACAATCGCTCACACAGGAACGGCCCTTAAAGAGCCCGGGCCGGGTAAAAACAATGCTGAAATCCAACAGGATAACAGGCTGCGTGTTGATTCACACATGTTGCCTTTGTGAACTGAGGAGGGAGAGCTTCCCCGGGGAAGCTTGCTGAAATGAAAGGATGGCACCTGAAGCATAAATGAGTCAGAGTGACATTAAGCAGAACCCTTGATCTCTGGAAGAACATCCCAACACGCAGCAGGAATCGGCCTCCACTCGAGGCCCTGGAGAAGTCTCGGCACATGTACCTGGTCTTGTCACTAATTCACCAAGCCCGGCCGGCGCGCTCTCAAAGCCAACTGTCAAACTTTAGCCCAGCCTGAGGGATTAATGGCTAACTCAGCTGCTGCTCTCCACGCTAAGATGGCTGACAAAAGGTTGAGAGACAATTTAGAGGATGGAGACAAGTCAGTCTCAAAAAAGAAAGAAAAAAAAGGTGTCTCAGTGAAACAATGAATCACGCAAAATTAAAACTTCTGAAGGAAGTGAAGTTATGTAACAGAAAACAAAGCTATAGAAGGGAAAAAGTCTCTTTGTAGAGGTAATTCATCATGCCAAAGGAAACAATAGCATAGCTATGTTTCCATTTTTAAACTTTTGGTTTCTTTTTAATAAGAGTTAACTTTAAGTCAAAGTAGTGGCAGAGAAACGTCTGCATCTTCTGCTCCTGAATGCGCCACAATAACTACGTCCAAGTGCTAAGTAGCACGTACGGTTGGTGCTGGAACAAGAGGACATGACTTTCAAGACAAGAATAAACCAAACGCTTACGCCATTCTACTACATCTTTATAATCTTAACCGACAAATTATAAAGATCTTTAAAATCATAATGTCTTTATTAGCAACTATACATATAAAATACAGTGACTGTTTTTTAAAAAGAATGATCTCCAAAAAAAAACATATAAGAGGTGGTACAGACAGTCTAAAAAAATGACAAAGTAGACAAATATTAATTTTAAAACAAATAAATGTAAATAAATAAATAAAAAATCATTTTCAACTGTGCCATGATTTTTTATTTTATTTTGAAAACTAAAGAGTTGGTAAAAACTCAATCAAGCTTTGCGTCTTCTTTAGATCTCACAAAATGTAAATGTAAATGTATTTAAAAGAAATTAATTTGGTCCTTTTTCACCAAAATGTTTGGATTTTGGCTTTTTATAAGGAGGGCATAAATAAGGAGATTTCAGATTTTCAGATTAAAAATATGTCCATGTTTAACCACCATATGAAGCTTTATGAAAACTACAACTTTTGAAAATTTTATCTTTAATTAAATCTAGAATTTCTTTTCAAATACTAGCAGTCTCAAAGATTGTGATACAAACATAAGATTAAAAAAAAAAAGAAAAAAACAAGAGAAACTGACTTCTGGACAGTGAAAACATTAAGAACTTAATTTGATAGTAGACATGTTTTTTTATTTTTGAAAATGCCGTGCATAAATAAAACAATTTTGTAGTTGATTTTCATTATAGGGAAAAAAAAAAAACTGTCATAAACCACAGTAAACTCACCATAGCGAGTCTCAAGTCGTGGATCTAGCCAGGAAGTAGTCTTGTTCTTGTGGTTAATGTAGTAAATTTCTCCCTCTGGTGTAATGGCTTGTTCCCAGCCTTCAGGTAGAGGTCCTGTGCCAAGACAGGCAAATATAATGTTTATGTGGTACTAAAAAATTTTCTGCAAATATTTTATTTTACCATTCTAAATTTTATTTTTTGAAAAATACACACTAGCTAAATAGCAGTGTAGCCAGCACACCAGGTTGTACGAGTGAAAATAGAAAAATTATGAGAAATGTAACTTTTAAAAATACCTAACAATTAATTTAAAGCACCGAAACCCAAGTACCCAGAGTTAAAAAGAGTTTAGAAACTTTTCATGGGTAAAAAGAACATAAGAAAATCCCAGTAAGCCTAGATGTTAGCGTTAGCATGGTAGGTTGATTTTTATTTTTATTTATTTTTTTTTTTCAGATAAGATTAGCAACATCTCCCCTTAGCCTGCACCAAAAAAATTATGGCAGAAGTGTAAATACATAGTAGTACAAACAAGGACACATAGATTAAATGCCAATGTAGTAAGTGTCCAATAAGTATGATGAAAAACCAAGCGTTACAAAGCAACAGCTAACCGAAAGGAAATATTTACAGTGTATTTGGTGAAATATCAGGTAAAAACATTAGCATTGAGGATATACTCACCTTTTGTTATTTTAGGTTTGCATCTTTTCTGGCTAGCTACTTTGAATTCTGCATTTATGTGTCGGTTCATCAGCGTCAAATGTAACTAGACATCCAACTTCCTTGATGTGGGGGTGCTTTCACACTCAAATACTCCCGTTGACTTGCTTTTGATTAGGTGGGTTATTCCAAAAATGTTCACACCTTTATTGGGGTTTGCTGTCTCACTTGAGAGTACCAAATAGAGGGAAAAGTCACACAGCTGCAACAGCTGAAAGTCTGGGATGGTTATTACTAGGAATAAGAACTGACCGGCAAAAAGGGCACAGACAAGAAAACAGACTAGTACTGTTCATTTTCTGATAAACGCATAACACTGAACGCCTGGATTTCCCCATTACACCACGAACCTATATAAAATGTTTGTTTTTTCGTTCCTTGAATTATTTCCACACTTTCACCAATCTAATGGATCAGTTGTATCGTTTGCATTTACATTAGGGTGGGCAGCACCAACATTTGCTTGCAATTGAACCAAAGCCCTTGCTTTTCAAGTGGACTGGTATTTGCTTGATTGAGAATTCAGATGAGCTCTCACACTTGCAGCTTTCAGAGGAAGTGAACTCTGGTCCACACCAAATGCTCTAATGTGAATATGTCCTTAGAGGTTAAAATGCCACCTAGGACAAAGTGGGACGCTATGGATTTTGCCCATTGCTTTTTGCGACAATATTGGTTAAAAGAAATTCTGCTGATCATCAACTTGCACTGGGTGTATCTTTACCCAAAGACAATTGGGAGAGGTTACAGGAAGCTTTAAACCTTAGCTATCTATCACAAAACATGTGTAAAGAATAAATGAATAGGTTTGGACAATAATTGACAAAACTTTAACACCAATGTTGACACGAGTAAACACGGGCGATGTTATCACCTTACACTAAGAAAATCAGCTCAAGATGGAAACCTGGTGTTTAAACTTTGCACAGTTTAGGTAATCCTTTTGATCATGATGGACAATACCCATTATGTACTTTGGACGACAATACTGACCGATATCAATGCCACTTCAATTATGTTCATTGGTTTCTAACAACAAAAACGCATTTTGGCTCCAAATGTAAAATCAGTTAGACAATAAACCTTTTTCCTGTTGTCAAAATCAACTTAGAGTCAAAACTAAACACAAAAAAGTTGACTTACTAACAAAGGTTAGCAAGGCAACAATAACTCAAATGACAGAGCTTGATCCTGTCATAGCTGCGTGTTTCAAACACAAGTATACTCTCGGCCATTGTTGTTGAAGAGGTAATTTGTGTTCAAGTTTAGACAAACATTCAAAAAGCCTAACAGGATATATTTAAAGAACAGGTACCAAAGGAAATGATCAGCTGCAACTTTTATCTTGGAGTAAATTGTTATCTGTCAGTGACAAACAGACCAGTTTGTTGGTGTGCAGCCCGGGTTATTTTTATGTTTTCTCTCAAGTTAACAGTGTGAAGAGGATAAACTTCTATCTGTAAACTTTTAATCTGTGAACCACCGAGCTCCAAAACATGTCAGACAGGAGGTGTAACTTTACGCCTGAGTCTTACATCACCTAGGGCAAATTCCAACAACATGGCCAGAACTGAGGCACTCCAGGTGGTGACATGTAAGAACTAGACTACACCTGGATTTGTGTGTGTGCTGTATGAAAGCGAATGTCCTTCATTGGGACATAAATTAGAAGTCAATCCACAAAAACATGAAATGACAAACTACAAGTGGCAAACTAAGAAGGAACAAGAGTACATACCACTAGCTGGGCTTAAAAGGTTCTGCTGCTGAACTGGAACGGTACTGGGAGGGGTAGCCTGGTTCAACTGGAGCAGGGCTTTGCGTGGATCCTGCCAAGTGGTGGTTTGATCAATGTGGCTGTAGAAAAAACAAAATAACAGAAAGTCTAAATCAGTTTCTTGCAGCAGCAAATTCAGACCAGAAACAAACGGAGTGATTACTCAAGAGAGACTCCTTGATGAAATCAAACCCTGTTTTTCAACCTACCTGTTGAGTTCATACTTACACATACTACATATCTTGACAGAACAAGAACAATATAAGAGGTAAAAGATGGCAAAAAACAAACAAAAAAGAACCCTTGATGGCCTATGGGGGACAATTTGGGACTATCCAAGAGGCCGTAACTGGTTTCAAAACAACCATTGTCACATCAAACAATGTTGCTTCATCTATTTTCTCACTATCTTCGCTGGGATGGGATCAGGGGGGTTGGGGGGTAGGGGTCATTGTGTGCACTGTGAAGGCATTGATAATTAGTGCTTTGTTGGCACTTGTTGCTTGATTAAGATGGAAAGCTAATACAGGAAACCCTTCTCTTCCAAGCAGGACCCTCTCTATTGAGGGAGGGTCAGTGCCAGGCCTCAACACAAGCCCCCCCCCCCTTTTTTTTTTCTTCCTGGAAGCGCTTTGGACACTGCAGAGTGTCAGGGGCTTTAACAATCTGGCGCCACATTTACAAAGCTTTCACCTGATTGACAAAAGTGCAGACTGAGCTACGGCCTAAAACTATTCACTTCTTCTTTTACTTTTTGTTGTCTTTTCTTTTTTTTAGGGAGCCCCTGATCTGACATAAAAAGGTACTAAACTTTTGTAATGACAGAGTAGGTTTACGAAAAAGCGTAACAACTACTATTCTCTTGTTTTGAAGTACATCCCATGTTGTGGATGCATTTTCCCACCCACTCCGTGTTGTTACAGCTCGTGGTTAATTTGATCCCAAGGCACCATTAGGCAGGATTTTGGAACAGATGGTTGTAGTAAGGGGTTCAAAAAGTTTCTCTCGGACTGTGCCGTAATCCCAGCCTGCCTGTCTGCTTTCTGTCCCAGGCCAGAGAGTGAGAGGGTCTGACTCAGCACTCCTCCCCCTGACACAATGAAACCCATTTTGAAGCCCCCTCATTTATGCTTTATTGATCAAAGGAGCTGCAACCCCCCCCCCCCACCCCCACCACCAAACCCTCCCCCCACCAGCCTTCACACACAAACACTGCAAACCAAGCAAAACAGCGGGAGCTGCCGCAAGCGGACGCGTCCTTTAAGGAGCCAACCAAAACGAAAGAGTTAAAAATCAAAACTTCCACTGAAAGCTTTCCGGACTGAATTCCATTGGTTACATGAGTCACACAGACGGGGAGAGAGCCCGCCCTAACCATCTTCGCAGACTATACGGTGTTTGGAACAAAAGGGGAGGGGGAAAAAAAAACCCAAAGACGCTAGGGAGGAGACTTTAGAGTAGAGAAGAAGTGGAATAAAGATGGGAGAGTTTATTGTACATGAGACGCCGGCACATCCTGGCACACCAAACAGAAATCCAACTAGATAAAAAAGATAGTTGGATACACAGAGCTTCAAAGCTTCTAGGACACATGATTCTTCAAGCTGAGCACAGAAGATAGTAAAAATATCTTCTGTCAACCACTGTCTCAGACTGTTTAGGTTTTTTTTCCCTCCAGTTTGTCAAAACAGATTTAAACAAAACTTTTGTTCACACAACAGCTTAAAAATCTGTGCACCGTTGTCCCAATGGCGGAGAAACAGAACGATACATGTTAATGTGTTACCCAGTGCCAGTCATTTATCACCAACGTTTAAACCTAACAGATGATCCACTCGCCCTCAAACCTATATGACCAGCTATATGCCGCTGCCTGGGGGAGAAGCATGAAACAAAACGACGCTATGGCAACTGCCGGGACGGCTGGAGGCCACCAGTTGCTGTTAGGAATTGCTGATGATCTGCAACCCCTCACAGTCACAACTGCTCTGTGGCATCTGTACATGTTTGAATGGAACCCATGAAGGACGCATTTCAGCTTTAAAATGGCGTCCATAAGTGATGTAAAGATCTGAAAATCGATTTACACAATCGGAAAAACTATGGTTAATGGTAGGCCTCTTAATTGACTGGAGTACATTGACCATATGGTTGAATTTTTAAAAAAGGTACTAGAATTTATCAAAGTAACTGTTCAATCTTTGAGATAACTGAACTGAAAACAATAACTGTAACATGCAGATCCACATTTGAACGGTGTCATTCGCGTGTGACCCTTCTGGTGGTCAAAGTACAAAAATAATAATAATAAAGTTTCCACAACAAGTTTACAACATTAATTGTCCTATAGAAAATCATATGCATCTATCACAGCATAAAAAATAAATTCATAAAATCATAATATTACTCTAGTCTAGACCAATGCCTGCAGTTTGTATTTGATGTTTTATTTTGAAAAGATTCCAGTTTGTTTTAACATTTTTTCTAAAGACTTACGTTTTGCTTGAAAGCATTTGAGAAGAAATTTCATCCACAGCAGCGCTCCAAAGTGGACAAACTGTTGCTTCTAGGCTAATTTTGAAAAACAATACCACAGAAATGGACCAAAATCGGCTTGGCCAGCAGTTTGATGAACCGTGCCGCAGTGTGCCAGAGTACATTTCTGTGGACTGTGGCATGGTATGAATCATGTGTGCCGGATAAATGTGCCATGGCACGATTCTGTAAAGCTTTGCCTTGAATTAGATGTCACCGCATGGTGTGTATCAATTGTGCTACATGTAAAAACACAACACAAATCAAACTGCAAATGAGCTTGTGCTTTACAAACATAGACCAAAGTGCCAAATATACCACCCTGCAAGAGTTATTTTTTATTTTGTTCAAAGCATATCCATCTATTAATGGATGGTAAACCAGTAAATAAAAGACAAACTCTCATAGACTGGGTGGGATGTGTCAAGAAATGAAATCTGTACTCGAGCTGGACCAGCCGAATAATCAAGTACTAGCACAAGCTAGTAGTATTTGCATTGTTTGAACACTTTTATATGGCCCTTTTTGTGGGTAAGCCATTTAATTGTGGATGACAGATGGAGGTGTGTGGCTGCCGTTACAAGCTACACATTCCATTGCAAATGAGAGAAGCGAATCTTTACTAAGCTTCTTCGTGGGAACGTTTTAGTTAAAGGCCGGGGTACAGCAGCCAAGGACAGAACTGTGGTTCAGATGGGACCTATTATCGACCAAGCTGACTGTAGCACGAATAGATACTAATTTATGCTCAAGCTGTCATTGTGGTTAACTTAGCGGAGAACAGAAGAAAATACAAAATAGCTCTTCTACTGAAAGCCTAGCTGAGGGTGTGACGATTACCAACGCATCGCCATCCTGTGTCTTCAGAAGAAACAATAAAAACTTGACTTCTTTGACAAAGAACTTTTGTCTCCAAATATCAATCACGAAAAAAAAAGTTGCTCATCATGCTATATTTTTTCAAGCTTTAACTTTGTCATTGGATTGGAACAACACTCTAAGAAAACTAGTTATTTTATTGTCCTTTTAAAGAGCCAATTCTAGAATGTATCCTTTACTTTGCTTAAGTAATATGAATGTTACTTGACAACAGTCACTTCAGAGGGAAATCCATACCTAAGGCAAAGGCTAACAGCTAAACAGCAGATTAAAACATGACTTTCAGCCAGACTAACTGTTTATCTTTGCAAAATTCATCAAAATCAGATGTAAACAGCTGTTCTTCGCTGGTGTAAAAGGGAGCGAGGTGATAGAATAAACCCTCCCACAGCTGAGTTGTCAAAATGTTAAAAATGGGATCCTTAGGGCTGCATGGGCCCCACCCAGGGAGTGCATGCCTGGAAGTTGGTTGAAGCAGATGAGTAAGGAGTAGTCTGAGAAAGGCCACATGCAATCAGCCCTCCGAGGCGAAGATGACCACCTTTTTTCTGCTTGACTTGGGACGCCCGGCTGCCCCTCTATCAGCAGGACATTATCAAAAGAGATTATTGGGGTGACCCCTCTGACCCTTTTGTAGCTCTAAGTTTCTCTTTGAAGCAGAGTTTCCATTGTCAAACTTACTAATGAAGAAACGAGTTCTCAAAGCAAGGAACTGATTAGGGAACTCCCTTTTGGATGAAAAGAGTGAAGACTTAAGCCTTTTAACGTCATGTGAGATTAATCAGAAAAATGATCAAGAGGTTCCATAAATGGAGTCATAAATGGATTTAGATTCTAAAAGGATTTAAGAGAAATTGGGGGTAAGTTGAACGTCACCTAAGAGGAACCACTTCTCAGAGCTCCATCTCTGTGGAGATGCCTTCAGTGACAGAGGAGGTATTGATGTCTGAAACAGAGGTGTTACATCAAGACCTTGGTAAACATCAGCCTGACTTTCTCACAGGCCCGTTTGTGTACCGAGCTGACAGGCCCCAGTGGAACAGGAAGGTTCTTGTCTGTGTGTGGTCAATAAACCAAAAGTTTGTCAAACACAAATTTGCTCCAAATGAAGGCTTCAGACAGGCTCTCAAGCCCAGGCTTCCCAGCAGCACTTGGGACCCAACATGTGGACAAAATTTTGGAATGTAGTTTGTGGATTCATCACTTACAGCATCGACCAAGATGCCGGCTTTACACCAAAAGCCTCACGCCACTTAAATAATTATGCTAAAATAAGTTGATTAAATCCATCCCACTAACTGTAACTGAGCTTTACAGCAACAAAGATGTCGCACTAGTTTAAGTTCTTACCAAGGATGGTTACAGCTGGAGCCAAACGGCACTGAATGCCACTTTTCAGAGTTTAGATTTGAATAAAAAACCTCAATTCTATTTGTGAGATATATATTTACGTTCTATACAACAGAAAAGGTAAAACTGTTGTTTTGCTAGTGGTCTGGTCAAAGAAAGAAAACTGTGAAAAATAACTTTTACTTCATTATAAAGACTCAAAAAGTATGTTTTAATAAATAGATAAAAGATGGTTTCTACTACTTTCAGGTAGCTTTTTATATATAAAACTTAAGTTGAACAGAAAAAAAACCTCAATATTGAAATTTCAATTAAATGAGTAGAGTTTGGCAGTGATGAGTTGTATTTACACATCTTAAATATTGATAGTTGAACCCATTACAGCCTTTCAGAGTAGTTTGCTGGTAGCAGTGTAATCCTAATCCATTTAGATAGATAGAAAAAAATCTGTGTATTTGGTTTGTGTGCCATATTCATCCAATTCTAATCAATAAATAAATACAATTTATTTCATTTTATTTTATATGCAACTTGGTTTACTATTTAAGTCATATTTTAAATGATTACTTTTCACTTCTACTTGATTAGAATGTATTTCTGGGATTGTTACACACTAAGGTCATCATTTATCCAGAAGATGTTATCAAAATTATGGATTGTTTTTCCTTTCTTAAAGAAAAAAAATGAGCTTTTGAGTTAGTTTAAATCACTATTTATAGTTTTTTTGTGACTAAACAAATTGTTTTTTTTAATGTAAATCTTAATAAACTGAGTGGCCTGCTGCACAAGTGTTCCTATGACATCAAGAAATCAAGCCCTGTATAAACAACAATAAAAGTATTCGAAAGGCACTTTTACATTTTAAGATCCATCTGTGTCTTACTGTAGTGATAATTGGTTTACTGGAGTAAATCAGGATTGAGCTAAACAGAACAGAACAGAAGCTGGACGGCCAAATAGACACGGCTCTTTTTTTACTCAAAAACGATGAGTTTCTGACTTCGTCTTGGTTCGACAGATGTTCAGGAAACTCTATACGTAATACCCAAACTACACTGTTAAACCAGTTATCTGAAGATAAAGTCCTGAATGATCATAAAGAGTAAATATTATGGTTACTATTCGCAAATAAGTTAAATGAGAGATAACTACTATTTGGGGGGGAAAAAAAGGGAAAAGTGAGCACGTCTGACTGCGAGAAAGCCAGCTTGTGAAAACAATTAGAGATCTAGCTGTGAAAAGACAAAAGTGTCCATCAGCCCAGAGCTCTACCTGCCCCTGGGGGCAGACAAAGGCTCGTCCCTCAAAGCTTTCCTCAGCTTAGGCCCCACTTCCCACCGACTAAAAGCCCCCTTTCAAAGCTGCATTTAATAAGTGCCCGGAAACGGTGATTACCCCTCCGAGTGAAACGGTGTGTCTAAATTAGAAACCTTCATTAGTTTATGACCCAGCCTGGGAGACCGGCCCTGCCCCCCCCACCCCACCCCACGGAGAGCACCAAGCAAGGTGACCCAACCTCTGTGCCCCTGCTGCCATAAATCAAAGACCACGACAAACTGGAAGAAAGACAAGAACAGGTCAACAAAGTCTGCTGACCGTCTTGCAGCTTTTGTTTTAATGTAACAGTATGAAAGTTAAAAAAAGGAAAATAAATAAATAAAAGCAAATAATGTAACAGTATGGGGGGGGGGAAAAGCTGTACTTTCCTCCAACTTTCATAAAAAAAAAAAATCAATAATTCTTGAGTTTTAGAAACTGAAAATCAAAGGAATTATTCAACAATCAGTCCAAAAAAAATGTTGTTTTTTTTCTGTTATTCAATTAGACCAAGCAAATGAGCTTCTGCACAGGTGCAGTGATTTGAACAAACCCGCTGCTCTCCCACCACCATCTTCAAACCTCATGTCAGCCATTTGTCTATTTTGGGATGGCTCACATGAGTCTCAACAGGCCTGCGGTCTGAATAAAGATCACAGTTACACTGTCGGGACAAAGGCAGGGCCAGGGTTTCTCCTGGCCCCTCCGCTAGTCATCTCCACATGGCTGCCATTTAACTCCCCTTGACACAAAAGAAGCACCCCCGCAGAGTCCATTCACTTCCAAACCGGGCCTGGACTTCACAGCGGAGCGGGACGAAACCGGTGGTCCCCCCTCAGAGCGGTTCCTCTAAACTCCTCAGCAGAACTTCGACGAAAAACTTTCACCCCGATTTGATTTATCTCTAAGGACAACAGCGGTCACCGGAGTGAAATGTGAGCCCCCCAATCTCTGCTAACTGGTGACCCGCTCCCCACCCCCAACAGTTCTCCCACCCACCCACACACACACACAGACTCTGAATGCGACCCCCCCGCCTCACGCAACTTGTTGGAGTCAGACAACCCCTGTTTATAAATAGGGGAGTGTCTTTTCCAGCAGCTCTGCAGAGGCAGCCTTTATTCCGGATCAAGTATCTGCACTTTGATGTGTCCAGAAGACGTCTCCTTATTCCAGCACAAAACCTGAAGGCATCACAAACGTTCCAGCTGAAGTAGACCCACTCAGGAACCAAACCCCACTCTCTGTTTGATTTCCACAGGCAACCAGTGAGAATACTTTTTTTTTTTTTTTTTAGCTTTCCTAGAGTGCCTCAAATGTTTTCCATTTCTACCGTTCAGAGAGACGGTGAAGCAATAGATCAAAGACAAACCTTTGTTTTTAGTTCAAACAAATCTTCACAAACTTGATGCAAATGTGCAAAAAACCCAACAACACAAAGTAGCAGTTTAACGCAGTTTCTCAAAAGGAAACTCCCCGTCTTTGAAACTCTTTCTTTTGATTTTGCTCTAAATATTCAACAACAACAACAACAGCAAAAACTAATTCCAAAATGGACCACATGTGTAAACCTAAAGAATTTTGGGAATGAAACTTTCTTTTGATCTAAATACATTGGAATATGTGCTTTTTGTTCAGACATATCCAAAGAAAAGGTTAATTCCTACATTACTGAGCCTTTCAAAAACTTTGGGACTCCTGACAAAGAGAAGATTATTATGCCTAATATAAATAATTCAAGCCATCCCCAGGCAACGCAAAGCGAGTAAAAATAAAAGCAGCTAAACACAAACATCTCAGTCCGTATACTAGCAACCTACAGCTCTACTGTTGGGTTGACGATCCGCTGCTGAGCAGATGAGTTTAGCAGAACTGTCTGTCCTTTGCTGTCTGGGCAGCAACAGTGATCCATTGTTTCTGCTGAAACCTGAGACCAAGAAAAGAATCACGACGTACAACACAAGTCCCTCAAGACGGCTCTTGTTTGCAGACGCCACCAAATGTAATAACCTACAATCTATTGCAACTCTTTGCAATTGTCTCCTTCTGCGCACACCGGCCACCATTGTGCTCTGTAGCAGATTTGGAAATGATGGTCAGCACGATGCACGCTGAACAGAGCCGTCCTTTGAGAGAGAAGGGGCATTTCTCTGGCTTTACCGGGGGCTAAAAAAACCTCCAAAATGTTGATCCTGAACTTTTCCTGACATTTTGTTTTAACTTACAAAGTAACTTTAATTCCTTGACTCAATGTTTTGGAGGTTTCTCTATGTTTTTTTTTTTTTTTTCACAGCTTGAGTGACTGCAATATTTTCCAGAAATTTCCAGGCAACAATTAGGCCACAACAGATTTTGGGTGGATGGAAAACCCAAGCTATGCAAATGCAGACAACAAGAATGATTTTTCAAAAAGAGTACCAAAGAAAGACAAAAAACCAAAACAAAAAAAACCTCAACATTATTACAAATATGTACCAAGTCCAAACAAGAGGTGAACGGATTAACAGAAAGAAGTGGACTCAGCTCTGCTCGAGTGGGTGGAGATAAGGCCCCCAGCTGAACTTCTCAACAGACCATGTTTGTTAGCGTTTTTCATTTTGTTATCTCATAAACGGAGTAGCTGGTACCAACTTGGTCCAACACGGTGCAATGAACCAAAGAACACTCAGACTATGTGCACTTAGCACATTCAGTACTGAGGTGGACTTCAAATGGTTTTCTATTGTAATCTATCTATTTACACAATCTATAAATACATTTTTGGTTAATACTGTTGTAGAAAATTCTTTTCGATACACTTTTTACAAGATAAATGAGAAAATAAAGCAAAGAAGTCCTTGGATTAGAAAGGAAAAAATGTCATGGAAATTAAAACCCAATCAATGCTGCGTTAAATTTAGAAAACTCGTAGCGATATCCATGTTTTGTCCCAAATTGTTTGTGGTGGCTCTGTTTGATCAGGGGTTTCTGTTACTTTCAGGTCAAAGCCCACCGCATCGGCCAGCTTAGGCTTGATGCCTGGCTGCAGACATCAATGTCCAGAACCGGAAGTCCTTGGAAAGTCCACCAATATCGCTCAAAGAATTTTCATTTTAACTAACAACAGCTATCTCATTTGAAGCTTTAGTAGAAGTTTTGCCAACAATTCCGAACACTTTTGGGTTAGGATTAGTTGTACGATTTCTGCTTCCAGCCGATGATGTCAGCCGCCATCTTGAAACCAAAGAGAACCAGAAGGATTTCTGGAAGTCTTTGCTGCATGTGGACCCTGGCTCAGAAATCAAAGACCTGCTGGGAGAACTCTTTGAATGTTTGGGTGCAACTCATCACACGGGGGGAGATTTGGAAAACCACACTGGATGGGGCATTCAGTACCTCGCATGTACAGTCTGTGCAACAGATGTTCTGCAGGTTGGACGAAAACAACACCTGTTCCACATCTGTTGGACTCGCTTTGGTCCGTTTTTTATGGACGTTAACCTAATCAGTGGAACATTAGAGTCTCATTAACAGGTGCATTCTGCAAATTATGTTTTGGAAGAAAGGTTATGGAACCTTGAAAGTTTTTAAATGCCTCCAGGCTGAGTTCGTACTCCTCTCGATGAAGAAACAAGACCCCTTTTGGTGTCCAGACGTTACAGTCTGCTGTCCACCCGTTTTCGATTTCCAGCCACATTCACTTTTATACACACGCTGTTAGATTGCACACTTACTTGAGAAAGTATCTCTGGCCGGAGCTGGTCTTGGCCATCTCCCAGCCTGGCGGCAGGGGCACGTCGTCGGGAATCTCGTAGGACGACTGCCGGAGATGTTGGGGGGAGGCGCCTGCTGAGGCCATCCCAGACAGGGAGCCACCCGAAACGGCGCCCAGCTGCAGGGAAGCTGGAGACGAGTGTGCGCGTACGTGGTGGGGGGTGAGCACGCCGCCACTCCCAGCATCAGTGCTAGCCTGAGTTACAAAGAAGATTTATTTTTTTTACATTGTTTTAATACATCGATTACTAAATGTCACATATTTTCATGTAACTTTAGAGGACCTGCTTGCTTTAGTTCCCTATAAACTGTATTTTTAATTGAATGATTATCTGTGACTACATAAATGTTTTGTCTGGTTTCATAATATTTATAAACTGTATGTTTTGTGGGCTGAGCATGAAAACAAGCTGTTTTATTCTAAATGTAAACATATTTTGGGGGGGGGGGGTAAACAACAAATAGGAAAGTTGGAAGATGAGGGTTTTATTTAGTTGTTTTTTTTTTTTTTTTTTTTGGTCTAGCAGTACTTCTGCATAATATCTAGTTTATTATTAAATACATTATTAAATACCACGTATCACAGTGGTTCATTTAGGACTGTGTTATAAAACAGCAGCATAATGAAAAATCTCTATAAATTGCAATAAATGATCATTAAGTCAGACTTGAACACTGTTGAGTCATCTGCACGTGCATCCAACTTGTGTCAGGGCCCACAGAGATAATCCAAGGCACCAGAGGGCCTGGGGGACTGCACGGCGCATGCGCACTAGTTACAAAACTTCGGTAAGCAGTCAAAAAGGGAAATTGGGAGGGAGGGAGGGGGTGATGGGGTAAATCTAATCATCATATGATTTCTTTATAAAAGATAAAGCTGAATTAAAACGGAAAAAAAAACATGTATATATAACTCACCTTTAAATGACTAAGTTTATAAATAAATTAAAGTTGCGCAATAAAGTTTTATGTTCAAATAAAATGTTCCACATTTCATTCCTTGCAAAACGTTAAAACTTTTTTGTAACGTTTTAATCATTTACTTCTAAAATTATAATGTGTGTTTACAATAGATTAAAAAAAAACCCGACTAAAATCGTGATTTTAACATAAACTAAATTATCTGAGGAGCGATTGTTTTTGTCAGAGGTGCCCGTGTTTAGGCCGGAGCCCCCGCGGGATGGGGGGGAGGGGGGGCGGTCTTACTTGTCTGGAATGGGACTTGGGCTCCGGGGGCTTGAAGAAGGAGTCCGGCAGCTTCCTCATCCTCATGGGCACGGACTGGGGCACGACGGCGCCCTTCGGGTTCATCACGGCGTTGAAAAGCGCCTCCAGGTCCGTTTCCGAGTCGCCCCGAACGTGAACGATCTGGTGTCCGACAGGAGGGTTGTGCTGGCTCGGATCCATTGTTCCACAAGCGCTCTGCGAACTCTTTGCGGCCCGAAAACGTTGAGTTACGAAACTTTTCAAAGGCGATTCGAGACGTCCCCGAACTTTTTTTTTTTTTTTGTCAAATCTTTAACTTCTAACGAAACTTAGCAAAAGTTTTGCAAAGTCATGACTTTTAATGTCGGTCTACTTTTTCGAGCGGACCGCCGCGCGAGGCTGTTTTCGAACGATGTTAGCTGTCAAAATCAGCAGAGAAAGGCCGCTTTCCTTGGCTTTTCCCAGCTGACATACTTGTACATAAAACAAAGCGCATATCTGCTCCACTCTGGAATCTGTATTGTCGTCCGGACCTAGCTTTTACTCCCCCCCCTTCAGAAAAAAAGTGCCGCAAAAGTCGGAAAAAAAAAAAAAAAAAAAAAAAGGTAACATACCACCAAAGTTCAGGCAGAAAAAAAAGAAGTCCCGGCGTTCCCAATTTGGGAAAAGTTAAAAACTTTTTTCTCCCCCAGGAATTTTCCAAGGCAGACTTAGCGCAAATCTGTGCCGCTCACTGCTCCGAAAAAAAAAGTTTCCTCCTGTTGAGCCTAAACTTTGAGCAGGACATAAAACTTTATGGCTCATGGGACGTCTGCGCAAAGGGGGCGGGGCCACGCTCCAACCGGGATGAGTTAAAGGTACAGGCAGTTTTCCTGAGACCCATTTATCCTGCAAGAAAGCATTAAACTTAAGACTCCGAAAAAATAGTAATTATAAAATATACAATAATATAACAAAATGTAGCTTTTATTTCTATTAACCTCAATCTTTAAGAAAATATTAAAATAATAAAAAAAAGAAATGTTGCAGTTTCAAAAATCAGTAGAGACTAGTTTCAGAGAGAGGTTGTTTTCTATTGACTCTCCTCCTAAAAAAAACACAAATTTAGACCCTAAATTTACAGATGTGCTTCCCAGGATCACTTTTATAAAATGTTTTTTGCTTTGAATTTAAGCATCCAGTTACCAAATGTGAGATAAACCTGAAAAACTCAATACTGCAGTTCCTAAAATGACCACTAGAGGCTGGTCTCAGAGGCAGGGGATTTTCCATTGACTCTCCACTTCGAAAAACCACACATTAAATCTACAGGTGTGCTTCCCAGGGTCACTTTTTTCTTTGATTTTTTGCTTTGAATTTAAATATCCAGTTACCAAATGTGAGACAAACCCGAAAGAACTCAATACTGCAGTTCCAAAAATGACCAGTAGAAGCTGGTTTCAGAGGCAGATCATTTTCTATCGACTCCCATGTAAAAAAAAAAAAAAAAAAAGACGTTTAAACATTGAATTAAGAGGTTTTCCAGGATCCCTTGTTTGTTGACGTATGCTACTTTGTTTTCCATTTAGGTGTGTTTTGAAATGTTCTGTTTTTTATTTTATTAGGGAACAATTTTTGGTATAATTATCCATTAACATACAGATACAGTGAAGTGACCATCTATGATGTCAAAAACAAATTTCTAATGGACAAAAATGAAGCCTGAAATGATTTATTGACCCGAGTTTGCTCCGTCCAACTAAACAACGTTCAGAAAAATCCACTTTTGGGTTGGACGACGGTAAGTAAAGTCCAGGTTTTGCTAAGTTCACATATCAGTGCACCAACCTGCTAAAAAAAAACCACTAGGGTTGCTGGGGGGTTAGGGGGCTGTATAATGTAAATAATGAGGGTCACTTGTAGGTTTATTTATTTGTTTTATCCAATCCTATTTGTGTTGCCAGATTAATTTTTGTATTTGTTCAGCTACACTAAGTCCACCTGCAGACCTATTGACAAGAAGAAAACCCCCAAATGCGACATTAAAATCCTGACAAATCTGTTGAATTGAAGTCATCTCTGTGCTTCACACACAGGCAGATTTGATCTAGAAAAGGCCAGCAGAAAGTCCACATTAGATAATAGCTGCAAACATAAAAGGTGCCACGATTTTTCCCAAGAATCCTGAAAAGAACAATTTTCTTTCAATCGCTGAGTGAAATAGAACAATCTCTTTTTTTTTTTTTTTTTTACAGTGTATGTAAAGTAGAGCCCTGTAAGTTCCCACAATTGTTATGCTAATGCAGCCCCTCTTCCATTGAGAAATCATTTTGTCAAGAACCTCCTTCTCTAGATACAGAAGCATCTCTTTCCCATACAATGAGTGAATAAATGATTATGAAGCCCTATTAAATACATAAAGAAAGCTGCAGATTAAAGAGCGGCCATTGTTTTTGGTGGGCAGACAATCATGTTTGTTAGTTTAGACACAAATTTGCACTATTAATTATGCAAAAACCAGCATCCGATTCAAGACCTAAATGGCTTTTTTTTTTTTTTCAAATCTGGACTTTGAAATGTTTATAGGTTTTATAAATTAATAATGCGATAAAAAATGTCCGTTATTTGATCACCACTGTGAGTTTGTATTTCCAGTAAAGGCTTTTCTTGTAAATGTCACCACTTTCCAGATTTCAAATACGACATAAAACATTCTGAGCGCACGCGCTGCCTGTCTCGAAATTTCCATTAAACGAGGGAAAGCGGACATTTTTGTTTTACTTCGTTCTCTGTCACTGACTCAGACACAGCAAGTGATGGACCTCAGTAAGTTAGTGTCTTGCAGCACCAGGCAGACCACCCACCTAGCAGCCACTCCTTATCCATATGACTTCATTCTCCTTAAAGATGTTATGGGACACTTTGTTTTGTTTTTTTTTATAAACTCATCAAACAGAACAGTTTTGTTCCCAAGAGAAGCAAACCAGCTCTTTGATTTCTTTATGTAACGCTTGATCTGATAGTTTGAGATTAGGTCACCTAAAAGAGTGGCTGAGGGAAACGGGCAGACCCAAGCGCCCCCTAGCGGTTACTCCCAGCAACTACGAAAACTTTAAAAAATGTTTTAATTTTATCTGAACTCTTCCATAAGTATTTAAAAAAAAAACATTTTTTTAGAGGGTGTTTAAAATTAAATGCCTAATAATTCATTATGATTTGTCCTTTTTTCTTTATTTTTCTCCACTTTTACAAACCCACACTTAAAAATTGGCGTTATTTTAGATGAGTGTTCCATGAAAAACAATGTATTAGACTCATAAAACACTTGATCAAATGACCCTTTTATGACAGATATAATATGGCTGATATGAATGGTGTTAGGAAGAAGAAAAATGGCGAGATTTAGCGTCAGCAGGGACAGCAGCACAAGCTTAAACTTGCACCTCTGGGAAATCCACTTCCAACACTCTTGCCTCTTCTTGTTGGGTTTCTGGCTTTTGAGCAGTTTCAAGAATTAAATGTAATTATGAGCATCAGAGTGTACAGCCCTATTAATGGTAAGAGGGCAAATGTGCACCAGTTTTCTACCTTTGGTGTAGGAGTTGTTCATGTTTTTGTACTGTTACGTTCACCTAATCAGCATTTCCACCTGTTTTTTTTTTTTTTTTTCTTTCATATGTGTGGGAAAGAATAGCTCAGTGTGTTGAGTGTTGATGGTTCCCAGCAGGAAGCCTAGCTTCTGTCCATCCTTTCTCCACTTTTGGGGGCTGATGCGACATCCTGGCCGTTCTCGGTGCAATGACTGTAAGGCAGTGAGACCTGGTGGTCACTTCACTGTTTATAGCTCCTGCTCCGAGCACTCAACCCAACATGATTTCGTCATGGGCTAAATGAGCTCTTCTTCCTCCTGGAGCAGGTCCCGGCAGGCTCATGGAGGTGGTGGTGGTTGGGGGGGGGCAAAACCAGACACGCCGCACAAGGAGGGGCAACTGAACTCACATCAATAATCCCTCCAGCTTTCCCCCCTTGATGAACCTTTGTTTGGTGAGGCAGGTATGGAAGCCTTTTTACTTTAAAAGTGCACTGGGTTTCATGCGGCCCGCTGTCTTTTGATGCCTTTTAAGGCTCTGGGTAAATGGAACTGAAAACGTGAGTGAGTTCATGGCACATCCAAACTAAACAGAGGCCTCTGGAAGCTGACAGGGTTCTGCTTGCTGTGTTTGTAGATCTCGGAGGAATAATCGTCCTGGGCTTTAAGAAAGACGACAGCTTTATTCAACTTTGAGCCGATGGAGTCACAAACGAGCTTAAATAATAAATAGGAGAGTTTTGGTAAAAGTCGATGTGGTGTGTTTAAGAAACAAACAAGCTTTGGTTTGAATTCAGCTGCTATAACTTCAGCATCTCTGCTGTCTTTTAGATCAACCGGACCAGCTTCACGTTTTCCTCTGAGATGGAAGGCGGTTAGCGGGGGTCGCACTGTGCCTATAGCTGTTGGTCAATTTCCCGTCTTTTATCTGGAAAAAAAAAAGAAAATATTCAGAAAAAGAGAAAAAACATCCATAACAGTTAAAAACACACTCTGATCATCTTTTTTTATCTGTTTTAAATGCATTTCCCTGTGGTTTTTATTTCATGATTATGCTATTTTGCTCGATTTTATTTTTATTTTTTATCACAAACTGATAAATTTTTGTCCAAAGCTGATCTACTTTGAACTACTTGAGAGGTGCGATCAAATACCACACATGGATCCATGTTTTCTGAAACAACTCTGGTTCTTCTAGTGTTTTATATCTTCTTTGTAAATCCTTTTTTTTTTTTTTTTGTTGATTAGAAGTTCGGGAGCCTTTGTTGACATGACCCCCAGCTAGCCCCTCACAACCCCAACCCAACATTACCAGTGCAACAAAAATGGCGAGCAATAGCAGCCGTGGAGTTTTAAGCCAGACGGCGACTTGGTCGAAGAAAACGCAGACGTACATTTTGAGCGTAACATTCTTTGTATATGTTCTTTATCATGAAAAAAAAAAAAAAAAGCCACGAGAACACGTTCAAAACACCAAAAGCACAATTTTCATTGGAGCGGATCTTCAACTTTTGTGTTTAGAAGAGCAGAAAACCTCTTACCAAGGGGGTGTCAACAAGTGCAAGACCTCCTGTTCCTGCATCTGCCCCCGGATGGTTCCGCAAACCTAAAAAACACAAGCAGACAGTGGCGCTTTGCTTTTCCATGAAGTACCCACAACCCCCCTGGTGACATCATCGTCACACATTTCAGAGAGACATCAGAACAGCGGATGGGGTGTGATTGTGACAAACAGTGCAGCTGCTGGTTGAGTCTGTCCAGAGAGAGCAGGATCCTTCTCTCCTCAGTAGAAATGGACGTGAGCTCCTGCTGCCGGCTGTTCCGCCGCGCTGATCCAGAGCTGTGGGTTTGGGCGGTGTCCATGGCAACAGAAGAAGGATTCTGCTCCAGGGGACATCCAGGATGTCTGTCAGCCAGGTGTACCTGGGTGGTACCTTCAAATACAGAACTGGCATTAGAACGCGTGTGCAGTGTGGCTTACGCTTCATTTAGTAAAATCTTGATCATCTGTTTTTTAAATTGTTTTACAAAGTAGCCCAACAGGAGTTGTGACCAACAAGCAAAAAAACATGCAAAAGTAGAAATGCATTTTAATTGATTTTAGTTTGAATTATAACAAATGTCTAAACAGAAAAAAACAACAACCCTAAACTCAGACAGATTCCTTTTTTAGTACCTGGAGGTGGACCAATCAGCACCACTGTCTCCTTCCTGGACTGCTTAAAAAAGTGAAAGAAACATCAAGAATGGCTTTAGATAAAATGCATTTCTGAACTATTTCGCCGAGGCAGGAGTGATAATGTGTTTTAAGCACGTCCAAAGTGCGGCTTCTGGGCCAAATGTGGCCTGCGTTCAAATTTCCACCAGCCTGTCGGCTCCTTTCATCAGGTCAAATATATTCAGCTCCCAGCATTTCCTAAAAGCGGTTTGTACGATTTCTGGACTGCGGTGGGCTTAATGAAGCCGTTGTAAACCTGCGATAACACTTCAGGACAAAGCCAGGTCTCTACATTCTATCATTTTATCTTGTTTTTAAGTTTTATCGTATTTTATGCACAGCACTTTGAGTGACATATGTTGTTGAAAAAGTGCTACATAAATAAAGTTTGATTTGATTTGATTTTGATTTAAATAGAAAAGAAAAGTTGACCACTCCCAGGACAAGTGGAAATAAGCATATTATTTTTAGGGAAATATGAAAAAAAATGAATGCTATAAAAAAAAAGCTCAAAGAACGTCTTGCCGACTGGTCAAGCATCTTCACCACACCAAAAATGTGGATACCCCTGGTGTAAATTAATTTTAAAAAATGTGGATCAGTATCCAAATGTCTTCAAATGATTATTACAGATAAAACCCTTAAACATTTTTACCAAAAATCTGTGTAGATTCTCATTTATTAAAAACCCACTCGGACGAAAAGAGTTTTTTTTTTTTTTTTTAGTGTTTTTAACATGTTCTTTTTTTCTAATTATATATCAAGAAAAATAAGCTTCAAATTGCTGGAAGGAGGGCGGGGTTGCTCTGTTCCAAGGATCCCGCCCATAACTCAGTGGTGAATTTCTACAGAAACCACATGATTTTTGGTTAAAAAGGGCAAAATCGTACTAAAAGACGACACTTTTAAAATAGTTAAAAAGATGAATGGAGAGGGACTTTATGGTAGATTCTATCATAGTTGTTTAAAAACACAAGTTTACTGGACTTTCATGATTGGTGACGACATTTAGTGAAACATCTGTGAAAGTATAAGATAAATCCAGTTAGCTTCTTTTTTTTTTTAAACTTTCTATTTAAAAGTCTCTTAAAGACGAGGTGAAACGTCTTTATTTATTCATAATAGTACTTTTGCGTCTTCAATGCTAATTTACCTGCGAGGTTTGAAGAGGCCGGGTCTGTTCAGAACTGGGTATCCTGACGGGTGGACCACTTTCCAGGACTAGAAACAGGTTTTTTGAAGTAAATAATGTCAGCAACCAAATACAGAAAAAACAGACTGGAACACTAAACTCCACAACACCAAATGAAAGGAAAAACAAGATTACTAGTACTAAAGATCTATTGGAAAAAATTGAATCCAAGATTTCAATTTTTGAAAAAAACGTCTTGCAGTGAAAAAACAAAAAGAGCAAACAGTGTGAAGAAACATGAGGCGTAAGCCGTCAGACAAAAAGCACATTACCGTCCTTTGTGTTTAAGGCGCAGCGGACCCCGTGCCAGAGCTGGGAGATCTCTTCGTCTGTGGGCGTGCTGTCTAAACAGAGGCGCTTTTCTTTGCACGCCGCACCTCTTCTGCCGCTGCGAGTCTGTGGATGACCTGCAGACTCCGTGTAGCCCTCTGAGGAGAAGGGCTGAGCGTAGGGTGGTGGTGCTGCTGTGTACATGAGGAGGGGTCCCTCTGAGTGCTTCCTGTCCCGCTCTGCAGCCACGACCTCCTGGTTGCGGCAAACACAGTCCAAGGGGCCAGATGGGGATTTTGTGTCTGGCCGGTTGTTCCGAGGAGGTGGGCGAGGAACCATGAACTTCCCTTGGGTTTTAGCAATGTGGCGCACCTCTGCGGCATACTGGGGTCGCATGACGGTGCCCTTTCTGGTTTGCGAGGAAACGGGAGCCACTCCGATTCTAGTCGAGCGTCCTCTCAGAGGGACTTTGGGCCCACTGGTCCACCCGTTGCTGCGTTGCACCTTGACCTCGTCTGCTCTTTCTTGGGGCATGTTGACTTGAACCCCAACATCTGTCCATGCCTGTTTTGTAAAGTGATAACCCGTGGAGGGTCCGGGGATCCGGTTTGGTGTCAGCTGGTGGTCCCGCGGAGCGGCCGGACTGTGGGTTTTTACTCTCAGCTGCTTCTTCATGAACTTCCCTTCCGCCTCTTTCTCCAGGTGGACTTCATCAAACCAGCGCAGCTTCTTCCTTACAGCGTTGCTGACCTCCATGTTCTTGGCTCTTGCTCTCGCCAACTCCACACTGTCTCTTATTGCCTCGGCCAAATGCTTCGCAAAAATCAATTGCCCCGGGGCAGATGGGCGTGGGGGGTCCCCCGATTCATGTTTCAACGGTTTCTTCAGGATTCCTTTGATGGAGGCGAGCTCACACGCTGACCGAGCCTCTGACTCTGGGTCAGGACAGTCAGAACATTTCTGTGCATCGCACCGGATGTTAGACACGCTTTGGTGCAGCGATGACCGCACATTTGGGGACTTTTGAGTTTCACTTTTCAAGTTAGAAACTTTATCAAGATTGTTTGTGGGACCATACGATTCTGTTTTTCCTTTTCCGGTTGCATCCTGGGTTTTGTCATTTGGCGAATCATCACCAGTTTCTTTCAAGAAATACTCCGACTTTGGTGGAGCTTCAAAATAAAAGTCTTTGTTTCCAACTTCGGAAAAGTGGAGAATACCTGTAGCAGATTTGGATTGCTTGGCGTTGAGGCTCTGTTGACTAAAATCTAATAAAGCTTCTTCACTGTCATAAGAGAAGGGTGAAGCTGCTTCGCCTGAAGCGTCTGCAACGGTTAGGCCAATGGAACCGCCTGGAAAGGATTTTAGCTCAAACGTCTCTGTTCCACCGTTGGTTTTTTCATAAAGGCTTAATAAGTTGAAGTCATTCAGAGAAGACTGAAACTTTGGTCCCGTCTCAACTAAAGCTGAAGCGTCAGAAACACGGAAGTCATTGTAAGGCCACTTCTGGGGTTTTCCCTGTTCGGCTTCGTCCGATTGGGCTATGTGTTCATTTATGAGCCTCATCACCGAGCAGGAAGTTGGATCTGAGGACCTGAGAGCGCTCTGCCCTTTCTGCTGCGCTTGGGTCCTCTCAAGGTGAAGGAAAAACGAGGGCCGATGCCCATCTTCATCCTCCAAGCTGTCCTTGCTGGAGATGCTGTCGGACAGACGGCTGATCTGAAAGGACAGGAACCAGATTTAGAGCAGAATGCTCATCCATGGATGAAAGAGTGTCCTATGAGAAGAGGTTTGGCCGGTGGTAGAGTAACCATCACATGCCTTTAAGGTTCCACTCCGATCATCTTTTCATCTGTTTTAAAAGTCTCGCCAGTGATGTCGCTTTAGCCATAATTTAGTCGTTTTTAGCCAAAATAAAAAACCTGTCGTTTTCTAGAACACGGTTTTGACAGGGGTTCATTAGAAATTGGCCTCTGACGGGACTGTTGGCATGGAGCAACCCCGCCCCCTTTCCCGTCCATGTTGCTGAGACCTCAGCGTCACAAAGAAGCTCTTTTTCTAACTGCATTTTTTCATCTGCTCCGGATTCACGATTTGAATGAAGAAATACTCAGAAATGCCATTTTGAGGTTCACTTTCTTGATACGTTACACCTCTATCATCAGGAAAATGCCTCAATTACATGTTAAAAACACCATTTTCACCTTTAAAAAAAGAGTGACAATAACCGAATGGTACATTTTTATAGTCTCACTTTTTCATAATTAAACTGCTCTTAAAACAATCATTACATTTAGATTAAAACGAGGCTCAAATCTTTGTTCTTGTTTTCAACCCCAGGCCTCACTGGCCATGCTCCAACAGCTGTCAGACCAGTTTGTCTCTCCTAGACTTCAGGTTCTGGAAAGGTTTGGGTTCAGAGTCATCAAAATGGATAATACCGACTCCAGAACTCTAAAACTTTCAATCTTGCAACAATCAAACGGTTGTGGTAACTCATCCAGTGTCCATCTATACACTCAGTCAACAGGAAGAAGATGACCGGCCTAATACACCTGACTGAGAAACAGCATTTTTGCTGTCAGGAATTATTCAGTTTTACCGTATTTTCCGGAGTATAAGTCGCTGTGGAGTATAAGTCCCACCAGCCCAAAAATGCATTATAAAGTAGAGAAAAACACAGATAAGTCGCATTTATTTGACAAAATCTGAGACCAAGAACTAATAACTTGCACAAACTCATATGACACAATCATAGCAGACTGTTTATCTCATAATTTCACAGTAATTCTTTCTCATACTTATTTATTTATTCCTTTCATGAAGCATCATTGGCCAACTAATACTCTGTTTTCATCCTGTATTTGTAGAAACAGTTGTCATTTTTATTGCATTTCTGAATCTATGAAATCATTGGAAAATAGGATATTATGTTGTTAGCCTTCAAGATCTTACTGTAAAAAAAGTTTGCTGATTCTCTGAGTTAACTGTTAACTGTGTTAACAAACTCCTAACACTGAACATACCTCATACATCAAACTGACCCAGGAACATCATCTCTGTTCCTCACAAATGAACAGAACAGGAGGGTTAACAATGGATTTATTTCAATTTATTTCTAATATAAGTCGCTGCGGAGTATAAGTCACACCCCTTGCCAAACTATGAAAAAAAGGGCGAATTATAGTCTGGAAAATACGGTGGTTCATTGATCTAAAAATGTTCACCATTGTCGGGATATCATCTCTCTGTTCATCCAAACAGGACTAAGTATGTAGAAATGTGAAAGATCAGGAAATACTATTTTATTTGTGTTTATTTCGACTGCACATTATTGGACTAGGCATCCTTTTTTTTTTTTTTTTTACATTTTCCGCTGGTGGTGTTTTATGATTTTTTTTCAAGGAAAACTTGGCTCAAAGGAGGTTAGAAGTACTGCGTTGGAGCGTGGCTTTGAACGAATAAACAGGACAGAAACGTCAAAGCTAAATCTCTAAGGAGTGACCGTGTTCACCCTGGGTCTGCGCTTGTGCAGAACAACACGACAAAGGTGTTCATTTTGGAGGATGAAATACCTGCTCCACCCCCGTCAGCACGGCCTCTGGGCTGCTTGCATCTTGGTGCTTCACCCTTCTGCACTGCTCCTGCAGCAGCTCGGTGTAGGAGTCCACCGCAGACAGAGAGGGCCGACTGGATGCTCCTCCTATGAGAGGCCTTGGAGACGGCGTGCAGCTTTCGTGGGACAAATCAAACAGGATTCAAGTCAAGCTGTGAACAGATTGTGATTGGCAAACTCACAGAGATCACACTGACCCTCCTGTTAATATAGTTTTCATCCTCAATTTAACACAAAGGCTTCAAAACGTTTTAAGGTTTGAAATATTTGGTTTAAAACAAGAACAACAAGAGTTGTGACACAATAGACAGATAACCCAGAGAAGAAAATCCTTTTGACTTTGCTTTGTTTTTAGACCACCAACATTTTCATTTGTCTCTACATGTTTGATCCTTTGCTAGAAAAAATAAAAACAGTTTGAGCTCCATTTTTATTTAAATTTAAAAACGACAAAAAAAAAAACATTTACCACTCAGAATTGAGGTTTTTGGAAGGTTTCAGGTTCATTGTGTGGAGTTAAAACGTAATATAATCCAAAATATAACTGTAAAATAAGGAGCGTCAATTATACTAAAAAGATTGATATCAAGAATTGCCAGATAGATAAATTAATAACAAGAGAAAAATTGTGAAGTAAAGAAAGGCCCCAGACTAGAATTCCTTTTGGACATAAAACAAAAGAAAAAAAACAAGTCCTGAATTAAAAATCTCTATATGAATGATTAAGTTATTTTGGATTTGGACTCGTTTACCTGTTGATGTTTGTGCTGCTTGACAAAAAGGAGGATTGCTGGGTGTAGGAACTGCCTTGAATTTCACTAAGTGCATCTTCAATGTTTGGGGCATTTCTTCTGAAAGCTGGAAAAAAAAGAGAGAAGAAAATCTTCAGATGTGCCTCTTCATGAGTTAAGATTAGATTAGATTAGATTTATTTATTAATCCCACGAATGGGAAATTTCCTTGTCACAGTAGCATGGAGTTTGGCACAAGTATGTACAGACAGTAATGACGAGTTAAATACACATTTTGAAAGTGGCTGCACCAGTCCTCTTACATTGTCTGTACTTCTGAGATGGAGGAAGATGTGCTCTCTGGAAGCGCTCAGTCACATCCTGTACTTGCTGTCGGCGTTGCTGCAGGATTTCCTCCCTCAGTCGCTCTTCTTGCATGTCCCTCTGCCTCCGCCTCTCATGTAAAGCCCTGAGTCACCAGACGGAGCCGGAGATGGGTTTATGCTCATTTTTACTGATCGCATTTCAGCACGGACATGTTTAAGAAACAGAAACCTGTTGCTATCATCATAAATAAGGCAGACGTTCACAGCCTGTGGCCTGAGGGAGGCCAACAATCATAATCAGTTCCCTTCTTCTTTGGTACACAGAATATTAATCAGTGTCAACAACCCCCTGGGCTTTTGTCAAACAAAGGCAGCATGAGCTGAGCCAAAAGTACTTTCAATTGGAGTTAACCTGCTTTCCTTTGTTTAAAATATGCAGAATTTCTTTTTCATTGTTATCTTTACATTTATACACTTTTATTTGAAATGTTTTTTTTTTTGTTACCCTTAGCAAAAAGTGGTATAGTTGCCTTTATTTTATTATGTATACTTAAGTATAGCAAGTATGCTATATAGACCATGAAAGTGTATGGTTGGAAATATACTACTAAATATTTCTGTAGACTAAATTGGAACGTTTTAAGTCTACTACATAAGAATAATGTATTAAAAGTAAACTTCCAGTATGCTGCCTGACTTTTAGTATAAAGTAAGTATACTTGTAGCAGACTTAAATACTACATTTTTCTAAATGCTTTCAAATGAATAGGTAGTTTTTTTATGTTGTTTTGTACAACGTAAAATCACTTCCTTCTGCACTGGAATTTTATTTTGAAATTGTGGTTCAAATTTCACTTTTTAAATTTCTCTGCTGGTATTCCTTGGAAAAAGTAGTCTATTTAAATGTACTACAAGTATACTTACTTTGTACTAAAAGTCTGGCAGTTTACTTGAAATTTACCATTCATATATTACATAAAATGTTTCAAATCAGTTCAAAGAAGTATTTATTTAGTATATTTTTCTACACTTCACATACATGATCTATAGCTGACTTGCTGTACTTATACTTGAATTTACTTAACACAATATACTTTAGATGTAGTACTTTTTGCTAAGGGCTGTTCTGTTTGTAACTGAGCCATGGTGGGAGTGACTGATCCAGGACTACAGAGTTCCAATCTCATAATCATTTCCTGTGATGTAGCAGAATAAATTTGAACCATTACAAAGCAGCAGCAGCAGAAACAGCATCTGTTTCCTGAAGAAATGAAAGAGGATGCTCTGCCGTAAACCGACTTAGACTGGAGTAAAAATAGAAAAACAAAAACAAAGCTGACTTCCAGCGTCGGTTGGTCTCCTGGGAGAATTTCCGAGCTCTGCTCCTGCATAACTTTTGCTCTTTGGCCAAACTTTGTCTGTCATTCTCCAGACGTCCGTCCTTTTCCAGCCTCGACTTCCTAAAAGTGGGTTGCTAAGGAAACAAATGTCGCAAACACGTTTAAAAATTAAAAATGTAGTTTGTTCGTTCGTTGTGGCCGCCCAACTAGTAATATCATCTCTATTGTTTTTTTTTTTAACAAACGGAGAGCTCAAATGCAGGCAGGATACGAGTGGTAGAAAAAGTCCTCATGAAGAGCTTGCATCCTCCCGTCGTTGACAGCAGACGCGCAGCATTGCTAGCCGTGTCCCGCCCGGCAGTCAAACCTCAACTCCTGAGCGCCTTTTCGAAAACAAAAACGTTGACGGTAAATATCGTAGGTCTGAAGCAGAAACTTGTTTTAAGTGCAGTTCTTTTGACATAATCAAGGACAAAACTCATGTGCTCGACTTTCCGCTTGAGCTGAGCGTTTTTACGCTCCATCGTCCATAGCAACCAGGACGCAGCTCCCTGACAACCGGGTTATTCCGCTCGCGTCCAGCAGAGGGCGAAAAAAACAAGCAGACCCACCGTGATGCCTTCAAAAACACATGGAAACGCCGTTCTTTGGACAACTACCAGCAAAACATTGAAGCTATCAAAACAGAATAAACGCCAAAAATGAAGGAAACGTTAACTAAAAAATACGCAAAACACGAATTAATGAGATCACCGCTAAAAGGGAAGAGAACTTTTGACTGGGGCAGTGCATTTACAATGTAAACATTCCTGAATATGATCTTTTTTTATGTTTAGACTGTGAATTTTTTTTTTAGAAATTTTCCTCTAATATGTGGCTGGAACTGTAGGTGCAACCCCACCTCTCTTTCCTTCAGTGTTGCTGAGAGTTCTCTGTTATCTCCCTCACCCCCTGACCTAACATTAGCGGTGCAACAAAAATGACAGGCAATATTGACGCTATCCAGCCGTAGAGTTTTGAGCCAGTTGCCAGCACAGACAAGGAAAATGAAGATATACATGGATCTATTTGTTTCCAAGTGGATGCATCAGAATCGAGCTGAGCGGGGAGCTTGTTGCCCACCCAACGATTTTTCTACTCACAAATAAGATCTTTTCCAAACAAGGTATTTTCGTCTGCTCCTGATTCACAATGATTTCACACAAAAAATACTCAGAAATGCAATTTTAATTTTATTTTCTTTATATATCTATGTCCTCAATCATCAGAAAAATGTTACAGGAACACGTTAAGAACATTAAAAACACCCATATTCATCAGAGTGTGTCTATAACAGACAGGTCTGTCAAACCATTTTTTCTGTTCTCCTAAGAAAGAGAGATCCTCCATTGATGACGCATCCACTCTGTAAACAGGATTGTTACTGGGCGTCATTTTGCGTTTACAAAGTGCTTTAATATCCCACAGTTATTAAAAAAAAAAAAAATCTGATAAATTAAACAGTCAATCTAGGGCACACCTTCATTATTAAAATCTGCTAGAAAAACCGCCCACCGCGCGCAAAGGCAATCAACTGAAGAGCCACAGTGAGCCTCAGTCTGACAGGTGGCCCTGAAACAAGCGGCACTGATGGAAAACAAACAGGGTTTGTGAACTTAGCCTGGTTCCTGGTGATTTAATGCCAAATCTAATCTTCTTCTCTGAGGTAAGTGAACTATTACAAACTATTCCTGTACCATGGAGCAATCATAATCTCAGAACATTTGTCTTTCTAAAGTTCTCATATCAGATTTTTCTGTCAAGATACTATTTTAATAGCAGTCTTTCTAATATTTACACTTTTATTAAATTTACTTCTCGATTAAACAGCTTTTGGCTTTTTATTTAACTGCTTTGTAGCTAATTTTTTGTAATCGTTTCATTTTATAGTACAACTAAATATTATATTATTTTGAATGAATTCTTTTTGACATTTTGAGTATTTTTCTAAATATATTTTGCAGCTTTCACTGATGACTCTCAACCAGTCTCTCTGTTACGGTGCTGGTCGGCAGTCAAAAAAAGAGGAAAAAAAAAATCCCAACACCTGACAGATTCATTTATATTCTTAATTAATAACATTTATTTTTTGATTGGGATGCAGAACTTATTGTGAAGAAAGAGACTATGTTTCTATTTCATTCAACTTGAGCAGAAACGCCACTAAACTCTGGAGTAAATGAGAAATTTCCTGCATCCATCAGGCTGCTTTGTGAGGTGAAATCTTGTTTGCCTAATCATGACTAAAAACGGACGCTGTGATAATTTTTCATCATTGTGGGTCATCTGTGCAGAAGCAATTAGCTCCAAAGATAACTATGTTACTTAAACACAATTACAGAGCATAAAGAAGATTTACTGACTTGACAGAAACTCAATGCACGATTAAACAATAGCCTGTGTTTTCAGCCTCACGTGTTAGAAGGTCTTACACGCTCAAACTGGAGTTTTTTTTTGGGTCCAATCTCCAGCTTCATTCGGCTGAAAGGTAAATACATCAGGCAGAGGCAGAGCTGTGGACTGAAAGAGCAGATGATGACTCTGTGGGTGGTGTCACACATGCAGCCTTGTGCTAGAGAGCAAACTGCGCATTGTTGTTCATTTCTTCCTCAGGTCACTGCAGTTCAAAGCCTCTGCAAGGCCTTAGAAAGCCGCTAGAGACCCAATCCAATCATTTCATCTATTTTCAAAGCGTTCACGGTGGTCTTTTAATAATGATTGTGCAGTCTTCAGCCAAAACCTAAAAACCTGAGTCGTTTTCTTGGACATTTTACTCTATATAAGGCACACCATTAATTAATGGTCGCACAGAACTATAAAGCTACGCACCGGGAAGTTGACGCGTACTTTTCAACACGTATGGCGTTCACACATATGAAAAAGGGGCTTCTTATTCTTTTTCTACAGTTTCTTGAGATGAGATGAGATGCGATGCGATGCGATGCGATGCGATACGATGCGATGAGATGAGATGAGATGAGATAAGATAAGACAAAACTTTATTCATCCCACAATGGAGAAATTCTTTTATCTCCAGCAGCAGAAAGACATTCAGAAATACAAGCAGTAAACAGAAAATAACTAAGTAAAAAAAAAAACAAGCAAAAAACATCAGAATAAAGAAGAGTAAAAAAAAAGAGTAAAATACGACCTAGCACCACCTAGAGTTGGAAGAGACTTGTTGTGAAATGTCAAAGCAGTGCAAATCTGGTGAACCTTGCTCCAGGCTTTTTCCTGGGACTTAGATGAAGTGATATTTATGCCAACACAAGTAGCAAATGAAAATACTAAATATTTACTTTCAAAAAAATTTTTTTTTTGCTTTCAAATAATATTTTTGCATTTGCAACCCAAATGTCGTCGCATGCGTTGGGTCTCATCTCGCTTTCTCCCTATCTTTGATTTTGTGTTCATAAGGTTCAAATACTCAAAAAAGCAAACTGAAGCTTCATTTTCTATGATATACATCCTCCATCATCAGAAAAAGGCCACAAGAACTTGTTAAAAAAAAGACAATTTTCATTGGAGTGGGTCTTTAAAACTGTCTCACAGATAGGTCTGTGTTTACAGGAATGCAGCGATGCATAAGACAGCAGCCAAACCTAAAAGACAAGCCCCGCCGGGAGCTGTTCACTTCTTCGGAGCTCAGCAATCCTCCTCCTGCCTCTCTGTGACCGAGGAGATGTTTTTGGAAGCCGCAGAGCACGGCAACATCCCTGAGCTGAGGCGGATGCTGGAGGAGCTTCCCCACATCAACTGCGTAGACTACAAGGGCCAGAATGCACTGCAGCTGGCTGTTGCCAACGAGCATCTCGAAGTTGCCAAGCTCCTGCTGAAGCAGAAAGAGATGAGAAGGATAGGGGATGCCTTGCTGCTGGCGATCAGCAAAGGTTACGTCCGGATGGTGGAGGCTGTTTTGACCCACGAGTCTTTGGCAGACGGTCGAAGGCTGGCCGACAGTCCCGCTCAAACGCACGACGACTTCTTTTCTAATGATGAAAACGGCACTCGCTTTCCTGCAGACATCACTCCCATCACCCTGGCCTCGCACTTTCAGGAGTACGAAATAGTGCACATGCTTTTTGTGAGGGGGGCCCGCATACAGCGGCCCCACGACTACTTGTGTCAGTGCGGGCCCTGCAGTGAGCAGCAGCAGCGGGACTCTTTCAGCCAGTCCCAGGCCCGCATCCACGCATACAAAGGGCTGGCCAGTCCAGCGTATCTATGCCTGGCCAGCCAGGATCCGGTGATGGAGGCCCTGGAACTGAGCAACGAGCTCGAAGTTCTGGCCAACACGGAGAAAGAGTTCAAGGTACACAAGTCCCATCACTAAACCCACACAAAACACGCAACTTTACCTTTGAGAAGAAACTATTCCATTTCTTCTTACCTTAGTTCTGGACTGCAAGGACCAGATTGGTTTTGCAGTTCTTCTTTCTTACTGCGCTTTCAACCCCCGCCACAAACTCAAAAGCTCACCAAAGTTTGCAGCACTTTTTCTTCTATTTCTTTTTATTTTCACAAATCAACAAAAACAAAAGATCTTGCATAAGTATAACACAGGAGGAAATGAAAGGGAAAAGAAAAGAAAAAAGTATTTTAGCTGCCTCTTTTACATTTTTCATTTTTTTGGATAAACAATACATATATTTATACACTCTCTCTCTCTCTCTCTCTCTCTCTATATATACACACACACACACACACACACACACACACACACACACACACACATACACACTTTAACCAAGCATCACATCAGGCCCTGTGAATATTTGTTGAGGTAGTGAATGCTCCCCCTCCTTTATTTAAAAAAAATGAAGATATCAAATTGGGAGAACAGTTTAAGTTATTGGGGCCATAATTTAAGAGCCAAAGTTTTGTTGACTTTTGACCTCTGGAAGAGGCCGCCATCTTAAATTTTAATAATGAAGATTAAAAAAGTCATCTTTACGTCTTTTTAATTTAAATGAAACTCCTAGAAATTTTGAGCTATTGCCTCCCAGTTCCTTGAGCTTAATTGGGAAACTGCTTTGGAAAAAATGTGGTTAATAGTGTTTAAATTGTATTAGAGTGACAGGTTTGCAGATGTCGTCTTTCCCTGTTGCTCACACGTTTTACTGAAATATTGCAAAAATTTAATGCATGAATCCTCGACAGAAGCTGAAAAAAAAAAAAAACATTACGGTGAACATGTTAGGAATGTGGGCGTGGTTCACAAATAACCCCTGTTGCCACGGAAATCCAAAAATGTACTTTTATAAATTCTCCTAAAAACTAGAAAAAGCTGTTTGTCACCCTCATGCGACCAAAAGATAAACTGGTTGCTATGGAGATAAAACTTACAGATAAGCCGACATTTTGCAAAAAGTCGTTTATTCATGAGCTCGTCCTGTGCAGCTCCAACCAGGGTGGCAGAAGCAGAAATGGGAGAGTAAGGGGCAAGTAGTAGCAGCTCAGGGGTCGGTGAGAGTGAGGGCGGGTAGCCCTGCAGGCCAGACAACGCCACTCGCAGAATTCATTTAAATCTGCAACTCCTGCCTGAGCTCATTTCTGGCTTTACAAGTAAAAAAAAACATGCCTGAATGAGCATAAACACTTGAAAGACCTGGAAATGACACGGAAGGAAGACAATAAATCCACCTGGAGCTCAGACAGAGGTTGCTCATCGTGTTTGAGCTTGATCACACAGATTTACACCAGAAGCTGTCAGCCTGTGAGCCTTTGAACAAAGAAATGGATCATGAAGGAACAGAGGAGCTTTTCTGAGTTTTTCTTGCTGAAGAAAAGGAAAAGCCCTCAGCTATAAAAAACAAAACAAAAACCCAGCTGTGACATGGTGGTGGGAGTATAATGCTCTAGGGCACTTTTTAGCTTCAGCTTTAAATAAGCCTGATTTTAAATTATGAGACCATAAAACAAAACTGACACCTGCCTAAAGTTTGGATTTATTCAATAGTAGTTCAAGCAAAAGTTTTTGTTTTTTTTCAAAGAAACCAGAATAAAAGTCTGGAAAGGTTTCTGTCTCAATGACCTGCATCAGTTTTTTGTTTTGGAACCAAATGAACAGTGTTGGTAATGTTTTTAAGTCCTGGTTTAAACCACGTTTGCTTCTTTGACATCTGTCACCGTCACTTCCACCGGGACTTTAACGCTGTGCATCTGTGCTTCAGAATGACTACAAGAGACTGTCCATGCAGTGTAAAGACTTCGTGGTGGGACTCCTGGATTTGTGCCGGAACACAGAGGAGGTGGAGGCCGTCCTAAATGGGGGGTTGCCCGCTCCCTCAGGAGCCGCCGGCAGACAGAACCTCATCAGGCTCAAACTGGCGATAAAATACGAAGTCAAAAAGGTGAGAAGAGCCCGGCGGTTCCAGAAGTGGCTCTCTCTTATTTGATTTCTTTTTCTTTTCCTGAGGATCAGTTTGTGGCACATCCCAACTGCCAGCAGCAGCTGCGCTCCATCTGGTACGAGAACCTGTCTGGGATTCGACAGCAGTCGATGGCGGTTAAGGTTCTCCTTGTTCTCGCCATGGCCGTCGGGTTGCCTGTTCTGGCATTTATCCACTGGATAGCGCCAACAAGTAAGGTCAGTTCAAAACATGTATGTTTGAAACTGAAATGTTACACTTGAATTGTATACATATATCTTTTAAAACCCTATCCTATGACCCCACCCTTACATTGACGTGTTCTCCCTACCATGACTAAGGTGGATAACGGTGGACAGATTTCATGTCATCCATGGACACCAGTGAAGATCACAAATCATTGAAAAAAAAAAAAACGGTTCAGAGCACTGTCTTGTGGGGTCAAGATGACCCAACTCCCAATGTTAAAGTGCCTAGGATAGCACAAGGGTTACTAGAAATGTGAATATGCATATTTTTCTTTTTTACTCTGAAAATTTGTTTAACCAGAAAATGTTAAAGAGGCAGAAAAACTAGTTTTTCTCTCTGTTCCCTTTCATTTCCCCCCTGAACTAGAACCTGTGTGAGATTTTTTGTTTTTGTTTGATTTGTGGAATTAAAAAAGCAACAAAGAAACTGAAGGAAAAGTTTAAAGAATATTTTTCAGTAGATATGCTAGAAGAAGGAGCCTTATGGCAGCTATAGAATTTTTTGGATCAAAGCTGGTCTAAATTGTCCTCAAAGATAATTTTCCTTTGCCGTTTCTCGTGCTCCAGCTGCTGTGTTGGACCTAAAGGAAAATGTTAGCATCGGTTTTTCGCTTTTTTCCCATCCTCAGGTGGGGAAACTGATGTGTGGACCCTTCGTGAAGTTTGTGGCCCACGCAGCTTCCTTCTGGATGTTCCTCAGCCTGCTGGTCCTGAATGCAGCGGACCGCTTTGCAGGAACTTCCCTTCTGCCCAACATGACCACGCGGGATTACCCCTCCCAAGTGTTTCGGATGAAGACCACCCCCTTCAGCTGGATGGAGATACTCATGATTTCTTGGATCATAGGTCTGCCTCAAAATTCTTATTTTAGTTTCACCATATGCTCTTTTAAAAAAGAAAATTATCTTTCTAATCCGACTAGTCCTGATTTTTTTCCTAACAGGGAAAATCTGGGAAGAATGTAAAGACATTTGGTTGCAGGACGTCCGAGAATATATCTCCGAGCCCTGGAATCTTCTAGATTTTAGCACTTTGGCCATTTTTTTGACCTCGTTTATGGCCAGATTTATGGCTTTCTGGCACGCGCATTCTGCCCAAAATTATATTGACCGGCACTATAAAAGCCTGTCCAACCTGACTTTGCCCTCTGAGATCGAATATTTCCAGCTGGGTAAGTAAAGAATTTATTACACTCATCAAAATGTTGTTTTTTAGGTCCCACTCCGATCATATTTTCTACAAAAATGAGATATTTTTCGAACTGCGTTTTATCGTCTGCTTCTGATTCACAACAATTTGAATCAGGAAATACTCAGAAATGCCATTTTAAGCGGAACTTTCTTCATATATGTCCCGAATGATCAGACAAATGCTACAAGAACATGTTAAAAACACCATTTTCGTTGGCCTGGTTTCATGGTGCCTTAACATGATACTCAGAATTAATAGGAAGTGCCAAATATTTAGAAAAGAGGCAACGAAAACAAAAGCAGCTCCTACAGTACGTCTCTGCTTTCAGCCAGAGTTCACTGGATGCCCTCAGACCCGCAGCTCATCTCTGAAGGCCTCTACGCCATCGCCGTGGTGTTGAGTTTCTCCCGCATCGCCTACATCCTGCCGGCCAACGAAAGGTTCGGACCCCTGCAGATCTCGTTGGGGCGGACGGTGAAGGACATCTTCAAGTTCATGGTGATCTTCATCACGGTTTTTGTGGCGTTCATGGTGGGGATGTTCAACCTGTATTCCTACTACCTCGGAGCCAAGCACAACAGCGCCTTTACAACGTGAGTAGGCCGTAAAAATGAGGTCATGAAGACCTGCGCTCGGTAAATACCATCCTTTGGGTCTCATTCTTGCTCTCCAGAGTTGAAGAAAGCTTTAAAACGCTGTTTTGGGCCATCTTTGGACTGTCTGAGGTCAAATCAGTGGTCATCAACATCAATCACAAGTTCATTGAGAACATCGGCTACGTTCTGTACGGGGTGTACAACATCATCATGGTGATTGTTCTCCTCAATATGCTGATCGCCATGTTCAACAGCTCCTTCCAAGAAATCGAGGTACGCCTTAAGCTCCACCCCTCTCTATCTGGTCATCCATTATTGTTCTGAATCTTCACCTGCAGCTCATCCACTGCTCTCCGTCTTCTCTGCCGGTGCAGGATGACTCTGATGTGGAGTGGAAGTTTGCAAGAGCCAAACTGTGGTTCTCCTACTTTAAGCAAGGCAGCATTCTGCCAGTGCCTTTCAACCTCGTCCCAAGCCCCAAGTCTGTCGTTTCCGGCCTTCAGGGAATCAGGGAATTTCTCTGGGAATCAGAGAAGAGCACGGAAAACTCCTTTGATGGGACGGAACTGAAGCCATCTCTTATCTCGACTCGTCACCAAGTAAAGCAGTTTTTTTTTTTTTTCTTTCATTCAAGCAGATTCTACAGCTGAACACCTGAGAGCCCTCTGACTGGAAACTGGAACGTTTTATTTATATATAAACAAAAAAATGTTAAAGCTGGAAGGCCTCCAAAGGAGAAGATGCTGTTAGAAAATCAATGAAAATCTGTCAACAGCGGCTACAACCACTAGGGGGCCCTAGTCATAAATTCACAGCCCCCCCCCACATAACGAAGAAAAGTATAGTAATTACCGTATTCCCATAAAAAACACTACAAATACCAAATAAAACGGAAATTTCTTTATATGTTAATAATTTAACTGTTATATTTTGTGAGAATTCTGTGATTTTAGTCTGCGATTTCGCCCATTAATGGCTTTCTGGCCTGTTGGCAAACGTGTATAAATGAAATCTATACATGTATGTCAAGTAGGTTTATTTATTTTTATATATTCATTCAATTACATGTATATTTTAAAATATATTTTACATATTAAATCACAAAAATAAATTACATACATTTCTAAATTTAGGTGAAAAAAACAAACAAACAGGAGGATTTGAACCCCAATCATGAAAAATTACTTGAATTTCTCTCAAAATAAACAAGCAGGGCATAAAAATGAACTATTCCATATACTGTATGGGTGTGACGCATATGTTCTGTAATTTACATTGGTGGCTAAACTTGGGGGCCAAAACATTCATGTTCTGTGACACCAATGTTACAGAACATTTTTTAGAGTTTTCCTTTATTTATTATCATCATTATTTTGGTTAACAGCTACATTAACTTTGGACATTTGTTATAAATAGTTTTCTTTAAGGCCACAAATCCAGGATGTTAGATGGCAGAGTCCCGTAATCAAGACAAACAAAAAGATAAGCCTGAGAAGTGGCTTTAAACCGAGGACATCATGTCACTGAGGAGGCGTTCCCCAAAACCAAAACACCTGTGACCACAACAACAACAACAACAACAATATGATGAGGATAACGTTACACAACAGTAAAACAAAAAAGTGACTCACAACTGGTAAAGATGAAAAAAAAGTCAAACTACATAACAACAACAAGAAATCTAGCAAACCGCCCCTAAAAGTCTTACTGTTAAGAGGGAATAAAACCAAAACAAAACTGAAATAAAGTGCACCTATAATTAGCCCCATCCCTCTAAATAGACTATTTGAAGACAGGAAAATGGCCAAATTATAATATTTCTGTACAAAAAACAGAAGATCAAACACTCAAAACTTTATTGAAACAACAAAAATCTGTGATTCTTTAAATGTATCGTTATAGCTCATCGTGTACAGGCTTCAGTGTCAACATTCACAATAAACCTAATATATTTTTAAAAGTATGCCTAATATATTTTTAGTCAAATTACTTCTCTAAAAAACATTTTTTAAAATTTCAATTTAACAATGAGTCTGCAGTTTCATCCTGCTTCCACTAGAAGATGCTTTAGTCCCCTCATCATCTGTTTCTGCACGAACGTTTGACAAACGTCTTTGTTTTTCTCTATTTTGCTCTTCATTGCAGAAAATAATGAGCTGCTTGGTCAAAAGGTTCATATTGAAAGCACAAACGGATAAAGAAAACAGTGAAGGGAATGAAGGTGAGGCACTGATTTTCACGCCTGGATTGCTGAATCCCACAGACGCACAAGCATCTTATTAAAGAGGTTTCCCTTCCTGTCCTGCAGCTGAACTGAAGAAGATTAAACAGGACATCTCCAGTCTGCGCTACGAGCTGCTGGAAAGGAGGACCCGGGAACAAAAGACAATGTCTGAGCTTGTTCGGGAGCTGAGGGAAGTCCTGCAGGAAGAGGAGCAGATGCATGGGCTGCATGTTCACTTATAAAAGATGGAAGCGGCATTCTGAGACCTACAGGATTTTTAAAGTCTTCTTCAGAATACCTGCTTAAAATGTGAAAGATATACATATGAAGCAAAGCTAAAGATTTGAGCTCTTAAATATTTTATGAAACAATTCAAAATATTAATTGTTTATTTTATAATATTCTGTATATTCTGTATGTTTCAAAAGTTTTTTTTTTTTTTTTTTAATACAGCTTCTTTAGTTGGCATCTTTTTTGCCTGCAATTTCACGTGTAACCGCTAGGGGTCACTTTTGTGAGTTTGAAGCACCAACATATATTTATATTATAATGTATGTCGATGGTTTTAAAATTTTGATTTGGAATACCTTAAATGTCAGATATGCATGTACTCAAAAATATTTCAAACATTTTAATAGCAAATTTTAAGCTCTTTTTTGTCCTTTGTTTATTTATTTTAATCCAAATTAACAGGTAAAAGTTGTAAACTTTTCCAAAAATGTGAAGTAGTGAAAAAAAAAGCATGTTCTTTTTCATATTAAAGAAAAAAACATAAAGAAAAAAATAATAAAAATATTGCCTAAATTGGAATATTCAACCACTAGGTGTCACTTGTGTGGCTTCTTTAAACTGTCAGTTCTTGTGATGCTGCTCAAATCTTTTGGAATGAAATGTACATTTGACTGTATATTTACTGTAAACTGGATGGAAGTGTGCAAACCTGGTTTGCAATCTTTATTTTCAACTCTATTGCACAACAAAGGTGCATTATATTTATGACCAACAAGGAGACATCAAGTCTGGTGTTAATGTCGTGGATCATTTAAAATGTAGTTTACCTGTGCAAACTTGATGTAATTAAAATAAGTATCCTCTCTCCTCGGAACTGAGAAGGTTTGTGCTCTCTAAAGTCACTAAAGCCCTGCAGCAGATGCTGCGGAGCCCCGCCTCACTGCCGGTGAGGATGAATGTCTGGGGGCCTCTTGTTTACACACACACCGCTCACCTCTGCAGCAGCAGGAGAATTAAACGCTACCACCACTTTATCTGTCAACCTCTTTAAAGAAGCAAAGGCCAGGAAAACAGGAGAAAATCTGGAGCCTGATGAGAGGCTGCAGCAGATGCAGATACACATTTAGGGATCAAATAGGAGTCTCACGATCATGTCAGTGTGGTTTCTTTGCATCATTTCGCTTCGACTAAACTGACACTGAAAACAAACAAGCAGCTTTATTGTCACGGTAACAGAGACCATGAGAAAACAGCTTAGCATCATTATTATAAAGCACATAAGATTAAGAAAAGGATAAAGGGGAATAAAAACAGGACTACAGAGGTGGTTAGAACATCTGCTCACAATCAAAAGGTTCCAGGTTTGAATCCCGTTTGTGCTTGTGTGGGCTTTTTCTGGTCCATTCCCAAAAATCCTGTTTCATAAGCTGATTGTTGGTCCTGTTATAGACTGGTAACCTGTTGCGGTGTGCACCGCCTTCACAGCTGGGAGGGGTTACAGTGACCCCCATGATTATTCTTAGGACGAAGCGGAAAATAAGTCAAGGAAAAAAACTAAAGCTGGAAGTTTCAAGGCATTTATTTTCCTATGGATTATAAAGAGTTTTGTTGTTTGTGTGTGACCTCAAACAGCCACATAAACAACCGCTGACAGACGAATCTTAAATAAAAATAAAATCTACAAAAATCCTACATCACATTTACAAACTCTTACTGCTAAAGAAGCTTATGCCGTTTCATCTTTCTTCACCTGCAGAACCATAATTGTTGTCATACATGACACACACCTTACAGGGTGCACAGTGCAGAATGGGTGTGCCACAAGGGAGCGTTCTGGGCCCCCAGCTTTTTTGATATATTTACAGTATAGGGAAAGACAGTGGCACACACGGGGATGTGATAACAAGAAGCACCTGATTGTCCGTATTTTTTGGATAAAAAAATAAAAAAATGTGTTTGAGTGACAATCCTCTCACTATGAGCTTTTTTCACCCTGTGGGGGCAAAAGGAAAGGGTCCATTCACGCAGTGATCTTACTGTGACCACCTATATCAGGGGTGTCAAACTCATTTTGGTTCCGGGGCCCCATTCAGCCCGTCTGATCTTAAGTGGGCCGCACCAGTAACTTAAAAGCAAAAAATCAGCTTTGTTTTAGTTTTTTTTAACTCAGTTGGAAAAAATGCCTCAACCAACATAGTTTCCTAATCACTTGGGGCCAATGGATCTCAAATAAAATTAATTTCACTTAAAAAAAAGTCTATTCAATTTTATACAGACTAAATATTTGACATCTGACACTGAAGCAATCCCAATAATAAACTCAAGAGGGGCTTCAGAAAAAAAAAAAAGAAACACCGTGCCTTAAATGTAAATGTCCAAACCATTAAAAAATAAACTAAATTAAACCTGCTAACATTTGTGAACATAAGAATTTAACCTCCTTTCTCTCCTTAAACTTCACCCGACCGTCAATATCAGGATTCCAATCCTGTGCAGAAACACATTTACTGTCATTCCAGTGTACAAAACACAATGACATGTCCAAGAGTCTTTTCCTGGTTTGCTGCCTGAATTTGTGGCAACACCTGCCTTCTTCCTGACCTTTGATGGGACGCCATCAGTGACCAGACTGACATCAGTGACCAGTTCACTTCAACATTTTCCAGCACAGTAACTAGAGAGCTGACTATCAGCTGTTGTTGTGTCCAGCAACTCAAGGAACTCAGCTGTGTGACGGTCTCTTTAAATATGCACAGTTGTACATATATATGTGATGTTGGTGTTTTCATCAATAGCAACCGAAAATACAATCAATGACTGGATTCCTTCATTTGGCGTCCAAGTCTCTTCAGAGATGTTGGATCTGGAATCGTAATCCTTGACAGACTCATGTTGGCAAAGGTCAACTGCTTTTTGGGGCACAAGGTCACCTCTGAGGAGGGTTTGGATGTTTGCACCAACGTGTTCACAATAAGGCAGCAGTCACTGCTCCATCATGTCAATGCTGCAGTGAACGCAAACGGTTGTGTTTTCCGTCCAGATAATAGTGTAGTTATTATTAGTAATTAGTATTCTTCTTCTAACTGCAAATGGTGAAACTTTTCTCATACTTGTGCTGAATGTTGTATTCTTTGAACACTGCCACCTGTTGATGACACACCAAGCATGGGAATTTTGCATTCAGCTGCATGAACAAAGTAAACTCAATTTTTCCTGGAAAGCTCAGCACTCCACTTCACTTTTTGACATTTTGGTCATTAGGTTGTCCCTACTGATTATCCATATAGCAAGATAACAGTGGTAAAGCTCATAGGGAACCAAAGTAAATCTTAGTAGACGCAGAGCTGTTAGGTTTTGCTTTTGGCACGTGCAGAGATATGCAGTTTCACCTGTTTTGCTCTTCCTCTGCTCCCCCTAGTGGCGGAATTGTGCATTTCAGTTATTTTTAAAAAAAATCATAACTCGCCACAGGAATGCACTGGAAACTTGTTTTCTTTTTTAAACATCCTTATGATTTTTACTCTTCATGTGTGGGCCGGACTAAGCCACCTGGCGGACCGGATACGGATCCGGCCCGCGGGCCGTAAGTTTGACACCCCTGACCTATATAAATACTGTGACTTTTCTGTGTCATTCTTCCTGAACGGGCGATTTAAATTTGATTTTTGATTTGATTTAAAATGGTCTATTTCAAGCAATCAAGCAGTAATGCACCAAACAATTTAATAAGCATTCATACATTCATTCAAAGACATATCAAACTTAGGATAAATTAACGCGTAAGAACCCACGGTGACAACGGGAAAAAATCTGAAATGGATTCTGTGGTCCACTTGGCCGAGGTCAAAGGTCAACAAAACTGCGGTTGTGGTTACAGATTTAACCTGATGGCGTGGTAGTGACATTTTGTGAAAATAACTTGAACAAAAGTTTTCTTATCCCGTCCAGCTGTGAATACTATTTATTTTATTTTACTTCTTTTGGAGTGTGTGTGTGTGTGTGTGGGAGGTAATTATGTCAAAACTGTCTTTTAAACGGGTGCGAGGTAAAATAAAAATCGCAGTTAGAAGGAGGAACTGCAAAAACAATCTGGTCCCTCCAGTCTGGGACTGCTGCCAGACATAAATATTAACAGCAAACCTTTAACTGGCCAAGAGAGAAGCAGCAAAAAATTCTCTGGCAAACTGTGACGTTTTTGCCAACCAAGCATCCCACAACAACAACAGCCTAAAAGCAGATCCTTCCCATTTAGTCGCTAATGGTTTTAAAGAAAGGGGTCTTGGTGTGGGGGTGGCTGGTTGCTCCCCCTCCTTCTTTCCACATTCCATCATTCATTTAGAAGAACATAAACACTCAACTGAGCACAGGTGTTAGCTCACCTTTGCACTAACAATTTGTGTGAATGAATGAAATATTTCACACTAGTTGGCTTGTAGGTATAAGTATGCATGTGTGAACGTTATCTGTATTGTGTACATGTTGAAGTGTGTTCTTTTTTGCAGCTAGCAGGTGTGTTTATAACTTTTGAGTGTGTGTGTGGACAGGCCCCGCCCCTTTGAGATTTGTATTCTATCTGTACCCTACCGAAATGATAAACACCCAGTAGCTTGTTGCTTTATGCTGCTTCATGGTTTTACCCCCCTCCCCCCTCCTATTATCACCCTCCTATCCACCTCCTCTCTAACATCCCTCTCTCTCAACACCAAAGAATTCCAAAAAAATAAAATGAATAAAGTTTGGCCTCGATCACAAAAGGGGTTTATTCAGACATTCCTCTGGTTTGTCTGAAGATTAATAACCCCTGTTGTTAAAGTAAAATCTGTCCAACACAAGACGCCTTCAGCTCTCATCTGTCTGCCCAGCTGTTGGACAGGACAAGTTAAAAAAAAGAAAAGAAACAACCAGACCCATCGCAGACTTTCTGGAGGATTTCAGGATTCTACCACCTAATTCAAAGCGAAGGAAGAAAGCCAAAAAACAACGCACCAAGCTACAAAATCCACCTTCCAGTAGCCTCCCTCCAGTCCATCGAGTATTTTTCCAGAAACTCACTGAAGTGTGGAGAACAATTCTGTATCACATCAGGTTGGTAACTTCAACAAAAAAAAGAAAAAAAAAAGCACACAAAGTGTTTTCAGTGGTTCAACAGCTGCAATCCACATTTAAACAATGATTTCTTTTTGTGGGAAAGAGCTACTGGAATAATATTTACAAAGGTTTTGTTAGTACTTTTGTCTGTTTTCATTCACTTTTGTGTCTTCATGGTCGTTTTTTTGGGTCATTTTTGCAACTTTCCCGTCTTCACTGTAGAACCGGAACCTGCTGGGAATCTTGTTTATTTGTAATCAGATTTGTCATGACTGATGATTTTAACCTTCATTCAATTAAATTATCACAATTTTTTTCCTTTTCACAGCCCCCCCCCCATTGTTTCTTTCTGTGCATTTTTTTTTTTTTACGTTGAAGCCTTAAAGCCCCACTTCAATCCTCTTTTGATCTATTTTCAAGGTGTTCCCAGTGGTTTTATTAATGGTCTATTTTCAAACTTGGGTCGTATGTAAGGCGCCTCGAACTGTAAGGCGCGTTAAGCGAGAGAAAAGAGTCAGAGATAAAGTTCATCAGTCGGTTCGTCATTAACTCTAGAACCTGTTAGTAACACACCACAAGTTAGCCGCGCTAGAAGCGTTAGCCGCATCAGCATATGTCCAACAACAGTAACTCCAAACCTTGATAGTAGCACAGAAAAAACCCAGTCTGACAGAGCTACGCGTCAGCCATGCAGGCTTTACAGATTTACAGTAACACCCACCCAAACATTTTGACAGAGCACCATGCACCACTCACAATCGCTTCAACATCAGTGAACACAACCAGATTGAATCCATATAGAAGCCGTTCATAATCAATCAATCAATAAATAAACCAATAGAACTTTTAAATGCTATTTATAGTGCAGAAAACTCAATACCGGTACATTCATCCTGTCAATTTATCGGAATGAAGCGGAGCAGGGAGCTTGTGGCCCACACAGCTTATTTTCTATCCCACAAATACAATCGTCTGCTCCAGATTCACATTGATTTGGATAAAGAAATACTTAGAAATGCAACTTTGAGCCAAATTTTCTTAATACACATCATTAGAAAAAAAAAAAAAACTAGTAATGCTTTTGTAGAATTATTGGTGTGAAGCCTGTCGGGCCAACTGTATTGTGATAATGGGCAATATAAATAAAATGAATTGAACAAGAACATGTTATAAAACAAACACCAAAACACAATTTTTATCAGAGTGGGACTTTAATAAACACACAATATTGTTTTCACATGTCTTATATATGTTCTCCATATGTTACGTGTGTGTGACATCAAATTTAAAGCTTTCAGAGGGGATTGAAAGTGGAAGCGCTCCAAGTCAAACTTCAATGGATTCAGGTCTTCAAGCCAACCATCTCCAGTGTTTTTAATTCCCCTTGATCACATCCACAGCTCAAAGATATGTAAGTAAAACTAGGTCATCCTAGAAGAAGACATCGCAAAGATATGAATGTGTCATCGTTATCCAACAGGGAAGTAGGCAGCCTCATGGGAATCAACTCCGATGTCCTGAGGAACATGACGCAAGATGATAGATTCAAGGACCCCGTGTGCATCATGAGCACACGCATCAGCAGCATCCCAGGCCTGACTGATTAACCCGAACGGCAAAACCCGTTTTATTATCCAGCCATGATAACAGAAAAGCAAAAATCCGAATGAATCAGAGGCGGTTTGAAGAGCGGATGGTCATCACAAACACCATTTCTGTCTGCACACTGTTGGAAAATCACACGTGTTGCTCGCATTAAAACTAATCTCACTGCAAATGCCAGAACAGCTTATTTATCACCAAAGTGGATGAAGGAACAAAACGAGAAATTTAAAGCATAAAGTAGCCAGAATTTATAATAAACTCATGTTTCTTTTGACGTTTTTATAGAAATATTTCTTTTAATTTCCACTTTGTTAGAACTGCTGAAATGTGATTTGTAGATGGTTTTTTTTTTAAAAATTCTTTTTACTTCTAAGTCCCATTTTTTATGCACTGGCACACTTTATTCAGCACTTAAAATTATGCCCTGATATCTCTCCCCCTTGCTGCACTTCTTCATGAACTGTAGGGAGGAGTTTAATGGGCCTTGACATTGAAATTCTCCTCATTGGAAGGTTATTCTGTGAGTCTGCAGTGAGGAGTGAGAAGACCGTCAGTCTGCTCCACATCTCCGCTTTGACAGCTACCACTTTCCTCTCTGGCATCCCACGAATGATTGGATTCTTTGAGGATTTTGGGGAATCTGTGGAAGGAAACGAAACTCCCTTTATCTTCTGAAGATGACACAGTCTCGAGTAGGATTTATAGTCTTTGTGAAAGTTTTTGGTTTAACTTTGGAAACCTAAAATCCCTTTAAACCACTAAAAGTTTGGGTTTTTGGGGGGGTTTTATTCACTACATTTGCATTCTTTGGTTTATGTGAGAGATAGTCAGGTCACAGACCGTTAAGGGCTCTGGGGGAGGATTACAAGAAGCTGCAATTTCTTCCACACCTTCCTTCCACCCTGCGGCTGCGCTCCAGTCGCTGCTGCGCGCGTCAGAAGATGGAGAGTAAAATGAACGGAAAGCTGGGCGCCCTCGGCACCCCCTCCATCGCCGATTCCACCGAGTCCAGAGTAAGTGGCTTGATCGAGGCCGGCTACAGCAGGTCCAGCGCTAAATTGTCCGCTGAGTCACGTTCTCCAGGCTGTCTTTCCTCCGTGCGTAATTTTGGGAACTCAGGCGCGCTGATGATCCACGGTCTGAGCTCCGGCGGTGAATGCGCAGTTTTCAAAGACTGTAACGTAGTCGAGGCTTCCAAACAGTTCTATGAGCGCAACAGCGAGTTTCTGAAAAGTGAAAATGCTCCGTGGGAGGATTTTGTCAAAGTTCAGCGCGCGGCTGCAGGCGGCGCATCCGAAACTTTATTACTAGGCTCGACCTCCGCGGCCTGTAAGCTGATCAAGGACGAGAAGGAGCCCTCTGTGATCATGGACACCCCCTGCTCCAGCTTTGATCCATCACCTGAGATATCCGCGCTCGACATCTGCTGCGACGGCGACAGCAAGCAGAACCTGGCGCTCGGGGAGAGCGAGCAGGCGGGGTTCGGTTCCGCCACGGCGGTGGTCCGGCCGGGGCTGGAGGGCTCCCCGAGCTTCCTGATCGACCTGAACCGCTCGGACCAGCTGCTGAGCCCGGCGAGGACTGACTCCAGGTGCGCTCTGGTCGGGAAAGCCGCCGTCAGCTTCGACTCAAACTCCAACGCGCAACAGGTGATGTTCAAGACGGAGGCTGCGCGCTGGCAGATGCACAGCTCCCCGGCTGAGCCGCAGTTCTGGTGCCAGTCTGCAGGGACGAACGAGGAGAGCTTCACAGCCAGCAGCTACGATGGGATCCAGAACCAGAGCCTGATCCAGAGGAACCCATCACCCTTCTCCGGATTCCCAGGGTAAAGCCCAAACTTCATTACATCATTGAACCTAAATGCTTGACATCAACTAGAAACGACTTCATAATTTTATTTTCATTTAAGAGTACTTTTCCTCTTTTTTTCCCAGCATGCAGCCTCAGAGATTGTGCATCATTTGTGGAGATGAGGCGTCTGGTTGCCACTATGGAGTCCTCACCTGTGGCAGCTGTAAAGTCTTTTTTAAAAGGGCAGTGGAAGGTAAGCACGAAGCCCCTACATTTGACTTTTCATCTTTTTTCACTGATTTCTTTGAGCTTTAAAATGAGAAATTTTGGCTCACTTTGTTTCTCGGTCAAATATTTGTTAGTAAAATTCTTCGTTTAAATGTTACAGGCAGTTTAAAAACGTGGAAAATTAGGGACTATTTAGGGAAACGATTAGTTTTTTCCCCCCTTAAAATGTCAAATAATAATTCTAGAAAGCAAATCCTCTGATCACCATATTTTACCTTAATCCACCAATTTGGGTGTTTTATTTTGAAAAGTAAAAAACTTCAGACAAATTTGAGCTGAAAAAAATTACTATTGATTTGAAAAAAAGTTAGTCTTTTGTGTCTGAGGTAAAAAAATTCTTAACCTGTATTTCCAACCAGTTATCAGTGCTAATCGGTAACTGAACAGCCTTATAAATAATAATAATAATAATAAAAAAATCATTTTACATGTCACATGTCATATTTCATGTTTCATATTTCCTGAAGGTGTCATCATAATTTAGATGTTATTCTTTTCAGATCAGGATGTACCAGTCAAACATTAAAAAACAGCTGTGAGAACATTAATTCAATAAAACTTAACAGGAGAAACATTAACCAACAATCCACTTCTAGCACAATTTAACTCCATTTATAGATAAATAATGTCCCAGTTTATCAAAATCTTACTTGGCCTCCTTTTTAACATCTGAAAACGATAGCAGGCTCAGATTTTCTGGAAGTTTAATCTTGGGTTGATACCAAACAATAAGATCACATGACCTGATCCCGGAAATAGATGAGGTGCTGCTTCAAACACTGCCATGCACTGTTACACTCCACTTATTACTATTTTCCCTGCAAACCCCGACAAAAATAGAATTTACAGCTTCATAATTGTTTTCAGTTTCTATACACATTAGATAGCTAATTCTACAATAAAAAACATTAAAAAACCTTTATGCAAATGGAGAACAAGCTTCCATTTTTATAAAAATGTGTGCAGAGAATTGCAATTAATAGTTAATGAAACAGTTATTAAATACAGGCCCTCCTGGATGATCAATGTCCTTTACTATAACTTATTATCCATTGAATTATCCAATAAAGTAAGACTTTCTCGTTTCAAACTAGTTTTTTCCATGTGTTATTATTTTTATTATGATTACTACTCTCTGGGGATTGTTCACAATAAATAACTTCAAAGCAGAGAAAGCTCTCCCCCACACTCTGACTGACCTTCTATGTTAGCTCCTAAGAGGTTGCTGGTAACAGTATCACACCAACGAGTGAACAACATGTTCTTCATCTTGGACTTTTTTTTTTTTTCCGTTATCTTGCAATGTGAGATATATTAGAGCCACTCTGTCTCTCCATGGCCGTGTCACTCTGTCCTCACAGCCTTGCTTCTGTCTAATTTACCTCTTTAGATCTTCTCTCCTGCACTGCTTCGGTGAGCACTGGGGTAGTCGTGCTAACAGTGAAGAGCTCTTCAGAGCTTCCCTCTTCCTCCTCCTCCTCATTATTCTTCTTCTGTTCCATGTACATATATAGATGGATAGATAGATTTACTTGGGAATCAAGAAAAGATAAAAAAAAAAAAATGTGTGCATCTTCTCTACCTGTTCACTCCGCAGGCCATCACAGCTACCTCTGCGCCGGGCGAAATGACTGCATTGTGGACAAAATTCGGAGGAAAAACTGCCCCGCCTGTCGCCTACGAAAGTGTTACCAAGCCGGAATGATGCTTGGAGGTACCGTCCAAGCCACAAAGTTTCAAACAACAAGGAAAACGTTTTAAAACTCTTGGATTTTTTAAGACAGGGTGTACAGAAATAACATTTAAATCAGTCAATGAAGGCTTCTATTCATCCAGGTGATGTTATCTTGAAGTTGAGTCATGGCAAGTGGACCTAAAGTCTTAGGTCCACTAGCCATGACTCAACTTCAAGATAACATTTTAAATGATACTTTTAAACGCTTGTTTTACATGTAGAAAAAAAAATTAAACGAGATGATAAATCATATAACCAGTTTTTCTCCATTTATCTTTGTGTCACAGGCAGAAAACTGAAGCGTTTCGGAGCCTTGAAAGCGTTGGGTTTGGCCCCGTCCCTCATGTTCCAGTCCCACTTGGCCCTGTCCGGGGACGGTCAGGCCCTGACCTCCATGTCCTGCATCCCGGGCATCCACGAGATGCAGCTCTCTCAGCAAATCATCAACATCCTGGAGAACATCGAGCCGGAGACCGTGTACTCCGGCTATGACAACTCGCAGCCCGAAGTCCCCCACCTCCTGCTCAACAGCCTCAACAGGCTGTGTGAGAAGCAGCTGCTGTGGATCGTCAAGTGGTCCAAGTCTCTGCCAGGTAACCAGCTCCCCGCAGCTCAGGGTCATGTTTGTTGCCATGGCGATCCCCCTCTCGTCGTAGAAAAGCGGGGGGGAAAAATGTTTTAAACCCTCTTTTTAATCTCTTTCTGAGGGTTTCGTAACCTTCACATCAATGACCAGATGACCCTGATCCAGTACTCCTGGATGAACCTGATGGTGTTCTCGCTGGGCTGGCGCTCCTTTCAGAACGTCACCAGTGAATTTTTATACTTTGCACCTGATCTGATCCTCAGCCAGTGAGTGACCGTCTCCTTCCGAGTGTGTGTGATGATTTAAAATCAGAAACAATGTCAGCGCAGTTCCCCCCCCCCCCCTTTTTCCCCCCCGATCAGGGAGCAAATGAGGAGATCTCCGATTTATGACCTCTGCCTGGCCATCCAGTTTATTCCTCAGGAGTTTGCAAACCTTCAAGTCACCCGGGAGGAGTTTCTGTGCATGAAAGCCATCATCTTACTGAACACGGGTAAGACGATGCTATATGATTCCACCGTCGATCAATTTCCACCTGAACAGCAAAGGTTTCCTCTAAACTCCACGCACGGAAACCACAAAGCCAAGCTCAGTTTGAAATGATCTGGTAAAATTCAGAGATCCCTAATAAGGTCGTTTCAATCCAGTTAGGTTCAGATCATTACAAAAATGCAAAATTATCCGAAATGGGATAGAAGAAAAGAAAAACATTTGTATTTTTGTGAAATACATCATCATCCGTAAGTAAAAGAAAAACAAACAAAAAAAAACAACCCTTTTCTCAATCTGACGACAGTCTAAATGACTAATTTATTGCCATCAACTTCTATGGTTAAAAATGAGTTTTCTGTAAAAAAAAAAAAACCATTCATATTTGAAGCAATGATGAAACATAATAAAGTAATAAACTAAAAAATTATAAAACACAGATATATCAAACTTATTTTAGAGATCAGGGTCATACATTGATTAGAAAAGAAAGACAATAAATGAAGATGATGTCATCTTCTTGACAGTGTAATTACTAAAGGTATTTGCTGTTATACATACAGTGCACACCACACCATTGACTGTATATGAGAACTGGACTGAGTGACCCTCCCCCTGGCGTTCCAAACAGGAAGTACCTTCTGACTTCAGGAAGCCAAAATCCCGTAGACATATACAGAGAAATAAACAACTACTCCTCAGTCATTCTATTTGTCAGAATAACCGTTCTTGTTCTGATACCTTTTTTTCATATTATTGAACTTACAAACTGGCCAATCAGATGCCTCAATTAAAGTATGAAGTGCCTGCTGGCCCCAACGTGTCTACTTTCAAGTGGTAGGGCTGTAGATGTTCAACAAGCTCACACGTGATTGGCAGTGTTTGGCACAGAGATAATGACTCAGACCGTTGACTGTAGATGAGAACTGGACTGAGTTAGTGTGACTTCACTGATAGAAAATTGTTTACTTCTGGCTCAAACTAAACGTGATCAGTTCAGTCACCATTTGTCCGGGAAACAGACGCTGCCATGGTGGAGCCAGATGTCGTCAGTAAGCAGCGATTGGTCCGAGTTGGTTTGAGTCGACGTTTCTATGGTAACCACTCTGGCCAATCAGGGGTCAGCCTGTTGGAAGTCCACACCTCTACCACTTGAAAGCAGACAACACAAAATCTGTCGAACGTTTAGAACATTCGAGGTGAGACAGCATCATTTTATTAAGGCATCCGATTGGCCAGTTACTAACTTAAATATTTTGAATCAAAGTCATAAAATATGAAAAAAAAAAGGTATCAGAGCAAGAGTAATTATTCTGACTGACTGAGTAATGGCTGTTTATTTGTCAATAGGAGTCTATGGGATTTTGGCTTCCTGGAGCCAGAGGGTACTTCCTGTTGGGAACGCTAGGGGGGGCAGAATCATTCAGTCAAGTTCTCCTATAAAGTAAACAACTCAGACCAACTTGGACCAATCACTGCTACTGACAACGTCTGGTTCCAACATGGCGGTGTCTGTATTATAGAAAAAACTTGATTTAATTCATTTTCTATGAGTGAAGTCACACTCACTCAGTCCAGTTGTCTATACAGTCGTTGGTACACACACGTCACATTGAATTCATTAAAAATGATTGCCAGAGGAGTCATATACATTTGAATATTTTAAAACTATTTCATTGAGGAGTTTTTCTTGTGTTCCTGTATGGAGAGCGAACATGGCCGACCGTATAGGAAGTGTTCTTGCAGTGGTTAGAGTGTTGCATTTACCAAACAGAGAACAATGGGAGCGCTCCAAAAATCCCTGGACCTTGACAGGATTTAATGTAACAACTGATACTGATCGTGTTGTTTTTCTCCAACTTTTGCTTCCGTAAAACTCTGTGACTGTTCGTCTCGTTGTGACCTCAGTGCCTCTCGAGGGGCTCAAAAGCCAGGCAGCCTTTGAAGAAATGCGCCAAAACTACATCCGAGAACTGTCCAAAGTCATCCACCTGAAGGAGAAGGGCGTGGTGGCCAGCTCCCAGCGCTTCTACCACCTCACCAAACTGATGGACTCCATCCACGACGTAAGTCTCCTCACAGAGCTGCGGCCTCAGCCCTGCGCCGCCTCCTCAACCCGCCTTTGCTGTTTCCGTACCGCCAGATCGTGAAGAAGGTCAACCTGTTCTGCCTGAGCACCTTCATCCAGGCCGACGCCATGAAGGTGGAGTTCCCAGAGATGATGTCGGAGGTCATTGCCTCCCAACTTCCTAAGGTTCTGGCAGGCATGGTGAGGCCCCTGCTGTTCCACACAAAGTGATCCCTCCATCCCAGCGCCGCGACCGGATTATCGGCTTCAGAATACTGGATTATTCCCGTTTGTTAAAACCTTCTATCAAAGTGAAACAGAAATAATTATGTTTCTTAAAGATATATTGTCAGAGAAATATTATATTACTCCAGAGGCATCGATCAATAAAGTCTCCTCTGTTATTAATCGTGTGATTCAAACATTTTCCCACATGTGTACATCTGATTGGGAGGATATAGATTCATGTTTTCAGAATTAATCTGCACAAAAACATCAATTCTTTAAAAAAAAAAATAAGGAAATGCAGTTTCTTCCAAATGGGGAATTAACTTGCAGTATTCGCAGAGTGAGTCACTGTTTCTTCAGGTGGGAGTCGAAACTGGAAAGGTATTTAAACGGAGAAGAAAAAAAAAACAAAAACTGACGCACATAAGAGAACATTTACATTTGATCTGTCTTCAAATCTGCCTCAAAGTTTAGGCAAACAAAAGACGCTGCAGGAAAAAAAAAAAAAAAACGGGTTTTTATTTGAATCGGTGGAGTTTATTAAACCTTCTGTGAGCTGAGACAACAAATCTCAGATATGCGTTCACGTTTCTGTCACGCTTTGCAGTCACGGAGACACCAGGTTATAACAAATCACTGTTTATTTCTCCACTTCCTCCTGTGGTAATACAGTAGATGATGCAGAACAGCTTTCTGTTTATACAAACACAACAAAAAAAAAAAAAAAATGAAGCCAAATTTGACATATTCAGGAAATAAATATGATTTCCGTGACATGCCCTGAAGAATTCAGACTGTAAGGGAGTGCTGGTCCAGCGTCGCTGTTCAAGGTCGCCTCACATTCTCAGAAACATAAATGGAAAAGAACACCCTGATCTTGGCAACGTCCAGATGTCAGACGCACTCCCAAATGCATTTTGGTCCCCCGGAGAAAGTTTAACTCTGTGGAGTTTGCTTTCAGTTTGTAATAAGTGAAGAAGGAAAAGGAAAAAAATGCTACTTTGGTTTTTCCAGAAACAGCATTTAAAAAGTTGGAATTTCTTTTTTTTTTTTTAAAACAAACCGTTTGTGATTAAAATAATGTAAATTAAGATAGAAATCTTCATAAAATGGTACACCAGTGTACCAAAGACAAGAAAAGCACTTTTATGAATCTTTCATTCATAAAAGAAAAACACTTTAAGCATATATCTAATGTGACAGTGCTCCTAAAAAAACAGTAGGTTACAGGATTTATCATAGAAACGGATCTGAGCTGCGAGCAGGTTGATAAACTTTAAGGTGCAAACCTATTCTGGTTCCACTTTTGTTAAGATTACATCCGTGTCTCAAATCACAGCTTGTTTCTTTTATTTTAATGATAATGCCAAAAAAAAATAAAATAAAAATCAGCATTTTATGGAAAAAAAATCATATTTTTATCAGTGAATCTGTAGGTCTAAGCTTCAGTGCAGTCCTACGCTTATATATTTACATTAACTGCTAATGTAGATTCATTTAAGAGGTATGTCTGATTAATAGCTACTTTAAATGCAAGAAACAGTTTTTGTTTATCGAAACATTAACAAAATTAGAAAAGGCGTTTGTTTTTTTTTCCCCCATGGATGCCATGAAAAAATTAAAACAGGGCGAGTTTTGCTGTGTCACAGGAAAACAACATAATTCTCTGGGATCAAACCCGTTTTTCCCTCGTAGGTTGCTTGGAGCCAGCCTGGTTCAACAGAGGGGTAGACTGAAAAAAGAAGGGAGAAGAACTTCAGGAGGAGAGCAGATCCCTGCCTAAAACCTAGTGAAACAAACACCATAAATATTTAAAGTAAATGCCCATGAGGCAGTTAAAAAAAAAAAAAAAAAGATGCCGAAATGAAACGATGGGAGCAGCTTGAAAGAACAAAAAAAAAAGACTTATAACACAGTGGACGACAGGTGTGCTGAATAAGGAATGAAAGAAAAATGGAGAGCAATAAAAAAGCCTGGCCTAAATGGAAAGGGAGCGTTTGTTGACGTTTTTGCATTTGGCCGCCTGCTCTCCTGGCTGTGTTAACAGGGAGCAGGCACCGGTGCCTTCCATCATTAGGTTACAGTGACCTGACTGCACTGGTTATGGGCCGAGTCATCTCTTCATGGAAAAAGAAAAAAATATGCTCACAGACAACAACAGCTACCGAGGCTGTCGGGATTTTGAGCTGTGTGTTGGACATGGAGGGAAACCACGCCGATTAAAATGAAGGATAAGGTGGATTTTATTGATGTTTTTTTGGATTGCTGCCTACCGTTTGAGAAGTGTGCCCCCTGGGGGAAGCTGAGCTCATTGCTGTGCTCTGCCTCGCATGAATACATCGCCTTGGCCTCCCTGTAAAGCAGACACAAACGTCATGTGAGTGATGGTGTTCTCCAGGTCCAGCTGTTGCAGATGTGTTGTACCTTTACCTTCCGATTGGAGCAGACTGAGAGGAAGAGGAGGAGTTTTCAAACAGCAGCGCTCGCGCTGCAACCCTGAAACAGAAGAAGACCTCAGGATCACAGAGTCAAAATCCCTTTGACTGTCATTTATTTCCCTTAAAGGTTAGAAATTTCACAATGATCAAAACGTCATTATCATAGAATCGACTCATAGTTACTAAATATTGGTTTCATAATTTTTCAGAATTATATATGTAAAAAAAGAGTTTTTCAGTCTTTTTTTTTTTTTAAAGATTTGATAGCAAAAGATTATTTATTTTTATTTGTACAGATAAATGTCTGTCTGTCTGTCAGTCAAAGCAAGTAGGCGGGGACTGCATGCCCATTGGTTCATCACACCTGTTTTCCTAGACAGACTGCAGCTCTGCCAACTTTACTTTAAGATCATTTCTAAAGGAGGCTGTGGGTTGTGGTTTATATTTATTGATTGGAACAGAACTAGCTTGTGCTTAAAATGACATAAAAATTAAAAACTTTTTATAAAAAAAAAAAATCCTCTTCAAGAAAGCTTCAATACAATACAATTCAATTTGTATTTAACGATCCAAGGAAATTTGTGTTTTTAACATGTTCTTATAGCATTTTCCTCATGATGGAGCCATGAATAAAATAATTTAAGATCAAAACTGCATTTCAGAGTAATTTTCTATTCAAATTGAGTAGGATCTGGAGCAGATGAAAACGGCATGTTTGAAAAAAATGGTAAATAGCGTATACTTATATAGCGCTTTTCTATCTACAAGGCCCAAAGCGTTTTACAGTCACTGTCCCATTCACTCAGTCACACACACATTCACACACTGGTGACTCCGCTGCCAAACACAGGCGCCCGCCTACCACCAGAGGCAAAGTGGGGTTCAGTGTCTTGCCCAAGGACGCATCGACTCATGGGTGTGCAAGGCGGGAATCAAACCTGCAATCTTACAAATCATGGGTCGACCGCCCTACCGCTTCCCCATAAACCTCAGACTTATGATGCCGTAGGCGGGCCAGAATCTCGCTTTCTCCTGTTCTAAATCCTCCACTTGCAGACAAGTAGATCCATCAAAATCTTTATTTTCCAGGTTTGAGCTGCCCTTTGGCTCTAAACCAGGGGGCCCCCAAACTTTTTCCAGCGAGGGCCACTTTACGTTTCCATTCTCTGATCGGGGGCCAGGGTCAGTTTGAAACAGAAAAAGGGTGCCAAAATATAAACTGAAAGCCACACATAACCAAATATTAATTACCCAATCTGATATCAAATACTCCTTTCTGGGTTCTTCACCCCCCCCAAAAAAAAAAAAGTTATAATAAGCAGCAAATATATAATAAAGCTCTTTATGAAATCAGTAAGAAACAAATGACCCTCGCTGAGTTCCTTACATAAAACGTCAGGAAATATTAAGAAACAGTATTTTAGTTTTTAGAAAATCAATAATAACTAAATAAATTTCTGTGGGTTGTTCACAGAAATAAAGCTTCTGTTGTCCACGCACAATCTTAGGCACATGTTTACCTTCGGTTGTAAGAGCAGAATCTCTTCAATGACTCATATGAGCAGAATCTCTTCAGATTTTTGGGTTCTTTCCTTATAATCCAGTTTTGGAGGTTTCCAGGAGGCTAGCCTCAGAGAACCACTGTTTGTTCTCTTTGATCAACCTCCTAGTTTAAATACCTGCATTCTGAACCTATGCTTCTCTTACCTAACCTTTTTGTCATTTTTCCGTTTTGATGGGGGTGCGAGGTCACGTTCAAGTTCTGTGACAGGGAGGTTGCAGTAGCAACATTTTTCGCTGGACTCCCACTTCAATTCAAATAAGCTTTATTGATGTGAGTAAACAATACCAGGGATTCCGTTTTCCATGCCTTTATGAATCTCGACAACGTGGCCTGGCAAAAATAAAAAGAATAAAAAAAAAAAAAAAAAAAAGGGTCTCTCTCTGGTCAAATGGGTGGGCGGGCCGGGACCGGCCCATGGGCCGTAGTTTGGGGACCCTTCGGTATTGCTCGACATTTTCTTTCTATGTTAACGTTAGCTTAAGTTCGTGAGGCGCTTGTCGCTAGAAAGAGAAATTGTAAACAAAGGCATGCTGGGAAATTAGCTAGGCTAGCTCCCCCCCCCCCCCCCCCCCCACAACTCAAAAGCAAATTTCTAATGTGCTCCTGCTGCACTCCATAAACAATGTCTAAAAAATGACAGACGATTCGATTAGCTAAAAACTGCTTAATCATCATTAAAAGACCACTGGGAATGCTTTCTACCATTGAGAAAATATTGTTGGAGTAGGATTTTAAATACATATTAGATATGTAAGAGTGTATTTCCAAATCTAATCTTATGATTTCTTTTAGTATGTTATTTATATGTTATTTCCTGCATCTTTTTTGCAATGTTTATCTATATTAATGTTAAATATACACTGTATAAATCTTTTTTGTATGATTTTTGGCTGATGTTAAACAAATATCATTAAATTAGCTTTTACTGAAACATATTTCAGCAGGTGTTCCATATTTCAACTTTCTGCTTTTCCAATTTTTTTTTAAATGACGTGTAAGGCAGCAGAAGCAAAAGTCCGGGAGGAGTTTTTCCTCACTTTCCTACTTTGCCGCGCCGAACTGGGTCAAACTCAGAGTCAAGGGCGCGACGCAGCCAAGGGTGAGGCGAGTAGGTGCCGTGCAGGGGACCGAGCGACTGTCTCTTCAGACGCCACAAGTCCAACAATCTATTTGTCCCGTGGGGGGAGCGAGCACAGCCGGCTGCTGGGTCACATCAACCCCAGAGCAGGCAGAGCGTAATTAAAGCCAGCTCTCCCACCAGCGCCGAAAAGGCATAAATCTCCAAACACGTACTCGTCTGATTTTAGAAACCTCTCAACGCTCATAAACGTGCTGAGAGGGGGAGCGGCAAAGAAAGGGAGGAAGGAAGACAGAAAGAAATGCGCCTGAGCCATTGTGCTCTGATTTAGAGCGGAGTGGTAAATCTGAGAGGGAAACTTACTCTTAAAATACCCAGCAGACACCACTCTTTTTTTTTCTTTCCTACATTAAGGACCCACTCCAATGAAAATTGTGTTTTTGTTGTTTTTAACATGTTCTTGTGGCATTTTCCTGATGATGAAAACAGCTATATGTACATTATATGGTGCACTTAAAAGCCTTAAGGTGCCTTATAATCCATAGCATCTTGTACATGGATTAACTCTGGTTGTCCTTTTAGATGTGGAAGGGATTTGACAGGTAGCCTACATGGCAAAATGTCTATTTCTTCAGCCGCATCTAGGTTGGGTTGAGCTTATTTTGCAAATATGCTAATGTGGCTAACATTTAGCGCTATCAGACTGTATTATTTGTTCGTGGAAGTTAGCCTAGTCACAGTAATGTTTGTTTTGGCTGTATCTGTCTGTTTTTTATGTGTTACAAACAAGGTTGGGTGTTACAGGTATGTGAATAAGCTAACATGGCTAACGCTTTCAATGTGGCTAACGTGTAGCGTGATACAAACAAGTTCTAGAGGTAATGGGAACCCAGTTAACAAAGTCTGACTGACTGACGTCCCTCTGAAGCTTTTATGTCTTTGTTCACCTTTCGGCACATCCCGTCAGGGGTTGCTACAGCCAATCACCTTTGACTGAAACACACAGGTGATTTGGCAGAGATTTTTACGCCGGATTACCTTCCTGACGCAACCTTATATTTTATCTGGGCTGGGGACCGGCACAGGGAGACCCAGATTTGGGCAGAAGTTAGGCAGTAGTGAGAAGAGTCTTGCCTGAGGACACGCACTGGATGAAGCAGCGTTCGACATAAGCAGTTATCCGGGACAACCAGATTTCACGGATGACAACCAAATGAACCTGATGGTTGTCCGTGTGACAACCAGGTCTTGTATTCAACATTTTGGTCTTTTCCCACTATTTTTCAAGTTTCAAGGGTTAGTTTTTGGCAACCTCTGAATTGAGACGTATGCAGCAAAGTCTTTTCACCGACGAACGAAGTGCGTGCGTGCTAGCGAATCCTTTCTGTTTGTACGTGTGCACTTTCAATAAAGATTATTCAAATGTGTTGAACAGAACCTGGCACGACCGCTAGAGGTCTCCAAAAACACGCAAAAAGATTTAAAACACATTCATAAACATTATAACTGTCACTCATAACAGAACAGACTGATTGAGCTGAAAAAATCATTTTTCCATGGAATTGATATGATATTCTACATTTTTACAACAGTCTTTGTATTTTATATTCTTTAAGCAACAATTATCAAAACCAAAGAAAAAAAAACAAAGAAAAAAAAGAACCAATACATTTAAATCTGTGTAAAGATACTAGTTACAGAGATATTAGTTTTTAAGTTTTTGGCAATACTTTGTGTAACCAGATGCTTCAATATTTAGTAAAACGTTTGTTTTTAATATGTAAAGAATTTTTAAATGTCCATCATAAGAGGCAGTTGATATTAGATGTATAGAAGAAATAAAGATGTAAGTACTGACATCTGAGGAGATTTAGTTGCTGTTGAATATTGGTATCCAAGGACAACCAAAAATTGGGGAGGACAACAAAGTTTACTTGCCAGGTTGTCCTGAGGACAACCATCCCCCCCCCCTTATTTCTAATGCTGTGAAGCTCATCGCGCCCCATTGGAAGTGCCAGTCCTACAATCCAGCCAACTGAGATATCCAGCCCCTACTCATTAATGTCACTTATTACGCCTCTCAGTCTGCCGTATATTAAGATACTAAAGAAAATAGCCTGTTCATTGACAGAGGACCTTATAATCTGGTGCGTGTCCTATAGTGCGGAAAATACGGTGTATCTTTGTTTTCCTTGTCCGACCTTTAGCTCCAAACTGTATGGTTAGATAGTTACAACATTGGTTGCCAATTTTGTTGCACCGGTAATGTTATGGATGGGGGTGTGAGGTGCTGTAAGCTAGCAGGAAAGCATTTAAATGGAGAGCTCACAGTTATGGGTGACTGGAGGAGGGGGCGGGGAATTTAATGAACTCCGCTCAGTAAAAACTGTCCTAGAAAACAACAGATTTTTTTAAAATTTGGATAAAAACGGCATAATCGTAATCAAAAGACCACTGGGAACATTTTTAAATGAAATCAAAAGATGATCAGAGTTGGTAATGCTGTGTGTGTTTTGCCGATTCCCTTTTGTGACTCAAAAAAAAAAAAAGCCTATGGAGGAAGTGGTTTGGTACGATTAATCCAGTGGACTTCTAGCAAAGTGCAAAAGTGTCAGGAAAGTAGAAATAATTATGAGGTGGTTACACAGAGCCGGGCCTCTGGTAGCCGTTGCCGACGGTGGTATCCATTCGGCGGCGGATGACTTGTTTGGGTGGGAGGTCTGGGTTGAGAGGAGGTTTGAGAGTCTCTCTGGACTCCTGTGTGGATAAACTCTGCACAGAGCCGGAGCTGCTCCTTTGGCCTTGAGCTGCTGCAAATGACACACAGAGAGACAAGACGGATAAATACCCAACAACTCCGGCAAGCAGACGGGTGTGGAGGGGGTTCTTTCCTGGAGGACTTTATTCATGAAAACGTGAATTCTGCACAGCTTTCCTACCATCAGATGCCAGCAGGGATTTCAGTGAAGGAGAGCCAGAGCGGCTCATCGCTGTCAGTTTGGAGTCAGGGTGGGAGTGGGGGGCTTTTTTAGGTGCAGGAGTCATTTTGGGGGTGGAGCTGGCAGAGGATACGCTGAGAGCGTCCTCCGACTCGCCGTCCGTCCGGCCCGCGTCCTCCTTGGAGCTGGATTCGGGGCTGCTGATCCATGCCGCGCTCCGCGGGCCGTTAAAGAGCTGCGGCGGCGCCCGACTGATGTCTGTGAGCGGTTTGTCCTGACCCGTCCTCTGACCCGGAGACGCCGCCTTGGAGGAGGTGTTCTGCTCTGAGGAGTGGGACGACAGAGACTCCATGCTGCCCATTGGGGTGCTGCTGGGGCTGCTGCTAAAGGTGTCACCTATGCAGGGACCAGAAGGAGGGCGTGCAGCGCCTTCATTAAAATCTGCCAAGTCATCATTTCTGAAGAAGCCAAAGCTTGATTTTGGTCAAAAAATATCTAACACAAAGCATCTGGAGGGCTTTGATGCTCACTTTCTGCATCTGCCAGGCACAGAGTCGGGGTGTAGATGCTGCGGGGCTTTCGGGGCCCTTTGGACAGACAGATGGCTCGGCTCCTGCGGGAACCGGTCCGGTTCTGCGGCTGTGGCAGGGGCACGTTGGGGTCTGGAGGCTGGTGGAATATCTGCAAATGAAATGAAGCAAATCAATTCATTAAAAAATATTTCTATGCTTAAAGCAGCTCAAAATGCTTTATGCTTAAAAACAAACAAACATATAAAGCAGGTCTGGACTATACCATTGGACTATACCATTGCTGCAGAAGGACTGGGGGTGGACCAAACACTTTTACATTATCAATCTTATGCCGGTTCTGTGATTTGGGGTGTTTTTTCAGAGTTAAATTTTGATGGACATAAAATTTAATTTCGACATTTGCTCGAGGCCCCTAGAAAGTTGGGGGACCCTGGCGATCGCCTACTTTTGCCTAATGGTAGGTCCGCCTTTGCTCACTCTTTCTTTATGTTTGACTAATCCAGGCCCTAAATGCAGTAAGTAGTGAATGAATTGAACTTTTGTATTTCAGGGTTTGATGCAAAACTTACTAAACAGACTGCTGCAAATCCAAATAAAATGATCTTTTATGGCATTGATTTAACATTTAAAGGCTTTCATTGCAAAGTAAAAAAAAAGAAACTGTAATTATAACTGAAAATTAAATCTACATACATGTAGTTTTTTGTATCGTGTTACCGCGCTATGTCACAGTTCAGCTTTTGTGGTCTTGCTGTTTCGCAGATTGTTTGTTTGCTATTTTTTTTAAACACAATCGTAATCAGATCTTTGGTTTCATTTCATGAAACTGGACTGGTTTTCCTACGATGGTTTGAACTTTGAGAGTTTAAACAAGGGAGAAAATGTTCACGTCTGTTAAGAAAAGTGTACAAAGTACAGTATGTAGTGAGGAGTTCTACAGCCTTACATCATCTGTAATCCTAGTCTGCTGATTTCAACTATCACAGGTCTTTTTTTGAACGTAAGGTCTGCGATAAACGAGAGAACACTGTACTGTGAAAGAGTTAAAAGAACCCACAAGGTAAGGCTATATCCGTTTGAGTTGAGTGTGCAGGTCTAAAGCCAGTCACCTTGTTGAAGTTGTCGATGAGTATTTCCACCACGATGTTCTGGAACTTGATGTTCATCATGGCCGCTACGGTTTCCTCCTGTGATCTCATCAGAGTGGGCCCAAAGATGACGCCCAGGTTGGACACCGTCATCAGGTTGGACTCGTTTTGTGCAGAAACGCTGCATGGATAAAAAACACACGCTGAAAAATGCACGGCGGTGATCCGGAAGCTGCAGGGAAAGTAATTAGTTTGAGCAATTTTTATCTTCAAGTTTTTTTGTGTCGAGACCGCAGTGCATCAAGTTTCATGACAGACGCACGTACGTGACAAGGTGTTTTATTAATAACTCCAGCATTTCCCTGTTCTTCTCAGGCAGCTTGTGAACCAAAGCGTGGACGGCACACACCCGGTAGTTCTGGTCATCGGACTCTGACAAAAAAGAAAATGAATAATTAGAATTGGTGGATTAAAATGAAGAAATGCTAATAAGAGACTCATTTGGAACCATCTAATGAGTGCAACGGGCGGAAAAGATAACTCCATTGTAATATTTCTTCCTACTGTTCAAATCCCATCTTATTACTTACATAAAAGCGTGCTTTTTTAATCTAAAGAGATGATGTAGACGTGCAAATGTGTGCAGATTAATGGAACCAATTTCACATCTCATTTTGATCCGGTCTGAGTGATGGCGCTCTCAGCATGGAGGCATTTTCAGAGACAGAAACGGTTTAATTGGCTCAGTCTTTAGCTTGTTAGACTCCTCCTATCAGGATACGGTTTTAGCACCCAGAGGGCAACCTCACTGCTGGATGTAAATTCCCATAAATACCTGAGGGAGTTTCCACGTTAATGCGGCCTCTTAAATAATATTGATCTGAATCTAAAACATGATCTCCAGTCGTGTAGTTTGTAAAAAAACAAACTCGTCACAGACATAAACAAAAACAGGGTTCTGTGATGCATCTTTCATAACTCACTGACGGCCAAGATGAAATCTTTATGGAGCTTGAAAGTCATCAGAGGCTCAGAGAGACACCTGACGACAAAAGAGAAGTTGTAATTTACTGTTATTTCATGACGCATCGGTGGAGCTGAATGACTGACGAGCAGCGGGGATGCGTCAGGAAAGCATTATGGAGGCAATGATGACTCCTGACAGTGAAAGACATGCAGCTGCTGGGGGAGCGAGCTGACCTGAGGTAATTCTTCAAGCCGCTGGTGATGGTTTTGTTGTCCCACATCTCTGGATCCAGGTCCATATCCACAGGTGCTTTTGATGCTATCAGATGCCCCATATAGTGTTAAAATCACAGCAGCAAATACGCTGAAAACTAAACCACTTTCCACAGTTTAGCCTTAAAATATGAGTATTTTTCCCCAGGCCGGTCTGTGGGTCACTTGGCACCGGGTTGCAGACAAAAGAAAAATTAAATAGCACATACAACAACTTTGATTATTTCCTGCTTAGTTCCATTTTATTATGGCAAACTATGGATTCTGTCCACTGCATCCGTCTTTAAATTACTCAGTCATAAATATGGTCATATATCCACTACCTTCTTATAGCGGCTGATCGAACCGCCAAATTAAAAGCCCGTGGCTAGCAAAGTTAATAGAAAAAAACATGCCTTCTTATGAAGGTTTTTTGAGGAGAAAGGAAGAAGAGTTTTTATAGTAAAAGAAATCTTCTATTTATAGACAAACCAGGAGTCTTCCTCGAAACGTGGATGTTTTGCCAAGTTATCATTGCCATTATAGGCAGCGACTGAGTCTCTAATCTTACATGTACACTGGTAACAAAGTTGCAAACATGTTGCCTTTACACTTAATATTACTTTAATGATGGTTGTCATGTCCTTTATTCATCTGTCAGACCTTAAAAGGGGTTAAGTTAGCCTCCACTTTGATTTTAAGGGAACATTTCCATCGCATTTGAATAGGTCCTACACAAAGTCTAAGTTTAAACCAGCCGCAGATATTTTCCAAAGAACGCAGATTCAATAAAATTAAGTTGCTGACTTGTGGAAACATTTAAGAATTTGGGTAAAACTAAATTAGGTAGGCCTATGTGAGATTTTAGCAGAGAATTTTCCTCTATATTTAAGAGAAATTCACTATGAATCAGGATTAATTTAAATAAGATCAATTTTTTTTGCCCCAAAAGATAATATGTGACTGAATTTAATTCTCAGTGTTATAATAGCATTCTATGAAAAATAAAAATAAACATTTAATGTTGCCTTTATTAAACTTTTATGAATCAGAAACAAAACAATAAACAACTTTGTTTTTATTGAATCTTCATCATCTTTAGTTTTCAATTGTCTTTATAAAATACATTTCATGTTATAGCATTTTTATTTTTTTCAGAATAAAGAAGCTTAAAAAAAACTAAACGCCAACTTCTGCCCCGTTCAGAGTAGTCTGTAAAAGAAATAATGTCTGACATTAAACTGGTCCGTGGGCTAAAATATGTTGGGCAGCACTGATCTAGAGGATCTTTAGATTTGAGTGAATTCTGAATCTCAATCTGACTTTTCCCTTTCTCACTAAATATTATAAGCTTTAATAAAAAAACCAACTAAAAAAGACAGTTGATACACTGTCCCGCCACAAAGAGGAGCTCTTTCCTCACTTTGAGAGGTCATGCTGCAGTTGCAGAAGCAACAGATTCACATGAATAAAAGCTGCTGCATGTTCATTTGACCTCCAACAGCCACAGAATGAGAAACACCCTCCATCAATACAATGGAAGTGTTGTACTTACAGAAAAATGTGCTCATCAGCTTCTGTACTTTGGAGTTGACCCCTCCAATTCTGTACAGACCCATTGTGTTTATGCCTGTGTGGCAACAAGGAGGTGGAGAGAAAGAAAAGAAAACAAAAGAACATGGGAATTTAGGACTTTAGGATGAACCAAAGATGAAACCTCTGTGTTTCATGGACAGTTGTAATCAAGGCCGAGGCTGCGTTTGAAACAGCGCCACGCAGGAAAGCGGAGCGACTCAAAAGGTCTTACCTCTTCTCTCCACCAGGCTAATGCATTTCCTCACAAAGTTGAAACCGGCCTCATTAAGATAAGCTGTAATACAACACAAGAACAGGGCTGCCGTGTCAGTGACCGGCAGGGTTAACTGTGTATCGTGTGGGAATAATCAGCTCTCCCTGTGCCTGTGCTCAAACTAATACGATTAATAAGATGCAACCCCTGTGCTGGAAGGCTCTGCAATGTCAACTGAGTGGGCGCGTGTCAAATAATTGTGTTAATGAGCAAAGATTGCTGGAGTTAATGATGCTGCCTATTTGTTGGATACATTTGTAACTTGCTGGAAAGGCTGCATGTGTGTCTGATAATGATGGCAGGGATTGAAAAACAATTTAAAGACACTTACTCTCCTCCTTTTTGCTCAATATAGCTGGTAGGTTGTAAATCTGGGAAGAAAAAGGTTAGAAACAAAAATCAGTATGGCTTTGCTTCAAACTTTAGGATAACACCCTCATTTTCCAACCCTCTACGATTAGCTCTGATGATGTCATTTTAGAGTTTTTTTTTTAAACTCACCAACAGAGGGTGCTGTTGGCAAATGTATCGGCTCTAGTGCAATTTCCTTTTCAGGCTAACAAGAATTTTAAAAACAAACAAACATTTCAAACGTCCTCACCGGCTCCTTGCCATCCATGGCCTCCAGCCATAATCTTCTGTTGGATTCGGATAGCGCCTGGAGTGTTATGACGCCGTGCCTGGAGGGATTGAGAAGAGAAGCTGCCCTTAGTGGAATCCCAGTGGCCTGGGACACCAGGAAGCAGCGAGTTTACACTGCCCGACTACAAAATGGACCAACAACAGCTCAACTTCGACCTGTGTCCCTACTTGGCTTTGTGCTTCACATTCCACTCCTAATTAAAAGCTCCAGGTGATTAATATTAGAGTGAATCATCTTTTGCGCCCAACATGCATATATATATATATACCCTCATGATCTGTCACCTTCACTGCGTGCTTTGAAGTTTCAATCTGAACCCTTTATAGCACTGCAGAAACAAACCATACTGTGATCAAAATGCAAACCAAAGAAAAATGCTTTGACTTTGCTCAGTTGGTGCTAACATGTTGCATTTGTGACCAACTAAAGCCTTAGTCACATCCTGTATGGATGCTGCAGGTTTTTGGGTGGTTCGGGCTCATAGAGAGTCGTACAGAGGAACGTCCCATTGTTGCGTGTGTGGTAAGCGTGAAGTATTTATCATTTACACACACTTATGATGTCTAAATTCTGTCAGGTGGTGCGCAGGAACTTTCACCTTACACTTGAACAGCACAAACGGGCTCAGAGTGGTTTAAGTCACCCGCATTCTGCCAGTGGAAAAAAACAAGTGCACAAACATTTTCACTCTACAGGCTCATTGAGTGAACTTAGATCATAAAATTTCATGTGGGTCACCTACGTGCCCCACACAGGTTTGCCCATTTTGCGCCTCCTTGCGTAGTGTGCAGGATTGGGCGTTTGAAACATTAAAATCTGTACGTCATGCCTGCGTCTTACTTAGCCCTATTTACCTTTGCGTGTTGTTTAAGTGTTCGCTACGACCTGTTGCTCGCAGCACGCCCGCATTCAAAAAAACATTTTCATCCACCAGTTCTTCTAGTGCTTTACGACCTTGCTATTTCAAGCGGCCCACCTGCGTGCCCTGTACGGGTTGGCCCATTTTTCCCCTCTGCAGACCGCCGTAACCACCCGTAAGGGCGGGTGTGACTAAGACTTGAGAAACGCCGCCTCTACATAAATGTTTTGGCTTTGAGCTTGCCCGGTGAACAAGCCTGCACCCTCATTTACCGTCTCTGAAGGAAATATTTGGTTCACGCGATTACTTTATTTAGAAACATCTTTTTTGACCCACATAAAAGGTGCTTAGAGTGACTTTTTACTTATTGGCTTTCTTTAAATCTAAGATAGCAGTTGCATCTGCATAATCCAACCAGTGCTTCGGTAATTTGAGTGAACTAATCCCAAAGAAAGCGAAACGGTCAGCCCAATTATGGCAGGGCTTTAGGTGGAACGGCATGCTAGTATCATAATAAGGATAAATGGAAGGGCTCGAAGCTGACTGGAGCTTGGCCCACATTGTCCTTGTGGCTGGAACATGCTCCTTGGGGGGCAACACAGTTTATGATAAATGAGTTGGCCTGCAAATAAAGAGCAGATACTGTCCATGCTCAGTAGCAAGATTCTGCAAGGATGAGCAATACGAGCGTGCTGCAGTGGAACATTAACATACATCACCATGATGAGCTCATATCAAGCCTTGTTAACACATGGCGCAGTCAGCACAGCTCATGAAAGATTTCTCAGCATGGTTAATGCCTTGATTCTGCTTTTCCAGGGTGTTTTAGGAATACAGATGGACCAAACAAACACAAACAAATAGGCAAAAAGATCAACTCTGTCTTCAGTGCATATTAACCAAGCTTGGTTTGATTTTGTGAGGGGTTAGGACAGACACAATTAGGCTCGTGATTGAGTGGATGATGCTGTTAGCAGCCTGCGTGCAGCACATGCAACTACTCCAAAGGTGCAGCGCTCATCAGTTCACATACCGGACTTTACAGAAAAACTGAAGGGGCCTGAAAAGAGTTCCACGATAGATGTCATTTCTAAAATGACACGGACACACAGAGGAGAGGAACTGGATTCAAAAATAGAGAAAAAAATGTTGACGTTGCACAGACACATACGGCACAAACAAGCTTTGTAAAGGGGAGAACATGAGGAACATGCAGGACACAAACAGAGATGCAGACTTCTAACGGTGGTCTGTTGGATCTCTGAAGATGTTAATCCATCCTGAACCGCTTCTGCACGTTCATGTGGGTGCATCAGCTGAGGTCAAAAAAACACTAATTGCATGTGAAGAAACAACATCTAGAAGTGAGTTTTAACAAGAAACAATATGTTTTCTCTTTGCTTTGTGTCCTTTTCAAATCATTTCTTAATTTGTACACAAACAGATATATATGTAAAAATTAAAACAGCAAACAGATTTTTCCACAGAAGTCGAGCACATAAGTGGTTAAAAACCATAAAACCAAAATAAACAACATACTGAAGTAACATTGAATGTAAAAACTGTTTATGCCCTCAAATTATTTTGGCAAAAAATTTCCACAGACCTTTCTGCCACCTCAATATCAAAGCAGAAACGTTTGTCGATGGAGTCGGTTTTTCGGCGAATGCAGGACTTGAGCTTGAACATCTCGGGTGGATTCAGGACAAGGCCATTCTGAAAACACAACAAGACAAAACCTCACACCATGCAATCATCACACATAATGGAGTAAAGCAGCAGGAAAAAAAGTATGAAAGCCGAGAGTTTGAATAGAAAACACCTGAAGTCGTAAACAAATCCTATTTTCCTTCCATGAATTCAACACATTTTCCTTCAAACACAGAAACAGGAAAATAAATCAACAGATTTCTGTTTTTCTTTTTTTTTTTTAAATGCAAATGTATATACTGAGGAATGGCCCAGCCTTATGCAGACGTGCTCTTAAGATAAACACAGGATAATGGTCTTCAATTTAAAGTCCTATAAAAATCGTGTTTTAGGTGTTTTAATGTGGCATTTTTCTGATGATGGAGGACATTTATAAAGAAGTTTAGATCAAAATTGCATTCAGGATTATTTCTTTATTGAAATCAGGAGCAGATGAAAAAAATTCAGTTTAAAAAAGATTGCATTACTGTATATCTTCTAAAAGTTCCCGGTCTCTAATTGAAAGTTTTTGTTACTTTAGCTGCTGTCTCTAATAGTAGCCGGGGTCCTTTAAGACCCCCCTCACCCTCACACCCACCCGCTGGGTGTCTGTGGTATTTGTGCTGTGAGGCAGTGCAGCGATTGCCAAGAAATGCTCAATCAATTCAGTTCAGTTGTATTTATATAGCCCAATATTTACAGCAATAGTCGTCTCAATGGGCTTCATACAGGTCATTGTGTAATAAACATAAATCCTAAAGAGCATAAAGTCATGAAGTTCAATAGGTAATGGCTAAACTAAACTAAACAGACTAACTAAACTGGCATTCCTGCCCTTAGACCCTCCTTCTCGGTTAAGGAACATCTCCTGAAAAAAAAAAGAAGAAACTTTAGGGGTGTCCACATGAAGGAGGGATCCTCCCCCAGGACGGACAGGCGATGTACCAGAACTCTTAGAGAAGAAACAACTTATCTAACTCTACAACTCCATGTTTAAATAGTCCGGCAGATGGGCTTCTGTGACGGGGTCCCGCCGAGAAAGGATGCAGAGGAGCCAAGGTGAGGAACGATCTTTCTTTACTTCAAGAACAGTTGAGCTCTTCCATAGCTCCACGCAGGGCCGCATCAACATAGACACCTCTGTCACTCCCCTCATTACTTCCTGTGATGCTCCCTTTTGAATAGTGAGCCCCTCCCATTGGGCGTGGCTCTTAATTATCCTCCAGGTGGCATCACAGGAATCAATTTTATACATAAAATAAATAAATACACGTAACAATAAAACAGTGTGGGCCCCCTTGCCATCTGATGGTGCCACACCGTAACAGCTTCATCCAGCTAGAGTTGGGGGGAAGACCGGGGGCGCGAGACGAGCCAGAGACAGGATCCACACAAAGTGTAAACCATACGGTTTAACGTTTAAACTTATACCACAGAACATTCTGGTGAAGAATCTGCCCCACATTTTAAGGTAGGATTCTAAACGTTCATACTGAGCTCCTTCCTCTGAGCTCTCAGTAAAAGGGGAGAGGAAAGGGGGGCGGGGTTTCTCCACGCCAACAGCCCCGCCCACAACCCAGACGCAAAATTGAAATGAACTACTGCCGCTCTGCAGAAATCGCATTCTAGAAAGCGACACAGGTTTTTTAAAATTTTGGATAAAAATGGCATAATCATAATTAAAAGACTGCTGAGAACTTTTACAAGAGATCAAAAGATGGTCAGAGTTTGTTCGTATAACGTTCTGTGTTATTGTAAATCCCAGAGTTTTTTTTTTTTTACTTGTCATTTTGTCGATTTTTCTTATCTTTGGTGGTTTTCTGTCTATCTTGAGCTAACAAGTGTATTGTTTTCCTTGCCAGTTCAGTGACTTTGACAGCTTTCGTTATTCCCCTGGAGGGGGGGGGAGCCATACGTTTTACAAGCAGTTTCTTTGCTTCACCCACACAGATTACACCTGCCCCACTCGCTTTCCTCTCCTTCTTTTCAAATCATAAATTCAAGCAACACGGCTTCAGTTAACTACCTGTTTCCCAGCAGACTTGTTCTCGGTGTTGCTCATGGTGAAGGTCTTGCTGCCTTTCTCGTAAGTGCAGTAGTGACGCGTCCATGTGCATCCCAGAGGGCCTACGGCAGAGAAGATAGCGGTTGGGCCAAAACAGTTTTGCTCTGAATCACAGGCTTTCTTGAGAGTCTCCTGAAAAATCGATGCACAATTAAATTATGATGAATCAAAAGTTGTTTGTTGCTGCTGATAAAAATCTGCTATTTGTGGTAACACCCTCGTGCGCGCACACACATTTGAGAGCACATCAAAGCGAATCCGTAAACAGGATAAATTATGAGCTCTGTGAGAGAGGATCCGTTCTGCTGAGGCCTGAGAGAGCTCCGACATGTTTATGGTGATGGATGTAAGAGCATGCACTTATCAGCGAAAGGGGAGGGGAACACGGGAGGCCGGGGGCCTGTTTAAGGAGGACTCACGTTTCTCCTGCACATACAGGAAGCCCTCCATCGTCCACTGGCCTGGAGGTTTGTAGTCCTGATCTGCAGACCTTATCCTCTCCATCAGCTTCTCTACTTCCTGCTTGGTGCTCACAAAGTTGTTGCGTGTCTGAGCAAGAAAATGCAGGAAGAACTGTTGTGGTGCCATGTATTATATCTTAATGTGCTCCAATTGTGCGCAAAGCAAAAAAGGGCAAAACGCAAGTGACGCTGCTTATGCACCGGGCATGTGAACAAGCTAGACGGGCTTTCTCGAATGCGCTTTCAGCATACTGTAAATGTGTTCACATACTAGCGCATGCTATCACAGTTGGAAGAGGCTTAGTACGAAATGTCGAAGTGGTACAAGTCTTGCGAATCTGTCGTCACAGCTCTATTCTGATACATGAAAGACTTGAGCCAAATCGGAATTGCTCCGATTGTAGTGGCATTTGAAGCTATAGTGGTGTCTGAAAGCTTTTTTTAAGCCGTAGCGGCAGTGATCGGCGTTGCGCTGGCAGTGCGGAGGAGAAATGCATTTCTTCACCTTTTGTTTTTGCATGACTTATTTAAGTTCTAAAATCGATGTTATGTATTTTCTAAGCACTGGCAGCAACCTAGCTCACTGGCATCTATTAATTCATCAAGCGGAAGTAACTTCCAAATTTAAAGACACCAGTTTTTTTCAATAACTCTTCGTTTGATGGGATAAATGTAGGGAGAAGCCAAAGGGGTAAATAAGACATTCGGATTCAGCCTTTTTCCTCCATGATCTATTTTCAAACAGTTGGCACTTCTGTATTTTGAATCATATGTCACCACCAAATCCAAGTCCCAGATTGCTCAGAGTTAAACTGGTTTAACTGTTGACGAGCGCTCAACTGCTGAGCATTTAAAACCGACTTTAAAACTTGAGTAGCGAAAGCGAGAGTTTTGAACGTGGAAGCCCAAAACGCGCAATTACTTGGACTTTTCATTGAAAGTGGTGGCTTGGAGGTGCGTTTCCGAGTCCGGAGTGAATGTAGCATCAAAGCGCAGTAGAAAGCTGCACTGCTTTGTGTCCCGGATTGAATCCGTTTCATTTTCTTGAGTGCCGGTTGAAGAACACTAAAAGAGGAGTTGGGGATTGAACATTTTTTAGAAAAATTGCACTGACATTCAGGGTGAGACAGAAATCTGGACCTGGTGTGAAAGCTCTGATATTTTAGAGATGATAGCAGGCAGGCATGGCAGCAGCAGTTTTTCTCCCAATCATGTACGCTTTATTTTGTTAGTTTCATTAAGTAGCCCACAGGAACTGCCTGCAACACTAAACTTAATAAAATATCAAACTACTGTGCAACCTCCGTTATCCAATAATTTCAAAAACTTTGCCTGTTTTATCAGCAGACGATAAGCTGCGGGATCTGATTGTGTGCCGATCGTACACGACCCTCGAGGTGACGCCACTTACGTTCTGTAGGTTGAACTGGAGCTGCTGTTTGTACGGCTCAAACTCCTCAGCCAGCTCATATCCTTCATGGTAGAACGTAAACAAACCCTGAAGAAAGGCCAGGAGCTGGAAGAAGAAGAAGAAGAAGACAATTCAGAGCTGATTTAATCAAACACGCTTGCTGTGGAGACATCCAAACACATTACGTTTTTTTTCTTAAATTCCACTTTGAGATAAAGAACTAAAAACTTGGATTCCCCTGTGTTTAGTTTTTAACTATCCTGTCAGGCTATACTGCCAATTGCTGTAAAAATCATCTTCATGCCTCCAGAAGGATTGATAAGCTGTTGGATGGGCAGCAGAATATCTCTTTCCCTTTAACATGGTTTCATTTTGACACACTGAAGGCGATAGTAGAACAAAAAAATAAGAACTTTCAGAAAAGTTCCAGCTCTTTGAAGCCGGCCGATATTGATCTTCTTTCCTGCAGAACAAACAAACACCCTTGACTGCGGTAGGAATAAAAGCACTAGTCTTGTTCTGTGTCTGAAGGGAAAATAAAATGATCACGGAGGATTTCGGGAACACAGACCGGCTCTCCATCAAATCCTTCCACACTACTGCTCATTTCACTCGTTGGCTCAGGCTTCAGATATCAAATGTGCTTGGATGAAGCTCCTTATCTAGTCCCAGTTTGGTCTTTTGTTTTTTTTTCTTTCTTTACCTGCAGACAGAGGATTTGGATTTCAGACTGAAGTTGTTTTTTCAGTTTGTACTTTTAAAGACCCACTCTGATGAAGTCACGTTTTTGGTCATTTTAATATGTTCTCGGGGCAATTTTCTGATGATGGGGGACATATGAAAGGAAAATTAAGCTGAAAAGAATAGTCCTTATTTTAATTCGTTGTGATTTAGGAGCAGATGAAGAAAAAATGAGCTTATTTATAATGTAGAAAATACAAACTCCCTGCTCCGAGCTCTCAGGAGCAAAAAAGGGTAGGGGGCGGGGCTGCCCTGTGCCAATGGCTCCACCCACAACTAATAGTCATATATTTTTTAAATAACTTCTGTTGCTCTGCAGAAAAAAAGTGACACAAGTTTTTATATTTTTGCTAAAAATGACAAAATCACAATTAAAAGACCACTGAGAATGCTTTTAAAATAGTCTGATTAACAATATTCTGTGGTTTTATAAAGAAAAAAACTGAGGTGCCAAATAAATAGTAACCAATATATTTCCATCCAATTGTTAAATGTGTTGGGATGATTCTTATCAGTTTACTTGCTGTTTACTTTCATTTACAGGGGGAAACCTCTTGAAGCCTTTGTCACATGTCACATGACTGCTGCAGGTTTTTGGGTTAACCGGACCCGTTGGGGGGTCATAGAGAGGAGGGGCTGCATCTTAAGGGGAGCGCAGGTGCGTCTTGTAGTTCCTTTGAGGCTTGCACGGCCACCTCGAGGGACGTCATGATATTGAACTGCGCGGTTGATCTGCGTGTCGTGAAGCTTTTGTAAAGATCATGTACGTGCAAATGAGGCTGTTGTACGGAGCCCTTATGCCAAACTCTAGTCGTTGGTAGGATGGGAGTACCGGCTCATAACTGAATGCATGCAAATGCCACACGCACGGGGTGTGCACGTAATACGTAAATGCCCGTAGGTCGCCTGTAGGATGCCATCACAAACTGCTACTAAGCTCTGACTGTGTAAGTCCCTCATTTCTAACATTCAGGGAGAGCCCAAGGAACGCACATTTATCATACGAACAGAACTTGGGGGGCCTCTTATGCAGTCCACAAGATTTGAGTGGGTCGAAAAAAATGTGTCTGTATGACACACCTGCATCTTCCTTTGTGTGCTGTAAAAGTAATTACTACAACTTGTTGCAATTGACCTGGGGCAATTGCGACTAAGGCTTTAGTTCCTAATAGAAATATGTTTGAAAATCACCCAAACCAGGTAAAGTTCACCATCTAACCACTAAGAACGACGGCCTTCTTTGTCCCGATTCTTTCTGACACCTTTCAGAAAGCCTTGAGTTTAATGAATATTTGGTACATGTGGTCAAAAAGCTGAAAACCTGTTATAAGTAGCTATTGGAGAGTTGTGGGAACATCCACACAAACCTAATCAAAAGTAGAACTTATCTTGTAAATGCAGTAGAGCAAAACATAAAACTGGTGTTTTTTCACATGTGGATTTCTTCAGAAATGTATGACATTAAATATTTTTGTTCTCACCGGCTCTACAAACTCGAATTTCTTCTTTTCTTGCACTTCTTGTATTTTGAAGACATACTCAAGGGACGCGTCGTAAAAGAGTTGTCTCTCCTTATCAATCTGAGCCTCAGCCTGGGATGAACAAACTGGGGTTAGTGCAACAACAGAGACTGCACAGACACACAGGTGGAGTGTGCATGCAGAGCCACAAGGATCAAAAAGTGGCATACACACACACACACACACACACACACACACACAAATGCCCCCACACATCTTAAAGGACAATCAGACACACGTAAACGGCATTATTCAAATGTGACCACGGGATGAAAAAAAGGCAGCTGTGCTCTTACCTCCTGCAGATATGCCTCCTTCTTTTTGGATGACAGGTTGAGATGCCTCTCAAGCGTGGAGTAGTATTTCTCTGTCTCTTTATCAAATTTCTTCTTCACCTCCTAGAACACATGAAAAGCCTTGTGTGTTACCTGAACCAAGCCTCTTATCCCCTGATCTAAGCCTGCGCTGCCACTAGGTGGAGGTCTAGCCGCATTTTCACCTCACATTTGCCTGTTGGCATTTAAAAGATTCTCTCAATAGACAGTTGCAGCTCTTAAAAGTGCCAAAAGACATGTGTAATGACAAGTTGACAGCACCGACATGACTGTGCATTATCAACAGGGCTTCAGAGGCAGGCCGTGATATTTTCACGGTGCCCCAGCTGAGGACGCAAGTTCAAAGCAAAAGTACATATCGCTGTAAATCACAAATGGCATAATGCATCTGGCACAGTCACAGACAGAACCGGCTGGGCGCCGTTTGCATTTCCCTTTCTTGGTATGCTCTGCTATCCACCTGCAGAGATAAGTCAAGCTCAACAGTCACGAGTCCCGGGATTCAGATAGTGTTTGGGAAAAAGTCTTTGAGAAAGGGCCAAGGAAATGGGCTTTTCATGCCAGATGCCCATCTATACAGCATATGGACTCGGAGATTGAACATTCCACACGGAAAAAAAGATCCAATTTGCAGGACTTAATCCAACTCTACCCAAGCAGAGAGAACCTGCCTGGGCAAGGGCATCCGAGTGCTTCATCTGCAATTCTAACCCCTGAAGCCTCTCTCCGACGAAATGCCCATTCCCACTATGCATATATGTATGGCAGAGTGAGAAGACAAATTCAAGAAAAAAGAACAGGAAGTGTGAGAAAAAGGGTCACTGTAACCAGATCCTTTTTGTGTCTTTCCATTCCCATGGCCCTGAGATTTAGCAAGTCTAATCTAGCAACTATGACCCAGAGCTGTGTTTTGTCTTAGCAAATCCCACCGCAGTTAAATTGAGGAACTCGGACAAAAACAGTTCTGTTCCTACATATGGATGACAAGTGCAGCACAAAATCAATGGATCATTTTACGTGTTGAAGTCCCACTTCGATCATCTTTCGATTTTTAGTAAGAATGCTCCCCCTGTGGTCTTTTAATTATGATTATGCCGTTTTTTTGTGTGCCAACATCAAAAGCCCTGTGTCATTTTTCTAGGATATTGTTTCTGCAAAGCGGCAAAAGTTCATTCGAAATTCGCTGTGGGTGGGAGCATTGGCGCAGAGTAAGCCCGCCCCCCCCTTCCTATCATCTATCTGTTTATGCGCTCTCCCGCTAGTTTACAGCCCGTCACACCTCCAACCTAACGTTACTGGTGCAACAAAAATGGCGAGCAATATCTAAGCTATGTAGCCGTACAGTTTTGAGCCAGATGCCAGTTTAGACGAGGCAAACAAAGAAGTACATGGATCTATTTTTCCACAAGTGAATGCTTCTGAATAGAATAGAGCCCGCTAATTGTATTTTGCTTTTTTTAAACTGCATTTTTTGTCTGCTCCTGATTCACAACAATATGAATAAAGAAATACTCAGAAATGCAAATGTAAGCTAAATTTCTTTGTATATGTCCTCCATCATGACAAGCAATGACCCAAGAACAATGTTAAAACACCAAAAAACACTCTTTTTATGGGAGTGGGTCTTAAATGTCTTTTTTTCAAGTTTTATCTAATGGGGCAGAAATTAGCTATGAGTACAGAGGAGGGGGTATAAATTCTATATTTGAAAAAATAAACAAGTAGAGGGTAAAGTAAACATATGACTTAAAACTCTCAGTGTGCTGACCAGAAACAGATTTCCCAAAGGGATTTTGTTTTATTACCACAGAACAAAGGGGAGCCGTCTGTTCAGACGTTATGAGAGCTGGTGATGGGACACATTTTTGTGAACACGCACACAACCCCAAGCCCTGGGGGAAAACACTGACACACACGGGCACACACACTAGAGATCACAATAAATTAAGAGCTTTAGGTTTAGCAGAGCCCTCCAGTCACAGCAGGAATCCCTCAGCACTGATGACCTGTGGGAGAAAAGTCCACAGCGAAAAAACAAAAACAAAAAAAAAAAAGTCTGGAGTCTTGGCGCTTCCAAAGCTCAAGCGGTGACTCAGTGCTGCAGAGAAACAGCGAGGCTTGGGTAAGTCAAGCAAAGTGTGATGCTTTGTTTTGATCCTAGCTTGACGTACAGAAACTGGTATGAGTGTAATGATAGCGGAGCAGAACAGCAGGGGAGCCACGTGCACAACTCTCACAGTAAAACTGAGCATGTGCGCTGGAGGACTTTGAACACTTCCATTTACAGTCATGGAAGGGTGTGCAGAGGTGCTGCCTCCTAACAGAATTTACACTTGACGTCACATCCACTCTCACCGTTTTATTCATCCTGATACACTAATACAAGCTAAAGACTTCAACAAAAACAACGCTTTACCACTGCAGACTGTTTTATTTTGAAAGGAACAGCAGAGGTGAAAATAAGGTGGGCAGGCTTTTAAAAAAACTTTTCACAGGTCCAAAACAGTAAGTGTTATAGGAAGTCTTTTTTAAGGTGGATCAAAAACTCTGCCGTGGGGGTTCTTTTCGTGAGGAATGAACATTATGCAACACTTAAAATCTAAAAAAATGAATGATGGTGGTAGAGGCCCTTTAAGTAACAAAAAGAGTTAAAGACCTATTCCAATGAAATGTGTGTTTTCGATCATTTTGTAGCATTTTTCTTATGATGGAGGACATATGTAAGGAAAATTAAGCATAAAGTTGCATCTCCGAGTATTTTTCTAATTCAATGTTGTTGTGAATCAGGAACAGACAAAAAATGCAGTTTGAAATAGCTTATAGTTGTTCAGTAGAAACTCCAATCGGCAGCCCGCAAGCTCGCTGCTCCTCCCCATTCTGATGCATTCACTTGCAGACAAATAGATCCATGTAATTCGTACTTCCTCCCCGTCAATGGTCGCACCCACAACACAGAGATACATTTCTAATGAACTTCTGCCACTCTGCACAAACTGTTTTTGATTTTGCCTAAAAACTGTAAAATAATTAAACTGTAAAATGTACAATAATTATTATTATTCCATTTTCTTTCTGTAACTTGTCCTGTCCAACAACTGAGTGAACTGATGAGAGCTGAAGGCCTCTTATGTTGTACACATTTTACTATTACAATAGGGAGCTATGCATCTTCTGATAGCCAAGGTGTATATTTGTATAGACCCCTTTTGATTTGTTATAATGTCTTTTTTTAATTTATAAATTACATTATATGATTTTAAGCTTCACAACATTTATGCTAGATCCGCTAGAAAGAAGAATGTTACAACCAAGAATGAAATTCTAACACTAAGATAAGCTAGTGTAACTGACCATGGGTCATACCGGAAAATATCTGATGCGTCCATCAATACTCTGTGGGTTAGGAGAGAGGGACATAGCAGACAGGGAGCAGTGTGACAGTGTATGTGGGGGTGGAGATGCAAGCACGCTGCCGAAGTGAACCATGTGTTCATTAGGGGGACCAGATCCTCCCCAGCCCGATCGACTGGCCCAGGAGAGAGGGGGCAGGAGAGCCTCTGGACCCTGAAGCACCCCTGGCAAAAGGACCCACGAAGCCTGAGCAGGGGAGACTGCCCACCCACCCAAGCAGGTGCAGAGAAGGACCCCCTATAGGGACCCCTCCGGCACCGCGGAGCACGGGTAACCCCGTGGCCACAGGGCAGGGGTTACCCCCAGCCATCCGGGCAGCCAATGGCGGCCCTGATGTCTGATAATTGAAAGCCCACTGGGAATGCTTTTACAATAGATCAAAAGATGATTGGAGTGGGACTAAAAAGAATAGATGCACCCCCTGAAGATGAAAACGTGATTTTCTTTTTTCTAAAAAGAAATGGTTTGCGTTGAATAAACAGAAGATGAACTGCCAGCAGTGATGTCTAAAAAAAAGACTTGTTTTTCTACTAGTGTTCTCAGTTTTGAAATCCCCAACAGAACAAGACCTGCTGAATAGAAGCAGAGACGATACACTCTGAACCCTGCACAGCTCTTGCATTACAAACAAGAGGCAAAGCACTAAATCTCTTTGCTGTAAGGAGAACTGAAGACCCTTTTCTGATGATCGCAGTTGTGGGGATGATGATCACACAGAACCACAGTGTCAAAAAGTGACAACAATCTCTAAACATTCACTCGCCTCTAAAACGCTCTTATTTCAATAAAACCCTCAGCTTTGCAATATGAAAGTGAGAAATTTGAACTGCATCTGCTCCCTGCATGTTCCAGGAGTCAAATAACTTCAGCAAACGAGTGCTTTCGAAGCCTCACATATGGGGACAGCGTATATAACTGTAGATAGATAGATGCAATGAAGCGTACATCATATATGCACTCCTGATGCAAACTAGTGCTGGAGAGTGATCAGATGGCTCAACGGAACTAATAACGTCAAAGCACTTGGCAAGAATCTGTAGCGCACCAAATACACACAAAGGCGTCTCTTGTGAGACTTCTTCATCTGATTGCTTTGTTGGCGTTCATGAATAAATCAGATGCAACAGGAGAATATTCTGAAGCAGATTGCTCTGTAGTGGAATTTTTACCCGCTGAAGTCTCACGCTGTTCTTAAGAGTGGTTTGATGACAGGCAGAGTAATGGGGACTCCGCTAATACCCAAGACAGGGGGGCTCGGAACAAACCTGTCGACTGCAGGAGTCATTTTTGGACACTGGCTGGACGTCTGCAGTTTTGACACCAGCCCTAATGAGCCCCAGGACCATCAATCGCGAACCTCACATCACCATGGTAACAGATATAAGGCACAAGCGAGGGTGACGCGGACACGGAGGGAGCCGTGAATTTACAACACCTAATTTTTTGTTCAACACCTTATGCAAACGTCAGACACGTTAGTGCACTATGTTTTCCACTTGAAATGGATTTTCAGAGCAGTGACATGAAGGGGAAAAAACAAAACAAAAAACTACTGCAACCTACTTCTATAAGCTCATTAGAGGCATCTAATTGGGGTATGGGTCCAGAGAGGCAATTACATAGCAATGACTGCACTATTATGATGCTCCACCACACATGAGCTAGTCTTAGATGAACAAGGAAAACAGAGCTTTATGGGGAATTCAAGCACTTTTCTGGAAAGCCAACTAAGAACAAGCCATTCAAAGAGCTTTAACTACCTGCTGTACTATCATTGTTATGCCTGCTTGTTACCAGTTTTAAGATAAATACCTCATTAACTAAATGTTGAGTCAAAAAAGTTAATCACTCTTAGTTTTCTATGTATAAAAATAGAAACACTTTAACAGGTTTCAGACTGAATGTTAGAAGTAAAGCTTAATAAATAAGCTGCTGGTACTGGGGTCCATTTTGTCTTGAAATTCACCTCATATTTTTTCCTAAAATGGTGATGTCATTTCCGAACCGTTGACACTTATATGTTTAATTGAAAGTTTAGAAACACTGTGCTTTGGAAAAAAAAAGCTTTAAATCACTAAATGGACAGGACTGAACCCCATTATGGGTTTGCTAAAGCTGACCGGAGGCCACATGAGAGTCAGCTAACTCTTTTACACCGCAGCTTTTTGCTCCAGTGTTTCTTTCTTTTAAACATTTTTCTTAACTACCGTAACCCCTCAACTGTATATCAAAGAGCGTGTGTTATTTAGGTGTTGAAGGGTTAATAATGGTACTTTTTTTTTTCCATATATACATGAAACAGACTAAGCATTTTCATGATTGTCTGGAGTGATAGCATGTAAAAAGAAAAGGCGCTACTCTTTTCTTAAGGTGTAGCAGCTCAGTTCATTTCTATTGTGCCGTTTTTCTAAGATCTGAAAATGTTGCAGATATTTTTAGGTTTTTCACTAACAAAACATTAAAACCTTTTGACGAGAACAGAAGGCTCTGACATTGTTGAGGTCTGCATTGTTCCTACACTAATGAGCAAACATGCCAAGGATTTCCAAGCGGAGCTTAAAAACATGTGGACAGAAATAAAGATTACAAAGATTTGCTTTAGTGAAATTGGTCATTAGCTTTAAAAATACAGCTTTAAATAGTCTGGATTAGCAGATTTTTTGATGTCTAAAACATGAGAGCACCTCTGAGACCGCGGCTGGATTAAAGCTCCATAAATATTTCGTCACAGAAGGCTCTGAAGGAGTCACAAGTTTAGAAAAGCGTTCAATAAAACATGAGAGTCGCAAAGACCTTTGAAATGCTCTGCATGAATGTAGATCTATGACATACTATAGGGATGCTTTCACTTTCCTCTCATTACCTAACCTTAAGGTAAAAAAGGCAGAACTAATTTTTAGAACAGTTTGTAAGAAAAGAAAAAACAACTTTTTACAGCCAAATACTTCAACCAATCCAAATCGAATGATAAAAGCCAGCTAGGAGTTAATAATCACAACTTTTATTTTGAAGGGTTAAATATAACACTATTTAGCTAAATCTAAAGTAGTGAGTTTATTTTAGGACTGTTTTTACAGAATTTTCTTTATTAAAATCAAAGGAATTGGGGACGGTTAGAAATAGTTTAAGATGGACTTATTGAAAACAGAAAGATTGAAAAAACATGAATGGCTGTTTATCCTTTAAAATGATTTCATGGAAGAAGAAAAAAGCAGGAACTTAAATTAAACGTTTTGATAAGGGACAGGAAGCAGCTGAAGGCAAAAGAAAATGGTTTACATTTTGCTATGAAACATTCCTTAATAAGTTTGTTTTAATTGATGTGTGCTGATATGTACATGTGTGTGTGATATTTAGAATATGAGAATGAGATTTCATTTTGTGTTAGGATGATTTCCCTATCAAGTATTTTGTTCAATAAAGCAGGATAAAAAGTGTGCATTTGTGTAAAAACACAGAAATAAGTTTAACTAAACATTAAGTTTTAAAATAAAGAGCTGGAAAAGAAGGCAAAGAGAAGACGAGAAGAGAGAAATCTGAACTTGGGAGATGTGAATTTTAAATTTCTCATAAAATTTTGCAAACATTTAATTCAATTTACTCCAGAATCACTTGTGTTCATGTATAATGTGTACATCTGTCCCCATCCTAATAACCTACGAGCAGAGATCTAGGCCAGGCGTCTGCAAACTTCAACGTTAACAGTCATTGAGGTCAATTTCTCACAGACTACGACCTAATAAAAGCCACAAGTTCTAACTTCTAAAACAAGACACTGATTTGTTTTCATGTTATTGTCAGTAGATAAATCTAATTGAACTTTTTTGGCATAAAAAAAAAGAAATTGTTTATAATAATTGACAGAGGTTCATGTTACTTCCTTTAAAAAAAGACACACCCCCGTGCCACATAGGATCATCTCAATGCAGCAAATGTACTACGTAGTGTAATATCAGCAGTGATATAAAGGAAAAAAACAGTTTATTTTATCGTTTGTTTAACATCTCTGACACAAAATTGTCAATCTAAAAAACTTAAATCCAAGCTAATTAGGTAACATGTACTGTATTTTTCAAACCATAAGGAGAACCGAAAATTCATAAAATTAGTTTGAAAACTGCCCTATTGCGCCTTACTTCTGTTTATGCTTAGTGACCTCCAACTTGGTGGTACGCTGCACGTAAAAATCTGTCAAAATGTTTTATTTCAACTTATTATATGTTCTGCCCTTCAATTGTTTGTGAATTAGATGATTAAAATTAGCTTTAGTTTACTTTTTTTTAACTTAACGATTTACTTACTGTTATTTTATAGTTACTTGTTAAGATGAAAAATTCTTTAACTTTCTTTAACCAAAGAGCCACAATGGTGGGGTAGAGGAGCCATATGTTGCTCTGGAGGTGCAGGTTAAAGACCCCTGGTCTAGGCTAAGTGCAATGCAGGGTAGCATTCCTTTTGAGTGTTCCTTTAGCACGCAGAAATGGTCACAAAGACAGATCAGAGGCAGAAAAGGTGCTGTTGGGAAGGTAGGACGGAGCAACACAACAGTTGTGCGATCCTGCGACGACATATGGTCCTTGTGACGGGGTTCTGTAATAAATTTAGTGCGACAGATTTTTACCGACAGTCTTTCATCAAATATTTCTAGCAAAGTTATGGCCTTTGAGTCAGGTGTGTGGTTTCTTTTTGTGCTTGTGTCTCTGTATTGCTGCTTGTTGACGGAAGTCAGATGATTGAGGCCAGTCGATCGTTTGTGATGGGTGAGCTGTGACAGTTCCAAAGACTTAGAACCTGTGGAAGAGGGCAGGCTGCTCCGTTTTGTACTCACCTCGACACTTTAAAAGCTATTGGCTAACTAATTTGCCACTTGTAAATAATGGTAAATGGTTTAGTAAATAAACTAGTCTTTTGTACACACTTTAATCTCAATGTGTGCTTGTTTGTTATCATGCTTTTATGAGGCTTCTGTTACAACCCATTCTAAGCCAGAGGTTAGATTGACTATGACAGAAATATTCACAAAGTACAATTTGAACTGCCAGGTTTTTTATATTTTTGTCATTCCAATTCCAGTGCCCTTGTGTTTGCTGTGCCAGACAATCTGCTTGTCACCAGTATGTACTGAGCAAGAGGTACAACCGTGGATGAAAAACAAGCTGATGTTCTTGTTTCTGTCGTCTCAGGTCTCTCCACCTGTCAGCCTCACTGCTGACGACACACCCGTACACTAACAGAAAAAACAACATTCCGACTGAAAACTGTTGCTCCGAGAATTCAGAAAGTGTTCAGATTATCACGATCCAGAGTACACACAACAATTTCTCAGGTTCAACTTGTGTTTGGCATATTAGGATGTTCTCTTTACTTGCATGCAAACCCATATCTCACCAGTCACACCCCTTATGGTTTCATAGTAGATTAAAGTGGTCCTTCTTTAAAGGGAATATATCATGAAAAACCAACTTTTTTGAGCTTTTAAGTGAATTATAATGTTAATTCCCGAAAAAAACAACAACCCCAAGCAGCATTTTGATCCATTCAAGCATCTCTGAGCATTCCTCTAAAATCCTGCTCTCTGAGCACCAGACACCTCCCAATCCACAAAAACGACTGGGTCCTTGTGTTGTGACATAGATAAGTGAAAACAGTCCCCAACCTAACACACACTGACTTTCTCCACGGCGCTTACAGTGATCGGCAAAACGCTTTCATATCATATGCACATCCATCTTTGCAAAAGTTCAGATGTTGTTTTTTCACAGGCGAAACCCAGACACGCTGCTGCCGTCGGCTCTAGGTTGACGACATGAAATGGGCGGCGCCCACAAGGAGCGATAACTGGTGCCTCAGAGATTGAGGCATCTTACTTTCATAACAATGTGTTCTTTTGTGTGCCAAATGTATTATATTATCATATATTTGGTTATAGTTTACTCTAAAGGGCCTAAGAAAAGCATGTTATAGGCCCTGCAGCTAAATATAATTTGCAATAGGTAAAATCTGCAAAGTTGTCAGTTTTTTGTTTTGTTTTTGGAATAATAATAATAATAATGGATTGGATTTATCTGCGGTTTTCCAGATGCTCAAAGCGCTTACAATGTGTGCCAGTTCATTAAATAAATTACATACTAATTTAAGAATTGATGCAGAAGGAAGAATTCTGGGGAATGAGGAGAAGCTTGCAAGCATGGAGGAGATGCTAACTGGAGTAATCTGCTTCTATAGGTGCTGCCTGGCAAACACAAAGTTTTACTCCGGGAGGCACAGAAACTTTTTTTCAATCAGGCCCCAGATGTCCTCAGAATGTGTAGTATGGCCATCCGTCTGTTTCTGTTTGCATTCATTTAAAAAAAAAAAAAGAAAAAGCGGCTTGTGGTGGACACCTACAGTGCTCCCAACATTAAAGAACATACTTGAACAGAGTACTGGTGTCAAATGTTCAGAATAGAATACCACCCACTGGTTTGACACCCCTCTAGTACTTTCCAAGAGTCTTGCAAGAGTTTGCTTCAATTTTGAAACCTTGGAGAAATCTTGACACTTAAGGATAAGTAAACAAATGCACAAGAAGATACGAAGGGTGTAAACCCAGAAACAGCAGAACTTTTATACAAGACAGAATCTTTTTTGAGGAGAGTGCCATTCAAACATATTTTACCGCTTTGATTGCAGAGGAAAAACAAAATAAAAGCCAAACTTATATGGAAAAAAGAAGTACAACAACAATTTGAGGCCTACTTCCCCATCATGACAATCAAAACACAAAATTGTTTGAGCGTTCAGTTTATTTCTGAGTGCTGCAGATTCGGATTGAAAAAAGTTTGAGGGAATTTATTACAAAATGATTTCTCCAGCCTTGTGTTAAGCAGCCAAATCTGTTTTCAACCGGTGCAGGCTGTTGGTCACCCTTGGCCATGGACGTATGCGTCTGTGAAGTCGATACACTGGTACATAATCTCTCTGATCTTATTCCTAGAATGACCATATATGGCAAAATCTTCAACTTAGTTCTTTTGATGTACTCTGACATTACAGAGTAAAAGAACTGGAAGGGTCAGTCGGCCTGCAGATTTTTCTAGATTCCCAGAACTGCGGAGAGTTGCTCAGCCACTCGTGATGCCGGTCTTTTATCTCACTCCTGTTGGGTTAATGTTTCGTGTGGGTGTGGGGGCTGTAAGAGGACAGAACCATTAGTAGGAAGTGGTTGGAGGAAATAAGAGGTAGTGGGAGTGATGGGGGGTGGGAGGGCTGTGGCTTTTAAGAAACCATTTTATAAACACAGACAGTCACTGGAATAACATGGGGCATGTTGATGTAGTAGAGGGGAAAAAAGAAATGACAGCAATGCGCTATTTCTTTATGGTGGATACTAAGATGGGTGAGGCATGAAGCGGTTATTCAGTCTGACCAGACAAGGAGATAATATTCACACCTCAGCATAGAGAAGAGGAATGGTTCCATTATGTTGCTGGTTGGCTTGTGAAGAGACAAATGAAGTGCATCAAGATGAGTATTTCGGCAGACCAGTGGCTGTCAAGTCATGTAAAATAAATCAAATCAGGGAGTCTGAGACAGAGAGGTCCGTCGCAGGGGTAACAGCTATGTTAGGAAGTGCAAATCAGTCAAGGCAGAGGGTGGAAACTCAGTGGGTGAGCTGTGTAAAGTCCTATCAGCTTGCTCATGTGTGCCCTAACTGAGGGAGTGATCACAAACAGAAATGAAAGTGTGGCTTGTAGCGTCAAACTCACACTGTTCAGTACAGTCATCTTCAGCTCAACACTGTGTCCCCTGTGAGTGTGATGACAAGCAACACTGCGCACAACTCAGATTGTCCGGGAACTGAGACAAGCTCGAGTTTCCCTGATTACAAAACCAGTTAAAGCCATGCTTCTGCTGGAAATGAATCTTCTTGTTTTCGTTCAAACAACTTTTAGAAAATGAAATAAATTTTGTATTTCAGTTTTTATTTCAGTAAATATCTAAAAACTTCTGATACATTTGTAACATTTAGATCTGAGCAGTTTAGAAATTTGATGGCTAAAAACATTTTAGCTGTCAGACAGCTTCAATTTATTTTATTGGGTTTCTTAGAGTTTATGTGTATCCAGTGTCTTGAAATTCAAACTCTTCAACGACTTCATTTCAGTGAAATTAAAATGAAAAATAGATCTGGACCTAAATACACTAAGAGGATAATGCGTTGGAAATTAATCAAGAATAAATTAAAAATTGTATTCATCTTGTCCTTAAACATTTAGACCAGGAGACCGGGGGTCAGATGGTTGGAAACCCCTATTCTACACTAGTATCATAATATAACTCAGTGGGCTGAGCATCAAACAGCCAAATATGTGGTCAAGTGTTCAACTCCAAATCTCAAGATTTATAAGGCAAGACACTAAACCACATTGTCCTTAATTGTATGAAATCTTTACAGACCCCTACAATCAACTTTCGATCTATTGTAAAGCATTTCCAGTGGTCTTTTAAACAATGATCAATATTGGAACTATCCAACCATGCAGTTTAGATCCAGATTCCAGCTTAGACGAGGAAAACAAAGACGTACATGGATCTATTTGTCTACAAGTAGATGCATCAGACTGGAGCGAAAGAGGGAGCTTGTTGCCCGCCCAGTGTATTTTCTAAATCACAAATGTAATCTTTTCCAAACATTTTTTTGTCAGCTCCTGATTTACATTGATTTGAATAAAGAAATACTCACAAATGAAATTTTAAACTTTTTTTTTTTTCCATATGTCTTTCATCATCAGAAAAATGCCACAAGATCATGTTAGAAACACCAAAAACACAATGTTATTCTGAGTGGGTCTTTAAGTGGCTTTAAATAAAAGCACCTCAAACACAATACTATATTGGTCATTTGTAATGATTGCAAGGTTTCTCTCACTTTTGCTGCTCCAATTTGGTCTTTCCGAAATTTCTCCAGAGGAGTGATCAGGACATCGTCTGCATTCTGAATCTGGAATAGAAATAAGATAAAGCAGAGGAAAAAATAAAATGTCAGCCTGACTGTAAGATTTTATTCGAGTCATTGTAACTCCACATGATGGCCTTGGAAAGACAAAAATCACCTCACAAAAAAGAAGAGAAATAACTAAATTGTTCAGCAAAATGTGTCACATTAGGAATTATGACAGATTCTCCTACCTCGAGTTAAATGAAGATACATCAACTATAATGAACAACGTATTATTTTGATGGATAAGGAGGGTCAGAATAGATAAAGAGAGATAAAACGCCCAGCAGAGGTCTTGCTGTAGATTTTTTCAGGAGGTTTGAAACACAAGTTCTGTCAGATCTTGCAGAAATATGACACAGCTCTACAGAGGAAGCAACTCTACAGGTGAAGTCTTTGATACATGTTACTTTTAAACTGGTTTCGACATGCTGGTGACCTCTCGAGTGTCATGACTCACCCTCTTTGCTTTCTTAATATCAGATATAAAACCAATAGAGTATGATAAATTGTCGCAATTAGAGTAAATGCTAAATCTTTGCAGGTGAGGGGTTCAAAAAGGTGCCATTATTGTGCTTCTGAATTTCCACTGGATGGACTTTCTTCTGTGGAGATCAGATGACATCAGGCTAGTAGAGCCGCTTGACTGGAGGCTCTGTCGCCAATAACACAACTCTTCATCTGATTTAAAGTGTGCTTCATGTGCGGTCAGTTCACGCGATAAAGAATGGGTCTAGCTGTAAAACATCTGCATTACATTTATCTTCAAGTAATAACTCAGAGCTGTTGGCTCAGATGAGCTATTGGCTCCCCGTTTGAAGACACACCATTATTATGATTTTTGTGTTGACGCACTTGTCAGAAACACATTTTTTAAATCTCCAAAATAACGCTTTCTGTTACATCCAACAAACACAGGGATCCACTTTAAAAAGAAGCTGGAATCTTTCTTAGGCATACACTATGAACTGTTTGCTTTATCGGGCAGCATGGACAGGTCTTGAAAGTAGATATCATAGATCTGCATTTCAGCTAGAATAGAGCTCATCAATCAAGCTGTGGTTTGTGTCTATTTTTTCCCCATTTGAATTATTTAATACAATTCCAAATATATGTAATTTACTTGATTTATTGTTTCGCTATGACAAAGCAAAAACAAAACGAAACCACTCCCAGATCAATAATTATCAAAATTTTTTATTCAAAAGTGGCAACGAGGCACATTATCCATGCGGTGAACATTTGATTCTGGAGGATGTAAATTAGAAGGTGAGCCAAAGTGTTATTGCTAGACCTCTGGGAGCATCTTGGAAATGTCAAGGACAAGCCATGATCTGGCAGTAGGGAGTTGGGGGATGTGCTGTGCCTGTACAAGACTGAAATGTGGCAGCTTCAGCTGGAACCGGGGACTTAAGGGCTCTACTGCCTTGTGCAAGAGAGCACCTTTGGGGTAAACTGTTTGGAAAGATGATACTTTCCTGGATAATGTTTACTTTATTAGCAGCCTGGTGCAACTGTGTTGAAACTAAAATAAGTAGAAGTATTTTTTTTCCCAAATAAAAGTGTAAGTAGCTATGCTGTGCTATAGTATCTTAAAAAATGCTTTAAAACTGAGATTTCTGTGTGCTTGCTGTATCACTTTTGTATTTTGGATGTGAAATTTTGCGTTTCCTCGTTTAAAATCCCACCACTGCAATGGCTAATACTTTTTTCTTCATGTAACAGGATGTTCAAGAGATTTGTTTTGCAATAACTGACTTTTTTTGTGTCTTCTGAGATACTTCTAAAATTTTGCGTTTGTCCACTTCCTGTTGTCTCACTGTCGCTGCTACTATTTTGGGCCTTTGTCACAACTGCTCCTACGGTTGGGTATGGTCTGTCTGCTGGCAAAAAAACGGGTATATCTGTACGGGGAACGCAGGTGGTTGACAGGAAATACTATGGCCTTAGACCGCTCGGAGCAAAAATGTACATGCACATTTCTTTTATGGGCATTCTGCACACGACAGGTCATAGTGAACATCTAAAAAACACACAAGAGTAAGTAAGGGTGAAAAGTTGAGTCACAGACATTGTATGAGTTTTTTCCTTTATCAAGGCCCCCTAAATAATCCTGCACAATGGACAAGGAGCTTATTGGTTCTATTCAAATCAAAAGTGCTCAACTTGTGAGCAATCTAGCTGTTAGAAATTAGGAAATTAAACATTCAGAGCATAGATTGTGTGGGCATCCTGCAAGCATTCTACAGGAACTTGGGTATCACCTGCACACCGCAAGCCTGCTGTCAGTAAGGAGGCCTCAACAGGCAACACGACCCTCAACAGGCCTGGACAACCCAAAACCTGCAATACCTGTACAGGTTAACCCGTCGTACGGGTGCATATGACTGAGTCTCTTTCCTGTTCATTTAGATCCAAATCAGTCAGGGTAATTGATTAATTTTATATAGTTCAGTTGAAGCTTCCTTCCTATTCTCCCATTTAGAGAGTCGCAGAGTGCATTCTCATAATGTGAAATGTCCCAAAAACCATCAGTGTAATGGGTTGGTTACTTGTAAATGTATAAATTAACATAGATTTTTTTGTTCTATTTCAATACTATATGTTATTGAAATAATCTGGACTAATTTAGATTACATTAATATTAATTATATGCTTGGTTTGATGTTTTCTTTTGTCTTTTATGAAGCATTGTGAGATAACCTTGGCTGCCAACTGGTGCTTTATGAATAAACAGACTTGAACTGACCTAAACCCAACAAACTGATGTCATCTTAGGTTAAAAATGAATAAAAAATTACTCTAAAATATGAAATGAAAAAAACAGAACAAGCTACAACCAGAAAATGGAATTTAAAAACTAAGATTTGAAAGAGTCCAAAGGTTGAGATAAATTTCAAGTTTTAATTGTCACATTTTCTTTACAGATATAACTTGCAAAAAATTGCTGTTCTGTGACTTTCAGGATCACCAGCCTAAGAACCTAAGTAAGACGAAACAAACACTGATCAGAATACAATGACATTGAGACGTAATGAGGCTAAAGAGATTTGCAAAAGTAAGGTGGTGTGAAACCTTTAACATTTTAAAAGCTTCAAAAATGTTAAAACTGATTGTATAACTAACAGGTAACCAGTGTCTGGATGTTTTTAACCAATTCTCAGACTTTTTGCTGCACTTTATAACATCTGTTGACAATAAAGCAGAGACTGATAATTATAGACAAAAACTTAAGGTAGTCCCATTGGGAAGCACAGAGCAATGTATTTCTTTGTTAAAATCTTTAGAGATGTAAGCATTTGCCTACTCAGTGAGTCTTAACTGGAAGAAACTTATCCTAAAATGATAATTTTGTTAACCTTGAATTCTAAAATTAAATTGATGGTGGAGGAAAGTGGGTCAATGGCACTATCAAGGCCATCTTAGATTCCCTGTTGTCCAAATAGAACAGAATGAGTTTTACTCTTCTTCCTTTTTATGACATTTACTTTCATCCATGACTACACATCCTTCAGGCACATTTGGAAAAAAATAATAAGAATTGCTTAATCTTTTTTTATGGCAGATGATTTCTACACTTTCCAAAAACAGACCGTGGTGGCAGTGGAAAGTGAAGAAGGGTGGGACTCAAATAGAGCCCTGTGGCATACAGTTTAGTGGTGTTGTAGCTAATGAGAGCTGTTCAATCACATGTAAAAGCTCCCATGTAACAAGACTAAAAAGGTTATATTACCCTTCAAAAAGGAACTCTCCTAGAGGAGAAAATGTTAAGCAAACTTTAGAGTAACTTTAATAAGGCACAATTGTCTCAAAACTTTCTTTCTTTATTCTGTTCCATCCATCCTTCCATTCCACACGCCCATTTTGTCAATTCACAATCACTCATAATTATCCTCACTGCTTTGGGCTGATATAAATTTATCTTCCTTTCAGCAGGCCAATTAGCAATTATCTCATTTAAATGTCCCCATTGTTTTTCTGTCTGTCCTTCAGGCTGTGTGGTACAGACTCCCCTCCTGGATCAGCTCCAAAAACATTCACCAACCATCATCTGCTCCATGTCCACCACCAGTGTCCAGACTTCAGGGTCTTATTCCATCTTATCTGCTATTATTCCAACTACCACTGACTTTTATTGCATGTCGGAAACCACACAGCGTCAATGTTTTACTTTGGCTTTTCAAATAAATCATGCTTAAGTTAATGAACTGCAATTTGTGTAAAGTTTAGCAAGTAAAATGTTCAAACCAAAATATCAATAGTTTGGCTTTTTCAATGTAGAATTGAAATTGCTCCATTTTGCCACCAGCCTCCGATGATAATGTGAGGGTTGCTTTCCGATTGGCTTTGCATCCAAGAATGTAAGGTGGGGATGTGGTCAAAAGCAGCTTTCAAGTGTCAGAAATCCAATTCAATTCAATTTTATTTGTATAGCCCAAAATCACAACAACAGGCGTCTCGATGGGCTTTGTGCGGAAAAATGTAGGGTAAAACATAAAATCAAAAGGATCATGAACACACACAATTCAATGTAAAGATTCTAAACTGAACTAACTAAACTAAAACTGGACATCCCTGCCCTTAGACCCTCCTACGCGGTAATATATAGTAATGTAACCACAATATTTTCACTCATTCAAAACCTTAATTCTATTTTGTCATGCATTTTTAGCCAAGACGATGTACTCATCAGAATTGTCTGAATTTCCTCCTTAAAAATGAGGACTTTATTCGTACGACTTGACCAGACTGTAACTTTATAAAAGTGATAATCTTCAACTAAACCAAAAGTAATCTGCTTTTAAAGCACTAAAAATATGCAAAATTGCCTACACCATATTAAAAACCACATATAAAAAAAAATACAATTGAATTGGCCAAATAAAGTCTAATTTACCATATTTAGAAGCATTAGGCAGAAAATCTAGGTTTCTTTTGGTATCGGAAAATAGAGGGTCTGTTCAAGAATAAGTTGCTTGATTTTAAATTAACGTTGACATTGCTTCCTAACTACTCTACAACCTGTGGTCTGGATCATCATTTAAAAAAAAGGAGCACAGGAAAAGAGCCCTTCTGCTAGATGTATCAGGGCAATTTGCCAACAAGTGACACTTCAGAATTAGAGGAGCAGAGAACATTTGATTCTCATCAAATCTAGATGTTATAATCCTTTAGTTTAGGTTATCTGCTGTGTCAACAGAAAGACATGTGATACTTTGCCATTATGTTAATGTCATATCCTGTCTTATCTCCTATGCTTTTAGTTTAATTGAGCAAAGTATTATTATGCCTTAAATGTAGATTTCTAATACCATTAGCCTTTTCCATTTTGTGTTAAATGGGGAGGACAATTAAATATGAAGCACTCTAGGCTTTTGAGATTATGGTGTCAGTGAATAATATCGAGGGTTTCTAATGGCGGTTTGGCGGGAATTATTTCTAAAAGTTGCGGGCTGAACATCCACTTTGAAAACAGAGAATATAAAAATAAACTCCTCATTTTAAAACACTTATCAGATACAACCCAATGTATTATATAGGTGGAAGAGGAATTTGCATATCAAGAATTTAAACACCAAGATGCCAGATTATTAATATCCTATATCTCTGATACATTTATTTATATCTGAAAACGGCCAACTTGTTTAATACTCGATGGATTACTTTGGCGCTGGCATTGTGCCGAATGCCCTCAGCAACAGCCTCTCTCAAAAGGATTAAATCCATATGAGCGAGCACAGTGTGATGCTTGAAAGGATGCAGTAGCACTAAGCAATTTCATTACTAGATAGGGGGAGGAATGTCAATGTGCTGCATTTGCCTTGCTCCTGCTTTTCCCAGTCCAAATATCAGACGGATCAAAAGCGTATCTCTGGGGTTAATTTGCAATCAGAGATCAGAATGCCAAAAGGGCCAAATCAAACAGTGGATAGTGCAGGAGCTGAAATCAACATTCCTCTATCTAGCTATAAAGACGCCCTTAAGGTAATAATAACAAAGCCATTTCATTTGTTAGGTTAATATATAATCAATTTCCTGTGTTTGTGGTCCAAATGACTCTAAGTGCACATTCTGTGAATTGTGTCCCGTTTATGGAATGTCTGTGTATTTCAGCTCCTACATGACAGAGGTTTTAATAACTGGAGCATTAAACAGCAGATCGCTGTGTCTCATAATGCCCAAGACTTTAACTGGGTAGTAAATTATTTTTATGGGATTTATTTTTTTGCCGTCTCTGCTGTGATAGTATCTCTGCAGTGAAAAGCCAGCATAAGACACCTAAAGCCTGGTATCTTTGTGGCAAATCAACAGATTTTTTTCATGCATGAAACACGCTCATACCAGTTTTGGCCTTTTTTTCTGGTTGGAGGTGTCATAGAAGGTTGCTGGGTTACGGTCCTCGACTATCACTGAAAGGAGGAGAAAAAAACCCCCCAACACATTCCTGCCTGTTGTCTCGCCCTCTCATGCACATTCCAAACAAACATGGCTCCAGTAATAAAGCACCTGGACTATGAGAAGCTTCTTTTTTTTTTTTAACCAGTCTGAGCTTGCCAGATCTGACAATTTCGTGAGGGTGTCTGCCAGAATCAGATTTTACAAATTGTGATTTATTTGGACTACATACATGACTGCATTATTTCAGCTTCCTGCCAATATATGCATGATGAATTTGACTACGGTACAAGAATAAATCATATTACAGAGGGAGAATGGGATGAAAATTGACTTCTTGAGTATTCAGATTCATTTGTAGTTTGCATAGAAAAATAATATAAGATGATCAAGGTGACATCCATTGACATTAGGCTGAAAAATAGTGAATTAAAGCATTGACTGTTGAGATCTGGACTGAGTGACCCCTTCCAACTCAGGTTCCCAGTATGAAGTACCCGCTGGCTCAAAGAAGCCATAATCCCATAAACTTGTATTGAAAAGAAAAAAAAAGAGCTGTTACTCAGTCATAAACATTCTTGCTTTGCTACCTTTTTTTTTAAACATGTGTTTGCTTTTAACATGTTTTGTTATGAAAGATATTCAAGTTATGAACGGATTGAGATTCTTCAATGAAAGTACCATATTTTCCATTATATAGGGCGCAAAGATTATAAGGTGCACGGTCAATTAATGGTCAATTTTTCAAACTTAGGTCAGTGGTTCCCAAAATTTTTCTGCAGGGCCCCCCTTTCTGAAGATTAGAATATTTTCGAGCCCCCCCACACTGACACAAACATACAAATCCTTTGTTTCTAAACTCCACCGCGCCCCCCCCTGCAATACCTACGCGCCCCCTCTAGGGGGCGCATCCCCCAGTTTGGGAACCACTGACTTAGGTCAAGCATGAGACACACCAAACTTTAAGGCACATAATGCATGATAAAATATTCAGGGATTCAATTAAATTTTATTTATATAGCCTAATATTACAACAATAGTCGTCTCAATGGGCTTCATACCGGTAAAACCAAACATTACTGTGACTACAACCTTTTTGTTAACACGTTATACAGTCAGACAGTTCAACACATTAGCCGCCTTGGCGTATTTACAATGACACTTAACCTTGTTTGCAACTCATAAAAAAAATGACCTGAATAAACACTGACAAAGACTGACAGTTTTAAAGGGCCCCATGAACCTCTCAAAATAGCTTCAAGATTAGTAAACGCAACTAGGATTAATCCATATATAAGGCGCTCCAGATTATAAGGCCCACCGTCGTTTTTTCACAAAAATGAAAGCTATTAAAATTAGCTTCCAAAAATGCCGTATGTGGTGCTCGCTGGGCCCCCACATCGAACATTCAAAAATCTTTGACAGATTCTACAAGCCCACTTTCAAGCATTAGAGGTGAGGACTTCCAACAAGCCTGATAGGCAAGAGAGCTTGCCATAGAAACGATGACTCAGTCCAATTACTGTTTACTGACGTTGTCTGGCCCCAACATTGCGGTGTGCGTATCGTGAAAAAATCGTGAAAAATTGACTTAATTTTGTTAGAGCTGGAATTACAACATTTTTTCTTTACAGTTGGCTCCTGGCATTGAAGCAACAAATTGATCTCTTTATAATAACACTATTTTTTAATAAATAATTTAAATTGGTATTTGGGACCCTACTTTAGAAATGTATCTCAGTTCAGCTGCCATGTATTTAAAAATCACCTAACGGTTGAGTCTGATTCACAGCTGTTATTATTGTACATTTGTGTCAATTTATGAAGTGTGAAATCCAGCAGCAAGATCCTGTCAAAAGCAGCTGAGAAACCTTAAGTGTTGCTGGAACACCTTTTGGAGTGCGAGTAAAGCAGTACCAGAGCTTTATTTTTCTCTTTCGCACAAAATGGAAGTTAAGGCAGAGATCTGCATCCCCGTGTCTTGAGACGTATAACGGTTTGTAAAAAATCAGCTGCATCAAATGAAACCATCAGTCATACCAATAACCACAGACGGAAGCAAAAGGAATTAGCCTCGCTCATTAGAGAAGAAGCAAGCAAAGCCCCCAAGACTACATCAACGCGTTAGGAGGTTTCTCCTGATCATCATGACAGAATAAAACGTCCCGTTTCATGCTGATGGTGGGATCTGACCTTTGAAAGAGGAAGCTGCTGAAGCTGTGTGCTGCTCCACAGTTTGCAGTTTGTATTGCTGGAGAGGTTTGTGTGTGTTGCGTGTAAAGAAGGGGGGTAGGAATCTCATTGCAAAGCTAAATCTTTATCTGCGGCAGAACTGTCACCCGTAGCAAGCCGAAAACTTGTCCTCCTCTAACTTTTATGAGTGATGAAATGAAAACAAACCGTCTGCAGGCGGAGTCACACAATAGAGTGAGTAGATGTGACATATTTGCCCTTCACATTCTGTCAGCGAGTAAGCTGTTAAGTAAGGATGAGAAAAAGCTGCTGGAACAGAGACAGCGGATCTCCCCTGTGATATGTACCTTATTATGTATTAATGTTCTCCCAAAGCCACATAATGAAGGCTTGTCCTCATTCAAACTCAGCTCACTTAAAAATCATTTGTGTAAAACAAGTTGTAACCATCTGAATTGCTTTGTTTTGTGTGTGTGCAAACATCTACTTCTGAAATGTGTGGTATTACGGCTCCCTTCTGTACTAAAATCCAAAAATGTGGCTTTTTAGAGTATCTAGAAAAAGAATCGGTAATCACTTCTCCATGTCTGGGTTCATGAGATCATTCAGAGACTCTCCCAGTACGGTGAGCTTTATCGTCTACTGCAGGAGCTGTATGAATGAAGGCCACTTTCAGCAGTATCCCCGGACTATACTGCGTACAGTGGGAATTCTGCTTGACTGAAAGACTGAAATATTTGCTGAAGTTTATTTTATTTATTTATTCGTTTATTTAACAGGGACAGTGCACATTAAAAGCATCACTGCAATGCGCCAGAATTAGCCAAAAGGCTATTTTTCTTCCGTAGTCCCCGGACAGGTGTTAAAAATTGTCAACCTAAAAAACCTAAAAACATCAATTAAATACATTAATTAAAAATATACATTTACAATTAAATTATCATCTAAAATACATATACTAATAAAAACATGCACATAGTGAAAACATAAAAAAAAAACAAGTATAAAAGACACAAAGGTGATAGAGGGGAGGAGGAAGGGCAGGTGTTAATCCAGTTCAATGTGAACATGTTTGCTGTGATATGAGCCAGTTTTTTAGGTTCTTTTTAAACAGAGTGTATGTGGTGATGTGTCTTATGAAGTGACACTTATGACACTTATAAGTTGTCAAACAAAAACAAACAAAAAAAAATTTCACTGACTCCAAAACCTTAAAATACTTGAGCTAACTTACCTAAGCTAAGTTGATCAAGATGAAAAACAAAACAAAAACAAACAGTAGACAGAGCTGAAAGTGCCACACAAAGTGATAATAAAGACTGGTGCATGTCAAATTGTCTTAATTCATCGTGACATAGTCTTTTTTAAAATAATGATGACAATAGAGGGCTGTATAGAGTATAGAGTTTGCATGCTCTCCCTATACATGTTAGGGTTTTCTCTGGCTTCCTCTCACAGGCTAATTGATGACTAAATTGTACCTATAGGTGACTGTGAGTGTGTATGAGTGTGTGATGGGTGTGATGTGTGGCCCTGCGACAGACTGGTGACTTGTCCGGGTAAGACTCTGTCCGCCCCATGATCCCATAAGGGATACAATGAGTTAAGAAAACGTCTGACAAAAGAAAAGGCAAATAAAGATAAGTCAAATGTAGGGGAAAAAAAAGCTGTCTAGTAGTTCCAAAACGAAAGGACCTGTATATATGATAAAGGTGATGACGTAAAAATGAAGTATCTATACAATTTCTCACAGAAAGCCTACCTATTTCAAAATTCAATTTTTCTGTAAACTATTGAAAAAAACATTTATATTAAAAAAAAACACAATACATTTTAAAAAGGATTGTAAGCAAAAGAGCCCAGTTTTTTTTTAGAAATATATATCTGAAAAAGTTTTATAGCTGCTAGTATGCTGCAGTTATTGGCTCTGAGAGAACTCAATAAACGTAATGTTTGCTAATTCTGTGAAAGGAAAACCGGAACTGCTCCACAACCGATGGGAATTGTTATGTCAATAAATAATTTGAGGAAAAACAGAAAACTCATTATATTTTGAATATATTGTGGAAATAAAGTACCACTAAACTGTATTCTATTTAAAACATAATAAAAATGATTCTTGTTATGTAATTATAATAAGAAAATGCCTGCATTCTTTCTGGGTAGTTCTTGGGGATCTTGTCTTTTTGTTGTTCCTGTTCAGTCCTTAAGGACGTCTAAAATATAAAAAAAAGGAAAACGTTCAGCATTGAGCTGTTTTTTCCCAACACTTTTGCATCTGTTGCTAGAGCGATTTGGCCTCAGATCAGCTGACATTTAGACTCTGAGTTCAAAGCTTGAACTGTTGATTGCTAACTTCTTTGAAAGGAACAGGAAATGAGGCCCATTCCTGTTGTCAGTGGCTGAGTTGCAGCTTCTCACAAGTGAGGGAACCATCTCATGGTCAGATGCTTAACAGGGGTTTGACAAATAAAATATATCTCAATTGTGACATTTGAAAACTCCTGGATGAAGGTTTTTAAGGTTCTCTTTACCTCATAAACTCCAGTTTGCAAGTTAAAACAAACAAGGCACACTGTCTAATCGTTGTCATTTCTCCTCTTATGCTTTTAATTCTATCACGTTCACTTTTTTCTTCTTTAGCTGAGAGTTCCATCTTTACTCTGGGCAAATTAAGCTTTTGGTTGACCTAAAAAACATAGACTGTGACAAATATGTTTACTTAGAGCAGATAAGATTTTTGCAGAAAATGTTAATTTGTCAAAGTGAAGCACTTCCCACCCAAGTACCAATACAATGTGCACATCTACAACTAAAATAAAACTAAATATTTGAGTTGGTCCTTTTACGGTCCGTTACTAATGTAATGACATATTCATTGACTGCCAGGACATAGTCATGGATTCATATGAGATTTTGCTTGTACAGCTACGGACACACCAGGCATAAATAAACACACGATCAAGAATATAGCGCATTCCTTGAAAGAATCATTGAAAGTGGTCGCTTGAACGCACACTGCTGAGGACGTTGTGGACGAATCTTTAAACCAAATTTCATACTGACGTTTAGTGGAATTGTTTAATCATAAAATGCAGAATTTTTTTTTATCCAAAGAAGTAAATGGCGGTAGCTTCTGAATACATTTGCTAGGCTTTTTAAACACTTATACAGAGTAAAAGATGGAAGTACAGTAGAGCAGATGTTCAACACAAACTCAAGAGTAGGGAAATAGAACACACTAGACTTGGAATAAACTCGCTTTTCCTGCTTCAATGTAGCTTCTTTCTTTAGACATTTATGCGCTAGACTTGTAATCTCTGATATGATTCATAGAATTTGGAAATAAAAATTATGCCTGAAGCGGAATGGGCACATTGACCAAACTTTACTCCGTCCATCTTAAATCGTCTTGAAAAAAGCAGATTTGGAAGAACAGAATAAAGTAAAGCTAGAGTAAAAGTAGGACTTTGTTGACTTCACCCACCTGTCATGTAAAAACACAAAACACTGCTCTGTCAATGTGAATTTGGAATTTACTAAAACTTCAACAGCTGATTAAAACAACTGATCCCTTCTGTTGATTTTATAAAAGATAAATTAATAAAATGTTAAACTTAGGGTGCAAATTAGATGTAAAAATCAGACTTTAAAACGCATGAATTAACCCTTTAACATCAAAGCTTTAACTCCCGTGTTGACATTCTTTTGACAAGCGTAACTCTTCAACCGTTAATGCGTTTAACCTAATTCCAGAAGAGCAGCTTTGTGCTGATATGCAACCCTTCACAGAAGCAAAGTGTTTACACAATCAACGTAAATCAAGCTTCTTTTCTCTGCATCAGTATCAGCTGATTCACATTGATTATGTAGATCAGGCGTGCCCAAATCCAGGCCTCGAGGGCCGGTGTCCTACATGTTTTCTGACCAACCTGCCATTGAAGCGCCTTAGCCTGATCCAGGTAATCAGCAGCAGAAAACAGGCAGGAGGCCGGCCCTCGAGGCCTGGATTTGGGCACCCCTGGTCTTAACGGTTGAAGTTACGGTACGCCAAAGAGCGCGTGTTATTTTTGTGTCCAATGTCAAATGGTTTAATGCCAAATTCCTTTTTTCTGAAACCAGCCTCTAGTGGTTTTATAAGCAATTTGGTCCATCCAGGTTTGGGTCCAGATGGTTTTATTTTATTTTTTTTATAGAAAATAATGAGTCTTCAGAAACCACCAGTGTGTGTGCAGACCATTGGATGGATCCATTAAAATGCATGTGTCAGACGACCCATAAATAAAGTGATGTTACTGTTGTTTATATGCATGCAGAGAAGTGTTTAGATATTAACATGAGTATTTTTGGTGGTTGAGATTAATATTTTGACATCTGGTACTCTTGCATCAGTGATGGAGGTGAATAATGATACACTCAGTGGAATCTTGGCTCTGGTTAACTGAGGTTTACTTTAGCTATGGGGCGGAGAGCACAAAGGTTTGACAATGTTCATTGCAAATACTCCTCAGGCTTTCATTAAACAAGCCTCTGTGGATGTTGCAAAGAACAATGAGTGCCTTTATTTGACAGTGTTGGTTCAGGGTCATCGGGACATTCCTCAGTTCACAGGCCAGCACACAAGGTACCCACAGAGCTGAGTTACTGTACTGTTAAATCCTGAGAAAATAGCAGCAGCAGCACATGCCGCACTGCAGACACAGATAAACCTTTGAACCATTTGCTTCTGCCTTGCTTAAAAATGACACATTCTGTTTAAACGTGAGCATTTAAGAGGACATTTTCAGTTTGGGAAAAGAAAATTCAACAAAAAGCAGAAGTTCAAAAAGTTATCATTTCCCTTTAGTTTTCAAAAGTAAAAGAACTGTTCTGACCCTCACAGAAACTGAGTAGCTTCAGTTCTGTAGCAGCAACATTAATAGGGACGTAATGAAAAAAAGAAGACTTATTTGTTATCTTCCACAGAACTTTTTGAGTTTTTACAAACTATTTTAAACTCTCAAGCTGTTTATACAAACAAATTAAGGGTTTAAAGGTATTTAAAGAACCCCTCTGATGATAATTGTGTTTTGGTGTTTTTAACACCTTCTTGTGGCATTCTTCTCATGACGGGGGACATATTTAAACAAAATTAAGCTCAAAATTGCATTTCTGAGAAATTCTTTTTTCAAATTGTTCTTTATTCAATCGCAGTGTGGAAAAGAGCTTATTTGTGATCCATTCTAATGCATCCACTTACAGACGACTAGATCCATGTATGTCTTTTTTCCTCGTCTGAGCTGATATCTGACTCAAAACTGTACGGTTGAATATCTCTAATATTGCTTTCCATTTTTGTTGCACCAGTAATGTTAGATTGGGGCTGTGAGGGGCTGTAAGCTGTCTTGTTTGTTTTGTTACTGTTTTAGTAATCGGGCAATGATCTTAATGTATGACTGTTGCACGGACCAGGAAGCATGAATGTCAATGTTCTAATGACAAAAAATATATATATATAGAAATATATATCTATCAGAGGCGAATTACCACCCCTGTCCAATCTGCAGAAACCATGTCCTAGAAAACGACAGGTTTTTGAATTTTGCTAAAAATGGCATAAATATAATTAAAAGATTAAGATTCAGAAATTGATTGATTTCTAATGATATAACTTTACTTGCTCCAAAATTGATTTTTCTAATGAAACATAATTTGCACATATTTTGTAACTTTTGATACTTGATCAATTTTTGCTATGAAGATTTTTGAAACAGTGTTATATCTTTTTTACTGATATAGTATTACTTTTTTAATCATATGCATGATTTTTATAATTAACATAATCTGCATATATTTTAGATAACTGATCTGCATTTGCTGTGTTGATTTCTAAAATAATTATTTTTAACATAATAATTAAGTAATTCATCCTTGTTATGTGCTCTATCGATACCTAAGGATTCTTTATTCTGTCAGATAAATGTTATGAACCAGATAATGATAAATGATGTAATAAAATGGTTACGGTTGAACAGGGGTGGGATTATATAAGTTCGCTTCCTTCCACTGCCTTTCAAGCAATCTTTGATTTAATGACTAATTATCTAAAGTTTGATACGTCTTTGTATGAATGTATAAATGCTGATTGTATTGTTTGTGTATTATTTTTACTTGACTGCTTGAAATAAACCATTTCAAATAAAATCAAATCCAAATCAAATCAAAAGATCACTGGAAACGCTTTGAGAATAGTTCAAAAGATGATTGGAGTGGGTTTTAAATATAACTAATTTTACTATGGACTTTGTATATTTTTTCCCTAAATGACTTGGGAAAAATTAAATCTTTCCTGCTTCTTCACAGAAACAACAACAGCAAACAAACTAGATGCTGCCATAAAAGGTTTCCTCCCAGAGGGATAGGGTCATCACTCCAAAAGCCACAACATCAGGGCACAGCCCTTCCACTCCGAAATGCCATCCACGCTCAGTGGTGCTGAACCCTCTTAAACCATGCAGAACTTGAAGCACTATCTCCTCACATGCTGCTGAAAAGGGTGATGAACAGTGAAATTATGGCCAAATTTTTAAAGATGGAATTTGGGACGTTTTCAGGTGGAATAATACCCTTCAACAGTTAGCAAGCCAATCACAAAGCAAAAAGATTTGCGGCTTGGCATCTCACTGAGCCAACAGACAATAAAATGCTTCATGCTTGACAGACCTGCAGCAATAGGTCGACTGGTACAAGTCTTTTTCCAGGCAGCTGAGGCCCCTTATCCAGGACGGTTGATAACATTCCACAAAGGACAGGGAGCGTTATGGGTGACATACAGGTTTTTCTCACCGTCTGATGGGTTTCAGTGGCTCTTATAGCTCTGCGCTTCGCTAGATTCAGGCCAGATGTGAAACTGGGAGTGAGTTAGAGGAAGGACTCTGGATTTTATTTTGAAGAACTGCTTCTGAAAGTCAACACCTGCGAATCTACCCTTCTTTTTTTTTTCCAGCATGCGACCTCAACCGACGCAGATGTTTGCTCTGATGTGCTACGGCAACAATACATGTCTCGAGATAAAGACTCCAGACTCCGAATGTATTTCTATTTTTCATCTCAAAGAATGATAAACTGACCCCAAACAATATTTAAAACCATGAAATATTCAAGCTTTGCTTTGTATTGTTTGGGCAGATGGTATTAAAAGAACATCTGAAAGGAAACAATCAGCTTAATTTGTTTTCTATGAAATCTTCTCATAAATGCAAATACTACAAATTGAACTAAAAAATGTCCTTGACAATAATAAAATAGTTACTTTTTCATTTCCTCATTCCACTTTTCCTTAATTTAAAATACCCACATTTCTATATTTTCTCAGCACCTATCTGAATAATTATGCATGAATATTAACCTGCGAATAAGGGATACAATAATTTTAAGAATAACCACCGGAGGATCCATTCAGCTAGTTTTTTTGCGATTAAGATAATAAATCTTTAAAGACCAACTCTGATGAAAACTGTGTTTTTGGTTCTTTTAACATGCTCTTCTGGCAGTTTTCTGATGATGGAGGTCATACATTTAAAAAAAGAAAAGATCAAAATTGTATTTCTGAGTATTTGTTTATTCAAATCATTGTGAATCAGGAATAGACACAAAAATACTGCTTGAATTTTGTTTGCTGTTTGTGATGTAGAAAATTCGCTGGGTGGGCCACAAGCTCCCTGCTCTGAGCTCTCAGCAACGGGGAGGAAAAGGTGGGCGGGGCTGCTCTGCACCAATGGTCCAGCCAACAACTCAGAGGCAAATTTCTTTTTTTGCTTTTTGTTTTTCCTTCTGAGTGTTCTGTTTCTGGGATAGTAATACCAACACTAACAAAATCTCCAATGGAGAGTTGCAAAGGCATCACCTGTCAGGCAAATATAAAGTAACTATGAGTTCTAGGAATGAGCAGGAACAACAATCCTGTTGACTGATATACAGTACAGACCAAAAGTTTGCACATGCTTTCTCATTCAAAGAGTTTTCTTTATTTTCATGATTATGAAAATTGTAGATTCGCACTGAAGGCATCAAAACGAATTACCACATGTGGAATTATATATATAACAAAAAAGTGTGAAACAACTGAAAATATGTCATATTGTAGGTTCTTCAGAGTAGCCACCTTTTGCTTTGATTACTGCTTTGCACACTCTTGGCATTCTCTTGATGAGCTTCAAGAGTTAGTCACCTGAAATGGTCTTCCAACAGTCTTGAAGGAGTTCCCAGAATGCTTAGCACTTGTTGGCTCTTTTGCCTTCACTCTGCGGTCCAGCTCACCCCAAACTATCTCGATATCAGTCTGGTGACTGTGGAGGCCAGGTCATCTGGTGCAGCACCCCATCATTCTCCTTCTTGGTCCAATAGCCCTTACACAGTCGCCCTGGAGGTGTGTTTGTGGTCATTGTCCTGTTGAAAAATCAATGATGGTCCAACAAAACGCAAACCGGATGGAATAGCATGCCGCTGCAAGATGCTGTGGTAGCCATGCTGGTTCAGTATGCCTTCAATTTGGAATAAATCCCCAACATTGTCACCAGCAAAGCATCCCCACACCATCACACCTCCTCCTCTATGCTTCACAATGGGAACCAGGCATGTAGAGTCCATCCGTTCACCTTTTCACCCGTTCAGATTTCCACTGGTCTTATGTCCATTCCTTGTGTTCTTTAGCCCAAACAAGTCTCTTCTGCTTGTTGCCTTTTTTAGCAGTGGTTTCCTAGCAGATATTCTACCATGAAGGCCTCATTCACACAGTCTCCTTTGAACAGTTGTTGTAGAGATGTGTCTGCTGCTAGAACTCTGTGTGCTATTGACCTGCTCGCTAATCTGAGCTGCTGTTAACCTGCCATTTCTGAGGCCGCTGACTCGGATGAACTTATCCTCCCCAGCAGAGGTGACTCTTGGTCTTCCTTTCCTGGGGCGGTCCGTATGGGAGCCAGTTTCTTTGTAGCACTTGATGGTTTTTGTGACTGCACTTGGGGACAATTTCAACGTTTTCCCAATTTTTCGGACTGACTGACCTTCATTTCTTAAAGTAATGATGGCCACTCGTTTTTCTGTACTTAGCTGCTTTTTTCTTGCCATAATACAAATTCTAGCAGTCTATTCAGTAGGACTATCAGCTGTGTATCCACCTGACTTCTGCACAACACAACTGATGGCTCCAACCCCATTTATAAGGCAAGAAATCACACTTATTAAACCAAACAGGGCACACCTGTGAAGTGAAGACCATTTCAGGTGACTACCTCTAGAAGCTCATCAAGAGAATGCCAAGAGTGTGCAAAGCAGTAATCAAAGCAAAAGATGGCTACTATGAAGAACCTAGGATATGACATATTTTCAGTTGTTTCACACTTTTTTGTTATGTGTATAATTCCACATGTGTTAATTCACATTTTTGATGCCTTTAGTGTAAATCTACAATTTTTATAGTCATGAAAATAAAGAACACTCTTTGAATGAGAAGGTGTGTCCAAACTTTTGGTCTGTACTGTACCATATTTAGGGTTGCTGTGCAGTAACTTCTTGTCATTAAATAACTTTCTCGGGAAGACATAATAAAAGGTAAAAAGAAAGGTAAGTTGGTTTTTTTTCCAAAAAACATTAAAATCAGTGAGAAAGAGTAAAACTCTCAGTTCTCTAACAGAACCAGGTCTCACTTCCTGTTTCTAACGGTCTTTCTCACTTTTTAGCAAAGCTCTGCTCTCCCTCTGGACAGCTTGGCAAAGCTTAAATTGCTACAGTGGGAATACGGTCTTTCAAACACAGCTTTTAGAGCAGAAGCTGTGTTGATTTTGCCTTAAGCCAATAGATGAGAATCTTTAAAATTTCATCACAGAACTCAATTCATGCCGCTGCAGTGAAACTAAAAGACAGAAACAATTTGGTGAAAGTGAGAGTCTGACAGTTCCTTGCAGTTACAGCAGCCTAATCAACTTCTAACACAAATAAACCACAAAATAAAAGCGGTACCTGCTTTTGCTTATGTCAAAAACAGTTTAACACTCACAACACTCTGGCAGTGTTCAGTTTATTTGTGGAGGCAAAACAGAAAGGAGTAGGGGAAAAAAGTCTGCTCTTAGTTCAAAGTAAGCTCCTTCCTCCTGCAATCTTCACAGAAATCTATATCAAAAAGCTGTTTTTCGTATCATGGGGATTTAAAAAGAATTGAGTTTACATTTGACAAATTGCCGGCACCTGGATCTCCAGAGAATCCAAATGTATGCAAGAGCGGAATAATATATTCTTCCTCCATCACCAACATTACGATCAGAGTGCAGAGATCAGAGCTATGTATCTCATATATTCCAGAGATCTGATGAGAGCGAGGCTGCTAGGTAAAGAGAAAAAAGGATGATGCAAAGAGGACGCTTTTTATGCAAGTAGAGAGGGATGATGGGAGGGAGAGGGCCATGAATAGAATTTTTTATTTAAAATCTAGCATGGATGAATAAGAGGGCTGCATCTAGTTGCTTCAGTGAGGAGCCCGCTGCTGTTTTGATTTGTTAAGCTGTTTCTTGAAAATCTTTTAAAATCTGGATGTCTTTATTTTTATTTCATTTAATGTTTGAAAGTGTATGGGATGAGAGGACTTGTGCTAACTTCTATCAAACGGGAATCAAAAATGTTTGCCAAGATGGATGAATTTACATCAGAAGCCAAAGAGATAAGTTGTGATGTCCCACAAGGACCAATTCTGGGTCCGCTGCTATTCAATATTTATATACAAATATATTCTATTCTACAGGCAATAATGGTGAACACAGAGTTAAACAAAATAACATCATGGATGGATTAATTACAACAAATTATCTTTGAACCATGATAAAACCAAAGTGATGTTTTTGGTTGTTACAATGCCAATACCAAGCTCCCAATTAAAATAAATAATGTCTCAATTGAAAGTGTTTCAGAAATCAAATTCTTAGGAGTTGTTATTGATAACAAACCTAGTTGGACGCCACAGATCAAACATAAACAACTAAACTCTCAAAAAGTATTTCAATCATACATAAATCCAAACATATAAATGGTAAATGGCGTATACTTATAAAGCGCTTTCTACCTTCTTACGAAGGCCCAAGGCGCTTTACAGTCACAGTCCCATTCATCCATGCACACACACATTCACACACACATTCACACACTGGTGGTGGCTCCGCTGCCGAACGCTGGTGCCAACCTCCCACCAGAGGCAAGGTGGGGTTCAGTGTCTTGCCCAAGGACACTTCGACACATGGGCGTGCAAGGCGGGAATCGAACCTGCAAACTTACGATCATGGGTCGACCGCCCTTCCGCTGCACCACGGCCGCCTTATATTAGAACACAACAGTCAATATTTATTGTAATGCTTCTTAATATTACCATATTTTGCCTACTGTATAGAAATGCATGAATTGACCTTTATTAATCCCAGGAAGAAGAAATTTGGGGAAATAATTATAAGAGTTCACGACATCTTCTCCTTTTACTTCAACAGGTCCTCAGAATCGTACATTAAGCCGGCTATCTTGATCATACAAACAATTTATTTATCAATCCAGACTTTTAAAACTGTATGACCTTGTTGATTTTTAAACTGCACAACTTCTATACAGAGTCAGTGGGAAATCATTACCATTCAATATCCAAAAACTGGTTTTTAGAAAATGAAGGAGACTACAAACCGAGGAGATGTAGGAACTTCAAGATCAAATTGATAAGAACCACAAAGAAAAGTTTCTGTGTGTCCCACTAAACTTTGGAACAGGCTAATTAATGACTCAAACAATGTTCAAATATCCAAATATTCAAGAAAATGTATAAAGAAACTTTGATTTCACGATATAAAGATAAGGGGAGTTAAGGATCGAATGGTGTTTCCAAATACTTGTGTGAACTTGATTGTGGTGACATAATCAAAGCTCATTTAATTACAAAATTATGAGTATTACATTGTGTAATGTGCAACTAATGATTACTGAAAAGTTTTAAATTACAATCTACTAAGCTATCGATTTTCTTTACTTAATCTGCAATATGTAGCAATGATCACTGGTTTAGTGTGATAATGTGTTTTTAATAATAATCAATGATTGCTACATATCGGTTACTTAAAGTGTAAATCATTCATGTTTATGGAAAAGATGTAAGAAATCTTTCTAAGGATAATCAATAAACACTTGATTGTGTTACTTGATAATCTGATCTGCAATGTGTAGCAATGATATCTGGATTAATATAAAATTGCATTCAGATTATAATCGTGGAGTATTACGTATCTGTTACATGGTGTGCGATTCACATCACTGTTTACTGAAATCATGAATGAATGTTTTCTGAAGATAATCAATCATCAATAATCACTTGATTTTGTTACTTGAAAACCCCGATCAGATCAAACCTGGACTACGAAAATTATGCTATGAAATAACTCACTAGGGGTGGGATTGTATAAACTCGCTTCTTCCCACTCCTTTTCAAGCAATAAATCAAGCTTGACTTTAGTTAATGATCACTATATTTAATTAAGCAAATGTGATTTAAGTATGTCTTTGTTTGTTTGTTTTTCTATGCATTTAATCATTTCTGTAACGAGTTTGATAGATATGTTTTTATTGTATTGACTATAATTAATGCTTGAAATAAAAATAAAACAAATCAAATCAAATTTCTATAAGATATCTAAAAATTGAAAACAAGTTGTAAACACTGGCATCAGTCTGTTTCTGGGTTCTGCCTTTGTTTCTCTTATTTGTGCATCCAAATGCTGTAAACATGACACTTCTAACTTCTGTGACTCTGCTGCCTCCTCTGCGCTTTGAGATTCTCTTCTGTGACATGCACGCCCAAACAAAACATAAAAAGAGGTGCATAAACCTACCCTCATTATTATGACAGCCATCAGGTGAGTGACAAACGTATGCAGAAGTGCTGTCTGAGGCATAAAGAACAAACATTTAAACACTTTTGTCTTCTTTGCTGCTTTAGTGGAAGAAAAAAACGTAAACAAAAACTGCGTCTAAGAGGTAAACAATGGCGTCGCACTCAACAAGCCTCGCGGAAACAAAGCCCCACCTATAGGCTCACAATTTCTCTTTTAAATAAACTTGTCTATGCTCAACTCCTTTTTTGTTTTGTTTTAAGTTGCTAAGAAATAGATCCTGTGACAATATGTGAGGTAATATCTCAGTGATATGAGTGAGGTCAGCTAAAGGAAGACTGCCTGAAGACCTGAAGACCCAAATTTCACAATTTGAAAATGATAAAAATGAAGAAAATACCAGGCTAAAAACGGCTACAGTTGCGGCGACACAAATAATTACAAGGAAGCACCTCCAAAGACCTCCGGACTGTTTGAATGCAGAAAGTTTATGAAGTCATAAACACATCCCCCACGCGACTGCATCAACCCATTTCATTACATTTTGTTACTGCAGTTGGGTAAAGCCAGTGTAGCCATGTCACCTGATTGCAGAGCACAACACAACTGTAACACTAGTTTTTCACGACACTGTGTTTAAAATGTAAAAAATAAATTGCATCAAAATTTCAGCAAATATGGACAATACTTATTTAAATTTGTATTCTGTAAGGAAAACAGTTCCTCTAATGATAAGAGCCCTTTTTTAATCATTATTTGTTGTATTAATTTGTTTATTCAATTTATCTCATTCAATTATTTGTGTACTCATCATTTACTATAATTTACTTCTTGAGTCTTTCAGTCCTTGTTTCATTACTGAGAAACAAAGAACCTAGTATTTACTAATTACAAAAAAAGTTAGATAAACTCCTCCCAGATCCTAAAAAAAAGCCTGTTTATGTTGAAATGTTATCTCAATTTCTGCTTTATTTAGCATTTGCTTTCTAGTGTGTATTTTATTTTGAAATGGGTTGGTGTGATTTCCTGTTTTGTTTCTGGTCCAGGTGTAATAGGTTCTTGGATATAGGTTTGTCCGATCACTCCAAGCTGATGTGTTGTTGAGAGTGAAGTCAGGGAAAAAAGGAATTGTTTGCAAGTGTGATTAATTTGATTTGTGAGAAATTTATTGCGGTGAAGTTTGACACAGTAGTCCAGGTACCACGCAACACTGTAGTGTAGTTACCAACCTGCTAACAGGTTATTTAAACTCCTTTTGTCTTTATAGCTGGATGTCATTCATGGATTGATGGATTGAGTCAAGTATCTAGTGTAAGAATAACACAATAAGCACACAAGGCAGCACACAATTACCACTGTCCTCGACATTTTCTATCTCCTTCACCCAAGATAAAGGTAGCTATCCTGAGGGCAATGAGGTAATAACCCATCCAGATGCATGAAAAGTAAGGACCACCATAAGACAGTATGAAACCAACCTGGATAGAGACACCACCCTATTAGTATAAAACTAAAAACAGTCATTTACACATGATCCTAGGCCAGATACCTCCCACCATTTCTGTTCTTGTAACAAACAAATGATTTTTTTAAAGCATGAAGACAGCCCAGTTGACACTACTTTAACTGAAACATGTAAGACTCATTTATCCAGGATAGCACAAAACGTTTTTAAAAAATTATCTGAATTTAGTGTAGTTTTTTTCAGTTTTCGCTTCTTTGTTCAACCTAAAAGTACAGATTACTCTTTAAAAAACGGTTTCTGCCATGTAATAGTTGGATATTACAGCCTCAAATTAACTCACAAAACAGAAAAACTGGTTTTGTTCACCTTGATTCTAAGTAACCCAGTCATCCTGACCTGGTTCTCCATGAGCAGATGAAAAGACAAACTCCTGTTCTTTGCCTTTGTCGAATGATGAATAGTGAAATTCTATGTTAAGATATTTACAGTTTTTATTCTCCTTTCTCTATTTCAAACACAAAATTAAAATAAACACAAGAGTTTATAATAGACAAATAAAACAAAAAAAATTTGCTTGAAAAGGAGTGGGTAGAAGAAAAATCTTTTCACAACCCCTGATGTTGTGCATATTTCTATTTACAGATTTACAAAGAGAGCTTTCATGGGTGATTTAAATTTGCCGTTTTTACACTTGTAGAAGATTAGCACGACACAATATTCAATAGAGCTACACTGTCTTCAGAGGTGACTCTAATCTTGGAAAGGGCAAGTCTTTCCATCATAAAACTTGCTTCACTTTAAATGTCAGAATATAAATGCCTAAACTGACATGTTAACTATGTGATATGCTTTGTGTTTCAGAAGCTAGAACTGCTGCCAGTGATCTAGACATTCAATGGAGCACAGAAAGTCAGAGCAACTTCAGATGAGAGGCCTTGTAAGCATTGCTTAAAATATCTGTTCTGCTTCTGGTACTCTTCATGTTTAGCTACAGAATACATTTTTTAAATGATTTAGGCCTGTTTTGTTTTAATCCTTCAGAGACACCATCTCTAAAACATCTGTTTTTTGAGTATGTATGGAGTGCTGCCACACTGTGTTTCTCTACACAGGATAAGAAAAACTGAAAAGGCTGTGTAGTAGCATTTCTAATCTTCATTTATAAAGCACTTTCCTTTGTAGGTAACACTATGTGCTTCACAAAATTAAAACAACTTTCGCTTTTGAAAAAAAAAAACAAGGAGATATTTTTAAATTCAGTAGTTTAAAGTTAAACTGATGTGACTACGGAATTTAGGATGTAATCTAGAGTTGTGCTGATAAATCTGCCAGATTAAAACCAAACAATTTACACATGACCTCTTTGACCGCTGACATGCCGAACAGCACTGCATTTTTCTGATTGGGACCCATTTTTTCCATCCATGTGTGTGTCTGCATATTGTAACCAATCTTTTAATCTGGTTTTGTCTGCGGTTTGTTTGAATAAAACTCCCAACAACATTGAAAAGCACACACTGTGAGGTTCAAAAAGATTGCAGGCACGCAAGCACGCCTGCCCTACTAAGAATAAGCAGCTGATGATAAAACAGCTAGCCAAAATAAAACACTGTCCCACGGCTAAGTGAGCACATTTAGCTTCTTTTCAGACTTCATAGCAACTTGAGAGAAAAAATATCTCAAGTATCAAATTGGGTTTTATTCGAGATGTTTTGTAAGTTTGGCAAGCATGAATCACTTTGTCTCTTCTGGATGAGTAGCAGCGGTACGGCCATGATTCCCTCCAACATCCAGTCACTTTAAGCATGGGTAATCATTAAAAAACAGCGTAGGTACAGTCACCACATCGTCTGTAGGTACTCAATGATATAAAGTTATTTGACAAAACCAGTTGGGTGGACAACCCGTAAAGTTAAAAAAGGATATTTTTAAGAATAAAAGGATGTAGTTGTATGAGTTTTTACTACATCATACTTGATGCAGCACTGATGTTTTGTTCCCTTCCTAATGCTTTGCTCTGTATCCTAACTACACATAAATATCACATATGCTAAACCAGTCTAGACCAGTTTTGGCACACAGACTGGTACACACTGGTACACTAATGTCTTGTAAGGGGCAGAGTTATCTACACTCACCAGCTCCTTTATTAAATATTGCTCATCATATAACTTTTTTTCTCCTAATTTTGCCAAGCGTAATCGTCTCCAAAATAAAAGACCAGGGTGCAACAAAACTTAAATTCAAGAATGCACAGTACCCATATGGGGTTTGACCCGTATAGGTGCTGCAGGTTTTTAGGTTGTCCGAGAGAAGCGGCCACATATTAAGGGGCAACTATGTCTTGTAGGTCTCCTTGAGGCTCGTATGGCCATTTTACGGAATAATGTTGTTGAAACTAAAACGTTTGATTATAAGTGTATCGTGAAGTATTTCTAAGGCTAATGTAAGTTGCACGGTTGTACAGTGCCCTTACGCTAGGTGCGACAATGGGCACTTTGCCCACGTAAATGTCAAATGCACCGGGTGTGCACATGATATGTAAATATCTGCAGGAGGCTCAAAGGATGCCCACACAAACTGATTGTCTAATTTCCTAATTTTTAACAATCAGGCTTCATACAGCAAGGTTGGACTACAACAGGTCCAATTTGCAATTCACATGACTAGGATTTAGGTAATTAAAATGAAAAATCTGTAAGACACCCCTGGATCCTACCTACTTCACCCTTACATATAATTGCATGTTGTAGACATGTTTGCATGACATCATAAAAAATGAATGAACATTTTCACTCAACTGGCTCACCGAGTGGTCTACAATCTTGCTATTTTGTGCGACCACACACGTGCCCTGTACTGGTTTGCCTGTATCTAGCTGTTAGAGCAGCTGTGACTAAGGGTTTCAGAGTGTGGTCAATTTTGCTTATAGCAGGAAGGGATAAGCCGAAGGCTTCTGCAACCTTCACATTCCCACAAAGACACAACCCCCACCTCCACTGCCTTTGACCTTTACGTCATGCCTGGTTTGTCTGAAGACATTCTGGCTTGTTGAAGCCGTGCTTTTCGACCTTTAGTCCGGCTGACTGGAGCTGTAACAACCACTTTTTGTAGGACAACATCAACCGTCTTTAAATCATCTGAGCTTAAATATCTTTCACGGAAAACATGTAGTCTTAATTGATTTTGTCAGTGTTTCTCTGTTGTGCTGCTGTTTACTTTGATTACATATTTCCACATTGACGGAGACTGTTTATAATTTTATGGTCTGCTTAATGTCAGTCATCTGAAACGCCAAGGGCAGAAATGGCTATGAAAAGAAAAATCTCTTGAGTGGTGGGTTTCAGTGTGTAAATTGTCATAATCTAGGTTCCCAGTGAAGTTAAATTAGCACTTGGGATTCCAGTGTTTTTGTTTTTTATTAAGATTTCTAAAAGTAAACGGAATGGCCTTCTGCAATTACAGCCTTATTGTATTTCTGTTTTAATTTCCATTCTTGATTGGTTAGAGACATTTTCTGAGACAAATTGCTTTTCAAATCAGATTGCTTGGACTTCAGCAAAAAAAGTGATTGAAAAAGTTTGAAAGAAAGTAAAGAAAAATGTAAAAAGTTATAGTAATTAGTGCTGTCAATCCACTCTTCCAGTTGTAACGTCATTATTATTATCATTGTCAAACAGCGTTCTTACCAAGCGCCTTCGTTCCTCCTCGACAGTGTTCAGCAGTTGGGAAAACTCTTTGAATGATTGCGCTGAAACACAAAGAAAACTCATTTTAGAAAATTCCGATGTTTGGTAAAGATAATACCCTAAAATGTATATTTCACAGTGAGTACAAACAACGAGCCCCCATGCATTAAGTAGACAGACGATATTTAGGGAGAGACTAAACAGTCCCACAGCTGTTAAAGATCAGATGTTCCAGGCTCCCCACAACCCCAGTAGCATGACGCTGAAATGTTTATTTACTTTGCAGCTTTAGACACAGCGAAGCACATTTAAAAAAAGTAATAAACGAATGCAGCTGCCCAATTTAAAACTAAGGCTTCCAGTAAGAAACAATATTTCAGCTGAATTGATTCCACTGATTACCTCCCCTTTAATTTCTTCCCCTTGGTGGACTTTACAATATACTGAGAGATGGATTGGGGTAGTGATGTTTGCACCATCTGGGCTGTTCTTTAGAAGCATATATTTCTTTCTGCGTGGCCTGATGAATTCAGCATTCGACTCATCCCACCTTATCTGCTAGAGAACTCTGCCTTGATGGATTCACAGCTTCATTAAAAAGAAGGCCAGATACAATTTGGCCTCTGTTGGTCAGCCCCTGTGTCACCCTGTGTCCAGCCATTTAGCAGTAGTGCAGCTGCTGTTTGCCAACATAGTAACATCATTATCAGCACTGACAGCCTGGCATGGAGACCCATGGATCATCTTAGACACTCTGGTCCATTTACACACCAAAAGCTTTTTAAAAAATGGAGAACAATGACTTTTTGCCAGTGATCCTGCAGGCGAGCTGGCCCTTCTATTAACGCCACCAGCCCCTTTATCAACAGCCCAAAACTCTCAGGGGGTGAAGGGCACAGCAGGAGGCGATGATGGGACAAGATTAGAAAGAAAATGGGAGTCAAAGTGGGGTTACAGCTTGCATATAATTCACTGGTAAATGGAGAAAGGACCATAAAGGACATGAATCAGTAGATGATATTAAGATTTTGGTCTCAGTAAGAGGAAAAAGAAGATAGACAGAAATAAAGACATTTTCTGCATTAGTGGACTTGTTGCTACCATAAAACGTTGTACAATTTAAGTGTCAACACTTCTGTTTAATAGCTAACCCCTTGGATTAATCTGGCTGTGAGACCTAACAAAAGACTCTGAGTGGAACTGACCTTCCAACGGTGGGTCTTCGTAACTTTTCTGAAATTTAAATCTCTACAGCAGCATCAATCTTTTGGCCCGATTGATTCCTAGATAACTGACATGGAATGTGAATGTCACTGCAAGAAGTCACAGAGGGAAATCGATAAAAGGTCAGGTGAACCTGTCTGGCAGCACACACAGGACTCCAGTGTTATGTGAGGAGGCTGGGAGCATCAAAGTGAACTGTACCGATACTGCATCAAGATGGTGGGTGGCATTCACTCGAAGGTCTAGCTGTGTCAGTCAGAAAGCTCAGTTTCATTGATGACTAGATTGATTTCAACAGGCGGTTTCATTTTTCCTCTCTAATAGTTATCATGGCCTTTTCTTGCTGTGATGGTGAGTGAACACCATGACGCCAAAGAAGCTATACTCTGTAGTTTAACTAAAACCTGGTCCAGTTTTGTTGAAATACATTTTGTATTACTTGTAGAGTATTATATAATACAGACACTTGAGCCTGAAAATACACCCTGCAAAGGAGCACAACAACAATCAATTTTCCTATTTATTTAACCAAAAGTTAACCAATAATGAATATTTAAAGAAATACTTGGCAATACTCAGTACATTTTTTCTATTTTTCACAAGATTTTGAAAATGTAAACTGCCAACAATGAAACCTTAATAGATGAGCAACCATATTGTATGAAGAAAACTTTAAAAACCCCACTCTGATGAAAATTGTGTTTTTAAATGTTCTTGTGGCATTTTTTTCACCATGGAGGACAGGTATAGAGAAAAGCAAGCTAAAAATGGCATTTGGGAGTATTTCTTTATTCAAACCTTTATGAATTAGAACCAGATGAAAACATGTTTAAAAAAGCTTGTAGTTGTTATGTATAAAAGCTACAATTGGCAGGCCACAAGCTCCCTTTGGCTGGGTAGCTCGGTTGGTAAGGTGAAGGACTACCATGCAGTAAACCAGGGTTCGATTCAATGGTACTGGGGCAATTACAATATCAATGGCGAGCAGTTAACATCACCCAGTGAGGACAAGACCCTCAACGCTACTGCCTCCCGAGCGCGGTTTGGCTGCAGCTCACCGCTCCCCCAGGGGATGGGTCAGATGCGGAGAACAAATTTCCCATTGGGATAAATACAGTATAATAAAAAAATAAAAAAGATGTCTGGTTCCAACATGGTGGAGTCTGTATCTCAGAAAATGGCTACCTGATTAATTTAATTTAATTGGAGCTGGAAGTAAACCATTTTCTATGGATGATGTCACACTCACTCCGTCCAGTTCTCATATAAACTCAATGTTTATACATGAGAGTTCAGCTAAGAAAACCAAATAAAAGTGATTAATTAAACAGTAAGATGCACCTATTAAAACCGAATCTGAAGGGACTATTCTTGTGTGGAAGCAACCTTAGCAACCAATGATGACTTTGATTTTTGTTTTTGTTACGGCCTAAAATAGCTTATACTCAATTTTCAGCTGTTGTGCCAGTTGTTTGTATTATAAATACAAGTGGGTAACTCAAATCTCCCTTACTGAATGCGTGATCAACACATATTTTATGACAGGCCAGAGAACAAGAACATTGCCTCCAAAGGAAGGATGTGTTTTGTCCTAATGATGCTTGGCTTTGGATCTGGATTGTTCCATTAGGCATAATCACCAACTACACTCATGGCGGCTATACAGTCGCCGCAGCTTTGTCAGAAAAAAGGGGACTCTTCATTTAGCATTCGGATGAAAATCCAGTCTCATGTAGAAGAGGCTGATATGGGGCTCGGCCCTCACAGATGGCCGGTAATTCAGCAGTCCGCAGCTCAGCTTAGAGGGGAGAATCTAACCTGGAGATAATGAGTGCAGTGGAAAACAAGAAGAGAAAGATGAGGCCAGGCTGGCCGTGCGGCCCATTAGAGCCGGCGCGGCCCTCTTCACGGCTGCTTTCATATCCCCGTTGGAGGCTACAAGGCTTCTACCTCCATTAATCTCTGACACGGATCACAATTAGTCCTTTTGATCTCTTCCAGACTTAAAGAGAAACAGAGCAAGCATCATAAGCAAATCAATTGCATTAATTATACATGCACGGACACAACAGACATCTACAAGATCTTTAAGCCTACTCAGAATTGAATTCTGATGAATGACTGATGAGGCGGCTCACTTTCTTCTTAACCAACCACCTTCACAGTCTAAAAACTGCTCAAACTTAACTTTGTGAAAACACGAATCCTTTAGCTTCATCTTTTGTCCTCTTGGTCCCATTGGAGTCATTGAGAGGAACAAGACCTCATGCCCAAATGTGACAGTGAGGATTTAACTGAAATGATATTACATATGCATGGCACACCTCTCTGTGGATGCAGATTTAATTTAACCTGATCCTCAATGCGGCAAACATCATGGCAGCATGCGGTCTTCAGGGGCTAAAGCTGTGTAAGTAGGAAATTGAGTAATTGATCTTTAATAGTAGAGCTAGCCCCGCCAACAGCTACAACGTCCTTTGGGCACCTTTTAAGCTTTAGCTCCAGTGTTAAAATTCTTTAGACTACTGTCACTCTTCAACTGTTAATGTAAATCACTGATCCTGTAATAAAGAAAAGTGGCTTTGAGTCAATTTGCAATTTTTTACATAAGGTAAAAATCCGGAGTGAGCTTGTTGAAAGTCCACACCCCTACCACTTCAAAGTGGGCTAAACGAAATCTGTCCAATGGTTTGAACTTTGAATGCAAGACTACATACTTTTATGAAGGTATCTGATTGGCCGATCGCTGATTTGAATAACTTGCACAACAGAAAAAAATAATGTGAAAATAAAAAATAAAGACTAGAAATAGGGTGTTAAAAAAGGTAGCAGAGTAAATACGTTTATTCTGACAAATACAAGATTATGGGTACCAACAGGTACTTCCTGTTTGGAATGCGAGAAGGTCACTCAGTCCAGTTCTCATACACAGTTAATGGACAGAACCACAATCATCCTCTTTCTGTTACATCCATTGACTGAAATAGCAGTGGTAACAAAAGATCTATAAAACTGTGTGTCTGTGTGTGTGTGGAAATGTGTTATTTTAATTATTTAAACATAATTAAAGACTAAAAATAAAAGCCCTAAATTTGTTTTTAAAATTTAACATTTTTAACACACAAGGAAGATGTCTTCGTAATTTGCTCCTGATGCCAGCACAGCTGTCTGATGGCATCAAAAAGGCTTTGATCACTTTAAAATGCAACAAAGGCGTTCTAATAACATCAAGACGCTTCATTGTTGAAATTCCTTTGGGATGTGGTGTTAAGTGTAAGATTAACTCAGAGGATTTGGGTGGTGAAACGGCACACACAAATGTCAAGTAGAGTTCACAGGTAACGTCATTCTTGAAACCCTTTTGCCCGGTATCTATTCTATTGTCCTGTCACTTCGTTTGTTACGGTTTAGCAGATAACAAATGTCTCTGTGAAGGCTAACCATTTAAAACTACTTGAACTTTGGACTTGTATTTGGATTGAAAGATGGAAAACTACATGATCAAGGCTCATAGGTTTGCAAACTCTCGAAGTTAGGACAGCAACGTTTAGGATTGCAGATTTTATGTTCAAATTAGAAGTTAAACATATTCCTTAAAATTGTAACAGATCCTTTAGTGTTAGGTTTAAACGAACAAATTAGGTGTTATCTTTTCATAAAAACAACTTACCAATGTTCACCTCATCATCTGTCTCTGAATCACCGATGCATTCAAACTGGAACTCCTGCAAAGACTGAGAGAACTTCTGGACAGCTACAGAAAGACCTGGATAAATCAAACGGGAGAAAGGACATCGTAAATCAACCAAGAATATACAACAAACAGATCAAATTATGTGCAAGATTACCAGAAAGTAGATTTAAGGCAACCCTGGAGTCTAACTTCCTATTACAGTTTTTCTCAAATGCTACACAAAAGCCAATCCCCTAAACCAAATGACCAGTTGTCTAAACACATTTACTTAATCTAGCCACCATTTTTTAATAGCATAAACACATTTCACAAAACACACTTCACAAAACACAATCCTCCATTCTCATTAATCTTAACACATTTTTCTTTGCTAAAACACAAGTTGCAAAAGAACTTTTCTCGTATTCTCAAATGAAAACTCATGTGAAAATGCCTGCCACATCGCAATATTTGAACACAATGAACACACCTAGCGTCATTCATTACACACAAGGACTCAAACTTGAAGACACTTGTTGCTAATGCTGTGACCACATGTGTAAAAGCAAGTTCAGAGTGCACAGTTTGAAGAAGATTCCAACCAAACACAATGGATGAAGGAAGAGTCAGGGGAAGAGGAATTTGAGTCAGAGGAGGGAGAAGAGCTGGCCATGGAGGAAGAGGAGCAGGCCAATGACAAAGAGGAGTTCAAATAAGGGGAGGAAGAGGAGTTGGCCATCGAAGAAGAGGAGTTATAATCAGAGAAGAAAGAGGAGCTGGCCAACAAAGAAGAGGAGCTGACCAACGAGGAAGAGGAGCCGGCCAATGAGGAAGAGGAGCCGGGCAATGAGGAAAATGAGCCAGCCAACGAGGAAGACGAGTTCAGATCAGAGGAGAAAGAAAAGCCGGACAACGAGGAAGAGGAGCCGGATAACGAGGAAGAGGAGTTCAGATCAGAAGAGAAAGAGGAGCCGGACAATGAGGAAGAGGAGCCGGATAACGAGGAAGAGGAGTTCAGATCAGAGGAGAAAGAGGAGCCGGACAATGAGGAAGAGGAGCCGGATAACGAGGAAGAGGAGTTCAGATCAGAGGAGAAAGAGGAGCCGGACAATGAGGAAGAGGAGCTGGATATGGTCGAAGAGGAGTTCAAATGGGTTTGCAGGGGCATGTCCAAAGGCATGCTGTCCTTGGGTCTTACAACACCCAACGTCTCCTCACCTTCCTAGAGGAACCAAAAGACATCCTCCTGGACCCCCAACAACACCATCACATATACATCACATATATGTGATCATTTGGGACAAAACCAAATCAAAAAGTGGTTCACCACCAACAGTAACCACTTACTCCTCTTTCCTGAACCCTATAGAGGAGTTCTTCTCATCGTGGAGATGGAAGGTTTATGACAGACACCCATACACTAAATGATGCTGCACAGTGATTGTGGTGTGTTTGTGTGGTGTGAATATAGTAAAAAAAATAACTTCACACACTGATCATGTTTTCAATAGTATAGTGTGCAGTAGATTCTGTTTTTGCACTGACGTGTAACAGTAGTGCAAATCCAGAACTTACTATAGATTTAATCTTTTCATATGAAACTCACAAATCTAAATGCCTAATCCTCTGCAGAGATCTAAGAACATCCATTACTGTAAAGTTTCTAAAAATATGCATTGCCAGTTGTGAAACAAAGAACCTTCTCACAAATTGAGCATTCTGTTTTCAATTGTTTCGCTGTAGTGTGCCGTGATGTAAATTGTGTTTACATTATTGAGAGCTTCGAGCTGCTCTTTTGCTGTCAAATTTTGAGTTTTGAAGTGAGAAGGTGTGGTTGTGTTTATGTAGCTTCAGAAAAGGGTGTTGTGTTTAGACAATGGGAAACATGGAGGATATGTATGTGAAATGTGTTTTAGTTTTTGAGAAAAACTGTAATGGCTGACCCAATTTCCTAGTTTAAATCTGAAACTTTGCTAATGTTGATGCTCTGCATTTATAATAGTATAAAAACTGTATGTTTGTCTTTGGAAAAGCATTGTAATGCCAACAACATGTTCTCTATTTTGTTTTTTAGCAAAAGGCTAACAATGTTTAGACAGAAGGGATATGGAAGCGTCTGCTTTGTTGTGAATTCTAAAAAGTGACCACGGCTGTTTTTCATGCGCAGGATCCAACAGCATAAATGGCACAAAAGGCTTGGGTATGACGGTAAAGCAAAATAAAATTCCCAAATGGACAAAACATCATTTAGTAGGGTGCCCAATAACATGCGGTCATGGTGCCCAAACTAATCTTGGGCTAAAAATAGGAAGATTCCAAGCAGAACTAACTTATAACCATAAAAGACATGTAACCTCAATAGAAAGGAAAAAAATAAACTCATTTCTGCTGCATACATAAGCCCAGCAGGTATGCAACACGGTGCTCCGAGTAATTTAATTAGTAGCTTTTTATTAACACACCTATTTTAGCATTTTCACACTCTACATTAATATGTTTACTATTATATGTCATAGTTAAACTTATCTGTTCATTTTTCAACCCCCTTCTTCTCTCTCTTTAGGTCAAGCAGCTTTACGTATAGTTAAAAGCACTTGTACGAAGGTTGACTCGTATGGATGCCGTATTTCAGTTGTCCGAGTCCATGGAGGGTCATAGAGGAGCAGCTGGTTAAAGGTGCATCTTAATGGGAAGGCAGGTGTGTCTCGCATTTCCCTTGAGGCTTATAGAAAAAGTAATGCATGATTGGTGTGTGTGTGGTAAGTGTATCGTGAAGTATTCATAAGACTAATGCAAGTTGCACAGACCAACTCTAGTCATTAGTAAACCATTACTCACTACTGCCCTTATAGCTAGATACAGGCTGTCTGCAGGCAAAAAAATGGGCAAAGGAGCATGCACTTGTAGCAGCACTTACTGGCCCTTGCGCCTTCTGTAGGTTTTGGGTTGTTGAATTGCTTTTAAAAACAGACAATGTGCATGTGCCTACACCTACTTCATCTTTACTTTGCACTTGCATGCTAAGTTAGTGTTTGCTACAACCTGTCACTTGCAGCACTTGTCAGCAAACATTTTTGCTCTACAGGCTCATCGTGCAGTCTACGACCGTGTGGGCAACCTGCATACAGGTTTGCCCATTTTTCACCTCCAAACAGCCTGTATCCACCTATAAGGACAGTTGTGACTAACCTATTACTGGATTCCCAGGTAGATTCAGTTTTAAAGAAATACATTATTTTAAAAACATGAATGAAATAGACTTCCTGTTTCTCTACAACAGCTGCTAGCCCACACAGCAAGCTCAACGTGCGATGTTTTTGTCTATTTAATCATAAACTGTGTTACTGATGCTTTTTTGTTTAATTGAATGTTTGGACAAATGTACCCATTATACATTTTTTTAATGGGACTAAGATCAGAGTTTACTAATTTACTGGAAATTGCAGATTGTATAACAAGCAGGGGGTGTGTAAAATCTAACCTGCTGAGATTTGTTATTCTAGTAATAGGAGAGCTGCGAGGATACACATAAGCTGTTTTAACTATGACCTAATGTCTGAACATCAAGGAACGCAGTCAGCCAGAGAAGTGAGCCAGGAATGAAAAAGGTGCTGTTATTGCTGCATTCCAAAACTGCCGGGAAACTCAAGCAAGCCTCCATTTTTCTCCCTTGAACTGTCTGTTTTGACGATACAGTTGAAGACACATATTGAATTGAGTTTTGCATTTCAGAGTAAAAATGCACCTATGGATGCTTTTGCTTTGAGAAGGATTACAGAGGAGGAAATGAGTGTAGATTTGTCTCCTAAGAAGCCAGGAGATAAAAAGACATGTGTGACTATCACCTAACATGAGAACAAAGCGATACCAGAAATGAACTCCTTCCTCTCCTTTTGTACCATGAGTGTCTACCTGGTACTTGGTCTACACCAGTTTGAGGAAGCATTGCCTTTTGAATGCATTTTTATAAATCAATTATACAGTATGTTGTCGTCTTGTGATCAGTGGAGTCTGAATCAGTGTTAGTGTGACGTATTTTTTGTCAAAAATAGGATTTAAAAAAACTCTTTTCTTTCCTCTTTTTTTAACAACGGCAATTCCTTCTTAGAAGATCCTCGATACCAAGTAAAGTGACTTATTTTCTATTTAATATGAAAATTCATTTCATTTATAATTCTGTGCAACAACCTACAAAAATTGTTCTAAGCAGCATCTGCCTTGATACAGGCAGATTTTTAAATTGATTACACTAATTGGAAAAAAAAGACGAAGAAAAATGTCTTTATTTGGTTCTAAGCACCAATGTTTGGAATTTTGGTATTAATCATGCCAACAGTTTCTATTGTTCTGAACACATATTCCCTGATAGGAATCAATTGACTTCCCCTTCAGGGGGTTTGTCTAATGCCAAAGGAAAATTCAAGCATGTTATGCAAGCCCATAGAGATGAGATGTGCAAGTTTAACTAAAGTATAAATAGAGGTTTAAGGATACATAGGGGTGTGACGATAACTGCATCACCACCGCGGTGATCATCTCATCACCTTATTTACGGTGCGTGATTTGAACTATAATAAATACATTCATCTTTGCTATTAATTAACTTTTTCTGTAAGTCCTGAGTTCAAACTTCGAGGGCTTCTGGGGGAATTTCCATTGTATTTATTTCCATTACAAGCTGCGTGCGTTTTTGAGTGCACGACGCGGCCGCTCGCCGGAGGATTTTGTGTTTGGGGGGTCGCAAAAGTCCCGACACCAAGACTCTTACTGCTTCATGACCACGGCGATCAAAATTCCCACACCTTCAAAGCTCTTAGGACACATATGCTTTTCAAAATACAACAATACTCAACTATTGGATTTTTTAATTTAGAACAAGTTGAATTATTTTAAAATATTACTTTTTTATAATACTATATGCATAAATCACAAAACATGCGTCTAATCTGACTCCACAAAGATCTGATGCAAGCTTTACTTAACAAGTTCTGCAGCAAAGCCTGACCTCTGACCCCATCCTGCTGCTGGAGCCGCAAGCAGCAGGACTTGAAAGCAGCGCAGTTGCGATTCACTTCTCTTGTAATGGATATTATGTACACAGTTCAGCACCTTTGACTTATCAGCAGTGAGTCACAAATGCCCATGAGCAATTGCACATTGTTTGTTCGGATGATTGTTAAACAGCCACTTCAGAATTGGAGGAGTTTTAACAGTCTAGTCTTCGACAAGAAAAACAAAGAACCAAGTTTTCATTTCTTGCACACTCCTTACTTTAAACACCATCTGGATTTAAAACCAGGAATAAAGTTTGTTGGTAATAACCAGGTTTTTGCCGTTCTGAAAAAATAATGCCTGAGTTATAATTAAACTTGGTTATATGATCTGCTTGAAGTTAAACCTTTAATGATAAAACACCATAAATGAAACATCAAAGCATAAAAAACTTTTCATCTAAACTCAAGATACAGTGTTTCAGAGAGAAATGAGAGGATAAAAACAAAAAGAAGGTTCATCCAGAGAAAATGGTAGATGGTCTATACTTATTTAGTGCTTTTCTACCTTTTCCTTGAAGTTCCTAAAGTGCTCCGTGGTTCATTCACACTGGGCTCTGGCACGTTCAAGTACACGCTAAATGGGCATTCTTGAATGAACTTTCAACATATGGTGTTTACAATGGTCTGTCACTGCCCGATTCTAGCACATGTATTTGAAAATGGAAGAGGCTTGGTGCGAAATGTCAGCAGTGTAAATCTTCGCAGCCCTATTTCAACATATGATAGACTTGGTGTAATATTCTGGCCGAGCATAAAATGCTATAATTTTTTTCCCCATCGAGATCGATTTTCAAACTGTTGGGATTTTCATGCTGGACATCATCATCCGCGACCACATTCGAGTCTCCGATTGGTCAAAGTTCACCCGGTTCAACTTTCAGTGAGCGTCAGCTGCCAAATGTTTCGTATATAGAGCCCAAAAACTGACTTAAAAACCCAAAACGCACATATATGTGCGTTAACATAGACTTTTCATTGGAAGCGGTCGCCTGAATTCACATTTCCAAGCCTGGTGTGAACTTTGCATTACAGTAACAGTCCCATTCACCAATGGGACACATAAACACACTGATGGCGGCTCTGCTGCCTAACACTAGCACCTACCTATAACCACCAGAAGCAATGAGGGGTTCCATGTCTTGCCCAAGGATACTTTGACACATGGACATGCGAAGCAGGAACCGAGCGGCAAACTTCTGATCAGACTGTGTTTGTGTTTAAGTCACAATGCAAAACCAAAAAGTTGTTAAACCAATGGTTCACTTTTTTATATCAATACGTAACTTTTTGTGCTTCTATTTAATGTGAGCATCAAGATCAACAAAAGTGCAGCACGTAACAAATGGCAATTTATTCCACATCGATATATACTTCTGTCTTAAATCCATCTTATATCAGCACCCAGATACTTCAAAGCCGTATGCATCTATATGGGAAGATAATTCTCACATAAATGCATGCATTGATACCACTTTGAACAGAAAGGAAGTGATTAAATGTTAAGATATTCCATGTGAGAATAGAGAAAAATAACGTTTTTGATTGTAGTTTCCTGCTTAACATGTTTATTCCCAGTACAATTAAGACCTTCTGTTTAGTTTCTTAATCATATCTTGCAATTAAGTACTTCAATCAGAATAAGGTTTAAACATTTATTTTATCTCATCGAACATGGCAAATTGAGTGGGTCTATTTGTACTGTAATCTCTATAAAACAGAAATTCAAACAAATTAATACATTTACAGAAATAAATCAGCTGTGTGGTCACTGAAAGCCTCAAAAGACAAAAAAACAAAACAACAACAACAACGAAGAAATAAAGCTTAATTTTAGCATTAAAGTATGGCTTTAAAAGCCGTATTTCTTCAGGACAACACTTGCATTCCAATGCCAGATAAAACTGCTCTTCTTAAAGGACTTTCTTTGGAAAGAAAAGCTCTCAAGAGGAAGATGACTCTACTGTTGAAACTGTAATGGACTATCTTGACTGTCCTCAAAAGTTCCAGTGAGACAAACTTTTCTAGAGGATGCATTGTGTCATTGATGTGCTCCCACCATAAGCTGCACATTTGAGATCAATAGAGAAAGTGCAGTTGTGTAGCTGCCCTCATGGGATCATTAATATTTAATGATCTTTTAGCTCTGAAGATCTGGCAGGCTGCTCCCTTCCACAAAACAAACCTGTGCTGCAGTCAAAATGAACGTACTGCTGCAAAACAACTGCCAAGCCTCCAAACAACTCATACGAAAAAAGGGAAAAGTTAAAAGCCGTATTTTGTTATTGCTGGTGTACTACTGTTGTTTACTTTGCAAAGAATGATTACCACTTTAAAAGACTCACTTTTCTTAAAAGACGGCGTGAAATAGTCCAAATAGTTATTTTATTTGTTTTTTTAATTTGTCTTCTTATAGTGATAAATTATATTTGAAACGACAAAAAAGCCAATATAAAACCTCAATGTGGAAGAAACCAACTTAAGACTAAATGTCCAAAAATTCCTAATGACTTTAAACTTTTCCTTAAAGTCCCACAAACTCTTGACTTCTTGTTCAACATTTGTTGGAGTGTATTTTTGCTATTTCTACAACCTCAGTGGTCTGCACAACAGAAGAACTTGATTATTTTGCATCTTTTCAAGGATGCTTAACTTTAAATGTCCTTTTTCCAATATTTACCAATTTCTGCTTCCTTTTACCCCAACATGACCACTTTCTTATAAAAATCAATGCCAAGTTGAAAGCTAAAATCCCATTTTGTGGTCACACACACACACGAGTGTGTAAAATGTGTGTTCTGAGACATCGTTTAGCAGAGCGATGAGCTACAATAGTTTGGTGGTTCTAAATCCAACTATACAAATTTTATTGTTGAGTGCAAGCAGAGAAGCTTTGTTGGTATTCTTTAAAGTCTTTTGTATGACTTGACAGTGGGCAGACACTCAACCACAGTCGCTTTTTGAAACAACATTAAATTTAGTTCTCATTCTTTAAATGCTGGAATTAAAAATGTTTGGAAGAAATTATTTTTAACAGAAAAATGACTAATAGTTGTAATATTAGATCCTCTGTGTCCATAATGTCCATTGTGTTTGTTTTGATGCATCACAATGGGATGACTCAAGACTCAAGAATGGTGGAATGGCCATTTGTAGAATGGTGTTAATGAATGTGTTCCAACAACCATCAAGCTTGTTTATCTCACCCATTTTTGGAATGATCGAGTTTGGTGATGCCATATTTGGTAGAAAAGGCAACAACAATGGAGTGGAAAAACTGGTTTAGAAACAACACAAACTATATCTACATACAGTCCTACTATCCAAAAATACCATTTCCAGGGATTTCTAAGTCTTTGGAGGAGTTTTGACCTTCTGCTCGAACTGCATCATCTAAATTTCTGTCAATATGAAGGAGCAGCAACTTAATCCTGCGCTCCTCCAACATTAAAGAGGACATGCATGCTCGAAAGTTGCAATCACACTTTTTTGAACTCTTCCAGGAAATCATGACCATATGTGAAAACTGGAATTAATATTGCCTCAGGTCTTACTCCAAAAGCTTCCATTCAATTATCACTCTGCAGCTTCATTTCAAGCTCTTTTGAAAGCAAAACCTCACATACTAGGATCCTCAACTTGCTGCATACTTTTATTTTAGCGTCCAAAGTGTGAAAGTCAGCCTATTAAAGTAAACAAATCCTTTCATGTATAAGGCCTCCGCCTCGACCAAAGAGTGTAAAACAGGGCTTGACTTTTTCATATGTACCTGTACACTAATCTCTTACTGTTACACCCTATTGCAAAGCTCATGGAACATGTACCCAAAATTAATAGGATCAATAACAAGGAGTGACATACTGGAACAATTTAGGGTATTTTTATGTTTATGAATTATTGACTCATTGTTGGATTCAACAGAAAATTGGGTTTGCCCTCTGTTCATTAATTGCTGTTGCAGAAAATATTACTCAAGCGTTCAGAAAGGAACCGCCTCACTTAAAATGATCATACGGCCGAGGAACAAAGATAAATGTTGAAAGAACCATGATAAACAAAGATGAATAGATGCTTCGGTTTATAACATTGGGTAGCGACAGCGCACACACAGAAAGACCTGTGGTCAATTTGAAAGTTATCCCGAAAACAAAGCAGAAAAAAATGTTTTGGGGGTGCTTTGGTTGATGTTTAAGAGAGGGCTTTTGGTAATTGCACACACTTTGTTTATGGATGGCAACAATAGGACAATATCCCGTGACGAATGTTTAAAGCAAATCAAATCCTAATAAATGAAATGAATAGGAGAATCCATAATCACATTAAAATCTGATTGAGGAACTGTGTGACCAGAAGGCGTATCAATTTGTTTCATAATAACTACAGCAATGGGGCTTTAGAGGCGATGCGTCTTAACACATGCAGCAACTTTCCACATAAGCATCCGTTCTTGGAAAAAAATAAAGGAAAAGTACAGAATAAACGGATGAAAACAAAAAGTCTTCCGTAGTCCAAACTCTGCGTTTCCACAGTTTTCTTGCTTTTCACCATCTGTGTTTCCACACCTCCTCCCCCAGGGGCAGGGTTTTGGTGCAATGAGTAAGAATGGTGGAAAAAAACAGGATAGATCTTGAAAGGAATAATTAGAAGAAAAGGTTTGAGAAGAGGCTCTAGATCTAACACTAGACTTATGGAAAAACTAAGAAGAGAGACAAATAGTATAAAGAAAGACAATGAAATTCAGGAACATTTGAAAATATAGAAATACTTATACAATCCTTGGAGTAATTGTCTTAAAAAGAATACCTAGTTTAATGCTCAGGGAGTATTTGAGATTTATGTTTGACCTACAACATGATTATTCTAATAAGTTTTTAATTTAAACTTCTTTTACACCAACTTTTGTCCAAGTTTTCAATAAAAAGTGGAGCTCTTAGGGCCTACTGCTGTCTTGCTGGTGGAAGGATCTTAATAAAGATATGAGAATAGACTGTAGCTGTCGGTCACACACCCAACCACACAGCAAACTCCCCTCCCCAGGCATAACTTTTATCTCATTTCCAAGGCAACGACATAATACTAATTTCTATCAGCCTACAGCCACAGACAAAAGACAGACGAAGCTTCAGGACGTTGTGAAGGCTTCTTACGAGAAGATGTGGTGAAAGCTGATATCTGTTGGTTCATGAACTATTACATTTAAATGTCGAGACAGAGAGAGAATCTAAAAGCAGCTAAGGTAGGATCTTCTTGTCTTTCTAGAAAGTTTACTTCAGTTTATGTCACATTTTCTTTTGCAGCATAGTCACCATTTGTCCTTCTAACAAAGTACATAGTTACCACTGGTTAATGTATACACAGGCTTCTATTCTTTCCTGTGAACTCATACTTTATTGTTTACACTTGGACAACCTTTCAAAACTCTCCCTTTTTGCCTACAGAACTAGTGTTTTGGATTGGGGCCTGTTTGTATAAACTGGCACACTTTCACAGTAAAAAGGTGTCTACCATTCTGCACTCTCCTTCTTCCTGCCATCTTATTCTCCTCTGAGTAAGATGCCACACTAAAACATTTCAAAAAATTGAAATGCAGATAACTTCATTAACACAGCAGCCTTTAATTAGCCCACTGACAGTATGGCTTATTGAGAGCCAAGATGGAAAAGGGCAGGGAATGCATAGCATTATAAGTACTCTGACATCTATAACCATGTAGCTACAATTAGCAGGCAAATATGAGCATATGTCAAATATGACCTTCACTATAAAATCCCCATGAATAAAAAATCCCTACGTCCTCACAAAAAGTTCAGTATGAAAAGTTTGCACACAAAAAAATGCTGAAGAAATTTGTTTTAAATACTGAGCGCTAGTGCAGCCATGTACATAAACTTTACATTTTATGACTAAAGTAGCAGCAGAAATAGCACTTAAATGTATTTGCGTAAGTTAAACACTTAAGTTAAACATAGAAGCATGAGATAATTTCTTAACAGTTGTGGAGAAAAATCCACCTAAACCTAAGGAAGAATTAAAAGTGTTGAGCATATCTGATTAAATTAAACTTCCCTTCTGTATTTACGAGATTGTCTATGACCCTATGAACACACCTTTTCCCTATCCTTGGTCAGAATCAGCTAAAAAACATTAAACAAAACCAGGTGTCAGCCTAAATTGAGAAAAATAGTCTTTGAGAAAAACATTTGGACTCAGTTTGCAAAGATACCAACCACACCTTAAACCTAGAATATTATTCTTTTGCAGTAGAATTCCAATAAAAATGAAAATAAAGACAAGAAGAAAACATGTACCACTTGAAAATATTTGCTAGCGTTCATGCTATTAACTGATTTTTGAACTAGCGTAGTTTCTGATAGAGATGGGTACCCGAACTCAGCGCCAAGTTGGAACCAACAGACAGTACAGACCAGAAGTTTGGAGACTTTTGGACCAAACTTTTGGTCTCATGAATGAGAAGGTGTCTCCAAACTTTTGGTCTGTAGTGTATAAGGTACTACTGGTTCTGTATAAAAACAAGGATTTTTTGGCTTTATATTGGTTCTTTGTTTTGGACATGTCAATCACTATCCTATTTAGTTTTGCTGTACAATTCTATCCAATCAAACTACCTTCTCAGCGATTGTGAGCAGGCTCATATAGGAATGGGTGAGGCCATGAGGGCGCACAAGGGTCGCGATCAAAACATTAGCTGTACTTCACAGCAAAAGATTTTTATTTAGCAACCTGATGTATAAGAGTGTCATATATAATGCTAGGAAAAAAGGCAAACATCGTGGTGATGAGGGGTAAAATACGCATTTACTTTAGCGTGTGGAAAAATGGATATTTGACTTTATTTATCCCTCAATGGGGAAATTGTGCTCAGCATTTGACCCATCCCCTGGTGGAGTGGTGAGCTGCGGACGAGCCGCGCTCAGGGGACGACGGCTGGCTGGGGAGAGCGGGGATCGAACCGCTAACCCGTTATTGGACAACCTGCTCTACCACCTGAGCCACATGCCACCTTTAATAAATTGTTTAATAACTCATATTATGATGAAGCGTCTGATAAAGCTTTAGATCCCCTCCATTCATTCCCAGGAAGTACCCAGGTTAAAAACGCTGCTCCAGGTGAGACTCAAACTCACAACCTTGGCATGTCTCAGCTGAATACTGTTATATAAGTACCATGCGCTACCCGATTGTGCCACTGGAGCTCTGAATAAAGCATCTTCTGGCACATTCAAGCACTCTTCTTCACCCTGTGACGCTGCTCTGTCACACAAATGCTGCATTCACACAGGGTATGTAAGAAAGCGGTGAACGCGGGTTCTTGGACAAGCTTTTTAGGATACTGCGTTCACACTGGACTGTCATTACCTTGGGTGTGTACCCACAGTTGGAAGAGGCTTGGTGTAAAAGCATATGTTTTTACATAGATTTTTCATTGAAAATTGTCGCTTTAACGCTTGTTGGAGAGGCTGATGTGAACTAGGGTCAGGTTATTAAAATCGATTAACTGATCAATTGATCCTAGCTTTATAGATCAATAATTGATCCATAAAAGGTAGAGATCGATCCTATATACCTAACCTTAGTCTTGAGAGATTTTGTGAGATTTGGTGAGATCAAGCTTTGTAATAATTACGGTAAACAACAATAAAAACTGCTAGACAGTTTACAAAACATAATCGGAAGGTTCATGGAACATTACTAATATACTCTGATCTATCTACAGTGTGATATTAACATCAACAGCAGTAAAGCCAAAGTCCGCTAGCTTGATGGTAACATGAAATTGAATTTCCCATAGGTCGGCTAATGGTAGCGCTGTTTTTGACCTAAACATAAATTGCTGACTATATGAACAGCTTTATATACTAACGGGCAGTTTTACAAACAGTTTTAAGGAAACTTTTTTTGTGGTCTAAAGAACAGTTTTTTGCTTAAATCTTATAGAGCAGTGGTTCCCAAACTGGGGGGGCGGTGGTATTGCAGGGGGGGCGCGGTGGAGTTTAGAAACAAAGGATTTGTATGTTTGTGTCAGTGTGGGGGGGCTCGAAAATATTCTGATCTTCAGAAAGGGGGGCCCTGCAGAAAAATTTTGGGAATCACTGTTATAGAGTAAAGAGTAATGCTAAGGCGCAAGCTCCACTTAGTGGCCTACTGTAAACTGAATAAATTCAAAGTTGAATCGAATTAAATTGAGTAGATCAAAAGAATAAAAATTTTTTTTTTTTTTTTTTTTAAAGTGAATCGAATTGATCCAGGCTCTGGTGATATGAATCGATTCTGGAAATTATTGGTGATACCCAGCCCTAGTGTGCATGTTGCATCACGTTTTTCTGAAAAATTTGCATGTTTTTTAATTTACGATACATCGGTTCGAGCAACATTTAGGCACCTAAACACTTTTAAAAGGACTGATTCTGCACCTTTGACAAAAAAAACCCAAAAACAAACAAACTCTACATTTTAAACTTTTTTTTCCCTTTTTCCAACTTTTATATTTCAAAACCGAAATTCTGTCAAGTTTTGTGATTCACAAGAAAAAGCTTTTTATGAGCAGAATAAATCAGTACAACCCAGGTGGCTTTTCAACTGCTGCCTCTTCCACGGTTACTAAGGATACGAGTCCGCATGATCATCCTTGGCTGCTGGAGGAACGTTTGACTTTGTTTTCTCAATAAGTTTTTCCACAAAAGCAATAATTTATCAGTCATTAAACAGTTTTGCTCCTACTGCAAACACGGAATGATCTCAGTGACTTCTTCTGTCAGTCATAAACTTCTTCTAAATGAAACTTATATATATCTAGGCAAACAAGGAATCACTGAGGATATCAACTGAAACACAGTCCACCATAATAATGCAGCAATTCTGTGATTAATAAAAAAACTGCCAGACAATCCCTGCTAAACAACAATACTAGAGTAGAAGCTGAGCCAGGTTCAGGTCTTATAAATAACTTGCTTCTCATTTGGAGAGTAAACCAAATTTTTTTCTATGTATGCCAACTTTTTCCACTCAAATGTCAGGTTTCTCTTTTTGTCTCATTATCTTTTGTCAAACATTACATATTTGTGCATTCAGAGCGTCTATAATGAGTCACGACGTACAGATATAGAAAACACAGATCAGACCACCTTTTCTTTAAAAAAAAATGCTTCACAACATTTTATACAAGCGTTTCAATACTTGTGTAAAAAAAATTGATAACAAAAACACTGCAAAGTAAAAAGCATTTTAAAAGAAAAAACCACAAAGGTGGGCTATTTGTTATTTTGTTTTTAAAAAATAATAAAACTGTCAGGTAGTACAAGTAGATTAAGAGATTTTTTTATTTCTGTCATTTGCACTGCTTTCACTGGCAATGAAAATACATTTCAGTACAACTGTAGCTGCGTGGAATAGCATACAAAATTATATTGTATGGCTTTTTAACTGCCCTTACAGCTAGATAGTGGTCCACACAAAATAGCAATGTTGTAGACTGCTCAGTGAGCCCATAGAGTGAAAATGTTCATGCATGTCTTTCCGAGCATGCTGAGAGAAACAGGTCATAGCAACAACTTATACGAGATGTAACGATAAAGTAAGGGTAATGTAGGTGAGACACAGGCGTGCCGTCCAGGTTTTTCCATTTTTCAACCAGGGGTGGGTGGGGTGTTTACGTAAAAAATGTTGGAAATCTGCATTCCCTTCACAAGTTTGCCCATCTTTCACCTGCAGATGCATCGACCCCGCATCTAGTTGTAAGAAGAGTTGTGACACATGCTATGTTCACACACGGGCCTCTGCACAGACAATTAAGCCACGGCTTTTACTGAACAGTCTATGTAAATTCTACATGAACAATTTTTGGAGTCAACAGGTATGTTGGTAACATGTGAGTGTGTGTGGACAGGCCCCGCCCCTTCTAGATTTGTATTACATCTCAACCTAACTGTTATGACTATAACCATAGCAACTTGTTCCTTTGTGCTGCTTCATGGTCCCCACCCCCCCTCGCCTTCTATAATCACCCTCCTACCCCCCCCCCCTCTCTAACATCCCCTCTCTTCTTCCCCCCTTTTCTTTTCCGTCCGGTTCAACACCGAAATGTTACAAATATAATTAAGATGAATAAAGTTTAGCCTAAATTACAATAGAGGCTTAATCAAACATACTTCTGGTGTGTCCAAAGATTCAGAACTCCTATTGTAAAAGTAAAATATGTTCAACACAAGAAGCTTTCAGCTCTCATCTGTTTGCTCAGCTGTTGGACAGGACACGTATAAAAAAAAACACTAAAAAATAAGAATAGTCAATGTAAACGTACATATATGCTCATTTTTAGCTTCCACATTCAAAATGCTACAAAAGCATTATGCTTTTATGAACGACTAAAGCAGGGGTGTCATAATCCAGTCCTCAAAAGGCCGGTGTCTAAGATGTTTTCCAACCAACCTGCCATTGAAGCACCTTACTGGCTAAATGCACCTCGAAGTGGCCGCTCCTATTTACAACCCTCCATGGGTCTGGACAACGTAAATTGGTTATATGATTGGGTATATTCTTCCTAATATATCTAATTATCAATCTTGAAAATCTGATAAGACTTGTATTGGACCTAAGGAAAGGCTTCAACAAACATTCCAAGTCTTTTTATTCACTTTATTAATGCCATATACAACGGCAGTATACAAAGTACGTACATACAAAGTATTTTAATTTGTATGTTTTTTTTTGTATGCCTTTAGGGCAGAGCAGCAAAAGACACAGTTCCCTTTTTTAAGACTGAACTGCACATTTTGAGGCTTAACCATCAGCTTTGCACCCACAGAACTTCATTGTTTGACTGACACACTCATTAAAGCACTAATTACTAAGCAACATCCTTGTTACGCTTTCACTCCTCTGACTATTTCTTTGTTGTTTTTAATGAAATCTCTTAACACGAATTAGTGCATTGAAGATCTTTGAACCTTAATTAACAGGCATAATGTGTTGTAATAAAAAGCGACACTCTGCCTGACAAAGTATGCTTCTACGGCTTCTAACAGCCACACGCGTAGTCTAAAGAACTCAAGGTGTTTTAGTAACAATGCTGAAAAATCACAAAAATGACAAAAGCATCTTTTCTATTTAAGTGAGTTCAACAAAAGTAAACAGACTTTCTTTGGTGGAGGCAGCACAATGCAGCTGTACACCGATACTTCAGTGAGAAAAACCATTAGGTGATCAGTATTGTCAGTAAGACTCTGCAGATTTCTGGTCTTCAAAGGAGAGATTTTCTATGCCCCCAGCTTAATGAGAGATGGGGAGATTTCTTTGATGCAACAGTAGGGTGCTTTGTGGCGCTTTGATTCCATTTGGAGGGATTGTAACCAGGGAGCAGCCCTCCAGGTAAGGGTTCTTCCACCTGCACACTATCAAGACCGCCTGTCAGTTGCCCAGCAGGGGAGGGTGGAGGGTATTTTCTGTGTGAAGAGAACCAGCAGAGGCGAATCTTGCACTCAACAGGCATACATAAAGTTTCCAACTGCAAGGGAGAAAACCTTGTACTTCCATGTTTGCTGCTATTGCTGCAGGCAGTAACTTTCAATAGAATGAATTAATGTGTCTGCATAAAACATTAATGGAAGGTTTTATCAACAAGGCTGACAAACACATCCTGTTTACGTTTAGACCTCTTTAAGCAGCAACTAAGATGAAGGTGATGCCATTGTTTACAGACTAATGTACCCAGTCATTTCGTACAGCCTAATGAAGCACTTCAGATTGGCCTAAAGACAAATTAAATCAATCAGAAACAAGAATTCTAAGTGTTACAGATAATCAGACAGTGCCAAGGAAAGTCAGCTAGGTTGCTTAAAGTTCCACTCCGATCCTCTTCGGATCTAGTCTAAAAGTGTTCCCAGTGGTCTTTTACTTATTATTATTACGCCGTTTTTAGCCAAATTCAAAAGACGTATCGTTTATTAGGTTACAGTTTCTACAGAGCAGCAGCAGTTCATTAGAAATCTGCCTCTGGTTGTAGTAGGGACTGTTGGTACGAAGCAACCCCGCATCCCCTTCCTGTCACTTATTTCTGAGAGTTCTCTGTTTACATACTGTCCTGTTAGCCAACGGCCCCTCTAACCAGTGCACAAAAATGGTGAGAAATATTGGAGCTTTCCAGCTATATATTTTTAAGCCAGATGCCAGCTTGTATGAGGAAAACAAAGACGTATCTATTCGTCTACAAGTGGACTCATCAGAATGGGGCAGACCGGAAAGGTTACGACCCACCCAGTATATTTTCTGCGTCACAAATATAATTTTTTCAAAGAGCATTTTTTCGTCTGCTACTGATTCACACTGATTTGAAAAAAGAAATACTCAAACATGTGATTTTGAGCACAATTTTCTTAATATATGTCCTCCGTCTTCAGAAAAATGCCACAAGAACATGTTTAACACACCAACAACATGATTTTCATGAGAGTGGGCCTTTTAAAAGAACAAAAAAAAAATACAGAGAAACTGTCTGACACTGTGTCTTTAAAAAGAGGCTGAAACGCTACATCAGATCCTAGAGCTCCAGAGAAAAAGATTAAAGCTATTACCCCCAAAGGTGTGCCAGAATGAGAAAAAAAAAATATGGCGTGCCAGCCTTAGCCATTTATCACCCAGTCTGAAGCCTTTAGATGGAGGTAGAAGACACACAGACAACACATCGAAAGGCACTTCTGGCAGTAATGAACCTCCATCTATCTAATTTCAATCCTCTTTTTATCCTGTTCGGGATGTGGGGCACCTGGAGCTTACCCCTGCTGTCGTTGGACAGGTACTTTAGTCTATCAGAATGAAAGACGAGGACAACCAGGCATGCACTTTGAAGGCGTGTCCGTTAAAACCATTTTCTTATTGCTGCAGTCGGTGAGTCAGCCCCTCTCACACCTTAAAGGACTACTTACACAAACAGATAGGTCACACTGATACACGGATTCCTTTGCAGTGGGCTATCTATCTATAGAAGAGTAACTGACTACTACTAATATAAACTATTTTTTTAATACTTACTTAAAAAAAAACACTATTAACGAAGGTTATAAGAATAAAAATATATATATTTTGCCAGCACCTTCAATTTTATGGCCTGACTAAAAGAAGTAGTATAAAAAACAGTCTTGTTAGTACTTATGAAGAAAAATGTCAAAAGAAAATGACTTCCAAAGATTTGTAATAATACATATCACAACCTCATGGAGTTAGTACATTTTTCTTCAGCACTTTATTTTTTTCTTTCCATTTTTGGGTTTTCTGTTGTTGGTTGTCTGCATGGTAGATTAATACTCTCTGAAGAGAACCTATACAAAATTTGGAGCTTGGAGCTGAAAGTCCTATTTTTTATAATGTGCTGTAAAAAAATGTAACTTTAAGAAAGGTAAGAAATGTCTTACATTTTAATTCTATTGAGATAAAACAAATACGTCATCTTGAGTTGTCCTTTTTTGTTTTAAAATCAATGTTTGTGGCATTGGCATCAAATTCTCTACTCCATTTGATGGGAGGCAGTTTTTAGGAGTATAATTTCTAATCCTTCTGTCAAAATAAAAATAAAAACATCTCAGAGCCTGTTGCAGTTTTTGCATGAACTCCGCTTACAGTTTGACAAAGCTTCATTCCTAAACAAATCACATATTTCTGCTCTGAATTCCATTTCTATTACACAAGTTAAAATTCATTACCAATACGTCTGAGAAGTTGCAATATATTTTTAAGGGTGCAATCCTGGAACATGGAGTTTGCCTGAGACACAGTCATACAGGCACAGACACTGGGAAAATACATACACACCCACACACAATGAAGCAGGATTATGTCAGCCCAAACGCTATCTGAGGAAGGATGGGGGATGGTTATACAAGCATGTTTACAGGACATTTCCTGTGGCAGTGCCTAGGGACCACCATCCATCCTAGGACAAACAAACACAAGAGTTCCCAAAGCTGAACGCTATCGTAGGAAAAAAATATGTGTTTGGAGGGGAAAAAGAATTACGTCATCTTGTAATTCTTAAAAAAAAAAAAAAAAGTATTTATGCATTCTCAGAGTGCCTGAAAACCTTAGAGTCGTACAGCTGAAACTATAGTTCCCACATTAGATAAAAACTAAAGTTACGTAATCTTACCTTGAAACAAACACACAGTGCGTGTCAGCTATTCATTACTGCATGTGTCCCAGGAGGAACGCATCACTTTAAAGCCGCCAACAGGCGTGGACGTAGGGGAATGGTCCACCCCGTCAGGTAGCATTACAATGGCTTTAGGTCTTCTGCTCTAGAAAATTCTTCTGATTTTTTTTTTCCAATTGCAGGATCTGGAAATCAAATGCTTACTCAATGTTTGAGTCTGCATACAAACACCGTCTTGAAAGCTATTATAATGTAGCTAAATGTGTTCAAACGTAAGACTGGTTTAGTTACTTAATTGCATCCTCTTTCTCCTCGTGTTTCGTTCACATACCAAGCAGATACTTCATTGTTGGATAAATATATACATATATGCATGTGTCCTATATAAGGACACAAGTATCACAAAAGGTGCAGTCTCAGAGTTTTAACAGGTCTCCAAGGATTCCTTCACAACTCAGGAACTGGCAATAAAACGCTTAAAAATATTTTTCAAGCATAGTGTTTGACACATACTCATTGATATTCTGACATAAATTTATGTATAATTATTAATCATACCTTAGGCCCCCTTACTGGCAGCTCTGATTGTCTAATTGCAAATGCAAAGTGAAGATAGAAGACAACCAGGACTACTAGATTTTTTCCTTTTCTTTTTTTGCCATCTGGTCACAACTATCCTTAATGTTGTAACCAAGTAATGTTTCAAGTGGATCAAACCAGGGAACAAACCAAATGAAGATGTGGCATTTTTGGCCGTCTCTCCTTGTACAAAACAAGTCCATCTGACTCTGCCATTTCATAAATGAAATATCTAAAATCTAAGTAGGTTTCTATCTTATACATATATATCTCTAAAAATAAAAATCATGACAGCCAGTCACTTCTGACTTTACCTTCCAAAGTATGACAAAATCACATAATATATGTGAACATGTCATTAACCTTCATTCTTTTACCATTTAAATGTTACCACATGGGGCTTCATGTTTAAAACATGAACCCATAACAATGCCTCGTGGCTTTGTTCAAATAGGACTGGTGGAAAAAGGTAACTACCAATTAATTACTTCCCTTGTGGTTTCCCCAGGCTGCATGGTGATGTACTAGTTGGCACAACAGCTTTAAATCAAGACAATTCCCAATGGGTTTGTCTAGTGGTTTTTTTTTTGACAAGTGTCTCCACATTTTATCCAGTCAAGACTTGTTCTGGAATTCTTCCTCTCAAAATCCCAAATTTTGTACGTTTTGTTAATTTGTATTTGAAGATAGAGAGAGAGTACAAGCCTGCCCATTTTTAGTTTTATCTATGCCAATCCGAAAGACTAGTTTCACTTGGGAGTAATTCTTTAAGACACACGGATGAAAAAAAAAATGTTTCTCTTTAAGGTTACACCCAATTGAAATTGCATGACTTCATTTTTAAATGGAAAAAAAGTTTTGGATACACCTTTTTTTTTAAAATCAGTATCAATTCTGTTTTAACGGCTATTTTTTTATTATGAATTCTTATTTTGACCAGCTACATGCAAAGAGACACATTTATCTTACACCTTCTAACTTAACAAAACGACATTAAAAACGGTTTAAACTCATTTTGCAATGGGTTTAGGACATCCGTCATGGCAGATTTTTATTTGCCCTTGTATATGTTCAGACATCAAAACAAGTTGTTTTGGCTTTTACCATTTCTCTGTTTGACATAGGCTTTAGCCTACTGTGGTGCTGAAGAGCTTAAGGAAGCTTTGTAAAATTAATAAATGAGTAAATGTCATCTCACCCACCCAGCTAACAACATGGTTATTAGTTCCCTTCCAGAAACCAATTAACTTCAGTCAATCAAAGTTATTAATGAGGTTCAGGAGTAGTTATTTACATGTGAGTGACATAAAACATCCACTTAAAGTATCTGCTGGTAGATATTACTTCCACTGAATTATAACCACAAATGAAGCATTTAATTCCAGTAATTGTGAGAACATTTTTATTACAATTTATTTAACTGTGAAGCAGAGCTAAAAAAAAAATGAAATGCAAAAAACGATAAAAAATATCACAACAAATGATGATAACATCATGACAGTAAACAGTAATAAAGAGTTGAACTTTAAAGCCTGACTTTAAAGCACTTCGATGTACTTTCTACTTAGTATTCTAATTCCTATTGTTACAATGATTAAATTAGGATTACAAACTAGTAACATTCAAATGAGAAGAAGCTTATGATTCCCTGTACTCACTTCCACTTTTCAAGTGTGCCGATCAAATGTGTAGTGAGCAATAACAAAACAAAAAATAAATAATTAAAAAAAGGAAAAAAAGAAAAAAAAAAAGAGTCCACGGTAACAGAAAAAGGAAAACAATTAAACAACTCTTTTCCTTTAAACTAGAGCCAGTTTTCTCAAGCTGGTGGGGAGATAATGTAATCAGGAGGAACAGAGTTCTTTAACGCATCTTGCAGAAGTTGTCACTTCTTCTCTGTCTCAGAGTACTCTGACTCTTCAAATCTCTAATCTCAAACTAACAGCACAATGTTAGGGTCAGGATGCTACGGGAGCCGTACCATCTGTTCTATGGCCTCTTGCTCTGCCCGAGGCTGAAGATGTTTCTTTTTGACTGGCACTGCTGGCTCATTGTTGGTGTCACACAGCAGAAAACATCCAAGAGCGATGAGGTGTCCTGGTTTAATTTGACCAAATCAATGATCCCTCTGTACATACTAGGAAAATCAATTGGCATTGCTAAATCCTAAATGGCTTAACACTAGGTGGCTTTTCTTTTGTCCATGAGAAATGGAACAGCAACCACATATATATATATATATATATATCAATTTCAATATCAATTTTATGCATTATTGCATAAAATTACTGTATCCACACAAACAAAAACACTAGTTTCAGCATATCCAGAACATTTCCAGCTTTACTTTTAGAAGTCATTTTACAAAATTTACAATTTTGCTAATAAAAGAATGTTCAGAATTGTTCCTATTGGTGGGAGCAAATAAAGAGTATGCAGGTACTTTATGCTAAAAACTGTAAATATCCTGTATTCTTTCTTTCCCCTTGTAGGAGACCGGCCCTTTCTGTTAAAGGACCAAACCAATCATCACTGGAAAGGGAAGACAAATAAATCCCACACTTTCCTTCAAACACTGCCCAAATTTGGTTATAAGAGCTGACTTTCCATTTAGTACTGGAGTGAATTTTAAGTGAAGTTTTGATATACCACCTAACAAAGAAATGCCTTGGGCTTGTTTCGATTTTTTCCATTCAAGAATATAAACGGCAGGCTGCCAGAGTAGACTAAGTTGGCTGTAATGTTCAATAAATTATGATGGCGAGAAAGTTCTCTGTCCAAAGATTGTATCATAATGTAAATATTTTTAGTGGTTTTAAATAAATCTGGTCATTTAACATCTATAAGAAGTAGAAAAAACCAAAACAAACATTTATAAAGCAGGGTTATCTTAAAAAAAAAAAAAAAAAAAAAGCTTGAATAAGTAACATAATGCATTCAGTTTTGCTGCAAATAAAAATGTTAAACTACTGATTATTTGTGTAAACAACATGCAAAACACAGCCTTAGATACACCTTTGGAATGGAATGGAATTTTGGCACAAAACATCTGCTCATGTTCCTTGCCACTATGAATCTTTTTGCTTTTATATCTGGTCTCAAGTAAATGTAGAATATTAAAACAAAACAAAAATAAAAGAAGATGTATAACCTTCATGTTTTTTCAGTGCACTATGCTCTGTAACACAACAGAAACACAAACAGGCAGATGCATTATCTGGTAGGAACATTTCCTACATTTTAGAAGCAGCTTCATGGTAAATCCAGCTCCATATTGAGTTTTGTTCCCGAACAGCATTTTACCTTTCCCTAAGAGAGTTTTATTTTCCAAGATGCCCTCTACAAAACAGTCTGTAAATATGTCCAGGCAATCACTGTCTGACAAAAATAAACTGCATCCACTGCTGTCTAGTATCACGTCCTCAGGGAATGAGAAATGGGTGCCTATAGTGAGAATCCTAAGAGGTTCAGCACACAAAGAAAATGAACATTGCTGCCTGCTGCTGTGTTGCCTCCCATGTGACCTGCTTGGTTTTGTAACATACAAGGGTTCCTTGATATGAGGGCTTCAGAACGGCCTTTTAGAAGAAATGTGTCAAGCAGAACTGAGATGCTTCCAAAAGGTGAAGGATTTGAAACTGCTGTAGTCATACTCAGACCCACAGCAAACTTGAATTATTTACTTTTACATGTGTATTGTAAAAATATAGCTTAATAAAAAAATATTGAAGTCATCTTCATTCAAAAGGCAAGAAAACTGTCTGAATCAAAGAGTTTTACAGCGGCAGGAATCATAAAACCAACAACTCAATAAGCAGATATTAAAAGCCAAAAAATATAAAAAAGCCTGAACATTTTTTGCAAAGACTTTTATACCACTGTGAATTAAAACTTTTGACTATAACGTTTTTGGTTTGATTTGTTCAAATCCCCATTAAAAAATGAATACAAACATACAATGGAAATATTGGAATCTGTACCAGCACTGAAAAAGTTGAAAGAATATTCAACCTTAGGGATGAATAATTGAGGTTGAGAATTGTTTTGTGGTTAAAAACCTAACATCTACCTTCTATCAACTTTCTAGGTAGACTTATGAGATGTTGTGATGTATGATAAATTCATACATCAAATTCAGCCAACTCATAAACACAAGAGAAACACAAGAGAACACAGACAAAAACTCTCAAATAACAGTAAGAAATAAAAAACTCAAACTGCAGGAAGTCCTCTGAAAGTTGATCATATTAGTCATAAGGTTATTAACACTAGACTCTTACATTTTACTGTTATTTCATCATTCCCTTTTGGCTTTTCCCATCAGGGGTCGCCACAGCGAACAAGTCGCATGGTAAACTTGGCAATGTTTTACGCCAGATGCCTTTCCTGACGCAACCCTCTCAAAGGAACCGGGCTTGGGACCAGCACAGAGGTAGATAAGGGAACAGGGAGCAGCCCGGATTCTAAACCTGGTTTCACGGACGGAAGGCGCCGCAAACCAGCACGAGCTAAACCGGCTCCATTTTACTGTGTTATTTATTGTTTAGAATTCCCTATTATCTATTCTTTCTTTTTTATAAAGCAATGGTAACAAATCAATCAATCCATTGTGGGATCAATAAAAGTTCTGTTCTGTTTTATTGTATTTTATTCTGAAGAGACTATGTTGTAAAGTTAAAGTCTGTAAATTTTTACGTGTTTCCAAAAGGCAATAAAAATCCCCCCCCCCCATAATTTTATGATGACTCTAATTTGGATCAGCACCCAATATTTATGGGAACCTGGTTAGTATGGCCCGTCTCAGTGTTATTTACTGTAAGAGCTAATGTGTGGTCATTAATCATTTGCCAGCCACAATTACTCTATTTTAACATACATTTTCATAGATGATTTCAGACAAGAACGCACACAGGCACAGGATGCAGCCTTAGCTATGCAGTTTTCCACCATCAATAATCCAATCCAAGGCAATCAAGGTTTAAACCCCTCGCCGCTGTCTTAAATGTTTAGTACAATCTAGTGTGTTAAAGTCTTATTTAGTAAAAAATCCTTTGCTGCAGGTCCATGACACTAAGTGTCCTCAAAGCCATTGATAAAACATTCAGCAGGGCATGTCTGCTTAGCAGTGCTGCCATACTCACTTACAGAGCACTTTTCCAGTGAAACAGGCTGCAGAGAGCAGGACTCCTAGAGAAACGATACTGTCAATAAAATAGCAGTGAGAGAGGATGACCAAAAATTTACTTCATGATTTTGTAGAAAAAGCCTTAATCACAACCGTCCTTATGGCTAGATACGGGCTGTCTGCAGGAATAAAAAATGGGCACGCAATGTGTGGGGCACGCAGGTGACCTGCACGAAATAGGAGGATCGTAGACCGCATGGTGAGCCGTAGTGTAAAAATGTTCATGCATGTTTTTTTTAATAGGCATGCTGCAAGCAAGAGGTCGTAGCGAGTACTTATGTTACACGCAAGGTAAAGCAAGGGTGAAATAGGGGAGACGCAGGTGTGTCATATGAAGTATGGACTGGGCAAGGGGCCTTTGAGTGCTGCTCACGCAACAAATGCGAGAAACAAGGAAAACCAAACAATGAGAATGTAGATTGTATGGGCATCCTACAGGCACTTATAGGTCACTTGGGGTCGGTTATGGGCCAGTACTTTCACCTCACTAACAACTACAATATGAGACCGTACGACAACATCACCTGTACACCATAAGAGCAACTTACATTAACCTTACAGATACTGCATGATACACATGATACACATGACAATTGTATGTTCCGTTTTCACTGTACCCCCTTAAGTTGGCTGTACAAGCCTCAAGGGAACTCCAAGACACACCTGCACTTCCATGAGGATGGAGCCGCCCCTCAACAACCCTCCATGGGACCGGTCCACCATGCCTAAGGCTAAACATACCCTCAGGCCCATGGGGGGTTTTGGATAATCAATCTCAAAAATTGTATTTTCTCCTCATATTTTCTGTTTTTAAAGTATGTTTTTATGTAAATCATGTAAATAAATGAAATTCCATACACTGACGCATTTTTCTATAAATAATAAAAGATATTTAAGGTAATAAGTGAAATATTTACATGTTATAATAATTTGACACCCCAAGAATCTGCTTTGTCAAAAAGAACTCTTTTCCAACAATACCATTTAATTTTTACAAAACAAATTCCACGAGACCATCAAAACTGGGTTATATTTTTAAAATGACAAGAAAGTTAAAAGATGTCAAATGAATTACACAATAAATAATCTGTATTTGTTAATTATTCCCATTTCAGGAAAAAATAGCAGAAGTAGATCCTTCCCAAAGTTTTCCTGGTTTGCCAGAGAGAAAAGCCAACAGTTTCAAAACTGTTTGTGAGTAGGTTGTTTTAGCTCCTTAACAAATGTTCTAAGACCTCATGGAAAACTAGAATTCTCCTTCCACACATTTTATTGATCAGATAGTTTTAGGGGTGAATTTGGGCAAAAATCCTTCATCTACACAGATGCAGATCAGAGGTTTTAGTTGTTGCTGATGAATAAAGTGCTACTTGTCCTTAGATAGACTAATGTCCTTTTTTAATCCAGCTGACACAGTGCAGCATAGACGGTCTTCCAGATGTACCCACCCAGCTTTATGCTCACTAGTGCATATAAAGTCGTTTCTAACTAATAATCTTGATTTTTAAAATTCTACTGAGTTTTAGTCCACATTGACTTGTTTCCTTTTTTTTACGGTATCCTAGTAGTAACATCCCAATACCTAGCGACAGCATAATGGAAGTGTCCCTTGAGAGTTTGGCTGCATACTCTTTGTTTAACAAGTTACTAATGCCCTTAGTTCAGTTTTGCAATTGCTTCCTAAAATTCTTTTGACCTTCTTCTCCTCACACTTGCCTGAGTTACAGATTGTGACTTTTTCCAAAATGTACCATCTCTTGACTTCTCCTGGGCTCCCATGTCAAGCCATTACCTCTTTCATCTAGAGTCAGGACTGTTGCCAAGCAACTACACAACTCACATTGCTTGCATCTGAGAACCGATCATGCTGAAGCCTACCATAACGGCAACCAGGAAGACAGCGAGACACAGAGCATAAATCTGGAAGGGGACACGCTGAAGACGCAAAGAAGGAACAAAGCAATAAGGGAGAGCAGATGGCACCAATAGACGAAGACTCATCAAGGGCAGGGTGAGATCACGGAACAATATGATTATTCGTCAGCCATGTTGAGGAAACAAGTGCAGTGAACTGTTGAGACACATGGAGATGCCATACTGCAACATTACATCTCTGAAAGTCCACTGCAGAAAAGAACCTCAATCCAAAGTTGCCAATCAAAATTCATACAGCACTACTCGACTAACCCATACTGACACAAATAACAACATTATTGATTTATTCAAATGTCCTAAAAGACTACACTTAATAAAAACATAAAAACTTTAACAAGTGGGAACTAGAAAGTATTTTAAGTCTAAAAGGTTAAAAAATTGTATTTATGAACTTAACCCACTTCTTGGTTGAAGTGATGGGGGGGGGGGGGTAAAGAAGAACACATAGTTGGTCTGTCAATTTAGAAGTTGTTCTTCCACATAACTGCCATGGCTACCTGTCTCCTACCTGGTATTGATAAAACGGGGCAGACATTAAAATATCAGAAAAAAGATCTGCATGATGAGACGAGCCAATCAGAGTGTGATTGTAAGCAGCTATTTGTATGTTCCTACAAGTCTTTGTCAAGCAAAACTCAGAAATTGAGCTCTTTTGTAGATTCAAAACGTAAAACCTGCATGGGGAAAATTTAGTCTGGAAGGTTGTTGTGCACAACACAAATTTACTTTTTTCATCTAGTTAGTCTCAATCTGATCAGTTTTTGGAAACTCAGCAAAATCACTTAAAAGCTCTTATAATGGACAAATTTGAAATATCATCTTATTCTGCCTTCAGATCAGAACTCTCAAACATCCCTCCTCCAGAGTTCTTATCTGGCATTAAAAAAGAATCTCAAAGGTTTGAACAAGTGAGCGTAAAATCCCCTTTTCCAAAGAAAAGTCAGGTTACAGTGACATCACATCTTACTAACATGGAAAACCAGCAGTTTTTCTTGAACCCCAAGCTTCTTATCTTTTAGGTCATTGTATTCCACCAAACACAGTTTTGTTGTGGCATAGCTGTTAGCATTCTCACCTCACAGCGAGAAGGTTTCGGTTCAAATCCTGGCTGGGAACTTTCTGTATGGAGTTTGCATGTTTTCCTCATGCATGTGTAGGTTTCTATGGGTAACTCCAGCATCCTACCCCAAAAGATGCCTTATTGGTAAATTGGTAGACATTAGATGTCCATTGATGTAAATGTGGGGGAGTATGGTTATGTGATGTGAGCCTGTGATAGACTGGAAACTTGTCCAGGCTGTACCCCAACTTTGCTCAACAGCAGCCCTGCAACTGTATATACTCAATACAGGAGTTTCTTAGACAACAAACCGTTGTTTTTATCGGATACTTTTATTATGTTGGGACTTCCTCTGTTTGCATTTAATGTAATATTATTTTTAAAATAACACCTATGGTTTTTCTTTGCAAATTAATGGAATAACTTGGTTGGTAGATATTTTTTATCAAACAACCGACTTGGCTGGTGAGTCAAGATTTTGGTCTCAAACTCAAAATCCGTTTCAAGGCTTTTGCTACCCAAAATGCTCTGGTGAGTTTGTTCTAGTATTTCTCTTTATGAGATGCTCAAGCTGGCGGTAGCTCACAGAACATCTGCTGCGTTGCTCATTTTTACAGCTTTTATTTAGTTCAACTCTGTGTTGGAGCCAATTTCCAAAGGAGATGCTAAAATAAAATAGTTTTTGTTAAATTTATCATTGGTAATTTTTGCAAAAAAAGAAAAACAGTACAATTGTAGAATCGGGGAGGAAAAAAAACGTTTAAAATCAAAAATTGAATCTGGAATGAAAAATTTTGAGATTTTATTACTTGGCCGTATCGTCCAGCTCTAGTTTGAGTCATGTTGGTGGTTCAGAATTTGCCATGGATGCTGTGTGAGATTAATGCTCTCCGCCTTATCCATGTCTGTTGGTTCCAAATTTATAAAAAAACAAATCTTTGACTTTCTGGTTTTATACCAGGGCTACACAAAATGAAGAACACTTGCTATGTGCAATATTAATAATCAATATTGCATTCATAATATGACTTGCGATATATGAAAAAGTCAATTGGAAATCAGTTAGGATAACAAGAATGCATACTTAAGGCAGATTCTCAATTCTTGAACAAAATTCAAGTGTTATAAGTGGGGTTTATGGACCAAAAATGTGGGTAATTAGCTGAGATTTAATTTTGGTTAGTAAGACTTACAAATTTCAGGCTGAAATACACCACAAATGGTACAATAAACTGTGTGTAAATGTTCTTGTTTTTTTTTTAATTCAGTGCTGACATTACACAACCAACTAGCAGTAATAAGACATCCTGTATGGTACAGGATGTCTTATTTTAAAAGGAAGTCGTGAACTTCAGTCAAAACTATCTCATAGAGCATTTAAAAAAAAAAGGCTGATTTCTCTTTATGCCAAAAAACAATAGTTCATTTATATATTTATCATAATGGTAACAGTAACGCAAAAACAAATCAGTGTTGTAACACTTTGCGTCTCCTACTGGGTCGTAGTCAGTGAGAAATTTCAATGGGGAAGGTTGCAGACCCCTTGTGTAAACATTAATTGCACTTTATGCCATCTTTTGCGATACGTGTGTCGCAATGATACATTTTCTATTTATTGTAGAGGCCTTTTTTAAAGCAAAAGAAAAGAAGCTGTAGCTAAACTGCGTTTTAGGTTTTTTAAGGGGTTTCCGTGTTCTGCTGTGACACGTCATATTAAACATATGCCCAATTTACACAGTCGTTTATCAGCGTACAATTTGTGGCTGGGGAAAGATAACAGCTAAACGTTCTGTTATCTAAAGAAAAAAAAACATTAGTGAGGAATTTGACCAAGGGAGCGCAACCACGGAGAAGTCAGCAAGAAAGAAATGACAGATTAAAAACCTTCTGCTCAAAAAATCAGTAAAATTGCAGCTTAATAGTCTACAATTTCAGTCAACACTATCCACAGCCTATTTTCTTAATAATGCCAAAGAATTGTATCTATTTTTCTGCTTTAAATTTATTCCCAGACTCTAAAATGTTTTTTTTTTTTTTAGGGAAAGCATAAATAACATGCACTTTGGTTAAAGTGAGGATGACTGAATGGTAAAAAAAAAAAAAAAAAAGTGGGGAAAAAAGGCGATGACTTCTTACAGATAAGGCTGTTTTATACCCCGTCAGGTTAAACGGTGGGGGGAAAAAAACGAATATGGAGCTGAGTGATGGGCTGTGCATGTCAAAGCACTGCTGTGCCCTTCCTATTCTACCCCAATGCAGCTGTTTTCCATATTTATTAGGTCTATATTTCTAATCTCTCGCCGTTTCTGACATTAGGAGATACCGCTCTGTTCCCTGCAGCCATCCAGTTGCACGGGAAGTTTAATCTGCATGTTGGAATTTGAGGATGATCCCGGAATTAGAGGGGACAACGACCCATGACCAGGTGATGGCTCCACCATTCCCAGGGTTCACGCAACCGTTGAAAAGTCTATATTTTCTCTTCCTCTGATGGGTGACCTCTGGAGGATGAAAGCATCTGTCATTAATGAATCGGAGCAACAACAATCCGAGCTGTAATGACGTCCATATGTCTTACTCTGGCCTTGTGACTGCAGACAGCTGAGTAAATCCATACATCTGACATGTGAGTCTGGCTCTGTTCTTTACTTTAGGATTTGTAAAAACAAGCCCCTGAACATGTATAGTGCGGGCAGGGGGGGCACAAAGACAAACACATGTCCTGGAATTACAACCACCTCCGCATAATTAATTATTTATGCTTTGTGTCTGGATTAAAGCTCCTCAGCAGCAGCAGCAGCAGCAGCAGCAGCATCAGTGATTGGAGTAACCGGTACCTGAACGCACCACACAGGCGGTCTGTGAAGAAGTACTCACTCTTGAGCGCGGTGATGAGCAGATTTCCATCCTTAATAAGCTCCTTGATGAACTTATTGGTCCTTTCCAGCTCGATTTCGTGACATTTTAGGCGCTCTCTGAAGTCCGGGCTGTCCAGGAAAGAGTCGCTGAACTCCAAAGTGGGGAGTCCCATTGTGTCCCTCAAAGGTGAACTTCGCTTTTTTTTTTTTTTTTAACTCTCAAAACTTTTAAAAAGTTTCACCGTTTCATCCCGGAGCTCCGCCGTGAACTTCTGCCAGGCTTTCTTCCTACCCCGCTTCGGTCATCACTTCCGCTTTGAGATTTCTGGGCTTTTTTACGACAACTTTTCCCTCCCAGCTTGTGGGCGCGTGACTCCTGCTGGTTACTGGTGGATATTTTCAGCACCTGAACTGTTCACCTCTCACGCGCTGCTGTTTTTAGCCCGCCTGGTCATACATGTCTGATTCTCGGTTAAAAAAAAAGGTTCAATTCTTAAAGTTTAGTGTCACACTTGCACAATTTCATTTGTATTTTTCTTTTTAAACTGAAGCACACCATAAGTGCATGTTTAATTTGTAGAGAAGAAATATTCCCAAATAACCTAGTATGGAAACATTTTTAAATATTAATAACTGTAGCTTTTGCAAAGACTCCTTAATATGTACTTAAATCTTTCTATAACTGTGGATTGTCTATACATTATGTTTCACCCTGTGGTAAACCTGTAGAAAAATACATGTTTAATTAAACAAGTATACTTGAGTATAAGTATAGTAAGTATGCTGTAGACCACATGTGTCAAACTCAAGGCCCGGGGGCCAAATGCGGCCCCCCATGTCATTTCATGTGGCCCGCAAGAGTATAAAAGTTTTTAATTTGTTAGAATAAAAAATAAAAATTGGTGTGTATTTATTCATATCTTGGGGGGAAAAGACTTGAAATATCGGATTTGGCAATTATACATTAGGACGTAAACACTGTCCATATAACCTAACCTGACAGAATCAAATGTAAAAGGATTGATGCTAGAGGAACAAGCAAACATATGTTTTCTATGCAACTGTAATTGTCACTTTAAAAATTTATAGTAAATAAATAATGAATTAGTTAATATTAAGGAGTAGTTACATTTATTTGCCATTACATTTAGTTACATGTATAAGTTACATCTGGCCCTTTGAGGACAGCTGCTATGCTGATGTGGCCCTCAGTGAAAATGAGTTTGACACCCCTGCTGTAGACCATGTAGTGAAGAGAGTATACTAACTGAATAGTTCTTCAGACTAAATTGGAATATTTTAAGTTTACATTAGATAGTACATAAGAAGTAAACTTTAAGTATACTGCATTACTAGTATAGACAAAGTAGGCTTTACTTGTACATTCCAATAGACTACTTTAAGGGAATTTAAAATTAAGAATCCCCAAATCTTTCTTTTGAGTTCTGGAACCAGTTGGAACGATTCATAAATAGTAACTTAAAAATGAATAGCAACATAAACCTCAAACACATCATTTAGCTTAGTATTGATGGTGAAAACACAGAAAAAACTGTTAATTTATTATTTCTTCACACTACATTTTCATCTGCATAATGTAGTACTCTTGAGATCAAGTATTATTTAGCATATGTTTAGGTAGAGTGCTTATAGACCATGTATATGTAGTGTTGGAAGTATACTAACATAATACTTCCCTAAACTTTGGAACATTTTAATTTCACAATGTAAAGATAACAAAAAGTAAACTGTAGTGTACTGCCTGACTTTCAATGTAGACTACTTGAAGTACACTTAAATAAATAAATAAACTCCTTTTTGCTGAGGAAAATGACAATAAATGATCCTTGAATCCTTCTTTTGAACTCTGGAACCAGTAGGAATAATTAATAAATAGTAAATAAAAAATTGATAGTGACATAAACTTTAAATATATAGTAACTTGTTTTGGTTTTGAAAATGAAAATGTAAAAAATAATATTAATTTGTTACTTTTTCAAACTCAGTTTGAAGAAGGAAAATTGAGGACACTAGAAGATTACTTTATTAAGTATTCTTGAGTCAGTGTATTGCAAGAAGTATATTAACTAAATACTTTTTCTGACTATATTAAAACATTTTAAATTTACAATGTAGTAAATAAATAGTAAACATCCAGTACCCTGCCTCACCTCTATTATAGACTAAGCATTCTTTTAGTACTCTTAAATAGGTTAGTTTTTGTTAGTTTTTTATTTATACTCCCAAAGCTTTTTATACAGTGGAACTTATTTCTCTTTTTGATGAGTAGTATTACTTTTGTTATTTTTTTAACGTTTTTCTCTATTAACTATTTGTTGACTAAGCATTACTTATAAATATCCTGTTCTTAATTATTCTGTGTAGAAAAATGTCGTGATTATTGCTTTATCTTGGATGAAGGTGTCTATATATTCTGTAAATGGGTTTTATATTCAATAATGTTTAAAAAAAAAAAAAAAAAGGGGGGGGGGTCAGTGTTTATAAACTTTCTCTTCATCACAGTTTGGTAATTGAAAAAAGAATATTTACATTGTGTCAACTTCAAACATGATTAATATATGTACCAGTGTTGTTGTTGCCATCTTTTGCCATTTTTCTTTTATTTTTTTAATTAACTTACGCTAGATTTTAATGTATTACTTTAGTTTTAATTTGCCTTATTTCACAGTTTTATTGTTTATAGCTTTTATCAATATGCTTACTTTTTCATTCTGTTTATTTATTTATTTATTTTTATTCCGGTGCTTCCTCAGTTGGACCTCTCCCTATGGGTCGGCTAATGTTGGGGACCTGCATCACCTCTTGGCTGTGGTGGAGCGGTCCCCGCCTGTGATGCTGCATTTGGCTGGTTGTGCAGCTGTTCACAGAAAGGGAGGTTCCAATTATCAGTGTTTCCAACATCTTGTTTTCATGCTCAGCCTATTTTTATTTCTCATTGTCTTTCCCCATCAGTCAGGGGGTGGGAGATGTGAAAGAAGTTGGGGGTTGTGTTGGTATGGGGAGGGGGGCCCTATTTTTATTTATTTATTGATTTATGCTTGTTTATTTTAATTTTCTTGCTTGTTTTTGTATTATTTATTTTGTTCTTTTTTATGTAAAGCACTTTGTGTTATACTATTATATGAAAAGTGCTTTATAAATAAAGTTTGATTGATTGATTGATCTGCTTTACTGCTTTTATCAAGTCTTAGTGTATTTGTGTTTTACACAGACACAATTTTCTAAGCTTTTCGGTCCCTTTGTTTGTTTCTCCTCCAAACATCTAACTATATTCTGTTTTTACCTATAAATTAAAGTTGGTACACAGGCCTATTTTTTTTAGCATTCATGTGCTAATAAGTAGTGGGTGGTAAATTGGCACACATGTCTAATTTCTTTTTTAAAGCATTTTGTGATGCAACATTTTAAAATAGCTTTATAAATAAAGTTGACAGGTTGATTGGCATTTTCTTTCAAGCTTTTTTTGGACTTTACTTTGTCTTGTACAGTTTTTCTGCCCTTATTGTTTCAAATTTTAAGCATTAAATTACTTTTTAAACTTTAAATTTTTAAGATTTAGCGTATACATTACTTTCAACATATTAAAAACGGTTTACATTTAAAATTGTTTTGTGCGTGAACTCTGGTTGGATGCCCCTGCTGTGACTTTTTGCCTAAAGCCCCCTAGAAAATCTAGCAGGACCCATGTCCTTAAGGCTGAACATGCAGCCTTAAGGCTAAGAACAGAGGTGTTCAATGCTCCTCACCACTTCCTAGAGCAGCAAAAGTGCCCATGGGCAAGGCACTTAACACCCTAGCTTTTTCACTGAGACAGATTACGGTGTGTTCAGCCCACAGAGAGATCAAAAGCAGAGAAAAGGAGTCTGAATACTGAAAATGGATGTGCAAAAGTGTTTTACTCCAAATTAAAACAGAGCCATCATTTGTTTTCAATGTAAAACAGCAAAATTAACAACGTAAACAAGTAGGCTCTTTCTGTAATTGTTTTATTGTTTATACATCTCTTTATTTAAATATTTCTTATAATAACTAATTTTTAAGGCCTGATCTTATTTATACAATTTCATTAGGCTTATTTTCTAAAGTTCTGTGCTGAAATGACAAGCAAAATTTCTTCATACTGGAATTAGTAAGCAAGTGAGATGAGGGGATTTGACTTAATACCTATGTAAACGGAGGAAATTAAACTGGAGTCTAATTGAAGTCGGGAATTTGTCACATTCTCCTCGTGCGTCAGGAAGGATTGCAAAGAAAAAAAATGTCACACTACAAATGCTGCTGCATAAAAAGCAGATGCTATATCAGTGTTGGTGCTAAGTCTGCTGGATTACTCTTTGCACTTACTGTGCTTTGCGGCATCAAGGGGCCGGGAAGAGGCTTTATCACAAAGCAGAGTGAAAAACAATCTCCACAGAGAGGGGGATGTTGCAGCTTTGGCAGGGACAGCACACACAAATGAAAATGCATTAATAGCTTAATGCCTTCCAACAAAAAGAAGGCAGACAGTTTTGCAAGTAGGGAAAAGGCTTCCTGCCTAGTTTCATTTGGAAGCTGTCAGTGGGAACCACTTGGTTGATAACTAGCCTGCATTTGTCATGATGGCAAATGCTGGACTTGAAGAGCACTGTGGAGATGGAGTACATTATAACACCTGGGTTTTCAAACAGTATTTCTAGCTTTCTGGCTCCCCTCTAATGTGATTAAATAACCAATCTCAGTTAGTATTTACTCCTGACATTGTGCAGGTTTGCCGTCAAACAGACAAAAAGACAGAGATCCAGGACGACGGCTGGCCTCTGGCTCCACCTGAGGAGTCAACAAGAGAAGCCAAATCTGTGTACTTCATAGTTTCTGGGCTTTAAGTTCTGTAATGAAATCGTTTAGAAAAAGAAAAAAAAAATTGAGGGAATGACTCATTCAGAAGCATAACCGTCATCATGTCTGCCTATGAATTCATATTTAAATTTGCATGTGTCAAGGCAGACCGGGGAGCCCCGCTTGCCTGGGGATGTGTCCTTATTGCGGAAGTAATAATACCCTTGCACACATTATGCACTTGGTGGGGTTTGATTGTGTGAAAATAAAAAGTTCAATGAAAATGGAAGAAAGCTCCATTTAGCGCTGCTGGTCTGCTATCCGTACCTATGCGAAAGCTGGATGAGCTGCTAGCTGAATGAAGCGTGCCTAATTGCCATCCAAAATAGCTTTCTGTACAGGCTGTGAGGTAAATTAGGCACCACTATTTTCACCTGTACACACCTGAGCTGTAGATAAAAGTCTGCAGAGAAGTTTGGCTTAAGTTTAGTCACACGCAACCATACAGGGTTTGCAGGTTTTTGGGTTGTCCGGGCCTGTGGAGGGCTCTTTAAGGGGAGGACAGATGGTTCTTGCAGTTCCCTTAATGCTTGTGCTGCCACCTTAAGGGACACAATGATGATTGGCATGCATGTGGTACGTGTATCATGATTGCTCATAAAGTTGTTTATGTGAATTGCACACACACACTTACAAAGTAGAGGTAATGCTGTCGTGAAAAAAAAAAATAAAAAAAGAAGAATGCATCTCACCTCCTTCATCCTTATTTCTCAAAGTTTTTCAATCATAAATAAAGCCAAAAACATGGACCCAAAATCAAAATGTTGTTCTACTCTCTGGTATCTACAGTATATTTTCAATATTGTACTGAAGTTTGGGGAAACCAATAAATCTACTATCCATCCTCTGTATTCACTACAAAAGACGGCTATCAATACAATTCACCCCGCTAATTACAGTGAAGATACCCATCCTCCTTTTATCCATTCAAAAATACTGCAAATATCTGATTTCAAATCAAATCAAACTTTATTTATAAAGCACTTTTCATATAAAAGTATAACACAAAGTGCTTTACATTAAAACAAAACAAAACAGGTATAAAAACAAGCATGAAAATTAAAATAAACAAGCACACAAATAAAAAAACATTAAAAATAAGGCCCCCCTCCCCTTACCTACACAACCCCCCACTTCTTTCCCACCTCCCACCCCCCTAACTGATGGTGAAAGACAATGAGAAATTGTCATTGCATATAAGATAGTCCAGTTTCTATATGAAAGAAGGCAAAACTTACTACTGATGTTTTTGAAAGAGAACGAGGATACAAATTAAGGGGGACATTTAACTTAAAAGCTATTAAACTTCGAGCGTGTACTTTCATAGCGCTTTACTACCTCCTTTGACGGCCCAAAGCACTTTAAGCTGTGTTCACACCAAACGCGATTCGCGTTCCAATGTTAAGTTAATGTACATATGCGATCTAATGACCTGCGTTGCGATTTAAGCATAGCACGTTGGTCCGGCAGTAGGGTGATTTGGGCGCTTTAACAGGTTTAAAAATATGAAATAGATAAAACCAAACAGATAAATGTTCTTTTCAAACATGATATTTTTTCATAAATTCTGTCAAATGAAGATGTTTTTTTTCTGTTAACGGAAAAGGTTTGCAAAATAAATCATTATTGCTATTCCACTTATGTGCTGTTGATGTCAAAATGCGTATGAATAAAATAAAATAAATAACTGAAACTAAATTATTTTTCTTAACGTGTTGATTAATTGTTCACACGACCTGTCACTTGCAACATGCCTGTGCGAAAACACGTGCATGAACATTTTCTCTTTACCAGCACACCAAGTGGTCCATGACTTTGATATTTTCTGTGGGCCAGGAAACGCCTGCCGATGGCTCATATTCACTGTGGCTTTGAGGAGACCAAACTTTGGAGCACGCAGGGATGAAACACCCAGGCCTTCACTCACACTAAGTGAGGGAGACATCTTTATGTACATTACAAGTTGAGGAAGAAATTAGATGTGAGATGTCCATCGTTCCATCGCCTCGTTCCGTTACATTCCTGTTTTGTCTAGAACCACCAGCTCAAAGCAGACTTTGAATTCACGAAAGATATCAATAATCCAAGCAGTGAAAACATCGATTAGCTCTGCACTGAGTTATGCAGAGGTCGGACAGCTTCTGATTAGATTTCCTCTGAAACCACTGCATCACACAGTGGGCCAGCCAGTGTCGTGCAGCAATGTCTGGTCTCATTGTGGTGGGATTGCTGGGGGCCCTGTTGGTCCCTCACACGCACCCGTCAGCTCCATCTCACAGACATCATTTTTTCTAGAGCAGCCCTCAGGGATGCAGTTTGTTTCACTGGCACAGCGAGCTGAGATGTTGGTGGAAACCCTGTTGCTTTTGGTTAATTGCTGCTTGAACTTTGCAGTGCTGAGATGCATTTTTTAGGTGAAAGATGATGACTGTTGGGATGATGAAGCTGAAAGTCCTGCTCTGAGTTTGTTTTTTCAATAACCCCTCAGAGACATTTTAGGTTATTCATTAGCCTTGTGTAGTAATGGTTAGTATGGAGCTGAAAGTTTTGGCATTCAAATTTAGCATCCTTTCTGCAGAAATGAAAAGACCAGTGAGCTTTTTCTCTCAAATCAGCCTCTCGACATGTGAGATAAGAACCTTGTCAAGGTTCTTATGTTGGATTTCAACACAAGCGTGCGCTTTTTCTACTTGTAGACCCACTATGATCATCTTTGATCTTTTCAAAGTGTTCCCAGTGGTGTTTTAATTATTATTATGCCATTTTTAGTCAAAATAAAAAAAAAATCCATCTGTTTACACTCTCTCCTGCTAGCTTACAGCCCCTCACACCCCCTACCTAGCATTACCGGAGCAACAAAAATGGCGAGCAATATCGGAGCTATCCAGCCGTACAGTTTTGATCCAGATTTTAGCTCAGAACATACATGGATCTAGTCGTCTACAAGGAGTTGCATTAGAATGGAGTGTCATTGTATGTTTCTACGTCACACACATACAAACTTTTTCCTACAACATTTTTTTTGTCTGTTCGTCATTCATTTTAAGAAGGAAATACAATTCCAGGCTTAATTTTCTTTATATTTGCCCTCCATCAAAAGAAAAATGTCACAAGAGCATGTTAAAAACACCAAAAAGACATTTTTATAGGCATTGGTCTTAAAGAATTACTGACTGAGTGACCACCTGTACTAAAAATGTGAGCAACACAGTTCAGACAGCAAACAAACTTGGAATGAACAATCGGCTTAGCCAAAGGAGTTGAAAAGATAAGGTGTGAGTGATGGATGGCAGAGTAATATTCTGGATTTACTGGGAGAAAAATGAAGTGAAAGTCAGGATGCTCCTATTTTTAACATTTCTAAGACAGCAGTTCGTAAAAACAAGATCAAGTGCAGGCATTAGGGGAAAAACAAAGCTAAAGCTCAGGGGAGGGGAAAAAATAACTCTCCACAGACTTGGATGATTGTCAACTCTTTCAAATGTCACTCAACTACAATAGGAGGACATCAAGTGAAGAGAAAAGGTTGAAAAGAGGGTTGTAAAGGGAGAGCTCAAGTCATTTCAAAAGCTTTCATCAGCTAGAGACACAGAAAAGCCGGACTGAAGTTTGCAACGGATCAGAAAGGTTTGTCACCTTCTGTTGAGAGTCTAGATTTTGCCTAATTCCCGACAACCTAGTGGTTATACAGAGATCTGGAGAGGCATGAAAGTAACAGTGGGACACCAAACCATTTTCTGATCGCACTGAATCAATTTTGGGGCCATGGGCTGCTGGAGCCTATCCCAGCAACTGTTTGGTGAAGGCAGTTGTCTGGTGAGTCTGGTGTCTTGTCCAGGGAGTACTCCCTGGACAAGACACCAGACTCACACCTGGGGGGAATTCAATTCAATTCAATTCAATTTTATTTGTATAGCCCAAAATCACAACAACAGTCATCTCAATGGGCTTTGATTGAATTTAGAAACACCAGCTAACTTGTGCAGCACGTTTTTGGACTGTCCCCTGAGAAAACTCACACATGAACAGGGAAAACATTCACACTCAACACAGAAAGCCAGAATACAAAGCAGGGCCTTCTTATTGTGAGGCCAGGGTGCCAACCACTACACCACCGTGTAGCCCCATTGGGACACTTTATAGTGCAATTTGTTAGAAAATGGGGAATAAAATCTTGGATTTGGACAGATGTTTGTTTGTTTTTTGGAAAAACACATTCATCAGGTGGTCAACAATAACAACCAGCATGAATAACGACTTCAGCTGGTGGAGAAGAGAAGCTCTTGGCAACAAAGAGGGGAAGAGGGGCGGGGTTGCTCTGCTCCAAAAGTCTTGCCCAAATTTTAGTGGTGAATTTCTAATGAACTACTCCCACTCTGCAGAAACTATGTCCTAGGAAACAACACTGTTTCTATGATTAAATGCTAAAAATGACCACTGGAAACTTTCAGAAATACATCAAAAGATGATCTGAGTGTGACTTCATATAAAGCTCATTTTCATTCAAATATTTAAGACATAAGATTTGAAAAACAAGTTTTTGCTGTGGTTTGTCTCCAAGTTCTGAACGCGTTTATTTAATGTTCTAATGTGAAACAGGAAAAGACAGACTAAGTTGGCTAGTCTTGTTGTGATGGCAATTACTTCTAAAATGATATGAGCGGTTTTCCCCAATTAACAAGTGACACAGCCTCGTATGCTCTTCATTTAAATCAGGTACTAAGATAATTGCATAATTTCCGGGTGACACTCAGCTTAGTTCCAGAGGAGAGATTTTCAGAACCAGAGTTGTCTCCGTTTTCCTAGCATATGATTAATGATCCTAATTTAGGCATTTTTCTAATCCAATCGTGCTCTGACATTTCTTATCAGATGAGGCCTTCCTCATTCTGTCCATTGTTTACCTCCTGACAAAACAATCTGCCAAATGCGCTCTCCTTTTATGACTCGAAGTCCAGTTTGTGCAGTTATGTGCTGTTTATAAAAAGAAGTTTGTCTAAACCTCCATTTATTGCTTTTTTTGCAGTGAAAATTGAGATGGTAAGCTCTTTTTTTGTTTTGAAATGCCACGGCCGCAGATGTGTTGAATGTGGCACCGGGTAAAGGACACGTCCTGCGCGGAGCGCTGGTGCTTGGAGGGTAAATGCAATCCCGCTCACATGAAAAGCTCATCTGTGGCTCTGCACCTATAGCTTTTGACTTACAAATCCTCTCAGCACGCAGAAGAAAGGCTGTCCTCGGGAGCGAAGCGCTTTTATTTTTTGCCTCGCTGACCTTCAGGAGGTGATACCTGTCCAAGCGGAGCTCAGTAACAAATTAAGGCCTGGGTGATAAATTACAAGAGCAGTTCGGCTCGCTTTGTAAGCATAGTTTGGCTACTTTGCTAGGACTTTGTCTTTAATTTAAAACAGCAAGTAGAGGTGTCTGAGGCGCAGCGTGCCCCTCTCAAATAAACCACTGACATTTTCATCTGCTGGCCGCACACTGTGAGGACACTCTGGTGCATCATCGGTGATTGGGTTGGATGTGAACATCCGTGGCTAAACTCTTCTGCTACAATGGAGAGAAAGAAAAGCTTTTCTTCTTTTTTAAAGGCAGGCACAGGTTCATTTCCTCCAGAACTGACAGCCGTTTTGGATTTATTCTGAGTGGAAAATTTGAGCTTTGACTAAAACACTTCACATTAAATTTTTCACTAGAAAATGTTTGATTCTCATTTTTTGCCCATTGGTCTTGAAAACAGTAGTGCAAAAGATTTTTTTAAAAAACGTTTGATGTGAAAATGATAGTTTCACATACTATTGGTTTTACCTTTTTAGCTGATTCCATTTTTTGCTTAATTTTACCAACAGGAGGAAGTCTAATCCAAACCTTTTTTTTTTTTTTTGCAGTTTGCCATGACGGCAGTTAAAATGTTGACAAGTCTACTTGATTGGAGCAAGCTATATGATAATTATTTCAACCATATGGGAGTTAACATGATTGTATTCAGCTGATATCCTATTCCCAGCAGAAAACAACAGATTGCATGTAAAACAAGATCGTTCCATCTTGCCTTTTGTTCCATCTGGATGTTTTGCTTTTAAGCAGTGAAGTAAACGTCACAGTAATTTTTCATTTTTAAAATGTGATATCAGTAGCTGCGCTAGTACTTCATGTCAAATATTTCAAAACAATGAAAATATTCTCAAATGACACATGTATGTACATACAGCCTCCCCCACACCGCAAGACATTTCTTAAGTTGATTGGTGACCCTAAATGGTCCTGTGGGAGTGCGTGGTTATCTGCAATGGACTGTTGACATGTCCAGGGTGTATTCTGCCTTCGCTGTAGAGCAGCTAGGATAGGCTCCAGCAACCCAGATGGCTCTACACATAACCAAGTGCATACTGAAGATGAATGTAGCATTTTAATAGAAAAATTATTCCAAGCAATACCCTGATATACCATAAATAGATCTACAAACATAACAGCGTTTAGGTTGAAAATAATTCAAGACCTTTATTAGTTCATAAAATGACATTTTTGTCAATTATTTCCAGAGCTCAACCCTTTTAGGGTAATTCAGGGATTTAGAATGACACGTCAAATGCTTTTCATACCCTATGGTAACTTAACGCATTGTTGAAAATAAATGACTTTAGTAAAATAAAGAATATGTCGTAAAGCTTGTGAATGCAAACTGGATGTTTCTGTAAAAAAGATTTCTTTGCACATTCCTCCACTGGTTAGAGGTCAGAACTGTGGCTGATCAGGTGTCATTTTTAAAGGCCATGTCCCCCATGTTCATTTCTTTACTGGGTGAGCCTCTTCATTGAACGCTTTATTAGTATTCCTCCAGCAATCCTGAAAAAGGCTGTTGAGACACTCTTGATAAGATAAATCAGTATTAACGGTTTTCATCAGAGAGAGAATTACACAGGTCCTTCGATGCCTCAGAATACTCCTCTGGGAAGCCGATTGGTAATTTTACATCCTTCAAAAAGTTTTCCAATCATCTCTCCTACTCATGGTTAAATTTAAAGCCCATTAGTTGAAGTTTCTACATCCAATATATTTCAGAGAGATATGAGAAACAGAGAGAGAAACACTTCTGCAGGATATTTGGAGGAGGAATCAAACAAGGAGCAGACTGAAAAAATAAAATGGGAACCAAAATAATGTAGGTTCCTACAGGCTGATAAGGAGTGTTGCATTTGTCAGTGAAGAAATACAGTAAGTGCTCACTTCCTCGAGGTTCCACTAAGTGACAGCAAGCTGTTGAAACTAAGTTTGTCTTTTGTTTCCCCCTTCCACTGTGTGAAACATCTGTAATAACATCAAAAGACACTCTGGAAGCTTTTGGAGTTGTTGCAACTGTGAGTCGCCATGGGCAACAAAACAAAATAATAAAAAAAAAAGGACATTGAAATCCAGGCTGGAAAACTGTTATTGGGGCTCTTTCATGTTTGAAACAAAATCAGCCGGCTGAAGAAAGAAAGCTCCCTTTGAAAAGATCGCTTTTCTCTGAGATAGATGTGCTTTAGAAGGAAAGGCTTAATAACTATGAAGCTTTCAATTTTAAAGGCCCACAAGTACATGCCTCCACAGCTGGTGATTGACTGATAGCAGCCTTGTTTGCTCTCTCTGGGATCTCTGTAGCTTTGTGTGCCAGGTAATTGTAAAAAGGAAAAGAAAAGTATTCTTTGTGTGGGTCACACCTCCAAAGAAGCTGCAACTCAAATCAGACGAAAGTCACACCACTTGGAACCATTTTCAGCACAGGGCTGGTATTAATAAATCCTACTCTTCCATGCTTATAATGCTCTCCAATTAACTTAAGACTTTCACAGTCCATCAGCACGAGCCGTAGAATATCATCTGACAGATTAATTGGAGCCACAGAGCAGAAACAAAGGCTAAATCCTGAGCATTGGCTATGATGGCAGACAACATCTCCATAATAGCGGCGGCCTCATCGGTAGTTGCATGAAGCGCTCAAAAGAGTCCTGTCTCGCGGACCACATTAAATGTGCCAGACTGCATCGCAGATGTGCCTTTCAATCAAGCTCTGGACAGTCTGTAATGAGATCCTGAAAGAAGGAATTTAATGGCAAGTAGTTTCCATTTCCAACTGGCTAATTGCACCAAGACACTACAGCTCCTATAATCAGAAATATCAACATTGGGAAAAAAAAACATGATTGGCATTAATGACATTGATAAATATACTGAGACTGTATATAGCAGTCAATGTAATTTCCCAGATGCTGAATAATTCAATTCAATTCTATTATATTCTATTTGTATAGCCCAAATTCACAACAACAGTGGTCTCGATGGGCTTTGTATAGGTAATTAAAAAAGTAAGACATAAAATCAAAAGGTTCATGAATACACAGAATTCAATAGAAAAATACTAAATTGAACTAACAAACTGACTAAGCTAAACTGGACATCCCTGCCCTTAGACCCCCCTTCGCGATAAGGAAAAACTCTTAAAAAAACGGATTCCTGAAAAAACGAAGAAACCTCACAGGTGCCCACATGAAGGAGGGATCCTCCCCCAGGATGGACAGGTGATTGAAAACTGCATTTCTGCAAACTTCCAACATTTTAATTACCGCTGATCTATGTTTGATCAAAAGTATGTATCGTAACTGATTGAGAGTATCAAATCAAATCAAATCAAACTTTATTTATAAAGCACTTTTCATATAAAAATATAACACAAAGTGCTTTACATTAAAACACAACAAAATATAAAAACAGGCATTGACGATTTAAAAATAAATAAAATAAAAATAAATAAATAAATAGGGCCCCCCTCCCCGTACCTAGCCCCCCACTCCTCTCACACCTCCCACCCCCTAAGTGATGGCAAAGGACAATAAGAAATAGGCTGAGCAAAAAAAAAACAGGATGCAGGAAACGCTGGTAATTGGAACCTCCCCCTCCGTGAACAGGCGCATAGACAGCCAAATGCAGCATCACAGGCGGGGACCGCTCCCCCACAGCTAAGTGGTGGTGCAGGTCCCCATCTGAGCTGCAGTGGCTGAACAGCAGCCGACCCAGAGGGAGGGGCTCCAGCTGAGGATATGTTGGTGGATTTGGCAAGTTTTGTGCTCACAACAATGTTAGTATATGATGCAAACAAATTGCCATGAGTGTTCAGGAAAAAAAGAGCCTTATTTAGCCTCTGTCTGAAATGTAATCCACACATTATAAATAATTCATTATCAAAAACGTTTGCTTTCTTTCAATACAGCAAGAAGTCATTTAAAACAATGAAGAACAATAGATTAGTTATTCTCACCATAAATGTCTGGAAAAAAAGCGTTTATAAGATTTCATGGAGGCGGCCATTTTGAAATGAACAGAAAAAGCCCCTTTACTGCCTCTATTGGGCTGATCATGAACTACACAGGAAACATGGACCAAGTTATATACAACAGGTTTTTAAGGAAAGTTTTGACCATGCTAATAAGTGGGGCACAAAGAAATGTGTAAATCAAACATGATTCGAATTGTTATACAGGGTAAACGCGATTCCAACGGATTCTGACATGGAGACAAACAGCTTGCACTGATATCGTGTCAGAATCAGTTGACTGATATTACTTACATTAGCACTTTACTGCTGTAAAGTGTTGCATATCAGTGCAAGGTTCTGCAGGATTCATTGGAATGATATTAATAAATTGTTGAAGAGTAATTAACAGAGCACGGGCAAAGGATCTTGTGTGAAAGTGTTAACAGGCCAACTAGGGTTTGCTTTTGTCATTTAACATCTGGTCAAAAACAATCAGGGCAACCATCGTCTACAAAAGCAATAACACTGCAAATGAATTCTTTGTTTCATGAATACTACATATTATATGCTAATAGACGCTTAATAGAGTTTCATTTTACCAATATTTAACATAGAAAACCAGCATAAAACCCTATGCTGGCCATCATGTATATATATACAAAAAATAAGAGTTTATATAAATTTAATTGATTTATAGCAGACCTTGTATCTTAACCCCTAGAACACTTTCGCTATAAAAAGTTATACCATCACTTTTGCTGGGTAAATTTTACCTGATACAAAATACCTAACAAAAAGTACTTGTCACAAAAAATAGTTTAAAACATGACAACAAAAGAGAAATTAGAGTGTTTGTCTTTTAGTTTCGAACTGTGATATGTGTAAAAAAATGAAAAAGAAAATCATAGAAGGTTCCTAAAACCATGCTCAAAAATTACTAAAGGATTAGGAATTTAAGAAGAAAAAATTCCTAAAAATTAATAAAACGATACTAGAATCTTGGTCTTTACTCCACCCATTCCTGGGACATGTGAGACTTCCCTGGTGAAGGCACAGACTCCTTAACCCCCCACATATTGAAATTCATGTAAATAGTTTTGCTAAGTTGAAAATCACCCAGCAATAGTGCTCTAGGGTTAAAACTCATTTGAACAGCTGCAATTTCCCTTTAACTTTTCGCAGCTCTTTAGATGCATGAAGCATATGATGAAGCAGCAGGGCGGATACAGATTTCAGATGTCTTACCAAAGGACACATTGACAAGATAACTGCAAGGTCAAGTATTGAACCACTGATCCTTCAACTGACAGAAGAATACTTTACTCTAAGCCACAGCTGCATTACTAGCCAGAACAAAATGTACCTAAAGACCCCCTCCGATCATCTTTTGATCTATTGTAAAAGCGTTCTCAGTGGTCATGTTAACATAATTGTGCAATTTTTAAACAAAACTTAAAAAGCCTTTTAAGGACTTAGTTTCTGCAGTGCTGCATTAGATTCTTAGAAATTCACCTCTGAATTGTGGGTGGGACTGTTGAGGCAGAACAACCCCACCCCCCTTTCCTAACAATGACGTTGCTTTAAAAATCAAGCATGTCCAAAGTCTGGCCCGTGTGTCAAACGTAACCCGCAGTCTTCTGTCAAAAATCATGGCCCCCAGCTCTTTCTAAGAAGTACGATTTCTTAATAGTGATTCACTCAATTATGTTATAAGCTGTTGCAAATCTGTGGCAACAACCTGTGGCTACTTGACTTTTAGAGCCTTTAGGGCCAAATGAGAACGACAGATTAGTGAACTTATAGATTTGGTGTGGACAAAAAGTGTTTCTCCAGACAGATTTTGACTTCCTTTTGTTTTTGGTCTTCAAATGAGAAATTCACAGTGATTTTGTTTAAAAAATTGATTCACATTTTTTTCTGTTCTATGTGAAAAACGGAAAAGTATGCTTTTGCAAGATATAATTTCATTAAATATTTTCTTGCATTTAATTTTATTATAAGGGTTCAACAAATGCAAGCTGCATGGTTGAACCTCCCAAATATTCCCTTCACCAAATCTGAGTCTCTTTGCAAGCTCCTCCTTCTAGCTTACAGCCACTCATACCCGCAACCTAAGATTACCGGTTGCAACAAAAATGATGAGAAAAATTAAAAAGCTATCCAGTGGCTCAGTTTTAAGCCAGATGCCAGTTTAGACCAGGAAAACAAAGACGTACATGGATCTAGTCGTCTACAAGTGGATACATCAGCATGAAGCGAAGCAGGGAGCTTGTGGCCTGCCCCCGCGTATTTTCTACATCACAAATACAATCCTTTTAATATACTTTTTTTTTGCATCTCACTGACAATAATGTGAATAATCAGAAAGGCAATTTTGAGCTTCATTTTCTTTACATATGTTGTCTATGAGCAGAAATAAAGCCTCATTGGAGTGGGTCTTTAACCGCCTGCCTTACCAACAGCTAAAGTGCCTCAAAATCTGGTATAACGGACTGCACATCTTTTGCTTTAGTCCTAAAAACCTTGATATGTTTCTCAAAGTTGGTGAAGCCAGGATTGTTCCATAAGTTTTGTAAATGGGGGTCAGTGTCGCTAGTGAATTTCAGCCATCATTTTGTTGCCCAATATCAAAACAAAAATGGTCTAAAGACAAACTCGAGGTTACTGAATGCCACTTTAGAAAAGCCACCGTCGACACGAAGGCCATGTTTGTTATAAAATGCGTCTGTGTCAAGCTGACCTCATCCCTCGCCAGCCTTTATTCTCCTGTCCAGCCTCGGTCTCATGCCACAGTGTCAGCAGCACACCGGGTGCATGCCAGCATGCATAAAATCGCAGAGCACCACGCTCCTGTTTTCATTCCTATAATGTTCACCTGGAGGACAGCAGCTGACATGGTCACAGAAAGATGGCAAGGACACAGCCTACTGCAGGGAGCCCCTTTCTAAAAGCAGAGTCGCACACTCAACTGCTGTCACTGGCTGATAAAAAATGAACTTTAGCTCCGAATTCAAGGCCTTTTTAACCCCCCCACAAAGTTAATTATAAAGGTTTTTTTTAATCTTTTAAATGAACTCTGAAGCACTGATGTGGCTACTTAGAATAAATATAAAATGATTTTAATTTCAGAAGAAGTTTGAACATTTGAAAATATGACCAAAGAAATTACAAAGTCATTGAGCTAATGAGATCTCCTAGGATCAGCACATGTTATACGACATCCTGTTTTTTTAAGAGAATGTGAGCCAAAATGTGGGTGTAGCAATGGAGGAAAATAACTACATCCATGGTTTGCAAAATTACCCCTATGGGGTTCTCAGGATCCAGCTCCCCAAAAGTTTCTTTGTAAAGTTTTTGCTAGTTTCTTGAGATTGTGGACATTAATTCTGGTCCTCAGTTCAGAATACTGAATGACTGGAGGTCTACAATAACTTCAGTATTTCCCCAAATAATTTCAGATGATTGTTAAGCCAACTTGTGACTTGCAAGAAGTTTGCAAGTAACCTGTAGAATCACCTAATGGTCAGTAAATTCAGCAGAAAATGTACTGCCACTCCCTCCACAGCTGCTTGGTGTGCAAAAATGTTCCAAACCAAACCAAACCAAAAACTTTCAGCATTTTAAACAAAGATTTACCGCGTGACGCTGCACGGCTTCTCAAAGTTCATGATGGCATCCAGTTAACTCAGTGTCATCAGAAGCTCAGGGAGTCTATCAGGATAAAATTCGCTAAGCAAAAAAGCACATTCCCGCCCCAGAATATTTTTATGGAGGTGTTTTAAAAACTACATTTTATAGTCTTGAGACCATGATTCCATTCAAAATACATGCATTTTATAAAATAATTAAGTGAGACATCATAACGAGCCAAAAAACTCAAACCAAGTTTCATTCAGTTTTAGAAAGAGCCTTTCGCCATTGGGTCGCTCTAAAAACAGTCCAAACTCATGCAGAATTTTCAGAAAGAAATAAAGAGATAAAGCAAAGATGTAATGAATTAGGGAGCTCACTAACTGCCTTTCTTTTGTAGCTTTGCTGTCATCTAGCAATGATTATTATGTCCTGGACAGCAAGGACCACATTATTTTAGCAATTCTTCTTTCTGACAGCGCCTTTTAGTGAAAATGTCACCCTGCAAAACTCACCAAAATTTGCACACACCTGAAGACAATGAGTTTTTGTCCAGGTGAATGTTCTCCCCCAGTCCCCCCTATATTCAAGGAAATGTTTTGTAATTAGTATGGGATGGCATACGGCCGCCAAGCCGTAGGTCTGTTTTTGAAAGTAGTTAGAGCAATCTAATGTAATGCATGATATTATATGCAATATATGAACCTTGAGTGAAACAGTATGATATACTTCATGGACATATTGTGGTTTACAAAAAACCTCAGTAGCCAATGGAAATCCAAATGTTTACTTTTGGCGATTCTTCTAAAAATGACTAAAAATGTGTCCTCTCTCTCCAGGCGACTAGAAGATAAAATAGTTGCTATAGAGGAAAAAACAAACAAAAAAACAAATAGAAAGCTTCCATTTTGAAAAAAGTTTTTTTTTTTTTTTTAATGAATTTGTCTGACCAGGGTGGAAGGAGAAGAAGGGGAGAGTGAGGGCAGAGTAGCCACTAAGCAAGTCAAAAGGGGGTGGCGACAGCAGGGGGCGGAAGTGCCTGCATGCCATATAACGCCGCTCGTAGCTTTAATTTCTTTAATTTAATTATTTTTTTCTTCAATTTGATGATTTATTTATGCATTAGAATTAGTTTTCAAAAACATTAAATTGTAAGCTAGTTCTATACAGCCATTGCAAACCAAAAAAACTTAATTCTTCCTCAGAAGTGTCCAAAATGACTACTGACCACACATATTGCCAACAGGTTTGTATTCAAGATGTCATAACTTTACTAAAGTAACCATGGTGACATTTTGATTGACTTTTTTTCGATGGGTCCAAACTATTTGTTGAAAATAAAGAAACACGACTGCATTTTGTCGTTTCTAACCAGCTCCCACGGTGCAGCTTGAGCAGCGTCCAAGATGCCATTATTTTTTTCCTCCCACATTGTGCCTAACATTGCAACATAAGCCTCCCAGGCTTCCTCTGAGTGCCAAGACAGGTCAGGATTAATGACTGCCTTGAATGCTCAGGAAGACAGCATTAGAATTGTCATCTTCCGCCCTCACTTGTACATTTCCTTACACAACCACAATGCTGGTAAATAAGCAACAGGGTGCAGAGGTCTCGTCTGACAGAAGCTCAATAATCCAAGGTCAAGCACTTAACAGACAAAGAGAAAAGGCTTAGTTTACCACCTTTTGTTTACCTCAAATCACTGTCAATGCCAGTCAAACTAAATGACTTATACAAATGTAAAAGCTTCTCTGTTTGGGTGTTATGGCATTCCCAGTTCAAATTAGGCCTCAATTAGGCTTCATGTTTTCTTGAACGGCTTGTATTTATGCAGACATACTAAGAATAGTGGATTGTGGGGACATCAGTGTCATTGCTTCTATTTCAGGTAGCTGGATTGGTTGTGTTCTCCTCATGAATCCAGATTATAGCTTTCTAATGTCACATCACATGATGTGCTGCTCTGCCAAACGTCTCTGTCCCTAAAAGTGAGGCATTGTTGTGAGCAGAGGAGAAAAGACACCTTATATTCAGACTCTCAGGCGTGACAAATCCCTTTGTGAATTTGTCAGAAAACACCTGAAGATTATGGCGAGCTGCTCCGAGGGGAACGTGACGGACACAGCTGAATGACCTGAAAACGTATTTGGATTGAAAAGGACTTTTCTGAACTTGAATCATTGTGTGTTTCTTAGAACTAAAAAAAATATTTTTTGAAATAATAAAAAAAATATGTATTAATTCAAAATGCTTCATCTTGTAGTAAAATTTAGAAAATGTATCAAGACATATGTAAAATTGAAAATATCTCTAATTTTCAGCTTCACTGTTAGAGTTGATTTTATTTTCTGTCTTTAACGTTGCTTTTTTGGCCGTTTTTTCTGTACTATAACTTTCTGCACTGAAGTTTTTTTTGTCCTTTTTAAAAAAAAAAATGACAGTGCACCTTAAATACAGAGCACCGTAGAGGGATTAATTCAGCTTGTGCTGTTGCAAACATGGCTGAGTGTTAATGTGAATATGCTAACCTAGGAAACATGTAACGGTGCCAGACTTTTCTTTCTTTACGCGTTACAAACAAGGTTGGGAGTTAGAATAGTCACAGTAACGTTTGTTTTAGCCGTATCGCTCTATTTTCATGTGTTGCAAAAAGGTTTGGAGTTACATGTATTGTAATGCTTCTAGAGGGTTCTTACTCTGTTGTCTTGCCCAATGCACTTATTGGTTTGGTGTGCCTTATATATGTCATGAGGTGGAGGATTGACCATTCGTTAAAGGTGTGCCTTATAATCCTGTAGTGCAGAAAATACAATAGTTTTTTTTTTTATCTGACTCCACAACCCTTTTTATAGTTCTGAGGTTTGCAGTTGAGATCACATTCCTTCGAATTTAGTTTCTCTATAGTTTTTGATGACAAAAGTCATATTATCAATTACGGCTACATTCAGACCGTCCCCATAGGCTGCTGTGCTTAGACCGCAGGTTTCTCATGTTTCCGGAAGTTTCCAAAAGCGGCTTGGGAGTCAAAGCCTGCAAGCTTCTGTCTGGTGGAAGCAGCACCAGGTAGAAATGTAAGATGCAGACATCTTCTACATCTCAAACATTTGGCTTAAAAATTTCCTATTTGAAATAGCAAGGCTGACGTCAGGAAATCCCTTTAGCTATGCGACAGTGTCCGACTCTTTCAACAGTGTTGTCATTTCTGTCCATGTCCTGCTTTTACAGGTTTTTTGTGTGTTTTTCTGTAGCAGGAATCCCTTGCCTGCTGTTACTTGGTGACTATTTTGTTCTCTTGTTGCTCTCCTGTGCACTTTTGTGATCGACTTCAACTAAATGACCGATGAGTCAGTTCTCACATACAGTCAATGTTGTGAATGTTTGGTTCTTTAGATTACACCAGAGAAGACACGAGTAAACAAAAAGCCGTAAAGCTGGAATTGTGACAAAGATAAAAGTAATCTTGAAATAATAGAAAATGTATTGGTATCTCTATAATTAAAAAGAGATACCTTTCATTTTATCTGAGATGTCTACTTCTATTTTGTTTTTTTTTTATAAGACCATAGATACTACTGTAAATATCCCAAATGGAGAAGCTGAGATAACTTTAAAGATCTGCTCCAATTAAAAATGTTGTTCTGAACACTTGTGGTATTTGCTGATGATGGAGGATATAATACAAATGGGACAAAACAAAGAAGCTCAAAATTGCATTTGAGTATTTTTTTTTACTTCAAATCATTGTGAATCAGGAGCAGACGAAACAATGCAACTGAAAAAAGACTGTAGATGTGACGTAGAAGCAACAAGGTGCCTGCTCCGATCCATTTAGATGCATCCACTTGTAGACGAGACAGCAATGTTCCGGCAACAATGACTCCCAATGTTCAATTCAATTTCAATTCTATTTCATTTGTATAGCCCAAAATCACATTAACAGTCGTCTCGATGGGCTTACATCTTCCGATAGATGTAGGATAAAACATAAAATCAAAAGGATCGGGAACACACACAATTCAATGGAGAGATTCTAAATTGAACTAACTAAACTAAACTGGACATCCCTGCCCTTACACCTTTCTACACGGTAAGAAAAACTCCTAAAAAAAACAGATTATGGAAAAACCAAGAAACCTCAGGGATGTCCACATGAAGGAGGGATCCTCCCCCAGGACGGACAGGCAATGCCAGAACTCATAGAGAAGAATGAACTTATCTAACTCTAGAACTACACATTTAAAGTCTAAGACATGGGGACAGCTGGGGGCGCGAGACCAGCCAGATGCAGGATCTACAGCCAAGTGCAGCAATAGAGGCGAGCCAGAGATAAGGTACTTGGTCAGGTACAGGAGCACGGATGAGCCAACTGGAATTTGGAAGCACTCTCACTCCCCTCCGGGTGAGTGGGAAAAATGCTCAGATGGGGATGTGAGGGACTGTAAGCTAGTGGGAGAGCGTGTACAGATGAGTGATGGGAAGTGGGGGCGGCTTGCGTATGTGAACTACTGCCACATAATTTTAATTTAAAGACGACTGTAAAGGCTTTGAAGATAGATCAAAATATAAACGGAGTGGGACTTTACAACTTAACCAAGCTAATATATTTCTAACCGTAGTGGGGGAAAATGCAATAACTAAAATAAATATGTTTTGATCGTGATTATATTACAGGCTAAGAATGGTTGTAAAATGGAATTTTTCATGGAGCAAAGACTCCACTTACATAGACAATACAATGTTGAACTCCTGCTAAACCTTTAAATGTTAAAACATTTATGCACTACTCCATGAAGAGGAGGAAGTACATGTTAGGGTAGAACAATCTGTGCATGGTGGATCAAAAATATGGAGAAGCTGGGCCCAGCTGGTCAGAACCTGAGGGACGGTCTGTTGGAAACCACTTGAGCCTTGGATTACACGAGTAAACTTCAGTTTCCTTCAGATTCTGTCTGAGAACAGCATGTCGCTGCTTTCACAAACAGCCTCATGTGAGACTTCCAGAGGTCTGTCACTGTGTGATTAACCACAAAGACGGCTTTTGTGTCGGAAATGCTAAACTAAGATTTACTCCAGTCTGCAAGCAGAGGAGACTACAGTTATAACCCAGCTGCTTCAATGTTGTGGGAATCCTTGGAACCAAAACACTTAAAATAAACAGTTCAGTCGATCAAAAATAAAAACTTGAAAAATCCCCAAAGAAATACTTGCAGATTATCCATCAATTGATTTGTTCAGATGACATTATAAAGCCCATTTTGGATTGATTTTTTTTATTCTTTCAGGTACAGAATAGTAAATTTACTATTGGCTCTATTGATTCCCGTGTTTATGATTGAGCTGAATAAATGGTCATATTTACTGCAAGCATGTTCTTTTTGAAAAAAGCAACAACATAATTTTACTTCTAACCCTCATATACTTTAACATAGGTTATAGAAATGTCCCACAATGGCTCCAGTTTATTGCAGTCATTCATCAGTAGATGAGCTTGTCATTGGTGCTTCCGAGTGGTACACTTATATCATTTTTCTAGAGCATCAGAATATTTAGATTTTGCTGAGATACCAAGAATATCCATTCATCTTTCTCCGTTTCATCAGTCACAAGGTTGTCCCGAATCGGAAGGGACGTCATACTTGTTAGAGTTGAAAAATGGCCTCTCAACAACGTGTTTGTCTTTTCTCAGTTGGCATGTCGCATGTTCACGAGCTCCTTTATAAAAGAGAAATTTCCTTCATGTTGTGGAGTTTGCACGCTGTGATGATGGTGTCAGCCATTCTGTACCATTCTTTGTCAAATTCTCCCCACTGTGGAATTTTGTGCTCTCCCACTTCCTGCAGATTTTGTCTTTTAAGTACAGTGCTTCCTCGTTCATTCGCTCTTAAAGCAACCCGCAGTTGGAGAAATTAACGATGTAGTCGGCTTCATTTTCTACAATCATTCTAGATCAGGGGTCTTCAGCTAAAATATTAAAGAGGTCCAGTTCGAAAAAATGCAACCCCCTCACACCCCCAACCTAACATTACTGGTGCGACAAACATAGCGAACAATACTGGAGCTATCCAGCCGTACAGTTTGGAGAAAGAGTGCAGCTCAGACCAGGTACACAAAGACGTTTATGGATCTATGCGTCTACAAGTCGAAACATCGGAATGGAACAGAGCAGGGAGCTTGTGGGCCAGCTTCTTTTCTACATCACAAATATAATCTATTTTAAATGGCATTTTTTCGTCTGGCCCTGATTCGCAATGACTTCAATGAAGAAATAATCAGAAATGCAATTTTGAGCTTAATTTTTTTAACACATCTCCTCCATCATCAGAGAAACTGTTGAATATGTTGAAAAACACCAAAAAACACGATTTTCAGTGGAGTGGATCTTTAAAGATACAAAACGACACACTTTATACACTTTCCTCTGACAGACATCATGAACATTTTCACACTTTTCTCTCTTTTCTAAACTCTTAATGTTCAAAACTTCACAAAAAAAACAACAACTTCCGTATTATAGAATGATACCAAACACCTGCTTACCATCAAAGAATAATGTATTTTTGGCAAGATGAACACATTTGATAGGTGGATTGTGTTATAGCGGGGAACAACTGGATTCCTTTTCTATGGACCTTTTCAAAAGCATGACAGAACCATCCACATCTTTTAGGAAAATGTTCCAATCAGGAACTCTTTCAGGACTAAAGACCTTGATGTTCGGTCTACCTAAACAGACAGCGCTGCCATGCGGTTCTTTCCAGCTCAGAGTTCTAAAGAATTCTTTTCAGCCTGCCGGTTTCAGGAGTGGAGAGATCAGTCTGACAGAACTGCGCTCCGAGGAAACCCAGTCCACACGTGACGTGCTGGTCTGAATGACGGATAAAGTGCACTTCTCTTGAGAGCAATTTTCTCATTTGAGCCTTGAGCCAATAAGGTCAGACATAGGACATTAATCACCAGAGTTTATTTTTTTTTTCTAGAAAAATAAATATAAAAAAGGAGAGAAAACTTGCAGGTCTGTGTACCACAAGCTGAAATTGCCAACACCTCATTAAAAGTGAATTGGATGTTCTTTTCAGTTATTCCAGTTGCAGATCTGCATTCACCTCCACTAATAAACCTCTCCTGGCAACCAATTAAAGGGAAACATTTACATGCACAGCCCAATTTAAACTCCACACCACTGAAGAAGACATGTTCAATCACCTTTAAGTCTGTCTCATTCGTCATGAGTCTCACTTGCAGCTGCAGTCTTCTTGGGTATTGATTCTCTGGGACACGTGGCAGAAGCTCAGCCCAGTGAGGACATCAGGGCTCGTCTGGGACTTGAGGGTTGCTGCTGGGTTTAGAGCTGTGCAGCAGTCAAACAGGAGTCATGCTCCTACTGACAGCTCATCGTGTAAAACATTGGAGGGTAATGATTGAAGCCGGGAGCTTTTTTGGGCAATCTCTGCTGTATTGATGGATGTCATTGACCTCTTCGTGTCACTGTTGGGTTCAGCTTTTAGATAATGATTGGCTGCAAGGATCTGAATTTATTTAAATCAGTTTCTCACTCATTTTAATGATGCACTTACGTTCTCATGCACTACCAAACCGATAGGAGTTAAACAAGTCAAACAGCTTAATTCCAAACCATTGACTGTTCGTGAGAACTGGACTGAGTCAGTGTGACGTCACTCAAAGAAACTGGTTTACTTCCAGGTCCAGTAAAATGAAGTCAATTCAGTCAGTACTTTTGTTTGACTCTTGGGGATGATGGGTCATGTGAAGATAGACTTTGAATTCAGCTATGTGACAAATAGTGACAATTCAACTAGGATTTTTTGGGTTGTAAAGTTGGACTATTTTACCCTGGAGTGTCTGACTTACTTGTTTACCAAGACTCTGGTGGTTTCTCTCGTCTAGAACTCGACTTTTACAATTTTTTTTATTACATTTTGTCTGGAAGCCTTTTAGTTTAATGACTGGCTGATGGACAAACCAAAATGAGCACAGAGCCAGGAGTTAAAAAATGTTTTTCTGCTCAGGGATTTTTGCAATGGAGAGCCAAAGTAGGCCGGATAAATAAATCACACAATGTGAGGACACAAGAACCAGTGACAGGAGAATGAGAACTCAGACTGCAGGAACACATCAACAGGACTGCCAATATCTTGATGATTTAGCTCATGCAGGTGTTTGGAAAGGCAGGATACAAATTTGAAGAATCGGTCGGTTTTCTGACGCAGGACAGCAGGAACAAAGAGATTCTTTAAATATTCACTCAAGAAATGCTCTGACACCTCTTCATATCTTTGCAGTAAATCAGAATTTCTTTTTGGGTTCATTTTTACACTGAATCAAATTACATTTACTTTTTCTGATGGATCAACAAGATAAAATGTATTTCGCCTCCTCTGATGATTGCTCTTGTAAATAAAGTCTTAACAGTTATGAACTTGTTCTAGATTAGATGATTAAACAAGCGTCTTTACAGGCTCAAATCCCGTTCAGTTCATGAGCCTATTCTAAAAAGTAGCAGAGCGTTACGTGGAATTTGTGAAAAACAAAGAAACTTGGTCAGGGGCAGAAAACACGTCAGATCATTCAGACAGAACAAACAAAGAAGCGCTTTAGTTCTCAAAAGCAGAAAGCTTAGACGTCTCAGGCAAAACGACTGTGCAGATGGGAACATCTCTGACACACAAAGGTGCAAAAAATTAGAGTAGTCCAATCAAGTAAAAAAACTTAGTAACACGACCAAAAATATATAAAAAAAAAAAACAGTTTTTACAGTTAGTTTCAAACCAAAAATGTAAATTTCTTAAATTCTAATATTCTTACATTTTTGCTTGTTCAGTATAGAAATTGTAGTTTGTCACTAAAATCAGTAAAACAAATGACACAATAATTCTTTAAAAAGAAGTTTGACTTGCTTTTTGCAGAAATAATCTATTTCAAAAGCTAAAACAATTAAATAGTTCAATAAACATTTGATATTACAGAAGAGTTTTGTTAAAAGGAAAGGATTTAACTTGGAATTTACTGTTGGTTGGAACCACTAAAAGGAACCATGAAATACGGTGGCCCTGAAGTACAAATCCCATTACCAAATCACTAAAAGCAAAAACATATTAAAGATGAAAAAGACAATTAACAAAAAAGCAACCAATGAAGAAGCAACATTCCAACAAAATTCAATAAAATTAAATTCCAGAAACCAAAATTTAATAAAAAAAATAAAATAAAATAAATACAGAGGAAATGTTTCCCATAAAAAAGTGATTTCCAGAAATCAAATTGAAACAAATAAGAAACCAGAGGCATCATGGGAGATCACTGACGGGATGATGACGTTTCTTCACCTTTTCATATTTATTTTGCTTTTTCAATTGTTGTTGTTATCTTTAATGTTTTTGTGTTGAGTGATCTGCACATTAGGGCCCACTGTAGTTAATGAACTTATTCCTCTCCTGAATTTGAAAATCCATTAGGCTATCTACCAGACCCTGAGACGCGCGTCCAAACCACCACTTTCAGTGAGAAGCCTATGGAAACGCACATACATGTCCATTCCAGGCTTCCGCACTCAAAACTCGTGCGTTCACATTGCATCACAATTTTTAAAGCTGTTTTTTCGGTTTTGTTGAACTTTGACCAATCAGGGACTCAGATTTATGAATAGCTTCCTTTAAATCCATGAAAGTGCCAACTGTTTGAAAATCGACCATGTAGAGGAAATTAATAATTGCGGTTTGTGCCCGGCCACAATTCTGACACCAAGTCTTTCATATTTTGGAATAGAGCTGTGAAAGGAAAAGCCTGGAGGGAGATTTATGAGATTCTTACCCCTTTGATATTTCACACCAAATCTCTTCCAACTATGAGTTCATGTATCAGGTAGCGACAATCTAGTGAACATTGTATGTCAAAAGCATGTCCAAGTTCACAAGTGATGTGAACGTTGCACTCGAATGACTTCACCTCTTGGTAAGATTACTTTTTAATTCATTCTTGATACTTTATGTTAAGTTTAATACAACTTTTTTTCATTGTTTTTTTATGTTTTTATTTCTGCTTTTTATTTTGCCGTGCAGGTGTCCTGGACGATAACATTTGGAGAAATTCTGACAGTCTTTTCCAGAGTAAGTCTGAGGTAGAAACTCAAAAAGCTGGGAAAAAAATGTCCTATGTGGTGTTTTATTACTTAGTTTCAACTCGAAGCAATACTGAAATTGCCCAACTGATCCAGGTTTTACTGAGGCCTGCCACCCAGGGAACCTTTATATCAGGCGATATGTCAGTTGCATCTAAAGACCACTGCACCTGGCCACACTATAAAGTAAGCAACAATTCTGTAAAAGGCCAAGAAATGAACTGGATGCTCTCCTGTGCGGATACGCTCCAGACCAAGGATAAATCTAACATTTACTTTCTCTTTTTTTTGGCCAGTGAAAATGGAAAAGGAAGGCTGCTGCAAGGTCTTATGTGACGGGTCAGGACAGTTCAATCCAGAAAGGAGGCGGCGCATAAAAGGCATAGATGAGATTTGGACTCATTTGCTTTTAACAGCAATGAATAAAACATTGAGTTTTGCCTCTGAAATCCCCTTGAGACAAGGATCTATACAAAAACTGATAAAGTTACAAAGTTGATGGACGGACTTGAGTCGAAATCATAGATTAAAAACTTTTTTGTAGTCCTGTCACTTAGCTTCTTCAGCTCCCCCAGTCCCTTTTGGTCTTTCATCCATTTAGCAGTAAACAAATGGTGTTATAAAAAAGGGGAAAAAAAAGAAACTCAGTAAAATTCTAGTTTTCTATAGATCTACTTTTTAAGTCTACATTTCTTCAAATGGGTAATAACACATCTGAGCTTAAAAGGAAATCTGCAATTAAATAATTACTGCACATATTAAACCAAGGTATCACTCAGTTCTAGCAGATGCATAATTTACAGCAATTTTTGGATCATAGTAGCAACGCGGTCGACTATTATGTCCAACTCTTTGATCTCAATCTAACGAACCGACTGTAATAAACCCTGGTACATATGTTAATGCTCCGTGGAAAAGCAGGTAAAAATTTTATAGCATATTGGCTTTAGAATGAGTGGTCGAATTTCTACCAACCCCACTTTATTTCCTAATGAATAATACTGTTTTAATGTCCAATTTTAATGCCACGGGTACCATTAGGAGTCAGAGTCAATCTTCAGAAGCCATTCAATATTTAGAGGGTGGAAATGAGCAAACCCACCCAAAGTCATTTGCTGACTTACTTTTGTGATCATCTGCTGTGTAAAAAGTTGAAATTTATTTACCCACTGACGTTGTTTCTAATGCTCAATGAGGAGGATGGATTTGTTTTGGGAACCGTTTGGAAGTTCGGCAAGAGATGCTTCGCAATTTGGGTTGTTCCTTTCTTTAAAGAACCTCAGGCTTTAAAAAAAAAAAAAAAAGATCTTTTTTTTATAAACAAAAGAAAACATGCAGAAAAACACAGATACCACAAATTTTATTTTAAATTTGATGTGTTTCTGAGTTAAGAATAACTACCATTATATCCACACTATAAGGGACACTTATAGCCCTAATATATATATTTTTTTAAAACAGCTCATAATCCGGAGCGCCACAAGAGCATGTTAGAAACACAAGAAACAAGATTTTCATCGGAGTGGGTCTTTAAACTTAGTCCAAAGATATTTGTGCTGGTTTCACATTTTTAAATTGGTCTTATTTTCACTGGAAGGATGCTGATGCTCTAAATAATCACATTGTTGGGTCAGGTGTCCTAAACCTGTTTTGAGTGGTGCTCAAAACTTTTACCAGGATGTGTGAGAAGCAGGAAACAGCTTTGTGAGGTGCTAGTAAACTGCAGTTGGGCAAAACATTATTTGTCAATCACAGATTTTGAAAAATGCTGAGATAATTAACAAGTCTGTGAGGGTGAGACTTTTTGCGTGTAAGGGTGGTTGACCTGTTGTTGTGGGTTCTTGTGTTTTCTGGGCCTGTAGAGAGTCGCAGAAAGGTGCACTGCATCTTAAACGGCCCATGCATGCTTTTCTCAAGCCTTTTATAGTAAACAATATCTATGTATATGATAATATATTATCTTTGACACACTTTGAGGCCCCGGCTTTCGCTCCTTGTGGGCGCCGCCCATTTCATGACGTCTGCCTAGAGCCGGCCTGGGGACGGGTACTACTGATACAGGAGTTGCTCTTTGCGGATGATTCAGCGGTTGTAACTCACAGTCTTCAGTTCATGCAAGATCTACTGACAGCCTTTGCTGAAGCTTCCACAAGATTTGGACTAATAATCAACATCAAGAAAACAGAAGTCCTAATCCAAAACACCCATAATGCAAAGCTGAACCCACGAAAAGTGCTCCTGAATGGTATTCCACTGGCTGAAGTAGACAAGTTCTCTAACCTGGGAAGTAACTATCTCCAATAGTGGAAGTATAGACACAGAAATATCAAATAGAGTTCAATCTGCAGCATCAGCCTTTGGAAAGTTGAGAAGTTGTCTGTGGGACCAGAGAGGAATCCACCTGAAAACCAAGATGAAAGTCTACAGAGCCATCATAATGCCAACACTTCTGTACAGCTCTGAAACCTGGACCATCTACAAACGCCACATTAAGAGTCTTGATAAAGTACAGCAGAGACATCTCAGGCAACTAATGAACATCTCATGGAAAGATCGTTTGTCAAACTTTGAGGTACTGAATAGGGCAGAAATGCCGAGTGTTGAAGAAATGCTCACCACATGTCAACGAAGGTGGGCAGGGCATGTTACACGCATGGAAGACACTAGACTACCAAAAGCTGTTTTCTATGGAGAATTGAAAGAGGGATCAAGAAAAGTTGGAGCGCCACGACTACGCTTTAAAGATGTATTCAAGAGACGCCTGAAGAACATAAATGAATATAACAACTGGGAGGGAAAAGCTGAAGACCGTGTGACATAGAGGAAGGTGGTGACTGGCGCTGCTGCAGCTATCAGGGAACGAAATGTTCAGCAATCGTCAAAAAGAAGACAGCGTAGACTAGAACCAGCACCTCCATCTGCTGAAGCGACCTACAGGTGTGACACCTGCGACAGGACATTCCAGACAGCAATTGGGATGTCCTCCCACATACGCCATAGGCACAAGCTCCTCTCTGCGTCATCGTCATCATCGACAGACTGCTAAAGAAGAAGAAGACCTTTGACACACTTTGAGGCCCCGGCTTTTGCTCCTTGTGGGCGCCGCTCATTTCATGACGTTAGCCTAGAGCCGGCCTTGGCAGCGTATCTGCATTTCGTCCCGCGAAAACAAACAACATCTGAACTTTTGCAAAGATGGATGTACATAGTCTGCATATAAAGGAAGGCGTCTTGCTGATCCACAGAGATAGTGGGTGTGTGTGTTAGCCTGGGGGCGATGCTGACTCTTCCTGGAAGGGGCTGTTCTCACTGGTCAGCTCGTGAGAACCTGAGTGTTTTCCTGGGCTCGGAGAGGCTGGTGCTCAGAGCGCAGGTTTTTTAGAGGAATACTCAGAAATGTGTGAACGGATCAAAATACCGCACAAGTAGTGCGCACTCTTTCAAAGAACAACACTAACGGTCTCCTTGAGCGTTGAACATTGTAGACCCCTCAATTATCTAAGTGAGACAGCCTGCAGAATCAGTGACTATCAAATGTTTTCTTTGCCATACTGTAAAAAACTTAAATCTTACTGATAAGAGACAACTTTGTTTTGGCATATTTTGCAAAAAATCTGCACAAAAGACAAACCGTAGGTGATTTTACAGCATTTTATCAGTCTCTGCTTTTTCACAAATGTGATTCATATTAAAGTTTCTCACTGATTCATTTCCTTTTGATCCTTTTAAACCACCAAAGTGCTCTTTAAGTGCTTTTAACTTAACTTTTATTTAATGTAGTCATTTAGTAAACGCTTTTTCCCCAAAACAACCTAAATCTAAAGCATAACCGGTGTCACACTAAACAAATTCCAAAATAAATCCCAGATAAAATAGTTTCAGTTGAGACAGAGATAATAAGGACCAGATGGGACAGTTTTTGTTTTCCTGTAAGTAAATTTAGCAAGAATGGGGCATTTTTTGCATGCTTGGAATACTGGGATTGAAGCTGCTGTGAGCCCATATTCACATTTTTAAATTATTCGTCCTTTTTTAAACGCTCAGCATATCCGGTATACATTAATTGTAATGAATCCATCAATCATTGCCACTTTTCTATCCATGTTCCTTATGCACCAGTCAGACACGTCTGGGAAAGTGATGGACAGAGGCGCAGCCAGACTGCAGAACTTGCCATTTTCACAAAATTGGACATTAAATCAAAAGGAGGTGTATAACGCAGAAATCTATAATTAACCCGCAATGCAAGTCAGTCTATAAATGTGAATACTGTAGGTCAGATTGGTGCTCTGCGAAAAAATGATGCTTACAAGCGTCAAGGTATGGTGACAAATTCCATCCCGTAATGTTTCTGAAAAAGCACCGGGAGGTAATTTGCACGAGGCCCATTCAGCGGCCATCAGATTAATCAAAAGCAGTGCAAATCTGAACGGTGCTTATGACTGACTGTGACAATAACAGCTAAAACGGAAGATTATAAGGTCCAGGAAAAGGTCTGCAGTGATCCAACTGCTCTATTGGTTGAACTTTAAATCCCAGCCTGCAGCCCCCCTCCCTTTATATCCCCAGATTTACACATTCATCCCAGATATCCTCCCTCAATGGGTCCAGAAGAATAAAAAATAAAATAACAGCTGCTTGTATCTAAATGCAATCAGCACCTTTTCAGTCTACAGGGATTTAGCTGATATCCAGCATCTCTTAAAGGAAAAAAAATAATAATACATGGCATTCTATCCTGACAGGAAATACATGTTCTTTTGATCAGCATGACACGGTACATTATTGAAAATTGTTTTGCAGTGAGCATACAGTGTTTTCAGCAAGAGTCAAAGATTTAGTCAAAAATCATTTTGACAGTACAGCAGGAACAGCTCAGTGTGACTCACGGCTCCTGGATGCAAGCGGGCTCTTTTATTTAATGGTAAGCGAGCTGCGGCTAACAGACAAATCCAAAACGAAGCCTTAAAATCTAACAGGTCTCTGGTTTGGATGAAAACTTGATAAAAAGAAAAGAATACAAGTAAGACTTGCAAAGAATTCTGATAAACACAATATGAATGTAAGTTTGGTCTGGACTTGTATACTTAGGAGTGAGCGTGTCAAACTGTAGACCTCTGTTCGCACGTTGACAAGCACACATTATGCTACGTTGAAGCCAACCATGGTGATGCGCATTAAAGTGACCATTTTCAATGAAAACTCCTTGTGAACGTGCATATTTGCACATGTCAGGCGTCCGTGTTCCAAACGTTTGCATTCACGTGTTTTCAGGCTGTACATGAAAAATGCACAGCCATTTTTTGTAATGAGATATGCACAGGCAGAAATTTGCATGCATCTGCTGTAAATCAAAATGTTGTTCACATCCTTCACATCTTTGAATGACTTATCATGTGAGTTGGTCTTTGTTTGTTCACATAATTATGATTTGATGGAAACAGTGTAATTGCAAAACTGTGGTTTTTTTTTTCGACATTTCAAGAATTTCTATAAAGTTTGTGCATATTTGTAATGGAAACACTGCTACTGTCCATCATGGGCCCATTTCTTATATTCCACTTCTGCTGAATCAATTTAATCCACTGAAGGTCAAATAAGAGAATTGTATTGATTGGTGCCAAGACTGGCTCCAGTTTTCCACCAGTCAATGGCATTCATCACATGGAAATGAAGGAATGTGGAAATCTGAAGTTGAACAACACTGGGGTTAATCTAAAAGTCAATAATACTGTTTCGTTTCTCTTTTTTTATTTTCTGTATGATCAAACCCACCAGTGGCATTGTTTCTCCGTTTTCCATTTTTCTCTTTTTTTTCCTCAGAGCTCTCAGTGTCAGAATTTGCTGCTAAAAAAAACAGCAACCAGTGTCAGCGTCGTTCAGCAAGGATCATGGTAAAAAGAATGGATGAATCCAAGCAACAAGCTAGCAGAAAACAAATTGTCTGACATGCTGGAAAAACACATCAATAACTCAAGATGTGGATAAGATGCTGAGGTTCTCTTTGGGAGTGACGAGGATGCATAGGATCAGGAATGAATCCATCAGAGGAACAGCTCATAGGAGCAGGGAAGCTGATTGAGATGGTTCTGACACGTTGAGTGGAAGGACAGTGTTGATGTTGTTGGAATAATGCTGAGGTTGGAGCTGCCAGGAAAGAGGCATGGAGGAGGTTCATGGGTGTAGTAAAGGAAGACATGAGAGTGGTTGAGGTGATAGAGGAGGATACAGAAGAGAGGATACACATGGAATTCTCAGTGGAGACCCCTGAAGGGGGCAACCGAAAGGACAAAGAAGGAGAACTTAAGATGAGAATTTCTTAACAATTGTGGAGAAATCTGTACACAAGATCTAATGTAAAGTAAAAGATGTCACAGAATACTGCGTACACATATATATTTGTTTAGCATCAACGTAAGGCCACACAAACCAACATTTACTCTTTCCCCCTATACTTTCTGTAACAAGTTAGCGATGTGTTGATATTTGTTCAAATGATAAATTCAGCAAACAAAAGAACTATGACATTCAGACTTTATTTTTCAACAAATTCATTTTTTTTTAGTCTTGAGAAAAAGAAAAGTCAGTTTAGGTGCTCTGAATCAAAGATGTGTGGGATTTATCTGGTTTAGCTACAGATTAAAAAAACAAAAATACAAAACTTTAGCCTATTTTGGGTTAAAGCAGAGGTTTGCAACCTGAGGCTCTGGAGCCAGATGGGAATCTATTACCCACATTCTTTGTGGTTCTATGGTTAAAGAAAAGGAAAAATGTTTTTAATTTTAGAAATTAACCTAGTTTTGGATTACAAGGTGCAGCAAAAATAGTCAAGCTTTATTCTACTCTTTTACAAACAGAACCTCTCTCCTTAAGGCTCCTGACTACAGTACCTATAATGCGCTCATGTACCATAGAAAATAAATTGGAGATCAGTCAGCACAGCTGTAGGGCACGCCAAATTATGAGGCAGATGTCCTGTTACAAAATTCATGGATTTTAAGTTTGCATTATGGTGAAAAAAATACATTAGGGGGTCCCTTAATCCTGATTTACAAATATCTGGCTGAGATACACCAACAACCACTAAACAAACTGTGCACTTAAAAAAAAAACTCACTGCTGACAATACCATTGCCTTTTATTTTGAAAGGAAGTCATGTGAACCCCCGTCAAAAGTGATAAACTCAGCTGTCTGTCCCTTTTCTCTGGCCTGTCGTGGGAACACCAAAGACTGTGAAATATGGGAATATCTGAGGAGGTGACCTGGTTTGTGATGGTTATGGATCTTGTGAGGGAAGTGGACCCAAAACTGCTTCTACATTTAGAAAGAGGGAGGAGAAACGGATGACACAGACTGAGCAGATTGGGCTGAACACCCACAGGCAAGGACTTTGACAACATGTCAAAGCAGCATGATACGTTCAGCATTATCATATTCAACCGTTCATACAAGAACACCGTTAGCACTTGAGGAAAATCATTTTTTATGACGCAGAGAAAGTCTCTGACAGCGTGATGTTACAGTTGGCCTCAGACTGCAGCAGCTGTTGCAGCTCCCAGCTTTAGAGCGACTTAAATTGTAACCTGCCCGAGAAGCAAGGTCACAGCTCTGACCTGAACCAAGAGGAGGAATCCAACAGGGACCGTTTGGAAAAGTTTAAGAAGCTAAAGGATGACCAGTAAAAAGAAGATAAATGAGCTGCAATTATGCTGGAAAGTCACAGAGACGAGCACTTCAAGGAGTTTAAGGTGGTTTTTTTTTATTTCAAAAGGTTTGTGCTCCTGCTGCACCTTCCCTGAAAGAACAATATACTATGTATAACTATATACGTAAACATAAAAACCAAAAATAATGGGTTATGTTGGTTCCATTTGTTTCTGCAATTCATTTTATGTCAACGTTTAACCCTTTAACACTCAAGTGTTTACATTCTTTTATATATCATGGTCAGGGTGAATACTGGATTCTGATTGGCCGCTGGGTGTGGGTTAAAAAGTGATAATGGACAGTGATAAAGTACACATAAAAAAGAAGTTTCAGTCACATAGCCCAAACTTTCCACATCGCTGTGCAGGCTTCTTTAAAGCAAACTTTTGCTAAATCCATTAGAAAAAAACAGGCAGTAAGAGGTGAACTTTCTCTCTGAACTGAACTTTATTTAATCTATCGGAACGATCAGCATAAATAACGCTTTTCTTTGCCTCTGCAGTTGAAGTCGGTCACCATGATAACGCGCCACAGCATGTATCAAATAGTCCGTTTTATGAGAAGAAGCCATTTCAACAGAAAAAATAAGAATAAAGTACAAAAAATTGATTGAATATTTCCTTCTTTTGTAAGTGGGTATGAGCGGCATAATGGCCAACGAGGTGTCCATTATCAGAAAATAACAGTCGAAGAAAAGAAATGTCGAAGCAAAAGCTTCGTGTTGGACGGCTCAGGCTTCCACATCATCCGTTAATTTCCAATAATGAACACCTCGTCGGCCATTATCCCTTACTTAACGACTTTAACTCCTTCACTTTTCACGAATGCTAACGTAATTCCAGCAGGTTTTGAAACTGAGAAAAGCGACCTTGCAAAGAAACACAACATTGTAGTGATGTGTAAACAATCAATCCAAATAACCTGATTCTGTAAAGAAAAGTAGCTTATGCAGCACAAAAAAGCAGCGTTTATCCGTGACAGTTTCATGTTGATTTATGTTGATTGTGTAAACTGTCAAAGAGTTGCGGTATGTCAAAGAGTGTGTGATATTTAGGTATCACTGAGGCATCTCCGGTGTTAAAGGGCCAATTAAAAGTTCATTACAGCCACAGATTTGAGAAAATGTGGAGCTTTGATTTTCAAGAACTGTTAGAGGAAATCCATTAGCCTTTGTGCTATCCTGCACTTCTACACTGGGAGTGGGGTCATCTAGACCAGTGTTTTTCAACCTTTTCTGAGCCACGGCACACTTTAACCTTAAAAAAAATCCCGCGGCACACCAGGATCCAAAAATAAAAAAAAAACACAAAAAAAAAACGGAGAAACTCATAGTCTGTATTGATCTACAGTCCCTCCACAATCTCACATGCATTTTTGAGATAATTGTTGCAGAAAAAGCTGGAAACTGCAGCTGTTTTTTCTTTTCTAAAAGATGCAATAAAAGTTAAGTTAGAAGATTTGAAAACAGTTTGATGTGTGTTCGTTGGTTTCAAGACGTTTAACAACAGATCTTGTGTGCGGTCACTCTCACAACCCAATGCATCATGGGAGATGTAGTGCATAAAACGGCCGGTGGAGATCGCGTCTCTGAGCTTAATGGTTTTGTTCTCTTGTTCCACGGTCTGATACCGGATTCTGTGGAAAGCTACACCGCTAAAGACGAGCTTTAGCTGGTATTTTTGTTAGAACTGAGCGATTTTACGAGCTAAATCGGGACAAGGAAGTGAAGACTTTAACCACTTCTGATTGGTCAGACTGATGACATGTGATTAAGCCTTCAAGAATGATTGTTGGAGACAATTAAAGGGGCGGGACTTTTACAAAATACAGCCGGAGCTGCAGCCGAATCGCGGTACGTCATTCTTATCAAAATGTCTTTGATAAAATAAAATAAACGCAAAGAAAAAGTATTTTACGATCTTTTATATTCCTAACTCCTCAGTGTTTTATCAAGTCCTGTTTGGATGAACAGAGAGCTGAAATCCTAGAGATGGAAAATGTTTTTATATCAGTTAATGAGGGCAATTCCCCACGGCACACTTGACCATCTCCCACGGCACACTAGTGTGCCGCGGCACACTGGTTGAAAAACACTGATCTAGACCCCTCAAGACAGAGCGCTAAACCTTTTTCTTCAATGATTTGGGATCTTCACTGGTGTCCATGGATTACATGAAATGCTCTTCACCTTTATCCACCTTTGTCATGATAGGGAGAACACGTCAAGATAAATGATAGCACAAGGGTTAAAGGGAGGTTAGAACCTTATTTTTTCCCCACAATTCCTTGTTTCACTCATTGTCTTATTCCATTATGTGACACACACATTTTTTCTATTTTTTTGGTTTTGAAAGTTTAAATATTAAACAAAATTTCACTTTTTGTTGATATATAATAAAGTTCTTGCAGACCTGTTATATAGATCTGTCAGACTTACTGCAGAATGTTTGTGTGTGCTGTATGTTGCAAATGGGTAATTTTATAGACAAAATATGTTATACATGTGGATTTGTATGTATAGATAGAGATATATGTGTATACATCCTCTTTAATTTTCCCAATCAATTTATGAAAATATATATTAATTAACTTATATTCATATACATATATAACTTAATTAAGGCTGCACATTATTATATTTTTTTCTCTGCTTTGTTTTTTGGTTTTGTTTCCTTGAGGTTAACCTTTTCCAATTCCAATTATCTTTCCGTAAAACATATTTTACAGATTTTTTCTTCGTGTTTTTTAAGTTTAAGAAAAAGGACCTTTTTTTCTGACCTTTCCACCAAACCCCTGAACTGAGATCAAACATTTGTGTTTCAATTTGCAGGAAACATTTTCAGAATTCATGAGAACGAACTTTGGATTCCACAGGGTTACCATATATGTGATTTTCCTTTTTTTGACAGGATTGAAGGAGCAGTTTGTTTAAAATTTTGCATCTGAAGGCGCTGAGGCTACTGATTGACGTGTGCGTTCCAAACATCAATAGCTTTATTCCATCTGATTACATGTAGGCTTACTGTAACTCCGTCACTGCGGAGCTTAAGTTGATTCCACTTCAAAAAGTCAAAGCATAAAAAGCCTGACTTACTGACGCAATCAGACAGTAATATTTCTGCTTTAGCCTCAGAATATATCCAAGGTGTTGGAATGGTCTCTCTCAGCACAAATTAGAAAAAAATATAAAATGCTGCAGCTGTAGCATACATTTTTTTCTCCTTGTATTAAAAAAAAAAGAAAAAAAGAAAAAGAGACCTATTTTCTAAATCCAGCATTAGCAGTTCAATACCAGTTGAGATTTAAAATAAATAAATAGATAAAAAGGTGGGTTAATTTTGACCTGTTTGAGTTTTCAAGCACAGATCTGATTTAAAACTTGTATGACAAGTTAAAAATTGACTGTATTCTAAAATGCGGAAACAGCCTTTTGTTTGACATATGCAGCTTGAACAACTGAGTAAATGTAACCCTTTCATGCATGGAGGTCACTACAGGGGCTTTGATAACAAATATACATTATACTGCACATCAGAAGATGCTAAATTCAAAACTAGCAGCTCAGATTTGATGGGAAACTAGATACTATGATGATGTTGAGTTCATAAATGTTGAGTTCATTTCAGGAGATTATTCTGGGCAACAGAGTTAAACTTGCAAATATACCAAATGACCAGTTGTGTGTTGGGGAAAAAAAACAAAACTTTAAAAGAAAATAGGTCATTAATGCCTAATGGTTACCAAAGTAGGTAATCATGTTTAAAAATATAATTATTAACAAACAAGAATTCATGATTTAAAAGAATTAGTACATACCCAACAATTGAATGTATCATGATTGGAGGACCCAAATTCAAAAGACTTGAAAAAACACAAAAACATCCAAACTTGTGATGAATCTTGACTACAACAGAAAATCTGACTGACCATTTGAGAACTATGGATTTAACGAGGTGGAAGGGTGATGAATTGAGACAAACAGCTGAACTTGATTAAAACTGAAACTGGGAGTGCAGTGACTAGAGAACCAGATATCCTTAACACAAAACATGACTCATTCTGGGAGAAACTAAGAAAAACTCAAGTAAAAAGATTCACATATCCCCATAAAATAAAAAGATCAAGATACATCAGGATTACAGTGTAACTTAATTTCCCAAATTTGATGTAAAGCCCGACTTTGCCAATATGGACTTTAGCTTCTTACCTTAAATTCACTGTCTTAAAGAAAAATCTAAAAGAATTAAATAAATAAATCTGTCAGGAACTGGTGGTGGAGGACCTAGAATGCAGGAGACCAGGTATATTGACAAAATTAAACATTTAAGAAAAACAACATGACTTGACATTGAAACATGACTGAGGGCAATTAACTGAAACTGAGACAGCTGTGGATCATGATTAACTTGAAACTGGCATGACTGACAAAGGGCAACGGAGAACATAACCAAACTAGACGACAGGACCCTTTAAAAAACAATCTTTTTACCTTTCCTAGATAGGAAGTCAAGTCTGCGATTCTTTTTTGTAATATCCTCAAATGCAAACATCTTATTTCTAAAAAAGTCAAAGCATTGGGTTTCTACCCTGTTTAGGTTTTTGTGACTCCAATAAATCAGCTGAAGTGTTGTCGGAACAAACCCTTTCCTTCATGGGTCATCTGAACATTTTCATAGCAAGCTGACAAACCTTATGGTACTTACTTACAGATGAACGTAAATGCTTTATGCTTTTATGTTATTTGTACAAAAAATAAATAAAAATAATAAATAAAACTTGTCATTGAAAGCAATATTATACTCAAACAAGACTGTGGGCTTTAGGTCCTGCATCACAATGACACCGGCTCTGGTGCTTTATCTCTGAGGATGGGATCAAAAACTCAAAAGCAGGAATGTTTTTGTTTGTGCGACACATGTAAGCAACATATTCAGATTTTCAACTCATCAAAAATATGGTTTTTGATTGTAAAAATGCACATGAAAGATAAAGTTATATGATCAACATCCCTAACACCAGAAGGCTAGCATGTTCTTAGTCATTTTGCATCCAGGGGTTCAGCGTGAGGTGAAAATCATTTCTATGGCTCAAGAATAGAAAGACATATTATCCTATAATACGGCATCAACAATAAACAGTCTGAGCAGGTCTGAAGCTGCTCTGCTCGGACAGATGAAATGAAGATTCATTTGCTCCACAGTGTCATAACATGAGGAATGATGAAGACGTTTGCCATTTCTCATCATCTGAAGCAACTAAATCTATCAGGAAAATTTGTAAGGACTGCATGAGAAAAAGGATGGGCAAAGAAAGCACGTGTTCCCTGATGACAAAGCAGCTGGATAACCTTTCTTTTGAATTAACATTATGTAGGCTGTACAGAAACACACACATTATATATACTCAGAACTGTTATATTAAAGGGATGTGTAGAGCTGAGATCTTGCTTGTGTTCCTTGGTTTATTTGTTTGTAATGTTTACACCAGGTTTAACTTTTCAATCATTTCTAGATCAGATAAATGCAAATTGACTATGGAAATATGGAAAATCCTGGTCTATATGGAAGCCATTTATCTAATTTTTTTCACATTATGAACTCAATAATGCAACTTTTAAGCTTGCTGTTGCTTTCAAATTCCAAATTCTGTTAAGTGACAGCGATTGATGTAAATGCTACGGTGACTGAGAGGTGCTAGGCACGTTGACATTGAAGATACTACAGCAACAAATCCCGGTACAAATGAACAAATACTAAAACACAACAGCTAATCACAGAAGAAACTACCGAGTCCTAAAACACAAAAGCTAAGACCGGCACAAATGAAAAAATCCAGAAACACAACAATCAAAAGCTGAGACACGGCTTTTAACGGAGAGGGAACGAATCCCAGAAGTGACGTTACATAAAAGTAACCGTGTACGATTTTTAAAATGTATTTATTGCTGTTTTTTGTTCTTATGTGGACATTATAAATACACAAGGAAGTCCAAAAGCAATTTTTTTTTCTGGAAGGGGCTGTCCCTCACTTATCAAAGTCACATGTTGTTTTTCGTGGGTTGGGAGGGGCTGGTGCTCTGAGCGCAGATTTTGAGAGGAATGCTCCGAAAATGCGAGACTGGATCAAAATACAGCTTTGGGGTTGTTTTTATGAGTAATTAACTTTATAATACACCTAGAAGCTCAAAAAGTGGATTTTGCATGATATAGGCCCTTTGAGTTTGTAATTTACAAATTCCAACATTTCCATCACCCCATTTATGACATGACAACGTTAGCCATCAGCTGATGTGTGCAGCACGTTAACTTCTGTTTCTTGCAACTACAGGACATAATATACATTTTTGTCTTTAAGGGAACCAAATAAACATAACATCCATTTTCTTAACCTGCTATACCCCTTTTGGGGTGACGGGGTTGCCGGGGCCTGTCCTGGGTATGTGGCGAAGGCTGGATACAGCAGGCACAAGTCGCCAGTGCATAACACAACAAGGACCTTAAAAGATTACATCAGTTTATGGAAAAAAAATTCAACAACATGATATTGGCATCTAAAAAGGTGTGAAATACCGTGTAACAGCAGACATTAGAGTTGAGTGTGCGTCCCACCCTCACATGCAGACACACTGACATTTATCTAGGGGTAGTTCATGTTTTAATTGCTGACACTACAGCTCCAGGCTCTCTGAACTAAACTGGCTCTCTTGCTGGATACATAATCCATTATTATATATCAGATGCACCAACACAGGCAGGTGCTGCATGAATAATTAAATGTTGCTACATTAGCACTTGTACGGAGGCATGCGTTTAAGCAGACGTCACTGAGTGTGCTAAAAGCACCACAAAACCTCTCCATCCGCATTAAATGGCTTAATGCTCTGCGCCGCATGCAGAAATGATCCACTAGTTAGAAAGAGGAGATCAACCTCAGCATCCTTCCTCTTTGAACTCAATGAAAACAGAAAGCTCTGAATGGAGGATCTGTGGGATATTCGCTGCTTGGAGCGGTTTTCATCCCCTCCTCTGCTCTGCGTTTCCATCTCCTGCGGTTTAACCGGTACCCTTGTCTGAACCAATGCTGAGGAGCCAGATTACAGACTGATTCTGTAATGGAGTCCGCAGAGCTGGAGGCACTCAGGCAAAAGGTCTGCTTAAGCAAGAAATCTACACATTTCCATACCCAACATTAATTGCACTTCAGGCAACTTCATTTTGGAGTTCTGCCCGGTGAGAGATAAGCATGCGCTGCGGACGCAGGGGCCTGAGAGGAAAAACCGATAGGCTTGACGCCGCCGGTTTTTGCTCTTTTCATCAAAGGAAAAACATCTAACTCTTACACAACATGTACAATTGAAGCTGCTTTGATCTTTAAAAACTATTAGCAAAGGTGTCACAGCAGTGAAAATGTGAGTGTGTGGATAAGTGTTTCTGTGGACAGGCACAACCCTTTTAATAAACGTCTACATTTGACAGTAATAATGATAGACCTTCTGAAACTTGTTGACTTTTTTTGTAATTCAACCCCTCCTGTTCAACCACCCCCACTTCTCTACTGATCCCTCTTCTTTTTTCCATCCGACATGAAATATTTTCATTTCAGTGTTTTATTGATAGAAATGAAGTTTAGCCTAAAATAAAAAAGGGGTTTATACAAATATGCACCTTGTGAGTCCGAAGATTCATAACCCTCTATTTTACCAGTAGAATCTGTCCAACACAACAGGCCTTACGCTCTCCTCTGTTTGCTAGCCAGAACAAGTAAAAAAAAAAATGTTAAAAGTAGGTGTCATGGTCAGAACACTTGACGAGCCCAGTTGCTGTAACCCGGAAGGAAAAGACAGGTTGAAGGTAAGTAACGGGTTTTATTTTGAAGGGACCAGCGGATCTTGACAAGCTGTGAGTTCTGGGGATCCGACTGAGCGGAGGCCGTGACGAAGATCTGAATTGCAGAGTTCGTGGTAAGGACTCGGCTGGGTCGGGACACTGGGCCAAAGTTCGAGTTCGAGTTCTTGAGGAGCGTTGTGGTTTTCGACTTCTGCTCGAGGTGGTAGATAAATTAAATTACTCTCGTGGGATGAATGACCTGAAGCACAGCAAAACAAGGTAAGCATGGAGTAGCGAGGCAAGGGGGCCAGACGTAGAGCTAACGAGACTACGCACCATCAGGGTTAACGGACTGGCGAAGAATGCTGGAGCTGGGTCTCCTTAAGAAGCAGGTGTCATGATGAGGTGAGTAGTCACAGCTGTGAGGCACGAGCAGAGCTGGGAGGGGGAGGAGTCTGACAGAGACACCATGACAGTAGGCCTATGCAAAGTAAATAGATTTGTGTGATAATGTATAGTGATTGTTTCTATCTATCTATCTATCTATCTATCTATCTATCTATCTATCTATCTATCTATCTATCTATCTATCTATCTATCTATCTATCTATCTATCTATCTATCTATCTATCTATCTATCTATCTATCTATCTATCTATCTATCTATCTATCTATCTATCTACTTCTAGCTTAGCCAAACTGGGATCGCATTTTTTTTCTCACAATCTAAACAATTGATGACTTTACATAAAGTTAATTCCAGACAAATCAGCAAAAAAATTGTTGGCTTCAAAGAACCACTTCGAAAACCGTTGTTTTCTAGACGTAGTGTCTGCTAAGTGGAAGTAGTTCATTAGAAATTGACCTCTAAGCCAGTGGTCCCCAACCTTTATGTCACCGTGGACCGGTACAACGCAAGGCACGTTTACCGCGGACCGGGGGGTGGGTGGGTGGGGGGGGGGGTTGAGGTGCAACGTAAGACAGATTTAATGTAATTTCATTTAATTTTTGACCGGGGGTGGTATTTTCTCTTTAGTAATGATAATAACAATAATGATTATAATTTTCCCCTTCTCAAAGCAACTTTCTAAAGAAGTTGGGGACCACTGCTCTAAGCTGCAGGCAGGACTATTTGCACGGAGCAACCCCGCCCCCTTATCCAGTCACCTATAAGTGAGAGCTCTCTGTTTACACTACTTGCTAGCTTGCAGCCCCTCACACCCTCAACCTAACGTTACAAATACGGTAAGCAATATTGGAGTTATCCAGCCGTACAGTTTTGAGCCAGAAGTCAGCTCAGACGAGGAAATCAAAGACGTACACGGATCTTTTTGTCTACAAGAGAATGCAGCAGAATGGAAATGTGCAGGGAGCTTGTGGCCTGCTTTATTTAATGCCTCACAAATACAATATTTTTCAAACAACATTTTTTTTGTCTGTTCCTGACTTTCAACAATTTGATAAAGATATTCTCATTTTTAAGCTTAATTTTCTTAATATTATCAGAAAAAATGCTACAAGAACAAATTTAAAAACACACTTTTCATTGAAGCGCATAGTTTTTGTGTCAAGTTATGATTAAAAAGCATCGCATTTGTCTTCAAAGGAACGACAAAAGCCCATTTTATGCTGGTGTTTGTATTTGTACCAAAATGGCACTGAATAAAATATTGCGGGTAAAACCAAGACCCTGCAGTACTTGAAGTTTCACCTTCAGCAGTGCTAATCTGAAGCATCAGCTTTCTAAATACCCTCATTTATTATTTTGGGAATTTCAGCCTGTTCTTCTTAATATCCCTGCTTTGGGTCATTAGCGTTGTGGGCATTCGCTTACATTTCTCCTAATGTTCCTTATCAGACATCCGAATGTAGATGTTCTGGTTGGCTTTGGCTCATTTAAATGTTGGATGAACCATATTCAGCCAAATCAGAGCTGTCAGACAGACAGCCTCACATTTGTTCTGTAGATACTTCAGTGCACGGGGAGTTTAATGTTCAGGGTGACAACCATTACACGCAAACAAGTAACCATGAGTAACCAGGCTAATTATGAGGATATCGACTTAGTAAAGCATGGCAATGGAATCTGACACGTAAAACCATAAGGTGAACTTTGGAAATTGTTTTTCTTGTCTTACTTTAAATGGCGAGAAAGAGCTACGAAGGGCAAACACATTTCACTAACCTCATTCTGAAATCAAGTTAAGTGTGATTGAAATGGAAACAATAACAAAGGGCTCCTTAAAGTTCTAATAAAACAAATTTTACTTGTTTACATTCTGGTTGTAGTTTGAATAGCTTGATTTAAGGCTAAATAAATGCACTGTGTCTCATCTAGATGCATCTGCAGAGCATTTGCGGCTTTTGTCATGCAGCTAAGGTCTCACAGGAAGTAGAGAAGGAACCTGGTTGTGCTAAAAGTAACACATAAACGCCCAAATTATCTCTTAAACTGATCACGGAAATCAAATCCCCTGTTTATATTTAATAACCACATTATATTTAAGAATCAATGAAAGCTTGCTTAAGCATTCCTTCAATATCAAGTTCTTTAATACGAATTAAGAATTAGTCCTAAAAAGCGCTGTATTTGGGACTATTAGCTGGCAGTTTTTTCCTTTACTTTTAGCATTTATTGTATCATTTTAATGAATAATTATTTTCACTTGTATTAGTTTTTATTTTCTACTATCTCAAAATTATATGTAGTTTTTAGTTCTCAGTTTCTTACCCTGATATTAATGATTTTTTTTAAATGTGGCCTCCTACCAGTTTCTTCTTGCTGCCTACTCCATTTAGACCTGTGACACTACAGTTGTAGCATTTTTTGTCCTACTTTGCAACTACATCAAAAACACAAAGATGGTCTTAAAAAATAGAAATAAGTCCACCCATTTTAACCCGCCTAATCCTTTTCAGGGTCACATGGTTGCTGGAGCCTATCCCAGCTTTTGTTGGGTAACACTGGGTTACCTCCTAAACAGGTTGCCAGTTCATTACTGGTCCACACACACTTTCACATCCACACCTGGGGACACTTGAAATTCATCAAATAACCCATGAAGCATGTTTTCGGACTGTAGAAAGAAGCTGGATTACCTGGAGAGAGAAGATCTGTGTGGAGGACGTGTGACCTGTGCAATCGCAAAGGCAACTGTACCAAATGTTAACATTGATCTTCTTTGGTGTTCTAATACAAATGTAGCAGTAGCATTTAAATAAATTATTAAAAAATCATGCAATGTGATCTCCAGATATTTTTTTACGATTTTGTCTCTCACAGTGGACATGCAGTTAAGATGAAAATGTCAGACAGCTCCATGATTTCTAAGTGGGAGAACTTGCAAAATCACAGGGTGTTCAAATACTTATTTGCCTCACTGTAAGGTGAACATTTAGCTCTGTTGAAAGTAATAATAATGATAAAAAAAAACACGACTAAATAAGTGCAATTTCAGCTCTGACTAAATCTAAATAGACTATTTTTAAAAGCCCAGCACAAACACACAGTTATCATTAATAGATAATAAACATTAAACAGACAAAAATGATTTATAACTCTATATTTATAACTTTATAAGATTACAAATAGGGTTATTTTCAGTGTAAAACTAGTTGTTTAGCACAGTGGTCCCCAACCACCGGGCCGCGGACCGATACCGGGCCGCGGGACACTTGGCACCGGGCCGCGGGAAATTTTTGCACCGGGACGCACAGAAAGAAAAAATAATATCCATTTTATTGTTTTTTTTTCCGACAAAAACGTTTTATTTTGAAAAGTGACCGCATTCACTTTGTTACATCTGTCACACTTAACGCACGTCAAAGTCGCGACACCAAACATCAGGTGATAAACCCCACAACCAAAATGAGCAAAAAACAAACTTCTTTAGAAAGTTGCTTTGACAAGGGGAAAATTATAATTATTATTGTTATTATCATTACTAAAGAGAAAATACCACCCCCGGTCCAAAATTAAATTAAATTACATTAAATCTGTCTTGCGTTGCACCTCAAATCCCCCCCCCCGGTCCGCGGTAAACGTGCCCTGCGTTGTACCGGTCCACGGTGACAAAAAGGTTGGGGACCACTGGTTTAGCAGACAGCTTTCTTAAACCAGCCTCTGGTGGTCTTTTAAGGAACTGCAACATTTAGTTTTTCCAGATTTGCGTCAAATTCAGCCAAATAACTTAAGGGCTGTGTCCACACACACCTATAAACATTAAATGGATCCCAGTTCAGTATGAAGCACCTACAGACGGGAATTCCCTAAAAAAAAAAACAATTCAACTCCCAAATCTCATCTATGCCTCAGTTTGACTCCATTATGAAGGACCTAGAAGTAAAGTCATTAACCTGTAGCGGTTTTTAACTTTTTAATGTTTTTAAATTTGTATAAAAGGCGTGTAACTTTTAGCATGATGGCCAGGATTCCTTGGAAAAGAGGATTTCATTGGGACCTTCCTGGATAAATAACTTTTAATAAAATAGGTAAATCTTTGAAGCAACACCTCTGCTTTAGTAGAGATCTGTTCTGGGTAATGATTAGCTCCCAACTCCACAGACTTTTTTGTTCACGTTATGCTTAAAAAAACACAGTTAAATGAGGATTCACTAACTTTAGATCAATCTTTTCTGAAGAAAACTGAATTTTGGGATTCACATCTCTGTTTCCACACATCAGAAAGGACAAACAGCACTCATTTTAAAAATATACATCACATTTATTTGTACCGACACCAGAAGTTCATACAGAGTTGTCTTTGTCTATTCATGTATTTGGGCACTACAGGTGAGTACCTGCTTCCTACTTTCATATATCCAACAATCAAACTGTGTCATCAAGCATTGCTGAACTGCTACCAAAAACAGAGTTGGACATAGCTGACACACACCACTGTTATTTGTCTAAAGGTAACACAATGTACAAAAAAAGCAAGTCTCGAAATAGTAAGAGTTTTGGTTCCATAAAAAAACGTGTTTTATTTTTCCTAAATGTGTGAATAAGAAAACAATGCACTTATCTCTACGGAGCTTCTGCTGCATTGCTTGCTAGGCAGCCAAGGGGGAAATTGATGCTGATAAATAATGAAAAGAAACAGGCTGGCTGTTGCCACCACCATAGCGGCTTTAAGGAATTGCTGGTGCTCTGCAGAGCCCAAAGAGAGACCCGCCTGCAAGTGGTTCGGTGCCAGTCAATCAGGAGAACACACAACGTTAAGGTAATTAAAAAAACCTCTCTGCACAAAGTACACTACAGTACAACATTACTGTGATGTTCCAAAGAAGTGTACAAATCAAACATCCAGGGCCTCTGCAAAAAAACAACAAAAAAAGTAAAAAAAAAAAAAAAAAAAGAACAGGAAACTGAAAAGAAGAAGCTGTGAGGAGCTGCATGTTAGCTGGCAGACTCGACCCCCATCGGCACGCCTCAGGCCCTTTCAGGTGGTTAAGGCCAGAGCAAGCAGGCAGTCATAGGGAGTTAGGGAGAGAAAGATTGGTGTCTCCCATTATAAAGGTGAGGGTGGCACAGCCGCCTCACCAGGAAGCTCAAGGCACCAGGAGAACCAGGAGCAGCGCTGTCCATGTTAGGCTTGGCGGTGTTCGGTGCACTGAGCACTGCCGACTTTTGGCTCGGACGCCTAAAAGAAGACAAAGGGAAGGCGCTTAGCCAAAGCAAGCACACACAAAGAGTGGTTCATTTTTAATGCCAAGGAATGATCTTGTGAAGCTTGGAGCAGTAAAGAAATAGTTGAAAGATAGAGGAGAAAACTGAAATAAAATGGAAACTGCAAATAAAAGAAGCATCTTGTCTGAGAGGCTTCCTCGGCAGACGCAGGATCGTAAACGGCCTGGTCGTCCTTTTTCAGAAAAAAAGTTAATTGGTTGTCGAAAGGTTTGTGTGGGCGAAGTAATTAAAGCGGCATTAACCAAAGAAATATTGGCTCAGGCAACAGATGTGGCGACTTTGTGCAGGAGAACAGCTTGCAGATTGGGTTTTGGAGGTCATGCAGTGGAGTGGGGGATGGAGCGGGAGGGCAGCGAACTCGCTGTGAGCTTACCGGAGGAGGTGACAAGTCGAATTTGGGAGCTGGCGGCTCCCTCCCCGCCTTCGCTGAGCGAGCGCACCTCAATGATGTAAGTGCCTCCCTCCGGCAGTGAGAGCACGGTGGACGGGTTAATGGTTCGTGTCACCTGGTTGTAGCCACGGCCCTCCTGTTTCACCAACACCTGCAGGACATGGACGCACATTTTAAATACAACTGACTTCTGCTTTGATCACTTTATGGTGTGGTATTTAAGAGGTTAGCTTTTCTAAAACAATTATGGAAACTGTACCAAAAGGCTGTGTTGGTACAATTACATCCAACAAATACTGGTGCTGACTAAATACTGAAATGATCAGAAAGGCAAAAAGGCTTTTTAAAATGTTAGAAAAATGAAATTATAAACAGTTTTTTATTGATGTTTGTCACTTTCTCTCTCTATTTCTCTCCATCCATGCATCCATCCATCCATCCATCCATCTATCTATCCATCCATCCATCAGTACATAAACGTGTTTTAAAGTAAAATGAAACAACAATATAACTATTATGTTTACTATAAATAATAAATATGAAAATTCTGGAAAATTCAATATTTTGTTATAGGTTTGGATTCTATAACATATTTTCTTTCTCTGTATTTCACAAAACAAACAAACTCTGCAGCATTTATCTTTGTTTATCAACCCTACAAAACTCTGGATCTGTATTGAGGTCAATAGTGTCAGTAATAAAGGAACGAGACATTTCAGGACTCTGCACCCTGAAGCTGACAAATGAGAAGAGGAGTCATTACCATGTACCCGATGACGTCAGATTCGTTTTCTTTTGCCTTGACTGGTTCCCAGCTTAAGGAAACATTGTTTCCCTCTTGAATCCAGGCGAGGTTCACTGGGGGCTGAACTGGAGCTGTGAAGGGAACACCAGTTTTAGAGAAGAACTACAGACAACAATTACGTTTCAGAGGTTTTCTGAAGGCAAAATATTGTTTACGGTATTTCTTGGTCCTGGCTTCAATGGCAGCACAGGCAGGACCCTGACCGATGTTGTTGAACCCTTTAACCGTGATGAGATACTGACTGTTCCCATCCAGTCCTGTCAGGATCATGAAAGTTTCATTTTTCACTGTACGCTGTTTTTTTCCAGACTCCTCCTGCTCTGTTTCCTTCCAAAACTGAACCTGTTGACAGAAAAAAAAAAAACTTTAACAAACTAATTTTTTAAGCCTATTCATAATATAGAAAAGTAATTTTTTTTTTATAAACAATTACTAAATCACAAAAAAATGTGAACAGACTTCATATCCTTTTGGTTTTCCGGGCCCGGGACTCGGGGGTTTCCAGGCCACCCTGATTTCTGAGGATGAAATGCTGTAAGCTTTTACATCGGATGGCGGCTCCCTTGGCTCTGTGGAACCAAACAAAAAAAAGTTTAAAAAAGACTATATAAACCATCTGCACTGTACTGTGTATATCGTGTGTTGGTCCCTAGCCCGGATAAAATACAGGATTGTGTCAGGAAGGGCATCCGGCGTAAAAATCTCAAACCACCTGTGCAAATCAGTGGAAGCTGATTTGAAAGGTGAACAACAACAACTGTACTTTATCAATCCATTTAAAAAATAAGGAAAATACCACACCTCCCTCTGCAGAATGGATGATGACCACTTGGCTAAAGGGGCCGTCCCCTTTATTGTTGTACACGCCCACTTTCACTTCAAATGGAGTTAGCGGTGGGAAAGTCTCGTCTCTGTATTTGTACGTGGTGGAGTCCGCTGAGGTCACCATCTTCTCCTTCCAGCCTCGGGTGCCGTTGGCTCGAAAGGCGACGATGTAGCCAAACCCCTCACCATTTTGGAATTCCTCTGACACGGGCTGAGAAGAGGAAATCAATGGTAAATGTGACATAGCAGCGCTAGAACTCTGAACATTTGCACAGTTCTCTCATCTGGACAGCATCTTCAGTGCAATCAAGGATCTTTTTTGGACAGAAAAGTTTTTTTTGGTCTTGATAGCCCCCTGTGACTAACTTCTGCTTTCCCAACCATTAACTGTAACAGCCTGCCACTATTAATAAAGATGCAGCCAGCCTTGAGTAATGGAAACAAATCATATTTAGCTCAGTTCCACACATTATGTAGCCATTTATCTTTCTGTGTCTGACAGGAGGATTTTTGCAACACAGGTTTTGTGTGCCGGCTTCGGTGATTATCTCTGGTTTTCCTAAAGTGGTGAAACTGGGAGCCGTCTTCCACAGCTGCTCTGCGCCTAATCAAATCAAATGCCAATTTATTAAGCCAGCGAGAATCTAATTAAAATTTCAGCAGCGGGGATTAAATCTTTGGCTAGACCTAATAAATGACAGACACCTGTATATCTGGTTCTGGCAACAAGTCTGCTGGTGGGGCTTTCACCCTTTTACAGTGAAGCTTTAGCTCCAGTGTTGACATTCTTTCGACAACCGTAACTCTTCAAGAGCACAATTAAGGTAATTCCAGGGGATTCTGGTGCGTAGAAAAGGAGCTTCGCACTGATATGCAACAGTTCAGAGTAGCTAATTCTCAGCTACTCTGACTGTACACTGCTCAGCGGATTCTGTGCAGGAGATAAAGGACTTTGAGCTGTTTTACATTCTGTTAGTACGTCGTTAATAGATAAAGTAATACAGAAAGTGAAGCTAGTATGACCCAGCGTCTGGGTTCGCTTCTGAACCGCTGTCTGCTAGGTAGTGACCCCTGCATTAGTATGTTACATTAGCGCGTTTTATGTTGTGATATAGCATTACGCTAGTGCATAACATTTGTTCATTTTTCCTTGTGTCATTGCATCCCATTATTATGTTATGTTACTGTGTTACGTTACTGCATTACATGACTAGATTTTGTTAGTACTTTACATTAGTTCATTTGATGTGACATTAATATGTTGACTGGCAAAGATATTTTTCTCATTATCAAAATCAGTTGATTGCTTTAACAGTTGAAGAGATTCTGCACTTCAAAGAGTGTAACGTGGGTGTAGACAGCAACATCTGTGATGTTAAACCTGGTGTACATTGGCATATTTGTATATTTGTAAATATATTTGTGTACATATATACATACGTATATGTTTGTGTGTGTGCGTATATATCTATATATATATATTCTCTTTTGTGTGTGAGATGTTTGTTGATTTCTTTCTCTTTGCACCGATGTGGGACAGATTGCAATTTCGTTGTGCTGTTGAACAAAGTGTGCCTGACAATGACAATAAGCGTTATCTTATCTTATCTTATCTTATTCTTATCTATCTTATATCTCTATACTTAATCTTATTGCTTTATCTTATCTTATCTATCTATCTTATCCTATCTATATCTTATCTTATCTTATCTTATCTTATCTTATCTCATCTTAAAGGGTTAATACGACTAATTCCAAAAGCAAAACAGTAACGTTGTCCCCTGAAGGTATCGTCTATGTTACCTTTTTTTTTTATGGGGAGGCTGCTTGGAGAGAGATTTAGTTTTCATGTCATTCAACAGGACCAGTCACTGCGACTGCCAAATTATAAGGATGATGTGTGGGGAAAAAAGAGCTCCCATCAACGTTATCATCAGAGGAGGCAGTGCTCTTAAAGACATGCCAATTAATGTTCGCCTTCTCAAATCAGCGCAAATTAGTTTCCCGGATTTACAATTACTTGTGGGGAGTAAGATAGCGCTGGATAGGTATGAACAGGGTGTCACCGGAGTGTAAGTTAGGTCCCCCTGGATGAAATGATTGGACCTGCTGGGCTCACTGACGGTGACTACGGGGGCATCCCTAATGGTCCTCCGCATGACTCCTTGAGAGAAAGCAGTCAAACAGCCGGCTCTAATGAGATGGTTGAATGAAGCTGCGGAGACTGTTTAGTCATTCATCCTGCTTAATAACCTTGCCCACCATGGCCATCTAAGCTTTGACAACTCTCCACAGATGATTGGAAAGGCAGAGCTGCCACGTGCTCGCATGGCTCGACTGCAAAAAGGGTGAACGGTCCTCCAGCGTCTCTTTTAATATCCATCTCCATTGATCACTGACGGAGCCGTGATTTATTTTAAAAAGCATTTAGCAGGAAAAGAATAAATAGAGCAGAGCAAAACCAATTTGAGATGCCAGATACCACAAGGAGGCTACTGCATCTAAGTAGGGGGAGCAAGAATTGTAATTTGATGCTGCTTGCTGAGAGGACTGTATTTATAAGGCAGTTTCCCAGACTCCACCATTTCAAAGTGCTTTTTACCCCGTAACCCACATTCACCCATGCACTCACATTCCTGCACTTATTTCACCTTTTTATATCAAGAGTCAAAGCCACAAAAAGGAAGTGATGAAAATCACGGGGAAAAAGTCCCTTTGAATTGATAAAAGTAAATGTGGAAGTGTATTGATTTAAAACATTAAATAGTTTTATGCTCTTTCTCAGAGCTAAACAGATTCAATTAAACAACAAAAGTGTTTAATAAAAGACAGAAAACAAGGTTATTATAGAAGAATCAAAATATTTAAACCAATTAAAGGAATAAAAAGCCATGCAAAGTAAACATATCGATGAAAAATATTTTAATTAAAGAAGGTTTGAATTGTTTATTGATGAAAATATGAACTGAATCCTTGTTTGGAGAGCACAAGAGCTCCACACAGGAAGCCACAGCCATTGTCTCATTTCAGTTTTTCAAAATAATGGCCTCTCCTTGAAGCCTACTTGACTTTATTCTTTAGCTTCTACCTTCAGATACATGTGTTTGTTTTTCATTAAAGATAACTACTTTTATGTTAATGGTATTAAATATTTTTTTTGGTGTCTTGAACTTGTAGAAACTGAATTCTTCTTTCTTGAAATGTTTCGCTGCTCATTGAAGCGGCTTCGTGTTATCTCTTTACATTTGTCCATTTAGACCTTTCATCAAACAGTAAGAGGGCAAAGGATCACAGAGAAACATAAAGTAGGCCGCACTTCCTGTTTTTTATTGAAACACTCTTTGACCTAAAAGATTTAAACTTCTAGAAATTTCTCTTTAATTGATAAATAATCATGTTTTTCTGTTGTTTTTTAAAAAAAAATCAATGTAAGAAATGGCAAAATGATAGAACAATGCTCATTTTGGATCACATGTTTTTAGTAAAAAAATAAAAAAAAACGATTTATTACTTCAATTTATTTCACCTAGGTTTAAATTGGTTATACTATTGATTTGTGTGCCCAATATTTTTACTGATAACACCATAACCTAACAAGCCTAATCCCACTTGGGAGAATGTGGAGTTTAGGGCTTTGCCTGAGGAGACTGAGAAGTGAACGTTAAAGATGACCTATCGACCAAATGACCTTCAAACTTTCAGCTTTTTGCTTGACTCTTTAAATCCGATAAATGTATCTGTGAACTGGCACATTAGCACTCGCATCTTAAAATGAATGAGAAAAGCAGGGCCCACAAAACGGTTCCTAAGCCGTAGTCACAACTTTTTCTGGATTATCAGGGCAAACGAGCTCTGGTTCACTTTAAGCAAACCAAATGTGTCCAGTCTGGTTTCTGAGTATTGCTTTATTCAAATTGTTGTGAATCAGGAGCAGATGAAAACAATGCAGCTGGAAAAAGCTTGTAGCTACAGTCGGTGGGCCACAAGCTTCTTGCTCTCCTCCATTCTGATGCATCCACTTGCTAACAACTAGATTCATGTCCGTCTTGGTTTTTCTCGTCTGTACGGTTGGATTGCTCAGATACTGTTAGGTTAGGGTTGTGAGGGCCTGTAAGCTAGCTGGAGAGCATGTACACAGATGGATGTCAGGAAAAGGGGCGGGGTGCTCACTCCATAGCAACAGTTCCACCCACAACCCTGAACTACTGCCACCCTGCAGAAACAATGTTCTAGACAGTAACACAACTTTTTGAATTTTGGACAAAAACTGCATGCACCTTCCATGGGTCAGAACAACTCACCAACCAGCAAGACCCCTACAGCTAAACCACTGCACAGTACAAACACCTGTGACAAAGGCTTTATATCCTACATCACAGTTAAGGTGCCTTTAAAAAGAAAACTGTAAAATCATTTTGAGTTAAAAAAAAATAAATAAATAAAAAATAAATAGTAAAAGTTCCAGTCAATGACTTTTACATATAATCACAAGCTTGAGAAGGTGCTCAGAGTTACTGACAGCTATGGGCAAGAAATTAATTCACTTTGAGCCCCTCAATCATTCAAATGTATGCATGACTTGGAAAGTGTCTTCATTAGTCTTCCACTGTATGTTTAACCAAATGGCAATCACCATTTTGGCTTCCTGTGGTTGTTCTCTCAGCGGTGGACTCTAGATTACATTTAACGAGGGCGTCATTGTGTTGTACTGGCCACAGCAATAACACTTGTGAGTTATAAATAGGAAATGATCTAGTGGCAAACACCATCCCATCTGGAATGGGCATTATCTCCCATAATGTGCCACTGAGGTGCACTTCCCCTGATGTGAAGGTTATCTTCCCAGTGGCAGTTGGGCAGCCATACCTAATAAATACAAGAATAACTGTCAGTCGCCTCCACATCTGTTCGCCATTCCCCTGTTAATATATCCTTCAACCCATCTTAATTGCAACTCCCTTCATAGTAATTCCAGACATGCATTCTCCTGAATCTGGGTAGGAGGCAAGCTGCTCTCATGAAAATGTTTCACTAATATCTCAAAATATGTTTTTTTTCTGAATCTGCCATTGACTACTAGCACATATCAATGGAAATCCCAGGATTGAGTGGAAATGAGTCTGGGAGTCAGTGTGGCCTCTGTAGAGGGAGACAGTTTTAAATTTACTACACTTAATCACCAGCACTGCTGATGCGGTTCTGTGTAGAACAAGGCCCAGCTGGCCTGTTTTGAGCTTTATCAGCACGTCGTCCAACTGTGATCAAGTGGAGCCCTTTGACTCCAAGATCCTGGATGGGTGAGTTAAGTTGAAAGGAATAAATTTGAACCTCGTTTTAAATTGTAATAAGCTGTGAGCTCAACCTACTGTTGGGCTTTTGTCAATATTAAAGTAGAAGAATTTCTTTTTCACCCGCTGGTAATATCTACACAGCTTGTGGTTTTCTATTTGAAATGCCCAATAAATTTCAGCAGGAGGATACAATAACTGACACTTTAATCACCCGCACAGGTGCTTGATACAAGTGTGGAAGATGGACGAAACATAATTGTCTCAAACAACTGAAAAAATAGAAGAAATTTACATTTTTTACTAGAATCAATTGTCCTGTTTCAAAAGTTTTCATTTTTGTAAGTTTATTTCCACTGGAATAAGGTTTTATCCACCACATCAATTTTCACAAACCAAGCAGTTTCACTGTCACGAGGCCGTGTCACGCAGCCAGTACGTACATTTTGCGCATATAGCTTCGACAACAAATTGGTCATACGTGAATATGCGTGGAAAAAGTGAGAAAGGTTTTGGTCCTTGCGTGAAACTTTCACAGAGGTACCCTTTCTTGTACATACGTTACGGATACCTAAAGCCACACATTTGCGTATGCATCTTACAAAAACCATGCACAATTGCCTAAGAATTACGTAATAAGTGCTTATAAACTACATAAAATACGTATAAACTGCGTAATTCACCCATCGCAGAAAACCCTAGATGGACATCTGAGCACATCGACAAATGACAAATACAAGAAACACCTATGAATTACGTGTATCACACAGGTATTACAAATAAAACAAAATTTCATCCGTGGAAAATGAGCAAAATGTATGTAGTGGTTGTGTGACAGGGCCTCTAGAAGCTAAACTCCAGCAGTTGACTGCTCCTTTAAGGTTTGTTCTTTTGATGGAATTGCAGAGGCCCCTTCTTTTGACCTGCTAAGAGTCCTTCAGTTTGAGTTAGCATTCAAAGAAAGCAAGTCAGAGAATATCATCCAGAGCCCAGACGACGGGTCCACTATTCATCCCTTCTGAAATCGAAAAAGGTCACTGTGCCTAAATGATAAGTGCTCCTTTGAGCCCCACAGGACAACCTCAACCTTTCTGATATCCTCCTGGATCTAATGCGGTCTCACTTGTCTTTTTCTATCAAAAGGGTCATGACTTCATGGAGGCTTGCGTGCCACCACCTGGGTTTTTCAGTTGTTATTGCCGGTGTGCAGCTGTGATATTTTGCTGCAAACCAGTTTGATTAAAAGAATGCATGGAGAACAAATACAATTCTTCTTTCTTTCTTTGCTTAAAAGTTTCACTTTTGAAATCTTTCTAAAGTGTAAACAATGTAAGGAATGAATTGTGTTGAATTCTAGTAAATGGCATTTTTGCTGTTGTAAGTGGCACAAACTTTCAGCACGGCATGTGCAGCTGCTGGTTTGAAGAGGTGGTTGATATCAAGAAGGTGGTCTGTCAGCACCGAGGAGCTAATGATGGCAGCTCAAGAACAGCTCTTTGGAGCAATGGAGATCAGAGTTTTCTACACCAGAGCAGGTCTCAGGTGCAGACTGTGTGGCCCTACAAGAGTTCAGCTCATAAGGGGGATGATAGACATAAAATACCATCACAAAGACACAATTCTTTTAATACCCACTCCGATGATAATGGTTGTTTTTGGTATTTTTAACATGTTCTGGTGGCATTTTTCTGATGGTAGGAGACATAAAATAGGAAAATTATATAATTATTATTAATGTTTTCTTTAAATTATTGTGAATCAGGAGCAGATAAAGAAATGCAGTTGGATATTGTAAATATGTCAGGCATGCCACAAGCTCTCTGCTGTGCTTCATTCCTATGCATCCACTTGCAGACGACTAGATCCATGCACATCTTCATTTTCAACATCTGAGCTGGCATCTGGCTCTAAATTGTCGGCTGCATTGCTCCAATATTGCTCGCCACTTTTTGTTGCACAGGTAATGTTAGGAGGGGGGGCTGGGGGGGGGCATGTAAACAGAGAACGCTCAGCAACAGGGAGAGGGAGGGGAGCAGGGTTGCTTCACTCCAACAGATCACCTACGAGCAAATTTCTAATAAACTACTGCGGCTCTGCAGAAACACTGACCTAGAAAACGATGCAAGTTTTTTTTAATTTTGGCTAAAAACAGCATAATCATATTCAAAAGACGATTAGGAACGCTTTGAAAATAGATCAAAAGATGATTGGAGTGGGACTTTAACATGGTGGATGTTAAAAAAACAATTTTTTTGTTTGTATTAGACTAATTGGAAATGGCTTTTTTCTCTTCCATGATGGTCACCATCTTAACAGGATGTGATGCCATGAACCCAAACTGTTCGCAAAATAAAATAAAATAAGAGGGACTGTTGGAAAACACCTAGAATTCTCACCTGTCAATCAAAAGACCACTTCTATTTTTGACAAACTTTTAATTGAAATTTTTAAAATCAAATCACCCCATTCATAAAAATTCACCTTAAACCAGACGATAAGTATGTACATTTCAGTGAAGTTAGACCATTTTACATTGGAGTAAATATATAAACTGACTTACTTTACAGCTACTGTAATCCTAATTCACACTTGAAAAATCAGAAATGTAAATTTTTTCTTTTTTTATTCCTCTTGTATTTTTGTATTTTCTGTCATATTGCATATTTTTAAAAGTCAGTAGTAAAAATTGACACGTTTTTGTGCACATAGATCTTTAGAAAATCGGACTATCAAAGTTTACTTAAACTAACCAGAAACTAAGTTAATCTGTTTTTTTTTAAACCAGCCGTAGGCAAGAAGTAAGAATGAGTCCCTCGGCTACACTGAGTGTTGTGGAATTAGGTATCCAAGCAATAAGGAGGAAAGAAGGAGGGAGTGGTTGAACCTTAATAATTAAACAAAATTAACTGTAGGGTAGAAACATTTAAAAGCTAAAAAAAAAATAATTTAGAACGTGTGGGAAAAAAAACACAAGTTGCAGAAGGTAGAAGAAAGCATAGAAGCAATGATGTGGCTGAAAAACTAGGAGGCAGATTTTTAAGAATGAATTGAACATGTGAGGCAAAACTTTGAATGTTCCATATTTAGATAAATTGGCATATATGAATAAGTTTGGAACTAAGGTTCCAAAGTTGATCCAAATGAAAAAATTCAAGTTTGCCAAAACATAAAAGCCTTTTTTACCCTTATTTTAGAAAAGTAGATATATAAAACCACCTTTGTCCAATGTGCAGACCCTCATGGTTTAGGTTTACTCTTTTTTTGTAAAAAGGTACATTTTGAACACCAAAAGAGCTCATTTTTAGTAAAGCTTTCACATAAATCTACTTTTTGAATTCCGTTTTTACAAACAGCCAAAACTAAGCACACACTTTTCTTGGGTGAGGTAACAAATTGCAACAATCCCACACCACCACAAGTTGAGTGCTGGAGTGGAGGTGTGTGATGTTATAAAAAGCAGCAAAGCCTTTCTGGCGTACTTGTGGCTTACTGGGTTCATGTTACCAAGGAACAAATACCAGGAAACAGTGAGTCACTAGTTTGATTCTTGGCTGGTTGGACATTTCTCTGGATGCCTTTCCTTACTTTCTTACCTCACACATCACCATCACTGTCTATCAAAAAAGCTCTGTTATGCCAGATTTTATTTGTAAAGGTACTAAGATTATTTTACCGTTGTTGGCTTTTACTTTGAACCTTCTCTCTTTTCTATGAAACCTTTAGGAAATGCATCCATAATGTTGCTCAGACTTCATTTTAAAATGATCTCCAGTCTCTTCTCATCAAGAGCTGCAAAAGCTTTTCTCTGCATTTTAATTAGATCCAATTCTGACGGCTTTGGGAATAGGATGACAGCTCGGCAGCGCACACTGAGTGGAACTGCAGCCAGTCATCTTTATCTCAGCTGAAGGCAATGCAGCTGACTGCAAACCGATGCCATTGTGAGTGAAACACCAAGTCATCAGTCCATTTCCTTCAAGCTCAGAAGCACAAAATCCATCAGCCACGCTCCCTCCACTTTAATAATGTATGACAAAGATTCCCGGGCAAAAGAAGGGACTGTTTTTAATGAAGAGCACACGCATTAACAGATGATATGTCATTATTAAGGCACTAGCTATGGGATTTATCATTTTGTGTGATTTAGATTTTGATAACGGGGAAGATCCAGCTCCTCTGTCCTATGGTTGACTTTTTTTTGACAACATTATTGCCTCTGAACTTGTGAAGGATTTCTCAACAAGTCTCAGCAAAACGTTTTTCATAAATTCATATTTTTCTCCTGTTTTTATTTTGCACATGTTTTTTTTTTGTTCATTTCAAACATGTCCATATTTACAAAGCAATCAATAGGATAAAAATGCATATAATAATAAAAATAATAATAATGCAAAGCACGTTTAAAAAGGGAGCATGCAGAAGATTAGCTTATTGAAGTCTGCGCCTGAAGAAACTCTCTAGTTTTACTATCAGGATGTCTACTTAACCTATATAATATAATAATACTTAATCATCATCATTAACATACATTAATGTTAGTAACTATATACATTTGTATGTTTATATACATGACAACCCATGTTTACCATTATAATCATTGGTTGATATCGTTAAAAAAATTGGACACATATGTATCATTTCTTGTACATTAAATCCATTCATTCATTCATTTCATTCATTTTCTTATCCGTTTTTTCCCTTTCGGGGTCACGGGGCTGCCGGAGCCTATCCCGGCCACTCATGAGTGAAGGCAGGGGACAACCTGGACAGGTCGCTAGTCTGTTGCAGGGAAGAATTTCAACAATCACACATCCATTCACTCTCACACTCACACCTAGGGACAATTTAGAATTGCCAATTAACCTATGAAGCACATTTTTGGACTGCACGGTGGCGCAGTGGTTAGCGCTCTTGCCTCACAGCAAGAAGGCCTCCAGTTCAAGTCCCGGCTGGGGAATTAAATCCACATCTTGAAAAGTACTTCGCAAATTGGCGACATAAGCAATGACGTTTTTTTTTTTTTTTTTTTTTCAGGGATAACTTATCGTCCTGTGGGGCTCAAATTATTTTAAGAGCATAAACAGGCAAATGTGGGAGATGATGGAATGAAGATACAACTAAGTGAGATTCACATCTCACTTTGAATGTTGAGATTTTCCTGGACTTAATTCTCCAATTTTCTGAACACCTAAATAAAACAGAAAGCAAAGGACACAGCTTTGGTGTCACTGCCCATTTTTCTCCACAGAAAGGATTTAAAAAGTCATGCCTTTTACATATTTTAGGAGCTTGCTTCACTCTCTGGAAATCATAATTAAACCAAAACGTGTGTGACATCATCTTTTTTCTTTTTAGGCTTGTATCACAGGAGTTTGGCAGAGGACTTACCTCCCACGAGATGACCAGTTCATGCCTTCGGCCGTCGCCCCCACTCACATTGGATGGTGCCACTGATGGCACTAAAAGGTAAAAAAAAAAAGAAAAACATGCATGATTTATTTCACTTTTAATACCTCAGAGAACAGTGGTGACTCTGCTGATTTGTTATTGTTGAAATCACAGTTTAATTTTTTCAATTTAAGCCTTTCGTCCATATGTAAAAATAGACTACAGTAAGTACTTCACAATTAGTCTGTTAATTGTGCTGAAGAAAGTGTACAAATTATGAAGCTGTGCTGTAATGACCATTGACCTATGTAACTATTGCATTTTACATAAGAAATAAGCAGCTGGTGAAGCAGCAGAGAGAATTTTAGCTCACTGTAAACAACCTTTTTCTGTTTTGTTTGCTTAATTTAGCAGAAATAACTCTTGAAATATACAGAATGAGATTATTTTCAGCTTCTGTCTGAATAAAATGATGTATATTAGTAAACCGGCTTATATAAAAGGAACTTTAGTCATGCTTGAAGAATTTACCAGCTTCTTTAGTCCTAACACGTCGAGAAGGTGCGCTCGGATCGCCAGTTCCAATCGCGTTGCTGGCAACAACTCGGAACTCATATTCCACCCAAGGGTTGAGCTCCACGGCCATGGCCGACTCCATGTCCCCGGTGACTGGGTCTGGATCTACAACAAGAGAGCAGTTTGGCTTCAGTCTGAGCATTCTCCACACTCATTAGGCTGCAGTTTACACCACATCCAGTGTGCACGAAATGCGCCGACATGAGTGCAAACTCACAAACTCAAGGGTGTTTGACAGTATTTAGGCTCTTACTTCAGAAGAAAGCAAACAGGTCTTTTGCATTTCAAGCAAAGTGAGAAACAATGAGTGGCTGGGAAATGTAACACTCAGCATGGAGGTGGAAGCTCTGTGACAGAGAAATTAGCAGATGTATGAAGAATAACTATTATGTGGTTGAAGAAAAGTCTTAAAAAAGGGTAGAGGTTGAAAGTGACAGCCTTGAAAGTGCTGACATTTTCAATAATGAAGGACAAGAATGGAGCATTGACTGTCTATGAGTGAGTGTGACGTCACCCATTAAAAATGACACTTCTGGAACAAAATGAAGTAATTCAATTACCTTTTCTTATGGTACTGACGTTACCAGGTTCTAAGTCTACACCCCTACCCCTTGAAAGCAGTCTACCCAAATCTGTCTGTTCTGAATGTTTGACGTGGGACCACCAACTTTTATTGAGGCTTCAGATGGGTCAGTTCATACCCAGAACTACAGAAAAATATAAAAAAACTAAGGAGCGATAATGGTTATTTAGACAAATGTAATGAATGTGTTATAGCTGTTTATTTCTCTTTAGAAGTCTATGAGATTTTGGCTTTTTGAAGCCAGCGGGTACTTCCTGTTTGGAACACGACGGGGAAGGGGGTCCCTTAGTCCAGTTCTTATATAGAGTCAATGGGATGGACATGATTAGGATATTAGAGGAACTGCTGTGGAAGTATGCTTTGAAGCACAGAAGTTTACATTTAAATGTAAGTATTGACGTTCCTCACCCTTTTTAAAGTTATAAAACTGATGTTCTGTCTTTGTGCTAATGCAGTTGACCAGTGACTATTGATGAATTGATTGAGTGGGAGTAACGTCTGAATTTGTAGACAATTTTTTCCATAACTCTCCGTTTGGAGGGTTAAATGTAGGGGTAGGGAGAAACAAAAGGGGTGGGGGAAGAATTCAGATCAACTTTATTGAGTAAAAATTGACCAAATAGGAGCTTTGCGAACAAACTGAAAGAATTCCTGAAAGGGGTTGTTGTTAGAAAAGATGCCGCGACGATGCGGCGGAGGAAGATGAGGACACATAATCTACTGTGGTTAATTTAACCCTGAAGAGAGGAGCCAAAACACAAAGTTAAATTTTTACCTCAGAATGAAACAAAATAACAGTGTACATTATGAATTTTAATTTCATTTTATCCTGTGGTTTTGTGTTATCAATACGAACCAAATATTAACAAGTAGACCTTTTTTTGCCATTGGCAACTGAGCAGCTGTTTCATTTCTACACGCTACACTGAATGAGGTGAGAAGTGGTGCAGGTGCACAGGAGCAACTGGATGGTAGCCATCAGACATTTGTCATCAACAAACTCCTACTGGCAAAGCTTTATTGTGACGACTTCAAGGATGTGCTACTTTCTGCTTTGTAAAAGCCTGACACTTGCTGGTAAAACTAATACAGCTGTGTACACCCACACCTTCTAATCTTCTTGTTTTCATCTTTTCTCTATTAGTATTCTTTTAATTCTTTTATTTATGTACTCACAGAGGTTGTTCAGTCTTTAATACATTTTCATGTTTTTGTTTTCTTTGCTCATTGCATTTCCCTGCAGAGCTGCACGCTTGCTTTTGACAATAAAAAATAAAGATATTTTGGGTGAGACCTTCCCTTTATGAATTAAAATTTTTTAAAGCAACATTTCAGATTACAGATTTCCAGCAAAGTTCAAGTGTAACCTTTCTGAGAAATATTGCTTTTTTGTTTTGGGTTAGGTAGCAAAATCGGTGTCAGTTACTTAACACATATTGCATCATATTCTCTTGACATTGTGTCATCATGTAACTTGGTAAAAAAATAGAAAAGTGCATCTATTCTGGTTGTTATTTGTTTATGACATGTAGCTGCTTAAAAATCTCATATAACAGAAGGGGACGATCTACAAGTCAACCAATCAATAGATCGTATTGAGCTCCGATTTCCTTCTATTGTATGACACTAAAGACCAAACGTAATCCACTGAACTGATTCGAGTTGGTCCTTCTGAAATGTAAGCTGAACTCACATATCACAGAATTGTATGTTAAAAGCTGCAAAATACTTTATATAATTCAAATAAATATTATTTCAATGTTTTAATTCACACAGAAAGTTGATAAAATCCCACTCTGTATTGTTTTGAGCTTCTGTAAAAGCATGCCCAGTCTGTTAATTATGATTCCTTATTTCTACCTTTTCTTTCATTTTTTAAAATCTCATTTTGATTTCTGGAATTACTTTTGTTTCCAAAAATGTGTTTTTTTGTTTGTCATTTTTATGGAAACTGGAAAGAAGTAGGGAGTATGGGTTATGATCACTGATTGGAAGATGACGTTTGTCCATCAATTCAGCTGAAAGTTCTAAGCAGCTTCTGCCCACCTCCATTTCAAACACGCTTATCATTTGTCACATAGACTTGAATAACTGACTATAGTTAGCAGTGAGTGTTTATGTTTATATTTTGCTGTTTTTTATTTTATTTTATAAAATGTTTTAACTAGATAAACTAAACAAAATTTATCTGACATGAAGTGATTCTGGATTTGCTCTACAGTGATCGGAAAACTTTTCTAAGTATGGGGATACTGAAGAGGCATTTGAAAAAATCTCAAATATCAAGATCAAATGTCATCAGCCAATCAGCGATGTCCCCTAGTACCTACCTTTTTTCATCCTAAACCCAGATTAACACAGAGGGTTGTGTCAGGAAGAGCATCTGACATAAAATCTTTGCCAAATCAAATATGTGAATCAGATCTATATTAACCATATAAAAACGGTCGAGGCCTGGGTTAACAATTACCACCATCAGTGCTGTTCACCTACTGGTGGAAATTGGACTACTGTTAGTTAAAGAAGGAGAGTAGAGCAGTGTTCTTCAACCAGTGTGCCGCGGCACACTAGTGTGCCGTGGGAGATGGTCAAGTGTGCCGTGGCAAATTGCCCTCATTAACTGATCTAAAACCATTTCCCATCTCCAGGATATCAGCTCTGTGTTCATCCAAACAGGCCCTGATAAAACACTGAGTAGTTAGGAATATAAAAGATCAGAAAATTACTTTTTCTTTGTGTTATTTTGATTCTATTAAAGACATTTTGATAAGAATGACGGTACCACCGCGATTTAGCTGCAGCTATACCTGTTTCCTGAAGTCCCGCCCCTTTAACTGTCTCCACCAATCATTCTTGAAGGTTTAATCACATGTCATCAGTCTGACCAATCAGAAGTGCTTAAAGTCTTAACTTCCTTGTCCCAATTTAGCTCAAAAAGTCGCTCAGTTCTAACAAAATTACCATCTAAAGCTCGTCTTTAGCGGTGTAGCTTTCCACAGAATCCGGGATCAGACCGTGGAACAAGAGAACAAAACAATGAAGCTCAGAGACGCTGGTCTTTCTGCCCTTTTGCGGCAGTTTCACACTTCATCTCCCATGATGCATTAGGTCACGTGACAGCGCCTCGGCGTACAATGAGTCGTCCTTGTTAAACGTCTTAAACCACAACGAACATACAGTTTGTAAATTTCCTAACGTAACCTTTATTACATCTTTTAGAAAAAAACAGCTGCAACTTCCAGCTTTTTCTGGCACAATTATCACAAAAATGCGCGTCAGATTGCGGCGGCAGCAGCCGCGGGGGGGGGGGGGGGACTATACATCAAAACAGACTATGAGTTTCTGCTTTTTTCATTTTTTTTATGCTGGTGTGCCGCGGGATTTTTGTCAAGGGTAAAGTGTGCCGTGGCTCAAAAAAGGTTGAAAAACACTGGAGTAGAGGACGCTGATTTGCTGTGGCGACCCCTGAAGGCAAAACCCGAAAGGAAAAGAAGTGTTTTGGTTTCTGGAATTTTGTTGTGATTTTCAAAATGCCTTTTTTTATCATTTATTTGGATTTTTGAAATTGTCGTTGTGATCTTTATTATGTCTTTGCTTTGCCTGATTTGTTGATGTGATTTGTAGTTCGGGACCAGCGTACTTCCATCATCAAGCTTAGTCAAAGCGGGCCATGCAAGCTAGAACCAAACCAAATCCAAGAATACTGACTGAGTCTCATCTGATGGAGCTGTTTGCTATCCCTCTGTCTGGGAAGCTGCTGTTCAAACATCTGTTTGCTATAAAAAAGGAGCTAAAAGCCACACATCTTCCTGCTCCTCCAAACATGATCAGCGCTCACCATTTATCACAGTCATAATTATGCTTCATCGAAACAAATGTAGTTGAACAGACATGATGTGAGAGGAGTTTATACAAAGTGTGATTAATTCATGTGTGGGGATGTATCATTATCACACCTTGGACTCTGTTATTATTTTCACACGGCACATTAAGATGGATTACACTGAGGACTGAGCAGACCTTTAATGGTTAAAGCTAAGTGATAATAATTGATGGTTATTTTGTAAAGTTACAGCTAAGAAAAGAAATGATATAATTTGTTCCTGGGTGCTCAAAGCATGATAAACAAAATGAACATGGATCACTCTTATATTTCAAAGCCAAAAGGTCAATTATCCACTAAGTGCTGATCCGACATTGAATACATTTCGCATCTGGGACATTAGAAGCACACACTTAATGCTTTTTATGGATCCCCTCAAAACAGATGCATCCTTTCAGCGTGGATTTCCACTTATAAGAGACATCTAACATGATTTTTTTTTACTAAACAACTTGTTTTATTAAGTAGATAACCTCAAACATTCTTACAGTAAGGACTGTATCGATCCTCTATCTATATAGGGATGGAATTAAGGCCCTGCATCCACTTCATGTAGTCTACTTTTGATTGATTACCTGTTTTGACAGTTTGCCAGCCTAATGAGAACGGGCTCCGGGCTTGTAAATTATAGGTGCTGATGGGGCTGTGGTTGTCCAGACCCCGAGTCCAAGACAAGGTAGCTGTGTGGTCTGTGATCTCCTCCACGATCACAACTCCAGGGGGTCCTGGAGGGCCTGGGGAGGGAATAATTACAAGACAGAACAAATTACAAGAGAGGACATCTGGATTTCTGCATCACAAATGAGGCACAAAGGGTCCAGAAATGTCAGCACAGACAAGTCAGCTGCAGTCTGAAGCCATTCTCAGCTAATTTTTCTTTTTTAACGCAGCTTATTAAAGCATTTAATGTGCTGCTGTTATATTTAGTTTAATATTTATGTCGCGCAGCAGTCCTGCACTGCAAGGACCAGCTTGCTTTTGCGGTTCTTCTTTCTAACTGCCGCTTTGACCACATGCTAGAAATCTCGCCAAAGTTTGCATGCACCTAGTATCTCATGAAAATAAATCTTTGACATGGTGAACGACTGCTCTGCAAGAACAATGACATCACAGAGGGGAAAATGTCCAAAAAAATTAAAGAGACCAAAATGTCATTGTAGGTTCAAAAACAAAAACAAAAAAACACTGAAAATCCCCTAACAAAACCAAATCCCACATGTCAGGGATATCCAAAGATAATTTTGAAAATATTATAGGATGGTCACAGAATCCTACGGTTTGGTGGATATTTTCTATTAAATTAGAATGTGGGCGAGGTTAACAAAAGACTTCTGTTGCCCAGGAAATTCAAAAGTCCAAAAATTCTTTTCTGGATTCTTCTAAAAAATATATAAACCTGCATAAAATGGTTGCTATGGAGATGAAAGGTACAGAAAAGCTGCCATTTTGAAAAAGGAGTTTTTTTTTTTAAAATGAAATTGTCGTGTATTGCTCTGACCAGGCTGGCAGAGGCAGAAGGTGATGGTGAGGGGTGTGTATTTGCTGATCAGCCAGTGAGGACGGGTCAAAAAGGGGTAGCGAGGGTGGCGGAGGGTAAATGGCACTTTTCTACCTTCCTCAAATACCCAAAGCGCTTTACAGTCACACACCCATTCATCCATTCACCCATCCACACACTGACTGGTGGCTCCGCTGCAGAACACTGGCACCAACCTTCCACCAGAGGCAAAGTAGGGTTTGGACACTTCAACACACGGGTTGAGAATCGACCTGTAATGAAGCCTATCAGAGGTCGACCGGCCTACCACTGCACCACGGCCACTACAATGGCTTTAAAATACTTTATGTTTTAGTTTTATTTTATAATTAATTCTTCTGACTTGAAAATGTACTAAAGATGGGAGTCACGCGTGTCATTTGGTTGCAGGGATGGGCAAAGACCAAATATAATCTCTGAGGAACTTTCCAAATGTTCTAAAACGTATTAAAAAGTATTCGTTCCTCCAGTTTTAGTTGCGGTTTTAAAAAAGAAGGGTGCAGAGAGTGCATCGGGGCTACAAAAAAAAAAAAAAGGACAATAGCAACAGTATATATGGAAAGGTCCAAACTGCACACATCACAAATACTTTCTTATTCCAAAATATGAAATGACCCAGCCAGGGTGCAATAAAGAGGAATATAGGAAATAAAAACGGGGAGAATAAAAATGGAAAATTGTTATTGAAGACTGGGCTGCATTTCCTCCTGAATACATTAAAAAATATTGTTGCTGTCATTTCTGTAAATGTTATCACTCAATGGTGACCCGGTATCTGTGTATACAAATATTAATGCTTTCACGGAAAGCTGGCGCGTCCCAGCTGACCAGACAACAGACTAAATGTCACTCACACTACCTTCCCCTCCTGCATTTCCTGTCTTTGTCCAGTGTCTCTATCAATAACGCCTCAGGACAATAAGATCGTATCAGCAGGCAAGCCATACTATACCTAATTAAAAAAAACAGAAATAAATGAAAGAATTCTTGGATGAATGGACTTCATAATGTTCTCATAATCTCATAAGGAATACTCTGGAGGCCATGGGGCATGAGTAAAATGTCAGAAAAAGATGATAACAAGCCTGAAATCCTGTGAATGCATTTCAGTGAAATGAAGGCCTGCATGGTCATTATATGACAGTAATATTTAAAAATAGCCACATCTTTACATACGCTTGTATTTTGAACTATATTTGTAAATGTGCTATAACAGTTGTTGTGTGTTGGTCCCCACCAAGAATAATCCTGCTCTTCTTTTTAAAATCGCACTCCTTTAGCGAGTTTTTTTTTTTCCTGAACAATAATGTTTTTGCATCTTGAACTAACAGTGTTGTGAGCCAAAACTTACCAAATCACCCAATGTATAGCAATTGATATTACCTATATCTCATGCGAAGGGATATTGCAATTTTTATGTTTTTTTTAAAGGGTTTAAAAAACATATTAATTCCAAAACATAAAAATAAAATAAAATATCTGTCAATTCTTTAATGTATTCAGCTTTACAGGGTTAAGCAGTAAAGAAAAAAAAAACATTTAATGCTTTTTTCTAAACCTTAAAATCTTAAAGTTAAATCTTCTTTTAAGGTTGAAACCCTGTTTCAAGCCCACAATGCACTTCTGAATTTCATGTAAAGCAGGTATGGGCAAACTATAGCTTTCTGTGGCCGGTTAAACTATTTAATTTGGCCTGCTAAGCTGGAATAAATTATTTTGATAATTCTCATTTATGTTTTATTTTCCCTGTAATTCTGGTATCTACACATAAATTGACCTTTAGGTGCAGAAAGTTAGTCTGCATTCATGTGGTTTTGGAAGATTTGTTGTTTTTCTGACGTTCATGTGGGTTTTTCAGGTTGGAAAATCATTTTTTTGACCATTCTAGCACCACATGAACGCAGCATTTCTCTATGTTAGCATTTTTCCCTGATGGGCATCAATCCATTGGTGCACTAAGAGGAAAAACAGTTTTAAAATAAAAACTCCAAAATGTTCTGTTTTAAAGTATCTACATATCAATTTTTTGTCAAAGTTATAGCTTGTTTTTGTCCAGATTTCATGACATGTATTTCTCTTATTAGGGTGGATTACCAAAAAAACTCCTTGGTCCGGCCCCTCGGTCAAATTTTAAACCTTTTATGGCCCTCGAGTCAAAATGTTTGCCCACCCCTGATGTGTAGTATTTAAAGCGAGTGCATTCACTCTTTTTTGTATTTTCTTTTGAAAAGATTTCCATTCCCAAGGAGTGCTCATAAAAGTAAATTCCCCAAAAACATGACTGTATGTGAATTCCCCAAACTGCACATATACTTTGGCTATCACATCACAGATCTGCTGATGATTGCAGAACAGCTTGGCACATTCAGGGCATTATTTTCCTCACCGATAAAAACGAAAAGGGGGAAAAAAAAAAGAAAAGCCAGCTTTTTTGTTCGCAGGGGACACATGCATCTTTCTTGCTGTCAACAAATCCACTGCACACAAAGTGGGAGCCCTCCACCTGCTAACAACAAAATGACAAACCTTCACCTTTTGTACTCAGTCGACCAGTTTGCAGAAATGGTTTGTGATCACTGAAATAAATTTCCAAAGTACCATTCTGTGTTTTAGTAATTTAGCATTCAATAATAAATGAATTCTGTTTTCTGGTGCTGGCGAGTTCCTGAAGCCCTGGTGGAATGGACGGTATCACGGTGTACTGCTGGATTCAATCTTACCTCGCACAAGAAGTTCAGCCTCCGTAAACACTGAGTCAGCACTGGTCTGTGCTCTGCAGCCGTACTTCCCAGCATGCCTCAGCAGTATGCTCCTGATCATCAGATCCACGGTGGACGACTGCTGCAGTTGGGGAAAGGAAAGGCGGGAAAAAGCCTAAATGAGCGTGACACAGGAAATGCGATTCCATTACATCTTGTAGAGGCTCTTGTGGCTCGAAGAAATTCCTGTTTAATGCAGGTGCTGGCTAGGTCCTGCATTTTTCAGCGACTGGTATTTTCTCGCTGCTGAAATAAGATAGGCCTGAGGCGAGACTGGGAATAATCCAAGGTCTACAGGCAGCTGTTTAGCACAAAACCTGATTAAAATTACAAAGCATGCTTCAGCCTGGCCTCTGCAGTGTCTGTGAAGAATTGTCACTGCAAACATTTGCTCTCCGTAAAACAGTTGTGGCAGAGAAGACCCGAGGAAAGATCTGATTTCACCCATTTGTCAACAGCAGGACTTTTTCTCTTTTGCTAATTTGATTGTAAAACCTCTTTTTAAGGCTTTTGTCCTGCGGTCGGAGAAAGACACTTGCTTTGTGAATCCTGCCTGTATCAGTAAGTGACTGGTAGAGATCTTTAGGGGGAAATGGGAACATTTTTTTAATTACAATTTGATCAAAAGCTACAGACCAAAACGCCAATGTTTGAAAAGAGGAAAGGGGTTATTTACCTCTATCACATATTAGGATGTTTGGGCCAAAAGGAAGATCCAATTACAAAGCCTTCTGTGCTCTTTTTCTACCTGTTTGATTGAATCTTTAGTATTTTAAACATTTATTGTAGTAATTTCTTTACTTGTTTTATTGACCTTTTTGTTTGGCTTTTAGAACAAACAATGTGGCAGTTTTAGGCACATTTAGAAATCTTTGTGCAGTGTTATAACCAACAGGCTAAAAAAGCATTCCTCATTAAATAAGTAGTTTAAAAGGTTACGAATAAATGAAAAAAAGAAAAAGTTTACACATAATTGTTCAGTTCTTGTAAATTCTTTATGACAGTTTAAAGATCTGTTTCAAAAAGAATCTTGTTTTTGCTGTTTGAAAAAGCTGTAGCTGTGACATAAAGGAAAATAAAGGCAAGCCACAAGCTCATCCATTCTGATGCATCTACTTGTGGACAAAAAGATCCATGACGTCTTTGTTTTCCTGGAATCTGGATACAAAACTGTACGGCTGGATAGCTCCAAAATTGCTCGTCATTTTTGTTGCACCAGTAATGTTTGGTTGCGGGTGTGAGGGGCTGTAAGCTAGTGGGAGAGAGTGTGAACCAATGATTCACACTATGGTAGCTTGTAGTGTTTGCAAAGTTGGACACCATATTGGACAGGCCGAGATGGAGACTCAATGCTGTGCTGCAATTGTACAAACAGAGCTGGAAAAACAAGGATGTGACTTTTCACACTAAATAACACACTAAATAACCTCCGGCTGCCGCGTGCTTTACAACAAACGCCACCCGGACCTCGCCTCACAAGGGCTGTTGATTGAAGTGCTCACTACGCCCTTCTTTCCCGTCTGCAGGAGGACGGTGCCCCCAGTCCCGGTGCAGCTGTCGACCAGAACGAACTGTTCCTAGTGCATTCCGACCGCATCTTGCCGCCCCTGGCACAGACCGGCCCACGTACGTCGGATGCAAGGGGTCTGCAGCAATGTCGGTTACCCACGAGCCGTTTTGGAACACAGACCGAGGAGTCTAACACTTTGTGTAAATCTTAGTCTGTGTGTAGATTTGATTAAAATCACAACCATTTACCAGGGATGCATTGCATTTGTTATATGATGACATATTTATTTCTAGAACGTTTGAATTTTCGTTCATCTGTTGAACAAATAGATTAAAACTGCGGCCTGGGTCTTATTTTCGTGATGATCAGAAAAAAAAGGATTTTATGGTCATTTTACAGTATCTGCTAAGCCATGTCTCATTGTTTACTGACCTTTCACTCTTTACGTACATCGGACAATGGTAACAGGCTTTACCCTCTCCAGCCTATATAACTCATTGGTGTAAACAAAGGGATGATGGGAAATGAGGGAGCCTTACTAGGGGCCATCGGTCCGGTCCACAACATAGAGGCAAAATTTTAATAAACTCCTGTCGCTCTGCAGAAACAAACTATGTCCTAGGAAAAGACACAGGTTTTTTGATTTTGCGTAAAAACTGTATAATTATTATGAAAAGACCACTGAAAACACGTTTACTATAGCTCAAAAGTACTTCGGAGTGGGACTTTAAAAACACCAATAACATAATTCTCATCGGTGTGGGTCTTTTAGAACCAATACATATATTTTTTTACGTTAAACTTCTCATGCTTCCTGGTCCTTCCTGATAATGTGCAGTTTCAAAACTGAGAGACTCGTGTTTTTTTGTTTTTGAACACCTTGTTTGTAAAAATAGCAGCCTGTCCGTCACATCAATTCAGGAAGACAGGTATTGCAGCTCTGATTAGAGGTATTATGGCTTGTTCTATACCCACTGATTACTGCTGCAACTGGGTCTCCTCTGATTCCTACTTGGTTTGAAATAGCGTCTGGTGTTTCCTTTCAGTGTGTGGAGCAATAATCCCAGCATACAGGCCAGCAGGTTGTGGTTGTGAGGAAACAGTAAAGATAGAAATGCATTGTTTTCTGTTACGGCCGTGCATACGTTCAAGTCTTCTTTTGATATTTTATTTGTCGGATTTCCACTCCAATTTTTTAGTCATGATTTGGTGCAGCAGCTCCTCTAATTAGTCATTTCCCTAAAAGAACATCATTTTTTGCAACAGCAGCTGAACTGACAAGACAATGAAAAAAGCAGCTACTCAGTTTGACCAACTAAGCTTAAAACCCAGATGCTGAGAGTTAGAGAAAAGGGGAATCTATAATTTGGTGGCTTCACTTCAACAAACAAGAGAACTAAAAAGAAAAAGAAAAATACCCAAAGCAAACACATTTATGACTTAGAAGAAACAAACTGCATTATGAGAGAGGAGAAAAAAAGACATTTCTTTGCAAACAAGCATCAAAGCCTCTTCTGATGCACGTGTGAGTCAGCTATCGTCTGTTTTTAAGAAATCAGGTCAACTATTAGCTCACTTCTCACATTAAATTAGGGTTTTTCTGCAGGAGCAGAGCAATTATTCTGACACATGATCATCACACACAGCTGCAGTTTTTTATAGAAACAAACATATATTCTATAAAAGGAGGAAAGATTTGCATTTATAATATGTTTTGAGTCATATCTATTTAAATATAAAGTTACTTTTCTTTTTATTATTTTGTTGATTTTCCTGTTTTTTTTTTATTTTATTTCAACTGTTAAATCAAGACATGTTTCTTTTTTTGTCTTAAACATGTGCCATGTGCCAAATGTTTGAAACTTTTTTTTCCTATAGTTTCTGTTTTCAAAAGCAGTCGCATTTTTCCTTAGATTAAGAAACAATTATCACAAAAATATTCATGTTAGCCACAAGTTTTGGTTGTCTACTGGAAGTCTCCTGTGTGCGCCAAATTATATAAAATCGAAATATCATAGAAGTTTGAAATAATTTAAACATTCGTTTAAACGTTCATGTGAGAGGTTGTTATTGCTCATCATTCATACATGACAATCTAATTGTAGAGACGTTCTATTTAAAATTAAAAGAAGAACTTTCAAACTGTCACAATAGATTTGCAAAAGTCCACAAACCCAACATTTTCATAATAAATGTACTCATGTATACTGCTTTTTTTGTTTCAGATATTTTGTTATTGCTTTGCTCTTTTTATTATTTCTAGTATGCCTTTTATTTAGCCACAGCACAGATGCACTAAAAAAGACACTCAGGCTGATTTACTAACGATTTCCAAAAGCAGTTAGTTGATTTTGAACAGGAACCATTGTGGATTGCACAATGTACCTGCTTTAGGTATACGGGTTTTAGACGGACTATAATAAATGATATGGTTTATTTTGGTAATGAAAGGCACACCAGATATTTTTTTATTTTAAACAAATGAAAAAAATAAAAGAAATCAGCTTCATCATAGGAGATTTATAAGCAAAGAAAGAGAAGTTCTGTATCAGTGAGCATGAGGCTAACATCCTCTAGAGTACTGTCAAGATCAGAGAGGTTAGGGGAAGTACATCATGTAATTTGGGAATAGTTTCTACATCAGACACAGGAAAGTGAATGAATCATCAATTCCTGAAACAAAACTAGGATTGTGTGTGTATTTTTTGCAGACAGACTGTTCTGTGATCAGTCAGGAATGCTGCAGAAAATGCTGATCATAGCAGGACATCAGGGATACGGCTAAAAATCAGACCAGGAGTGGCAAAATCTTGGACTGGGACAATCGGATGACTTTCCAACAAACATTTAGATGTAAGGACAATGTGATGGATTGTGTGAGGTCAAAAATTTGACGCCGATTTGTTGTTTTTTTTCTTGTTGCCTGCTAGCCATCATGGAGGTCACAGCAACTGCACTTCATCTTGCTCTGCTGCTTCAAACTGAAAATAATGGCCAGATACCCCTGAAACTTTTAGCTGCAAATGGCCGCAGCAGCTCAGTGCACTCGCTTCTGAAGACCTGCATCGGCTCCGGGCTTACCTGTAACCTTCTGGAAGGTTCCTAAAAACAATTGCAAGGCTGTTTGCACTGTGGAGGCTGAAGTATCAAGGATGACAATACCATAAGGTGGACAAAGTCAAATTCATTTGGATTCTTCCAAAAATGTTCAAACTCTACTGTTTAGGGGTAAAGACAGTGAATGGAATTGTTCAGGAATACCCATAGAGGTTCTTATGCTTTAGTCACATGCATCCATATGGGGGCTGGCAGGACGTCCACACAAACTATGTTCCGATTGTCTATTTTCTTTATTTCTGCAAGGACAAACTGCACGGTCATCACTTGTAGAGGGACTAATGCTTGACCTTTGCAGCGCATGCTCGGCAACCACGTCTAATGAAAAGTCTATGTAAATGGGCATACATTTGTGTTGCTAAGCAGGTTTTAAATACCGTTTTCAGGCTTGAATTTTGACAAATTAAGGACTCGGCTATGTTAGCGACATTTGGATGGCGTCTTTTTAAGTCACGGATGCCAACGATCGGAAAATTGATCCTGAAGGAGAGGCACCAAGCCTCTTCCAAGTGTAGGTACATGCGCTAGTATCAGGTAGCAGCAGTCCAGCATGAACACCGAATGCTAAAAGCGCATTGAAGAACCCATGCTCATGGGGCTCTTGAACGTGTGACACATGCCTGTTCGAAAAAATGTGCATGAACCTTTTTGCTCCACGGATGTATTATTTTTTTAGCTCATAGACAGCCTGTTTCCACCCATAAAAGCAGTTGTGACTAAAACATTAGTAAGCGTAAATTCATTCACTTCTCATTCTGCATATTTTAGTCTGCACTGTAGCAGATGCTACATTAATAGAACCTTTGTTGTTCTTACTTTTGCCCTCACTGTTTGGATGTACTCAAAGTGATTTCCGTCCTGCTGGAAGATGATTGGTTTCTGGTTGAAGAACCACTGGAAGGCCACATCCAGGGAGGTGTCGTGCGTCGCCTTGCAGCTCAGGACCACGCTCTCCCCCACCGTCACCTCCACCTTGCTGGGGCTCAGCACCACACGCATGGCCTCTGCAAGCACAAAGCTGCTGCACTGTCACCTCAGGCTAACCCACAGCTAGCGCCAAGCAGATGCATTGAACTGCGAATCTAACTGGAGGGCAGGGAAAACTCACCTTTGTCAAACAAATATCCTGGTTAGCCCTGATTTAGACTGTTTACAGTGCATCTAGGAGACAGACTGTTTCGCCATTAAAACCTGCCCTTGTAATATGATTCCTGAATGTGAAAGCCCTTCTTCACGGCTGAGCAAGCACAGTAAATTTCCTGGCAACCGCGTAAAGGTGGGGGAGAAAATGACATTGGGGACTATTTACTGGAGGCTGACTTCTGCTAATTTGCCAGAAAATAAAGGCCTCCAGGGCGTCACTTACCTTTTACCCACAGTACGGCCGTCAGCTCGGCCGAGCCCAACTGATTTTCGGCCCGGCACACATAGTTGCCTTCATCTGCTCGGCTGGAGTTGACAATTTTCAGAGTGTTGTTCCGTAACAGAATAATCCTGTAAAAAAAAAATCAATACTAGTATGAGAAAGACATTCACGTACCAGTGGCTCCAGCACAAGCTTAAGTAGGAGGTCACATAGTTGGTTGCGTAGGGTTACAGGAATAGAAATATACAACAGGAACGAGAAAACAGAAGTTAAACCAATATCCTGAGATGTTTTTCACAATCATCTGGCAGGGATTCCAGTTAACTCTCTAAAATAAGATTTTATTTGCACCTAACAAGTTAGCACTGAGGCAAGGCATTACAAAAGCCTTCTCACATTCTCAGTGCTGCTAAAAGTATAAAGATTTGAAAAAAGGAGCTGTGAAAGTTTTTCAGTACTACAAAAGAAGATTTTTTTTATGCCAGAATCAGTCAACTTTTTTTCTCTTAACATTTTTTTAAGCAGCACATTTAAACTTATCAAGAGTTCTTGTTTTTTTTTTTTTTTTACAAAATTGAATTTTTTATTACACTTTTGGCTCATATGTGAGAAAAAAACTGTTGATCTAAAATTAAATGAAATCCACTTTAACACATAATTGATCTGAATTGATGAGTTTTTACTTGATGAGACATCTTCCTCAAAAACTCCTCCATCCTGCTCCACATTAGCTGCTGTCACATTCATAAATTTGATGCTCTTGTCGGACGTAGGCGGAGCTACCGGCAAAGGTTTTTGGCCTCATTGGTACACTGACTGTAGATCTTACTATCTTGATGGAAAAAGAAAAATGTTGTAAGGTTCGAGAGGAGAATGTTCTGATTTTCATTCATGTTGGTTTTGGACTCCTCCTGCTTGACCGCATCATTGACACGTCACGTGCCAAAGCTGAGTGCTTGACTGACGCAACGCGTTGAACTCTTGGCGTGCGGTGACGCCCAAGTTGCTCCACGATGCTCAAAACAGGTTGCTGTTACACTGCGGACAAATTGCGCCACAGGAGCTCTGATTACGTTTATTGACACACAGGGCCTACTTCATGCTCCTCTTAAGTCTTCCAGAGTAAACTATATCCATGTGATAATATATCACCTTTGGCGCACAAAAGAACAATTTTTTTTATGAAGTGTGAGTTATTTTTGCAATTCCTTTTTAACGACTTCATCTAACAGCACCAACCTGACCCCATTTACCCAGAACAGAAAATCAGAAGAGAATCATGAGAAAAATATCAAGTGAAGCCACTTGAATGTGACCATTTCCTTTGTTTTTTTCATCACAGAAAGTGGATAAGTGGATGTTTTCACTACAGAAACAAAGACTTGTTTATGACTAGTAGCCTTGAAAGCAAAATCTCGGTTTGACAATTTGAATGTTTGCTCACCAGAGGAGCAACTGAGCTCCCACTGAGCAAGTGCAGATGTCATCTCATGTCAGTTTTCTTCTTTTCTCTGTCTTAGTCAAAAGCCAAAAAAAAAAGCAATGAAAAAAGTTGAGTCTCCTTTTCAGTTTTACTGTGAAATGCCAAGTAAAATAATATCCACTTGGGACTCTATGCAAACTCTGTATAAAAAAGGACTAGACGGGATTCAAACCATTAACTTTGTGCACATGAGTAAGAAGGAAATATCACATCTACAGTGGTGTCTGCAACACAGTTTCCATGACAAATAAACCAGTTTGGCAGTGGAGTGGACCTCTATCTTCTGTTCCTGTAATTGGCACGGTTGCAAAAATGTGTCAGCTGACTGTGGGAGGGGCAGAGTCACCAACTGCAGAATCAACAGACTGTAAAGAAAAAAAAAACAATGCTTCACATCGGAATATTAAATGACTAATACCATGCAAAAGCAAATTTTTTGAGCTTTTAAGAATCTTAATGTTCATTCCTCACGAAAAGAGCCCCCGTAGTGGTATTTCGATCCATTCATGCATTTCTGAGCATTCTTCTAAAATCCTGCGCTCTGAGCACCAGCCCCTCCCAACCTACGAATGTGAGCAGGTTCTCTCGAGCTGACGTAGACAAGTGAGAACAGCCCCTTCCAGGAAGAGTGTTTGAGTGTTAGCCCCCCAGGCTAAATTATGTTTTCATTTTCACAATGAAGAGATGAAGCAGATGAAGGCAACTATAACAGATGACACAGGCTATCTACGACAAGCTAATTGAGAATGAACGGTGCATAAAATTTATGATTTTGGTAAAAATGCAATTAGATGTATTTGTTCTATGGAATGAAATGATGCCATTGCATTATAATGTTAATTAAAGGTTTTTTTAAATTTGAATGTTGCTAAAATCGTTAAAAGTACGTCAGCCTCCAATGGGCCTCACACATTTCCACCTCAACCATATCTGGCCCTCTTTGCAGAAAGTTTGGACACCCCTGATATAAAGTAATTCAATTATTCAGTTTTAAACACTTTTATTTACTAGGTAGTAGATGGGGGCTAGGGAAAAAGGAAAAAACAAAAACTTATTGGATGCATTTCACGATGGGAGAATAGGACAGTTTGGTGGTTTAAATTTAAAAGGCCAATGCTGTAAATCAGTCCTACATGGCGATTTGCGCGTGCCTCCATGAGGATTATTGCACACAGGTGTTTTGACAACGGTACTATTTCACGGTCTAGATGGGCTGGATTATATTCATAAATTGTCCCACCATGCAGGGATATCCCATAAACATTTTCACACTCCATAAAAGGACCAGGCACCGCCATGATGCCCCCCATACCCCAGAGCTGTAGGTTGGAGGCCACTCCCAAACAATGATATGCACCTAAGACAATCTGTCTGTTAGTGGCAAATTTTATGACTCAAATAGAACAAAATAAAGCAAACGAAGGATGTTTACATGCAAAGTTTAACGTCTGTGATTGTGTTTCAACACAGAACAGGTAGATTTTAGGCCAAATTCGTAACTGCCTTAATGGGTGGATAGGGGCTGTCTGCAGGTGGAAAAATGGCAAACCTTTATGCAATCTTAAGGTCGTAGACTTCTTGGTGAGACTGTAGAGCATTATTATTTCTTCATTAACCCCCCACAAATATTGCAGAATTAGTATTGTGTCTCTTTCCCTTTCCCTTCCAGGTGACTCATCCGTGCTCCTGTACTTGGCCGTGGACTTCGCCTCTGGCTCATCTGTGCTCCTGTTCCTGTGTTTGGCTGTGGATCTTGCCTCTGGCTCGTCTTGTGCCCCCCGTATACCCCCAACTCCATCTGGATGAAGCCCATCTGCTGGACTCTTTAAACATGTAGTTGTAGAGTTAAGGTGGGTACATGAGCCTCAAGGAAACTGTAAGGCACACCTGGGCTCCCAGTAAGATGCAGCCGCTCCTCTCTATGACCCTCAACATGCCCAGACAACCCAAAAACTTGCTGGACCCGTATGAGTTAACAAAGACTAAGCCTTTAGGCTGCTACTGAAAAGGAAACCCTTCATCTTAGAGTCCTAAACAAAGCAGATTAGCATGCAAAAGCAGTTGCAGGACTCTTAGCGAGTGCTGAACAACATTTACGCAGACCAACAATGAATCAACACATCAACAAAAGTCTGACTCGCTAATGCATCGTTATTGAACTGTCCACAACCAAATTTCCATGTTGGACGGGAGACAAAACAGCCTCATGGAAGTATAATTGTAAAAATTAACATGAAAAAAATCTAATTAAGGATCGAGTGTGAAAAGCCAGGACTTTAGTGCTGTCGGTACGGCTAAATGTAAAATAAAACCTGCTGTCAGGGACAAACAAATTGAACTGAAGTCTGGACAAAGAGCTCAATATTGTCAGTCAAAGTCAGAGACAAAACCAGCAGACACAGAGGGTTTCTACCCAACTGAATAAAAGCACTCTTCAAGAGAGTTTAAGGAAATCACAACACACAGAAAAAGAGATTTTATGTGATAACAGAGAAAACATATTTTCCTTTCAGAGTACCAAGCACAATGCGGCACCATTTCTGTACCTTTGAACAAGCATAATAGACTGCATTTTGAATAATTACGGTATATTCAAAATTCATCAAAGAAAATTTTCGCTACAGCATTGTAGCAGAGCACAACACAACTGGGAAATAAAACTGATGTTGGGATTCTTTCTTCCTCTGCATCAGCATTTCCATAAATCTGAATAACCAATGCCTTCATCGTGTGTGCCGCCCGTGAACCCACCTGACAAACCCAGAGCGCCGCTGCGTTCAACGGATCTAAAAGAAGAAAAAAAAAATAAACTGTCCAACTTAGAAGAGCACATCACCGAGCTGTCCTTTGGGGAAATCCAAGAGTAGGAGAAAAGGGAAAACAAACCTGCAAAAAGCACTCTTATATTTGTACACAAACCCTTCCGGAGCTGACGGGCACAAACATTTCACTTTGGCTTGTAAAGCCGACACGCAACAGCTGCTTGACATTAGATGCTGCAGGGTTTTATCTAAAAAACACACAGTGCTTTGTGCTTTTGCATTTAAGGTATAACTTAGTGAACTCCTGTTCCTCCCCAGGGGGTTTTGAAATGCTTCAAAAGACTCAAATCACAACTGATGTTGATGTGAAAAGCAGAATATTCCCAGTATTGCCAGCATTTTTAAGATGGGAAGGGTACGGTATGAGACAGGAATCTGTGTGGATCTAAATGTTTTGGTTTCCACAAACACGCTTAACCTTCAAACACCGGAGCTGTAGCTCTATTTTTTAAGTTCTGTGAATGACCATAGCTTTTTGTTTGACTATTTACGTGCGTTTGTGCTGAAATGCAACACTTTAGTGGACCAGTACTGGTCCATTTTACAGTTGGTGACTTGCAGCAGAGAAAAAAAAAAACACACACTTACTTGAAAAACACTTATATTTTTATTCATTTGATGTATAACTTGATTCTGAAGAAAGCTTTATTTTGAAAAATTACGAAGATTTCGCCACCACATCCAACTCCTTGACACATATGGAGTCGCTCGTTCACGTGCTGAATATACAAACTGAAAACCCCAAGCTAACAAAGTTGACAAAAAACCAACGTAGTTTGAAAGTCTCTTTTGACAGGAAAGATTCAGTGAGGAAACAGAATAATGTCCTTCTTCTTCTTCAAAATAAAAGAAAGCAGGGGTCTTTTCTCTAAATATGGACTCATTGTGACAGTTGTTTTCACTCTCCATATTGTCTATATTTTACTGTCTTTTATAAGCTTTTGAATTTAACTATTGTTGTATTTTCTGTCTTGATTTTTACATGTAAAGTCACCTTGGGTGGCCAGAAAGGCAGCATACAAATACAATGTATTATTATTTTTTATTATTATTATTATTATTATTATTATTATTATTATTATTATTATTATTATTATTATTATTATTATTATATCAGGATATGAAGATAAGAGGATTTAAGGATCAACAGGTGGTGAATAATTCCAAATACATGTGTGAACTTGATTGTGGTGAAATAATCAAAGCTCTTTTAATTACAACCAATGAGTGTTATATTGTAATGTGCAATAATGATTACTGAAAGGGTTAAATTACAACCAATAAGCTATTGATTTTGTTTACTTGATCTGCAATGTGTAACAATAATTACTGGTTTAATGTGATAATGTGTTCTAAAGATAATCAATTATTATCGGTATCGTTACTGTTTACTGAAATCATGAATGAATGTTTTCTGAAGATCATCAATCATTACTACGCACTGGATTTTGTTACTTCAAGAGAATCTATCGGATCAGAACCGGAGTTAAAACACTGTAAAACTATCAAATGAATTAACTCAGTAGGGGTGGGATTATATAAGCTTGCTTCTTCCCACTCCTTTTCAAGCAATACATCAAACTCTACTTATACTTCAGTTAATGATCACTGTATTTAATTAAGCAAATGTGATTTAAGTGACATTTTTGTTTTGTTTTCTGTCTTTTTAATCTATGCATTTCATCATTTATGTAATGAGTTTGATAAATATGTGTAATTTCTTTATTGCTTTGACTACAATGCTTGAAATAAATCAATAAATCAAATCAAATCAAATCAAATCAAATTATTATTATTATTATTATTATTATTATTATTATTATTATTATTATTATTATTATTATTATTATTATTATTATTATTATTATCATTATTATTATTATTATATTCAGCAACTGTCTAATGTTACAGGGAAGTTGCTAATAAAGCTGTTACACAATTATTACTAATATATGTATAGAAAATACCAGTTTTAGTGACTGTTATTTTCTTGTATTTATCCATCGCCCTTTAAAAGTCAGACGAAGCTGAAGTTGGTGTTTCATTTTTTAACTTACACTTTGTCAATTGCGGGTTAAAGGAAAATCTACATTACATTTGAATGCTTCCTAGACTAAATCTAATGTAGGCCTATGGATAAAGTTTAAAGCAGCTGCAAACATTTTAGAGGATGAAGATAAACTTCACCCTCAAAAGTTAAGAGAAACTGGAATCTAAGAAAAAAAAAATCAGACGCCCATTAGTCTCGTACAGGCTGGCTCATAAAAAAAAATTGTCTGAAGACAATTGGTAATGTGTTAATGGAAAAACCAACGAAAGGGCAACAGCAAAAGCCGCTTCTGTCTGCTTCAGAATCCACTGGATTGACTTCAGTCGCAAAGACAATCGAAACGTTACAGCCGTTTAAAAAGCCTGTTATTTTTGGTTGCTGTTGACATCTCTGGTGTTAAAAAAGGTTAAATTATCTCTCTCATCAAAGGAATCATCTGGATTCTGGATCAAAAATGTAATTTATAAACTGTGAGCAGGGTCTTTTGTTAAATTTGCAGCATTATATTTGAAGCACTAAGTCATTTTTGACACATGCCAAGTGACTGAAAATAATGACAAGAAACTTAAAACGGTGGTACAAAATACACATAAACAGTTCAGAGGCAGTTTAGCAGGAGACATTTTTCAAATCAGAGAGAAATAAATTCACATCAGACAAGGACACTGAGGCAGAAAGGACAAGAGAGGGACAACCGGGTTTACAGAATATGCAAATCAATTCAATTTTGGGACATCTGGAGAAAACAGCAGTAGATCACAGAAGACCTTTCCCATTTCACCTCTACCTTTGTTTTCTCTGACTCAAAGCAAGGTCGCCAATGTGAAATCGAATAGATGGTATAAAGATAATCAGCAGCGATAACGTAAAAACTGCCAAATTACTGTCTTAAACAAAGAGGCTGCCTCGTAAGTCCAAACTAATGGGATTAATACCTTCTATTTAAGAGACAAAAAGCCCTAAACATTACTGGAAATCCATGTTAATTACAAACCTTCATTAAGTTGGCACAGCTGTCAATGGCAGATAAACGTGAGGCAGATTAAATTTTCCCCAAGAAGGCCGTGTCGCTCCATCCAGCGAGTCTGGCATGGACGATGTCAGAAAATCCTTACGGGTGTCACCCTGGCCGAGACCTGAAGGTTCACGGCCTCTCGTCTTTGTTTCAGCCGTTTCCGATAGCCATCCTACTCTCCAAAACGCGCATTCACTTCGTTAACTCACTATGGTGGCCTTAAGATGTAAAACAACCTGCAAATTGTGGAAAATTCTAAATGGATTTCAGTTTTCGATGATAAAAGCACTTTTTATGCCGTATTAGTTTAGGATTAGTGACAAAGAGATCATGAGGAAAATGAAGCGCAGGCGTCTGTTATGTCAGTGTCTAATAGTGAAGGATGGAGTGCTCTGAGGGAAGAGATAAGCTAATAGTTTTGCCAATATGTTTGGTTTTTTCAAACAACTTCATGCTGTTGCTGCCCAAATTTTTACCAGAGTCAGGAAATAATTCAAACTAACTTAAGTCTCACTCCGGAAATCTTTTGTTCCATTTAAAAGTGTCCCCACTGGTCTTTTGATTAGAGATCGTCTGTCTCGCAAAGAATGATATTTAGAGTTTGGACATCACCTTTTTGCCACAAATTTAAAATGTTTTCCCTTTGAAGCCGGTTTCCATCACAAATAAACCTCAAATAAACCCAAATTAACACCCATTGGAGCTTTCTGCCCCCCCCATGTCAACCATCCACATAGAGAGCGTCTGATTATCAGCTGCCGGTAAATCTCTGGAAAAGTCAGCAGAATCTTCACTGATATACAAGCGCCTGTTTCCTGACTCAAAGTACGAGATGTTCTGCAGCGGTTGATAATTCTAGCGGCGTTGTCGCTCAGTTTGATTGATGTGTCCCAGCCCCGTTCAGGCCCCTGCAGGTGCACAGGAGAGATGTTTCTCATAAAAGATGATGCATGTGAATTTCAAATGCAATTGTGTGGTCTCAGTTGTCAGCATCCTAGGAAAGGAGGTGGGACTGGGAATGAATCTTTGGAGCTTTGCCAGCAACTAAGGTGTTTTTTTTAAGCAGTGACACTTAATTTTAGGAACAGTAATGAAACTGTTTAGTTTGCAACAAGACATGTACACCCACTGAAAGTCTCAAATCTGATCTAAAGCACTTGGATTCAATAGGTAAACAAGGAGCAACAATAATATATTTATGTCCTTTTTTCCTTAAGTTTCTTCAATTTATTTTTGTCAATCAGCAAAAGGGTAAGTCCTTGTGTGGTACATTTGAAATCTAAAAGTGCTTCCAAAGAATAAAAACATAGCTGTTGTTCCACTGATTACAGCACAAACAAATCCTTTTTCAAAGTGTTATATCTCACCTCAGACTCTGAAACGCACCATGGGACCTGTTGCTATTTCTAACACGCTACAAAGGGATTAAGGCAGAAAAGTAGTTGCTGCAGTTGTAGCCGCTCAGGAGGAAAAAGTAGGAAAAAAAAGGATATTTGGTAGAGTTTAAATCTAAGTATATCTGTCATTAAGAGAAAATAAAACATAACGTAAAAACTGCCAAAAGATCCAATTCTTCCAATTGATGTTTTATCCAGTAATAACGAAAAACAAAAGAAAAAAAAATATATATATACATATATATTTATTGTTACCAATTTGGTTTAAATCTTAATAACATGAAAAATACAGCACAATGTTTTTTTTTTTAAGTAAGAACGTATGAGCTATTAAATATAGAGGTTCCACAAGGCATTTTTCTAGGACTCCTGTTTTTGCACTTTTTAGAGCAGATGTTTCAAAATGATATGTTTGTATAAGGAAAAAAATTTATTTAAAAGTAGTTGTAATAGACATTTCTTATTTTATCTAAGCTTATGTTTCTTACTAGAAATGTATTGTGCTACTAAGAGAATCTTTCAGAAGGTCTTTCACCAAAACAACACTTGAGTTTAAAATCAACATTTTGAGCTTTAAGTGTATTATAGAGTTAATTCCTCACAAAAAAAACCTCAAAGCACTATTTTGATCTATTCACACACACACACACACACACCTACACACACACACACACACACACACACATATATATATATATATATATATATATATATATATATATATATATATATATATATATATATATATGTTATAATTTATATGAATATAGTTTACCCTGAAAGACTTAGAATAGCATGACACAGGCCCTTAAAGGGTAGTTATGAAAATCCTGCCTGTAAAATGAATAAGCTGTGTTTTATTACAGAGTAATGCCTACATTTTAACAGTATTTCAATATAATTTGTGAAAACAGCCAAGTATTGACTAAATAACATCCCATGAATTGATTGACTGAAGTTTTTTCTGAGTGATTTAGAAGGCCTGCCCCATGTTTTTTTTATCCTGCACACATTTGATTAGTGTATCAGTGTTTTTCCTTGTCTGCTGAAAAGATTGATCCACTGCAGATCCACTGCTGTATGAATGCTCATTATTGCTCCAGTTAAGAAGTTGGAGTCTGATTCATTGATTTGAAAATATATGCTTCATTTAGTTCTCCTTGAAATTCTTCCTCTATGGCTAAGAATATGCACATATATGTTTCCTATTTATAAGTGCAAAAAATATATAAAGAAATTAAACAAACTATTAATGTTTGTTTAAAAAATTTGTATAATTAATATTGAATGTTTTTGGCAAAAAACATGAAGTTGCTGATGCCTTCTCTTCAAAAATATGTTATATCCCTAAAAAGACTCCAAAAAATATGCATCTGACAGCATGTTGCTCTAAATTTGGCTTCTATTTTGTTTTCGCTAGAATGAAGTAACCCAGGTGTTTCCCTTCAAGTGTGAAAACATCTGTGCTCCTTCAGTGTATTGGAGCAGGACTCCAGGCTTTAAGACACAAAGCAGCTGCTTCACGTACATTCAGGCAACCCAAATCATAACAGGAATATTTGAAAAGATTCATTTCTTTTCATTTCATTCATGCATTCATTCATTCAGTTTTCAAGCACGCTCAATGGCCTTTCAGTGTCACGGGGATGCTGGAGCCTATCCCAGCCACTGTCGAGCAAAGGCAGGGTACATCCTGGATGGTTTCCCAGTCCATTGCAGGGCTCATTTGATTTCAAAGTGAATCAAAGACATCCCCCACCTTTTGTTTGGTTGTATCCTTCTGTCTTCTCTTTTCCATGTAATCCGCGGTTTGGGCGAGGCTCTCGGTTTGCATTCCAGGAACGCATCTTTTCCCAGCGTGGCTATCACCCGTACAGGGTTGTGAAAAAAGATGGGTGCTGATGCTGTGCAGAAAAACAAGCAAAAAGACATTCTATGGGTGAAGTTGATCTTTTTTTTTCATGTTTATAGTACAACCTGAATGATGGTATCTGTGATTTCAATAAGAGATGTAAACAAACTGCATCAAATAATTATAGTCAGCCAAAAATGTTTGGTGCTTTTGGGCTTCATTTTTAAGCCTGTGTCCAAAACCGGTGGCCGCTGCTTTTTCTTTTGCGCTGTTCTGTCTCCAACACTTTGCAATTAGGCTGTCAAAACTCTCATTGGCAGCAGCTTCTAAAAGCCTTTGCATGCGAACTTTCTTTGTGTTCTTCAGCAGTGCTAGGTGCAAACAGAGGTCCCAGAATGTCTCTGCCGTTGTGCGGCCGTGTGAGAAACCCACATAAACAAAAGCTTGTTTTACTGAAATCGTTGCAGTCTGGAAAAGAGAAGATGGAGTCAAACTGAGGGGTTACATGAGAACTGAGAGTCAACATTGACAGAATGTGGAGCAGATGCTTTCACATCAGCTCAAGCCAACTCTTTAGTAACGTAAATGGCATTTTTCTCTTTTAAATAAACCTCATAAAAAAACTGTGTGAGTCTGTGAGTCAATGCTCCAATTAAATGCATACAAAATACATAATGGGTGTTCTTGACAGGAAAAATTGTCAACAAAACGTATCTGTCTGAATTCCAGCTCAGAAACGGAAGAAGACCTGCCATGAGTTTTAAACTTTTCTCAGCTAAAGATCCTGGTATATTGGTGTATTTATAATGAGTGTGGTCTAGAGTTCAAAATCAATAGTGTTCTGTGTCTCTGAGTTTAGCCTTGTCCTCAGTTTTCCAACTCGCTGCATTTCTAAACAACATTGACCCCATTACGATTCTTTTTGAAGACGATCAGAGCGTCTAACCTGAGGAATTCTAAGTACGTTAAGTCAAAGATGCAGCATCTAAAAGAACTCAGTACCTAAGAGAAATGTCATTTTTGGCTTGAAGGATGTCACAGTAAATTTAGGCGCTCAAAAGATATTTATGCCATGCAGCAGTGGATGCAGTTTATTTTTCACCAACTGAAGCCCAGCTATAAGGTTTAAGATTGGGGTGTGATGCTTCATTGGAATCATACTGTGATTAGAAATCCAATATATTGCCAGAAGTCTTTTAATTGACCAGGAAAAACTCCTGCAAGCCATTTTGTGTCACTTTGGTATCTGTAAGAAACAATGTTTGTGTAGTTCTGTTTAATAATGTATTAGAATGTGCGTGTGGGAAGTGTGATAAGTGTTGCTTTTGAATAGTTTTTTATAACCACTTTTTCTTTTTATATAGAGGGATCAACCCTTTAATATTAGAGCGTTCACTGGCGGAAAGGAAATCCCACACGTTCTTTAATCTACCGTAAATCTTTGACCATTTGCAAAATTTCCGTAACACTATGGATTTTGATGCTTCAGAATCTGTTTGGTAATGAAAATTTAGTATAAACTTTACTACTGTAAAGTGTTGCACATCAGCGCAAAGTAGATATTTTCCACTTCAGGATCCATTGGAATTACATTATTTGGGTGAACAGTTGAAGAGTTGATGGTAATCAAAAGAATGTCAACACTTGAGCTAAATCTCTGGATTTATAGGGTTAAAAGCATTAAGACACCATAAAAGGCTCTCCTTAAATTTACAGTAAAACACAATGCACTTTGTTTGCTTTGTGCAAATTCAGTAACAGCAAACAGTTTGTAGATACACTTAAAGCTGTACAGCCTAATTAGTGGCTAAATGTCAACTTAATGTTGCCCCAGTTGAATGATTTGTGTTGCTTTTGCGTGTTTTGTTTTTAACCAGACTGCATGAGTGGATAATAAATACATACTAAAATCGTTGCCGGCAATTAAGAATGAATTAAGGAGTAATGGCCTAAACGAAGGCTTTGGGCGCCATAGTGTATTTGGTACTAGTAAGCAACCATATATTACAACAAGGCCATGAGTGAGCTGCAGGGCTTTGTCATCTCCAATTATTCAAATGCTGAATGATGCAGCATAGGTGACTTTATAGACAATGACAATTCAGTCCCATCTGTGGCTACAGGCTGACCCCTCCCCCGGTAACACTTGTGTCTTTGAGGATGAGTAGTTGTCTCAGCACCAGACGTCCCTCAAGACATGAAAAAGAGCAGAAAACGGAGCAGTGGCTGTATGGGTTTGCTTTAATCCAAGCTGGTGCCCTGTAGTTTCAGCCGTCACTTTCCCAGAAGAGCTGGATATGGGACAGCACCGCACAAGGGAATGGCTGCCGCTGCCCCCGCGTAGCCCCCAGTGATCATTCATCTGCAGGCTGGGATTAGTCATGTAATCTGTCCGGATAGCGTTTGCTTTTTGGACATCCGCGGAGCACAGGTCACTGGGAAGATGCCGCTGGAGGGTCAAGTTATGAAAACAATCGTCAACGGCTTCCCAGTATCACTAATATGACTCTAACTCCAAGCGGGGCAAAAGCTCCTCCCCATCAACTTAGATTAAAGTCATGATAAAAAAACAAAACAAAATTTTTGCACAGACCTCAGATAAAAATTGTGTTCTTGTTTTTTTTAATATGTTCTTGTGACATTTTTCAGATGATGGGGGATGCATATAAAGAAAATTATGATCAAAATTGCGTTTCTGAGTATTTCTTAATGCAGATGTAAAAATGCTGTTTACTTACAGCTTGCAGTTGTGACATAGAAGCTACTACAGCTAGCCACAAGCTCCTTGCTCTGCTCCATTCTGGTGCATCCACTTGCAGACAACTAGATCATCTTTGTTTTCCTCATTTGAGGACATTTTTTAGAGGGAAATCTGGTTCCTTTCACAGTGCTTTATACAACTAAAACAATACCACACTAAAGAATGAGATAGAGGCCGGAGTATTTTTGAGGGGGAAGGAGAAGTTGTCCATGATTGCAACCAGTTTTGCAAGTATCTCGTCCTCTCCCTCCTCCAGGGGCGAATAGTTTGGTGCCCAGAACCAGTCCTGCCTTTTTATCAGTTAGTTCAGTCTGATAGTATCCTTTGCCTTGATGTTTGCTAATATGTGGAGAAAATTGTCAGAATCATAATTAAAAGACTGGAATGCTAATAAAATAGCTGAGAAGGTGATTGGAGGGGAACTTTGAACCAGTGGCTTCAAATTGAGACTGACAAACTTTATTCATTTGCAGTAAGATTTTTAAAATGCCATAGAGTCCCCTTCAAAAAAAAAAAGGGGGGGGGGGGGGGGAAGTCATATAGACAGTAAATCAAGCTGTGCCTCGGGGAAACATGAAAGGGGAATGGATTTCACCAGATGTGTCCCAGTACAGAGGATGACAAGGAGAAAATAGTGCATCAGCACAGAATAGCGGACAGCTATTCAGTGTGACTGTTCCGTTTGTGGCCTGAAGCAAAGAGATGCAGAGCACAGCTTTTTTTCTAGGGTTTTAGTCCCCCCCCTCTCCATGATGTTGGCCTCATTCAAACTGAAAAATTGTGCGACGCGTGATTGGGCAATTATTGATAATTATAGCTGATTGCTAAATGATAATGGCAATCATTGGATAATGAATACCTGGTGGAAATAATAAATGACGTGCAGGTTTGTTTATTTATTTTTTTAAGTACTGGGGATTGCACAGAGATAAGCCCGTAATGGACTCATTAAAATCCATGAAAGGAACCACTCATTTCTCTGCTCCTGTTCAGTACCATTAGTGCAGATCCATACTTCCAAGTCTCTGGTTTTCATTCTGCACAGAGTGGAAAAATCCCAGCATTATTTCGGATCACAGACACCTCGACGAGTTTTACCACGAGGGCCCTTCTTTTATTCATGCTGTCCGCCGCCTGGGTTAAATCAGGGACCATTGATTGGCAATCAGCATATCTCACAGCACAGCGTTGCCTGCTTGCATTTCAATCTCCCCTGCCTATCATCCACTGGTCGCACGCTAGTGCTTGGTTTGCAGAGAATAATGGAATATGCTGCAAGGAAGGACAACTTTTAGCTATTCTTATCATCTTTAATTCTTCTTCTTCTTACCTAAAATCTTGAGTTCAGCATTAGAGTAGATGGCCCCGTATTTGTTTTCTGCCACACACTGGTACATCCCAGAATCCGTCTGCTGCACTTTGTGAATGGACAACTCCCCATTCATTATTTCCACTCGACCCTGAAACGAGAAGAAATGTCTGGACGGACTTTCACGAGACAATGCTGCATAACCTGGGCATGCATTCGCAGGGATAATTAGACGTGCCATTGTACAATCAACAAAGAAGAGGTTGCTCTGCATTACCTGGGATGCCAAGGGCAAACCATTACGAAGCCAGCGATAGGTGGGCCGCGGCCTCGAGATGGCCTTGCACTCCCACTGGAGTTTCTCTCCGCTATCCATCTGAGTGTCATTAATCATTCTAACCCACTGAGGAAGAGCTTTAAAAGCAAACAAAAAACATTTTAGAAGTTATATACATGTATCTTCAAAACACATTGTGCTAACATAAAAAACTAGAATTGCAGCTGCAAAAACTGGTTATTTTACTAATCTTAGAAAAATCAGCTAACTTAAATTCCTAAAAAGGAAAACAAGTGCAATATTTGGAAAAAGTCCATATTATTTTTATATTGCAGTTAAAAAAATTAAAAACAGATATTCCATTAAAATATGCACGTATTAAAAAAAAAGTTTCGATCAACAGGTAATTTTATTAAAAATGTTAATAAATTATTAAAATGCACCAGATGTGTGGAATAAAACATGTTTTAAAGCCAAAACCAATGAAAATAGTGTTTTTTAACATGTTTTTGTGGCATTTTTCTGTTTAAGGTGGACACACATAGAATATTAAGCTAAAAATTGTATTAATATGCATGTTTTAATTAAAATTGTTTTGAATCAAGAGCAGAAGAAAAACACAGTTGAAAAGGAGTGTAGAAAATACGTCAATGCTCTTAGAAACGAGGAGGGGAAGGGGTGGCGGGTTCACCGAACCGTTCTGCGCCAATGGTCCCGCCCACAACTTGGATGCAAATTTCTAATGAGCGACTGCCCCTCTGCAGAAACTGTTCTAGAAAATGACACAGATTTTTTTATGTGGGCTACAATCCGCTTCATCATAGTTAGAAAAAACACTGGGAACGCTTTAAAAAGAGCTCAAAGGATAATCTGAGTTTTATTGATTCTGGTTAAATTATTGCCCTAACTGTCACACTACAAATTTTGAGATGCCACAGTAAAAGCACGAGACATTTGTTTCCAAACAGACTGACTTCACTCTATCTATTTGGTGAAATTGTAAATAATAAATTAGTATTCAGTGCACACCAAAAACAAAACAAAACAAAAAGACGCCTGGGCTTTTCTGGGACCAAGAGTGGCATAGATGTCATAAAGAGGGAAGCATTGTCTCTCCTCCGAGTGCCGCTCACTTTCATGTTTGTTTGTGACACTGTGCAGCTTGCAAGCTCAAAACTGTGGGGAGATAATAAGATCTGTGGAAAATTAAGATGCCAAAAAACAGTTCCAGTTGAATAACAAGTGAAGCCTTCTTGTATCACATTGGGATCATCTTTTTTTTCTTCCTTTTCACTCCATGAGACTGGTCCATGATCTATGTAAACTACGTAATCGCCTTTCCTGAGGGTTCCATTAAAAACAAGCCTCTTCCTCCTTTTGCTTCAATTTTTCACACCGTCTGCTTCTTTGTGTGTCCCCTCCCATGTTCTGCTCAAATTCAGGCGCTAAAGAAAATGTCGGTCATATACTTCAGACACTTAAGATCTGAACACGGTACAGGCAGAGAGGTTTTCTTTTAATCTTCAAGTCTCTTTCCTTCCATCTCAAATTCAAACTTATACAGAAACTACTTGGAGGTGGAGCATTACTACCCTACCAGTCGTTTTGCAATAAAAATTATATTGGATATGAAATATAACAAAAAAAAAACAATCAAAAGAACATATTTCTAAAGAATATATTTCTAAAATTTGATGACCTTTTCAAAATACCAGATTTTATGCACTGTAAAGTGCACTGAAAAGCGATAGTCTTTTTAAAAAGAACAGCAGTTTTTTGAAATCCAGAAGCTTTTTATAAGGATGAATTCTGGTTGTTGTTAGTGATGTCCAAACAATTTTGAGAGGTACACAGTGCTCTGTTCTAATGTTACTCTGTTTTTTTCAGTTCCAACAAGATTCGGTGCTGTTGTTAATACGCTAACGCAGCTAATGTGCAGCGGTGTCAGACGTTTTTTCCTTTTTAAGTATAAGCATTTAGGTTAGGGGTTGGCATCATCACAGTAATGATCGTTTTAGCTGCATTAATCTTTTTTTCTTTTTTACGGATTGCAAACAAGGTTGGGAGTTACAGGTATTTTTAAAGGGCTTATATCATGAAAAATCAACATTTCTGAGCTTTTAAGTTTTTTATGCATTGTTCATTCCTCTTGAAAACTACCCCAAAGCGATATTTTGATCCGATCATGCATTTCTGAGCATTCCTTTAAAAACCTGCGCTCTGAGCTAAAGCCCCTCAAAACCCACAAAAACAAGTGGATTCTCACATTTATATGTATGAAAGTGAGGAACAACCCCTTCTAAGAAGAGTCTGCGCTGCCAGCTCCACCCCCCTGGTTAGTGTAGTTATAGTAACGTTAGTTTTAGCAGTATCAGTCTGTTTTTTCACGTTGCAAACAAGGTCGGGAGTTGGTGTAGTTACAATAATGTTAGTTTTAGGGGTTTTACAGGAAGTGTTATTATGCTAACGCTTCTAAAGTGGCCAATGTGTACCTTGCTACAAACAAGTTCTAGAGTTACTGTGAGCGCAGTTATGAAGTATTACTGACTGACTTATCTCTGACTCTTTTGTCTCTCTGAATGCGGTTTATAGTTTTGAGCGTCTGATATATGACATAAATAGACCATTGATTGACGGTGCACTTATAATCTAGTGCATAGAGCGAAAAAAAGTTAACATCATGATATGGGAACAAAATTCGAAACTTAAAGTTTTTAACAGTAAAACTTTTACCTTTTACCCGTCAGAAAAGTCAATACCTAGTCAAACTAATTTGTGTTGTGTATCATTTCTTTCTTGGAGCTTGTGGACAGAGCTCATCCTCAGTCCACAGCTGTCCCACATGAACTCACTCCTTTCTCCTCCATGCATACGCCATTTTCTGGAGAAACTGCTTGGTTTGTAGGATTGCCTGGTTTTGCCTGCCTGGTTTGATTGAGTGATTATGGTCGTGGAGGTCTCCCCTCACAATGGAAGTTCAAGCCACCAGCTGACCTGTGTAAATTACATTTACTGTGAGGCTGCAACAAATTAGTCCCCCTATTCTCCTTGTGATGTCAACAGAATGGAGGTTGCCAAGAAGTCCAGGGTCTTGGAAATGTGTTTTCCCAAGGTTGAGGCAGTCCATTATCTGGGTCTTGTGCACACGCCACAAAGAGAAATGAGGAGACATGAACCGGCTTAGATTAGTTTAGAATCATAGACTTTTTTTGTGTAAATGTTTGTTTAAAAAAGCTTTAAATTAAGAAGGATAAATCTTTTCAGAAGGGGTTTTGCATCCAAACCTGGATTAGAAACTAATGTTATAAGCTTTAAAAGACATGGGTGTGAGTTATTACCATGCAGGGTGTACCCTGCCTTTGCCTAACTTTGGCTCAATGTTTTTATTTTTAGTGTCAGAAAGTGATAAAAATGTAGGACAAATTGGGATTAACAATCAATCTAACAAAGTTCAGAGTAAGACCAAGCCTTTTCAATCTCACACAGACAAAATACTTTTTTTTGGTTTCCAGCTTGTCTTAGTTTAGCTACACTGCTTTCTAAACTCTAAAATTGCTTAAAAATTTGCACCTGGGAGTGACGACAAGATCCTAGTGGCATCTACATGAGTTTGCAGACTGTTGGCCGTGAGCCCCTTCTAACCCGTCCCTGTTGCTGAGAGCTTGGAGCCAGTGTATTTTCTATGTCACAAATATATAAGCTCTAAAGCCCTGATTTAAAGCAATTTGAATAAAAAGATGCAATGCAAAATGCAATTTCCAGTTTAATTTTCTTTCTGTATGTCTTCTATTATAAGAGAAAGTCCACAAGAACATGTTAAAAAAGCAAAAGTACAATTTTCATCTGGGTGGGGTCTTTAAACCACCTTGTGTCATGCAACTTCATGAACAATTTATTGAACAGAAGTTTTGATATGGTTTATTTTCTACATTTGTAGACCAGAAATCGATCATTCAATATTAACGTAAAGTGGATTAAATCTAAACAGCATGAACAAAATAAGCAATAATGCTTTAAAGAGAAAGTAAAGGAGTTTTGCAGAGCTGCATCAAAGTTACGTCTTATCATTTTGGCCAAATATTTTCTGAATAAAAGACCAAACAATGAGAGTTTGAGATATTTTTCCGTTGAATGGTCCCACCACATTTCCAAAACAACACAAAGCGATTCTTTTTTGTTCGACAAGTGCCATGAGACTCACTGTAGACCTGCAGATGCCCTTTGAAAGCATTTCCTCCTCGTGGATTCTCAGCTTTGCATTCGTAAACTCCGGAATCATCCTGCTGAATGTTGGGAATCTCTAATACGGCCTGGGACTTCCGAAGTCGGGCTCTTTTGGGAATGTTGCCATTTATCTTCCTCCATGTAATTGTCGGCACCGGGCTATGAGAAGAAAAACAGAAAACACAAGCGGTTTCTATAAGCAATCAAGGATTGGCGCTGTAACTCTGTGTTGAAAAATGTCATGTTTGCATAATGAGACTTGTCAGGGCTTTGTTTCAGCAGACAAACTCATAGAGCATAAAGCGAGAAAACACTAGTAAAAAAGAAAAAAAATTGATTGTTTTCAACTTATAGATGTGAAAAAAGCCAGCCTCCATGTTTAATGACTGATCTATTCATCACTGTTTCCAGTTAACTAACTTTTCTAAGATTCATTTAAAACATAATTCAATTTAATCATAAAGAAATTGTCTATAATTTGTGCTAGTCTTTCATCTGCAACACAGCGAGCCGTAAAAATGAGGATTTATTGTTGTTTTTATCTGCCAAACACCATCAAATCATCCTCTCACGTCCTTTTTTTATCCTTTCAGTTTCACCCGACAGATGAGTTTCACACGGCGAGACAGAACGCCCTATAATGTGCTCAGTGTCAGTCTTCTCTTGTCTGACAAGTGGAGTTGACAGCTCTCTGAAAGATGGAAATGTGACACCACACGAACCTCCTGTGAATCCATCAATCATTTAGTGGAGATGGAAATGTAACATCCCTGAGCTTTCTTATCCATTCGCAAGGACAAGGAACTGCCCTTGGCTCCAACCAAGACTCAAATTAGGATTCCAGACATGCTTTGAATTAAACAAGGTGTTACTTTTCATTTAGGATCAGAGCTTTGTGTGACTAATGTTCCATAGAACATTAGTTGAAGCTTGTCATTTTGATTTTTAATTTGCAAACACAATTTTTAGATATTACTGAGGCTGAAATGCACAATGTTTCATTACCTGTGGGTGAAAAAGTGATTTTTTTTCATCTCTTGACTAATGAATATGATGCCTGCAGAACTACATTTGAAAAAAAAAAAAAGTCTTATTCTTGTGTTTCTGCATTTCCAAGAGCAAAGAGAAAAACGTCCTTTCTGATGGAATCTGGATTCACAAGCACAGCATGGAGTCGCTGTGAAACACTTTGTATGTTAGTAATGAAAAATTCTGGAGACCTTTTGCTCTGACTAAACCCTCAACAAGCCTGAGAACAAAGGAAACCCGCAGAGACCTGGAGGGGTTGGAACATGACGGTGAATCTTTGTGAGTCCACGGCGGGATTTTCGGTTTGCAGGCTGAGTAATGAGGGACGGCACATGCTCAGAGGAGAGCGGAGCAGCCAGGAGGGACCGGCCCCCTCCCTTTGAAAACAAGACACTCTTCAAGTCAGTGGCTTAGAAAAATCCTGACCATTTTGATCCTTTTTTATTTATTTTTTTTACATTAAATATATACATAAGTCAAAGCCACAAGCAGCTACTCAGTGCTCTCTTTTGACCCACCCCCAATGTCCCTCAGCAGCTGTTTCAAGCCCCTCCCTCACCCCTACGTCTCTCCCACCTTGGTCAAGATGGCAGCTTCTTCCCAAGGTTAAAGGTCAATGAAACTTCGGTGGTGGTTATAGACTTATCCTGGTGGTGTGTGTCAACAAAACATTTTCTTTTACCATATTGTGTCAAAATGTAAAAACTGCCAAATTCCACACTTTGACACAAAATGCTTTTTCTAGCCATAGGTCCTGTGGCCATCCCATAATAACATTAAAACTTCCTTTGGATTTTCCCAACACGTACGTTTTGGCTTCATCAATTTTAGTAAGAAATTCTTTTTTTAAGGGTTTTTTAAGGGGGGGGGATTGTCATTCACTATGCCCAAAATTCATTTCACCAGTTTCTAGGTATGACTTAATGAGTTTTTCAGTATGTGGCGGCGGGGCTGAAGTTTTTAATCAAACATGCAGTAAGAAGGAACTGCGAAAAAACAATACGGTCACTGCAGTCAAGGACTGCTGTAAGCCATTAAAATACATCTCGCAACTTAGAAACTATATTTTAACAAGAATATCTGTCTAATTTCTGATTTAAATTACTTTTTTATTATGAAAGACACAATGGCTTAAGTTGGAACATTTCTCTAAGAAAAAATTGACTTGTTTTTTTAGACAACACATTTAAATATCACAACGTTTTACTCAAAATATCCCCAAACTAGAACAAGACAACACAACAACCCCAGATTGTGAGATAGTTCCAGTTCCTGAGAGGTGCTGCTGCTTTCAATTAAAGCTTGAGCCCAAGGGCCAATCTGAAATTACATCTTAATTAGAATTCCATACAAATGCTCTACCCTCAAAAATAAAAGCTCAAAGTGAAAATGAAGAATACAAACGAGAACCAAGTCCCTTTACATTATTAAACTATAGACGATGCAAAAAGACAATATAAAAGATCCAAATGATTCAGATGAAACCTTTTTTACCTTCATGATCTCAGCTAAATCAACCATCTCTCGAACACATTACCCAAAGCGGCAGATGTGTTAAGAGCCTCCTCATGATGCCGCTGATAATGTGCTGCTCCATGAGGAGCGTAAGCGCTTATTCAAGAGTTTGATTCCCTCTGGGGTCGCGAAAGCTGTAAGTACTGTATCCACACACCTCTGTGGCTGTTTGGATAAAAGCATCCAACACATGTCATGATATTTCCAGTGGAATTGAGTGGGTTGAATGTGGAGCCAATTAAATGAAGCCCTTTGAACTGCAGAGAACTTTACACCCTAATGTTCCTTCAAATAACAGCATTTTAGGCTCCCAGCTGCTTTTATATCGATGACGAGGATTTAAAAATGTGTTTTCTTTTAAATTGTTGGTTTTTTATCAAACCACAAGTAAAAATTGCAACACATGGTTACATCTATCACTTTATATTAGAAGTGGAAGTGAGAAGAAGGAAAGCTGAACCAGCACCAAAGGCGATCAACTCCTATATGACTGAATATAAACCCACAGAAACATTTTTTTCTCCCTTCTGTCACAGAGAATAATTAGACAATGTGGTTTTCTTTCTTTCTCTCTTTGGACTGCTATCCTTCCTATGAAAGCCAAGAGTGTCGTTTTCATTTGGACCTCTGGGACCTTCTCTCTAAGTTTTATTGACTCCTACTTATTGATTCATCTCTTCTTCCGGAGCGGCTCGGAGAAATAATTGTTGCTTTACATAGATGGCTCCACTATACGTGTGACAACAAAGAAGTATTGCAATGTTATTAGCAGCAGGCTGAGTCACAGCGTGTTTATTTCTGTTATGAAAGATTGTGCAATTTATTTTTGCTGTTAAATAGAAGTTCTGCAGTTCAATTTTGACACTTTTAAGGGCAAATATACAACTTTGGGGGAAGAACCTTCCACGTTTTTGTTATTTTTTTTATTTTGTGAGTTAATTAGGATGTAGTTAACGTATGTGGGTTATTGCCCACAAAAGGCTCAACAATAATAATAGACAACATATTTTTCTTTTTGTTATTACTTAAGTATTATTTAAAAAAATGTGTTTTCTTTTCGCTAAGTTTGTGACTTATTTTACTTCATTGTAAAATAGGTGACATCAAGGAGGCAAGTTCAGGAAAATAGACCAGTTAATAATAGGTATTATTAAAGCAAATCACAACAAATATAACTTCTATAAAGAAAGGATGTAGAGACAGGTTCAAAGTTGACTTTAAAGTCTCTGTCTAAATGCAGGTTTTAAAGTTTTCTTAAAGCTAAGTGTCTCCAAAATTAAAGTTTTTTTGTCATCTTGATGCTGTTTCCTTGCTGTTAATCAAAATTCAGGTTTTTAGACTGCTAGCTTTGGTATATGTACAATAACATCAAAACTATGCTGTGGACCAAACAGATTAACTTTGGTTTTACAGTGAAAGGACTTGGATGACTTGCAAGTGGACCTTGATGTGATTCCCTATAGTATGAAATCACACAGGCTATCCAACCATTTACAGACAGGAATGGACATAAATATCTGAATTATATGTTTCAAGAAAGAACAATGCTTTCAGTGGGATTTTCAGGGAAGGGCAAATAACCAAAATTTAAAACTTCTTGTCATTAAAGAATTGTGAGAAGGTGAAGGTTCTCACCCAGATTTGGTAGTCAAAGAAATAATGGGACTAGCTGGTTTTCTCAACACTCCATGTCCTGGTCATAGTTATATTAAGCAATGTGACTCCTAAACAAGTAGTTGTTTTTGATCTGTGGCGTTTCCAATGAATGGATGGCATCAGTTGATGACAGAATGAAGTCTTGACTTCATTAAGAGTAAGCTTGTCCTTTAAACTCCAGTTGAATGTAATTCACCTGATGGTTCTGGGTATCTCCAAAGGCGTTAACAACTCACATACATAAGGCCTTAGTCACAACTGCCCTATAGGTGGATACTGGCTGTCTGTGGGTGAAAAAATGAGCAAACCTTCATAAAAAAATTCAAGGTCGTGGGCCATTTGGTGAGCCCGCAGAGTAAAAATGCTCATGTACATTTTCGTCTACAGGCATGATGCTGGCGAAAGGTCATGAGGAACACTTAAACTACCTGTAAGGGTAAGTAAGGATAAGATGCAGGCATACAATACGGATCTTTCATTTTTTTCAACCCCCCCAAATCCTATTGATTGTGCTAAAGGCCTGTTACTGCTGTTCAAGTGATAAGCTTGACTGTTAGAAATGAGGACATTAAATGATCAGAGCATTGTTTATGTGAGCATTCCACAAGTACTTGCATATCACCTGTACACCCATCTATGCTTGGTCAGTAAAAGCCAGGTCACGCACCTTACTAGAGTGTGGCGAAAGGGCACCATAAGACAGCATTACCCATAAGTGCGTGCAACTTACATTCAACTTACTTCACAATACACTTACCGCATGCACAGCAATTGTACGTATCATTTCATAACGTCAATTGAGGTGGCCGAACTAGCCACCTCAAGACACACCTGTGCTCCCTTTAAGATGGGGCCACTACTATATACAACCCTTCACTGGTTTAGACAACCCAAAAACCCACAGAATCCTTACAGGTCAACCCCCCTGTGACTAAGGTTTAACTAGGAGGCTTAAAAAGGTGTAATTTAATAACAAAGGCACATTTAACTGAGTTTAAACAAGGGAGTTGCAGGACTTCAACCTAAAAAAGATAATGAATGCATTACTTTCTCCAAAACAGACTGGTCTGGATTTTGTAAATAATCTTACGCCCGAGGGAGCATTACAGACCGCTATAACTTTATGATAGAAGTGGAAGTGAGACAGTAATGGTCTATTCAGCTGTTATGAAAGCATCAATCACCATCAGTCCATCCTAGTCTAACTCTGAGTTTTCTCACCATCCGTTCTCATCACACAAGGTTGCCTTTAGTTTGAAACTTTCAAGTACTAAGTAAACAACTGTGAATCTACATATTTTCTTTCATTATCAAGAAATTACTTGGATAAAACCGTGATTTTACCTCATCACCTCATTAGGCCTTAACTGAGTGACAGTATAATAACTCCTTGGAATTACTTTAGAGTGAAAAATCTCATAAAATTACATTTTCAGGAGTTTCCTCTGCTGCACCCATTCTGTCTTTGTCCTTGAAGGTGGCCTTTAATGTATCACCACTGGTGAATATCAAACAGACAAGGAGCTTTCGCAGGAACAAGTGAAGAACTGCCCCTAACCAGATAGCGGTACCATCATAAATATTGATCAACATGAGTACAAACCCCATTTTAACTTCATTTTCAGCACTATATAAAGACGGGCATGTCTTAATGGGGAACATTGATAAATCATTCATCTCTGAGTAAAAGGAGCAGACAGTGGGATCATTGTCTGACTGAAAGTCATCACATATAATTTGCCTGAATGAAGGCAGGAGAAGTGAAACTGCTGGACTGTTCAGCATTAGGCTCTCTCTGTTATGCTACATTCACCGGGCTCAGAAATCTATGTTCAAGCAACCGAAATTGTATGTAATTCTATGTAGTGTGTGTTTTGGGCTTCCACGTTCAAAACTCTTGTGTTTATGCCTCGCTACACAAGTTTTAAGACCAAAACCCACAGCCACTGAATTTGAAAACTGATAAGAGGAAATCAATAATTGTAGTTTGTCCCATAAGATTCGTAAAATTTGCACAACTTTTACATTTTACACCAAGGCTGCATTAAACTCGTTCTTGAACGTGCATCACAAGCCCGCTGTGTGCGTAGCATGGACATAGACCATGACAGCCTGAAATGGAAGGACAGTGTGCATCAATTTAATGTTGACAATTTGTTGATAAATAAAGGTGAGTTGCAACAGAGTATGTTCAACAACTGGTGGAGTCTCAGTATTGGAGCAGCACAAACCACACAATATTCTTTCAAACATTCAACAGTACACACAATCAATAAACGCTATGGTGCTGATTGTTCTGTGGCTTCCCATTTGAGATACAGTAGTCCCTCACCGTAATATGGTCCCCCAGTTTTGTAGATTTTTTTAGTGCAATTTTGCATCCTTTATTTATTTTTTCCGTGCATTGTGTACTGCGACCTGATTGGCTCTAGACCTTTGTTAATCGTTGTCCTTTGTGCTGTATCTGCTATACAGAATGAGTTCAGTTTTCCAAATTTACATAAATATTTAATCGCTGGTAAATCTATGTTTACATTCTATGAAACTGGTCTTAATTTTTCTCCATGAAGGTTTGAACTTTGAGGGTTTAAACAAGAGAGAAAAGTGTTAAAATGTTCATGTCTGCCTAAGAGAAGTGTATGAAGTGAGGGGTTTACAACTTTAAGACATTATAGTAAAAAACAAAGCTGCCTGCTTGACGGATTTCACTTCTTACGGCTTATCTCTAGAACGTAACTCCTGTGAATAATAAGGGATAACTGTAAAATAAAAGAATCAGAAACATGTTAATGTCTTTCTTTTAGTTGACATTTAATGGAAACCTTATTTTTTACCATAACTTGAACAATAACAAGAGATCTATGCATAGCCTTGGTTTAAGTACAGTAAAAAAAAAAAAAAAAGAATCTGCTGTTTTGATTTGTTTAAGAGCTAATTCCAGCTAAAGATAAGAGGAGGAAAGCAGTCCAAGAATCTACGTTTAATCACAAGCAAGTGAAAGCCAAACAAGCATGAACTGGAAGCGGTCAAGCGGGTTTCTACTAAGTTGACTTGAATTCACTTTTTAATCTTCCCAGTTGTGGCCATCCTAACTGTATAGGACTCCACCTACGCCCTCCCTCCCTCCCTCCCTCCCTCCCTAAAATTATTTAAATAGTAAAAAAGGCTCAATGCAACAAACTTCAAGAAATATTTGAATCGTGTCATTTATTTTCAACTATAAAACTACGGTAGTCTCATTATTGTTTCCAAAAATGGGGAAAAAAAGTAGCTTTGTAAAAATAACAGTTGTTGGAACATGCTAATTAAAATCAAATTAGAGCTACAAACATGAGTTTAAAGGCCACACCCCCAACTGTGTACATTACAAAAAATAAATAGGCTGATGATGTAAATTTATATTAACACCCCAACTGGCATAAATAAGTAATTAAGCCAAAATAAATGTAGTTGCCTTTTGCTCTAAGCCCCTGAAATGATTAATATTTTATAAAAACTACATGTGAAAAATAAACCCACATTTGAGTGTTTTTACTTTCATCGCCACTTGCCTAAAGCCACGCTTAGCAGGAGCGGGCAAGTACTTACAGTACATTTAATTTTTGTTTGTCACACAGACTATTTAGCCTAAAATGTATTAATCTGCAAGTGGAATTTGAAGAATAACGATCCCTTGTGACAAAGTGATTTAAGCAGATTCAGTCTCAAAGCATTAATCTTCTTTTCTCTTTCCACACTTGCTTTACTCACAACAACTTCAGGATTGTTGGAGCTACTTGTGTCTGGCCGTTGGTGGCAGCATAAAACAAAGCAGTTTATTTATGAATTATATATTTTAGAACAGCTTAGGAGGGGCTACATTTTATGGAGAATGCAGGTGTGTCTTAAGTTTCCTTAAGGATCGTATGACCACCTAAAGAGACGTCATGAAAATGGAACTTACTGTTGTTGTGTGTGAGGCATCGTGACATATTTGTAAGCTGCACCTACTTATGACATGGATGATGTTGTTGTACGCTGCCCTTATGTCCTTATCCATGTTTTGCCCGCATATACCCCGTATGTAGCCAAAAGGGCAGTTGTGACAAAGGCTTTAGTGACTTCACATCAAAAAATGGCACAGACACTCCTGAATGGAGACAAAAAAGTACCAAAGGATAGCCCCACTAAAATCCACAGTGGCTTTAGAAAGCACCTTTCTCCTCCATTTAGCTGAAAGCTATCACATTCAACTGTAATCTGTATTAATGCAAACACAGGTTTTAAGGCCATGTCACACTATATACAATTTTAGCATATGGCACAGATAAAACTGATCATACATGAATATAAGTGGGAAAAAATGTGGTTCTGTACGTGATATTATTACAGATGTATCATGAATAAACCATGCACAGAACGCGTAAACCCCGCTTCATTTAATTTCTTCACTTTGACAATTTAGAGCACTGAGCAGAAATCACAGCGCATCAGCACCATGGACAGTGCCCGTCACAGGCCCTTGCAATGTTTTAGTTATATAAACAATCAAATGCCTCTGGTCCGCACCTATTCTAAGTTGGCGGCTGGGCGCCAGCTGAGGCACTCCACCGGGGGGGCGCTGGCCACCCATCCAAAGCAGGTGAAGGATCGGCCGATTTACATCACACAACACAGCTATTGTGCATGAACTGTGTGTGATTAGAGCGCTCTTTGTATGAATTTTATTCCTTGATTCGTGTGCCCATTATGTAATTTTATCGTGATATGTGCACTGTATATCCGATTATATGTCAGTAGTAAATGCATGGAAAGTCTGTTAGAAATATCTGGAAATACGCAAGTTGTGGAAAGCCACAAATTTGCACTTGCATCATGCAAGAGTCACAAGAATGTAATTCTTAACCGAACACTAATTTTTAGCTGCTCAAAACCGAATTCACATGAAGACCCGTCGCCTGAACCCCTCAACAGACATTTGCACACATCGATGAATGACGAATGCAAGCAACACTTATTAATTACGTATATCACCCATGTAATGCAAAAGACTGAAATTCCATCATTGGACAATGCACAAATTGTACGCAGTGGCAGTGTGACATGGCCGTAAGTTAAGTGGTACCAGGTGCAAAACTCTAGTTCCTTTGTTTTAGAAGTAAAAGTTTTCACATCCAAGAACCATTTCCTTTCATTGTCAAAACCAGCCATTTGTAAAAACTGAACTCACTTTAGGAACTGTGCCAAGCGGTTTGAATTCATTCTCTGTGGACAAAAGATGTTTTCCCTCTTGGCAAAAAAACCATCATCAATTCCATTTTTTTAAACCCATAACCTCGGTTTTATAAATTCATAGCAGGCCCTGAAAGCAACTAGGAAACACAGATACATTAGGGCTCTCAATTATAAGAACACATGCTTCCCTAGGGCTGAATTCCCTGTTGGTTCCCTCCCCCGTGCACTAACATGCCATCTAACAGCAAAATTACGATGCGGCACTTCTCTCCACTCACTTAACATACTGCCTGAAGTCAAGATGTGCCTGCTTCCCATTCAGGTGATGGAATAATGAAATTTAAAGAAAAGAGAGGAGCACAGGCAGCATAATCTAAAGGATCTCACAGAAACAGAGCAATGAGGGCTTGTTGTTTGCTGTACTAGTGATTAATATGATACTGCGATAATAAACAACTATCTATGTTTGTGCAATATGTCCTTGTTTACTTACTTCCCCAGAGCAAAGCACTCCAGCCTGACAGTCACTCCTTTAGCCGCCAGAACCGAAGTAGGGAAATGGACTTCAATTTTCGGCTCGTATTCACCCATCACACCTACAAACAGTCAGAAAAAAAGGTGTTAGGACCCGGTAGATTGCACCAGCTGCTAACGCGCGTTCTGTTGTTCCTCATCAAGAAGCTAAATCCAGGCTGTGAGGCACATGGTACATCATGATCGAGAGGTTTTGCAACAAATGCAGACAGCCATTAATCAAATCTACATGCAAGACTTTTCTTTTCTTTTTTTTTAAAGTTTAAATCTCTCCAAGCGAAAGTTTAGGTGGGGTTGGTACAGCATGCACACCATCTGGCACTTTTTTTTTAAACTGTCAATTCTTCTTCAACAATGCTTAAACACACTGAAAGTGTCACATTTCTGCCCCAAAAAACTTTATAACATAAACATATACATTTGGGTGAACTAGAAATAATAATAAAAAATTTGGACTTTCAGCTGAAAATTTGAAATGTATTTATTTGATGTTTAATCTTTTTCAATGTTCTATTCATAGTCAGTTGTTTTTGTGGCTATATTTGCTTTTGTGATTTATTAATCTCTGCTTTTACATTCATGCATTTTTGTCTTTTTAAAATGAGTTTTGTATCCAGTTTTTTCCTTTATGACTAACACTCGTTGTAGGGGTCTGCCTGCTTGCTGTGATCTGGGTGTATCCCATGGTGACATCCTCTGTGATAATGAGTGGGTGGGTCTCTGGCGTGGACAGAACCCCAAAATATCATTTCCTAACAGCAGCATCAAGCCAGACTTCCACTTTGGTTTCTATTTCCATATTGAGTTTTATTAAAATATCATTTTTGGTTTAATGCGGTGGGGGGCATTCTGTGTTTTTAATTGTTTTAAATATTTAAAGTCTTTGCATCACTGTAGTATGAAAAGTGCTTTATAAATAAAGTTTGATTTGAATAATTACACTTTTGTGAGGTTCTTATTAGAAATATTTTTGTTTGTTTCATATATGTGATGAGAAACAGTAAATGCATGGCAGAACATCCCCTAAAGTGGCCTAACCATTGACTGTATAGAAGAACTGGACCGAGTGACTGTGATGTCATCCAAAGAAAACCAATTTGCTTACAGTTCCGACAAAATTAAGTCAATTCAGTTGCCATTTTTTCATGATAGGAAAGCCACCACGTTGGAGCCAGACAATGTCAAGAAATGGTGAAAAAGACTGAATTGGCCTGAGACAACTTTTCTATAGCAACACTTTTACCAATTAGATGTGAGCTACACAAACTCTGTCAATCAAATAAGGCATCTGATTGGTCAGTTTATAACTTTAATATCTTGCGCTACAGAAAAAAAAAATCGGGAAAGGAAAAAATAGGATTAGCAAGAATGGTTATTCTGAGTAGTAGCTGTTCATTTCTCTTTAGAAGTCTATGGGATTTTGAGTTCTTGGAACCAGCGGGTACTTCCATTTTGGAATGTAAGAGGTGTCACTCAGTCCAGTTCTCATATACAGTCAATGGGGCTAACCCAAAAAACACATTCAGGCGGACTAACAAGTATTCCTTAACCACATCAGCAAATAGGAGTTTATGGAACCACTCTATTCGACAGTTTGCACACACATTGTAAAGGACAAAACTGATAGGCCGTTATCAGTCCTGCTGATATCATAAAGCCTCATACCTCAGTGTAAGTCACAGCTAGAGGACATACTCCTGTTTATTCATCTGTACGTTAACCGGAGTGTTTTTTTCTCCCTATTTTCCAGGACACTATGTCAGATGACATTGAGCAAATTTAGTAAAACAAAGGCAAACACTGTCATCTGGGATCTAATTGCAAATATCTGTCTTACTAAATGTGAGTTTACATCATGAATATTACATGAGCCTTATACTTATGTTGCAAAAGAATGTGAAATGCGCGAACAATTATTGGATGTGAGCGGGCAAACGGTAGTGCTGCATGAGAACACGCCAAACTATACTTTTTCCTATTGAAACTACAGCTTCGCTTGTGTATAAAACAGCTGATCAGTGAGAAAAACGACCAACGTGACATGACAAAACATAATTATACTTGTTTTACTCGCACCTGACACTTTATATGTAATAAAATGAGCGCAATCGAGGAGAGGAGGTATTCAAGTGTGTCCCAGTATGTACAGGAAAGGAGTTTTATGATATTTGTTTCGAAGAACTTTTCAATTTCAATCTCATTCTCTACATTTATGGCTCCAAAGCAGCCCTTCACATGTAATGAATGTGCAATATGTCATTGGGTCTTGCTACAGTATATTTAATATAACATATTCAGTCTGAGTGGCTGGACTCCAGAGAATTGCAGGAAACAAGGTTTAAAGCCAGGGTGCTAAGGCATTACCAAAGCTTCTTTACAGCATATATTTTATGTTTTTAGTTTATTTATTATTCATGTGAGGGTTTTTTTTCTTCTTCTGTGCTTTGTTTCTCTCACAAGTAATTTACAAGTATTATAAGTGAAACCTCCAGCTAATAGTACTAAAAAGAACAAGGGCGCTTTATGTTGTAAGCTCCAAAGAGAAATAAAACTCTGAAATTTGATAAGACGACTCCAAACACACAGAAAAAAGAAGAGTTCCGACATAAACTTTGTGATTTGGTTTTAATTACATATTAGTTGGTTGAATGGATTCCCAGCCAGCTGGACTGGCGGCTTTAACTGTAACTGGAATGATACCTCCCCCAGGAGGTCGCCTTACAGCATTTGACACTCCATCTGCATGCATGCTGCACCCAAGTAGAATGATTAATATCACAGAAAATGATCTAATAAAACGCATGATGTCTGGTAATGCTCTTTTAATTGGTTTAAATTTAATTTTGCCTAATTTCATAATTTCATTTTGGAGGCAGGGAAAATGACACTTGTAAAACTGCAGCCCGTTCTCATTAAAAGCATTGCAGTTCAAATTATTAAAAAACGGGGTGCAAAGAACGGCATCTGTTCTATTGCACTAGCCAGGTACACGCTTTATGAGAACATAAAAGGTATTCGGTAGTTTTTAAAGACTTTGAGGCTTAAAGTTTTCTAAATCCATCTGGTGAGGTCTTGTTTGGCTTTTTTCACAGTTCAGAGGCTACCCCCTTGTAACTAATCCTTTTCATCAAGGGAACTTCCACTCATTCTCAGTTATTTCTGCCAACACTTACAATCACATTGGAAAACAGCCCTTCACAGAGGTAAGACGTGATGGTGAAAGCCACATGTAGCTGGTATTACCACCTCTTCAGCAAGGGGTCCACACATTTTTGGCATGCAAGCTATTTTTGATACATACATATATATATATATATATATATATATATATATATATATATATATATATAAAAAACGCCCCTCTCACCCTCCGCGGGTGGTTTCTCCTCCAAGCTCGGGTCCTCTACCAGAGGCCTGGGAGCTTGAGGGTCCTGCGCAGTATCTTAGCTGTTCCTAGCACTGCGCTTTTCTGGACTGAGAGGTCTGAGGTCTTTCCAGGTATCTGTTGTAGCCACTCCTCAAGCTTGGGGGTTACTGCCCCGAGTGCTCCAATTACCACAGGCACCACCTTCACCTTCACTTTCCAGGCTTTCTCCAGTTCTTCTCTGAGTCCCTGGTATTTCTCCAGTTTCTCATGTTCCTTCTTCCTGATGTTCCCATCGCTTGGCACTGCCACATCCACCACAACGGCTTTCCTCTGTTCTTTATCCACCACTACGATGTCTGGTTGGTTCGCCATTACCATCCTATCAGTCTGGATCTGGAAGTCCCACAGGATCTTTGCCCTCTCATTCTCTACCACCTTTGGAGGTGTTTCCCATTTTGACCTTGGGGTTTCCAGTCCATATTCTGCACACATGTTCCTGTATATGATTCCAGCCACTTGATTGTGCCGCTCCATGTATGCTTTACCTGCCAGCATCTTACATCCTGCAGTTATGTGCTGGATTGTTTCAGGCGCCTCTTTGCACAGCCTACACCTTGGGTCTTGTCTGGTGTGGTAGATCTGAGCCTCTATCGCTCTGGTGCTCAGGGCTTGTTCCTGAGCTGCCAGGATGAGCGCTTCAGTGCTGTCTTGTAGGCCAGCCCTTTCTAGCCATTGGTAGGACTTCTTGATATCAGCCACTTCAGTTATGGTCCGGTGGTACATCCCATGGAGGGGTTTGTCCTCCCATGAGGATCTGTCCTCCAGCACTGTATCCTCTGCTCTCCATTGCCTGAGACATTCACTGAGCACACTGTCAGTTGGGGCCTTGAGCTTGATGTATTCATGCATCTTGGATGTTTCATCCTGGATAGTGGCTTCTACGCTCACTAGTCCTCGGCCTCCTTCCTTGCGGCTAGCATACAGTCTCAGAGTGCTGGATTTGGGATGGAACCCTCCATGCATGGTGAGGAGCTTCCGTGTTTTAACATCCATGGTCTGTATCTCTTCCTTTGGCCATCTTATTATTCCTGCAGGGTATCTGATAACTGGCAGTGCATAGCTGTTTATTGCCCGGGTCTTGTTCTTGCCATTGAGCTGGCTTTTCAGGACTTGCCTTACTCGTTGAAGGTACTTAGCTGTTGCAGCTTTCCTTGTTGCCTGCTCCAGGTTGCCATTTGCCTGGGGAATTCCAAGGTACTTGTAACTGTCCTCAATGTCTGCTATTGTTCCTTCTGGGAGTGAGACCCCCCCTGTGTGGACTACCTTGCCTCTCTTTGTCACCATCCGGCTGCATTTCTCGAGCCCGAATGACATCCCAATGTCAGTACTGTAGATCCTGGTGGTGTGGATCAGGGAGTCAATGTCACGCTCGTTCTTAGCATATAGCTTGATGTCATCCATGTAGAGGAGGTGACTGATGTTGGCCCCATTTCTGAGTCGGTATCCATAGCCAGTCTTGTTGATTATTTGGCTGAGGGGGTTCAGACCTATGCAGAACAGCAGTGGGGACAGAGCATCACCTTGGTATATCCCACATTTGATGGACACTTGTGCAAGTGGTTTCCCATTGGCTTCAAGGGTGGTTTTCCACAGCTTCATTGAGTTTCTTATGAAGGCTCTTAGAGTCCTGTTGATGTTGTACAGCTCCAAGCATTCAGTGATCCATGTGTGTGGCATTGAGTCATAGGCCTTCTTGTAATCAATCCAGGCTGTGCACAGGTTGGTGTGTCGTGACCTGCAGTCTTGGGCGACTGTTCTGTCGACCAGGAGTTGGTGTTTGGCTCCTCTGGAGTCTCTACCAATGCCCTTCTGTGTGTTACTCATGAATTGATCCATGTGCCTATTTATCTTGGTTGCAATGATGCCTGACATGAGCTTCCATGTTGTGGAGAGACAGGTTATTGGCCGGTAGTTGGATGGGACTGCACCCTTTGAGGGATCCTTCTGGATTAGGATCGTTCGCCCTTCCGTTAGCCATTCGGGGTGAGTCCCATCTCTTAGCAGCTGGTTCATTTGTGCTGCCAGGCGTTCGTGGAGTGTGGTAAGCTTCTTCAGCCAGTAGGCATGTATCATGTCAGGGCCCGGTGCTGTCCAGTTCTTCATACCTGAGACTCTTTCTTGGATGTCTGCCACTGTGATGGTTACTGGATTCTGTTCAGGGAGGTTGCTGTGTTCTTTTCTCAGAGAGACCAGCCACTGGGCATTGCTGTTATGTGCTGTCTCTTTCTCCCATATACTTTTCCAGTACTGTTCAGTTTCTAGCCTTGGTGGGTCTGCTCGGCTGTTTTGACCCTGCCACTGAGCGTACACTTTCGCTGGTTGAGTTGCGAACAGCCTGTTTATTCGTCTGGCTTCATTGTCTCTTGTGTATCTCTTTAGGCGGCTACTCAAGGCTAGGAGCCTTTGTTTGGCAGTTTCCAGGGCTTCAGGTATGTGCATCTGACTGTATCTCTTAGGTACTTGCTTTCTCATTGTACCTCTTTGAGCCTCTGTCAGCTTACTCACATCCTTCCGAGTTGCCTTGATTTTGGCCTCTAACCGTTGCTTCCATGGTGGGTATTGTTTTCTTCCATGGTTGCTCTTACAGCCAAGCATCTCAAGGATCACTGCTGCTGAAGTGTAAACCAGTTCATTGGTTTCTGTGATGGTTGTGGTAGGAATTGCCCTCAATGCTTCATTCACAGTTTCCAGTAGACTTTCAGGCAGTACATCACTTAACCGTTGTAGCTGGTGTCGGGGTTGCCTAGTGTTCATTCTAGACATGATCTTGTCTTTCAGGTCAGTTGCTGCCTCGCTCAGCGTAACTGTGGTTGTTGGGGCTGTGTACCCAATCTCAGGGTGTGAGTGTGGTATAACCTCCTCTCTGACCTGTTGTTCTGGCTCTCCCGTGGTATTGCCATTGTACTGTATCACTTCAATCTCAAGCTGTGATAGGAGTTGGCGTTTGTGGATATTCGAGCATTGGGCTACCAGTTGTTTGGCAGTTAGCCTTGATTGTGGGTTTCGAAGCATCCATTCATTCCACATTCTCTGCATGTACCCCCTCTGGGTTGGATTACTTGAGTAGTAGCATTCCAACAGATCCTTGTTCTCGCATCTAGTCCATTTCCGTCTTGTTCCAGTAGCCCACTTTCCATCAGAGTGCTCTGGTCCCCCAGCACCTGACGCAGACCTTGTTTGGCCGGGCGACGTCTGAGCCGGCATGACATGTGGTTCATTGTCTCTCATATAGTGAGGTAGGCATTAGCGTTAAGGGTCTTGCCCAAGGACCCTCACTGGGTGATGTTAATTGCCCGTCATTGTTATGGCATTTTGCCCCATTTCCATTGTTATGGTAATTGCCCCATTCCATTAATCACCATTAATTGTTCATTCCGCCGTGGGAATCGAACCCGGGTTTCCAGCATGACAGTCCTGCACCTTACCAACCGAGCTACCCAGCCGATATATATATATATATATATATATATATATATATATATATATATATATATATATATATATATATATATATATATATATATATATATATATACATATACATATACATATATACATATATATACAGATTCAGCTGGGTCCTCCTGCCAAAGCCAGTAAATGTGCAGGCCTGTCTAAAGTTTGCTAGACAGTATTTGGATGATCCAGAAGAGGATTGGGAGAATGTTCTATGGTCAGGTAAAACCATAATAGAACTTCTCTGTAAGAACTCTACTTGTCGTGTTTGAAGGAAAAAGAATTCAGAGTTGCATCCAAAGAACACCACTCCCACTCTAAAGCATAGGGGTGGAGGCATCAAGCTTTGTGGCTGTTTTTTTAGCAAAGGGTCAAAGATGATTGATCCATGTGAGGGAAAGAATAAATGGGGCCATGTATGGTCAGGTTTTGAGTGAAAACCTCCCTCCAGCAGCAAGAATACTGAAGATGAAACGTGGCTGGGTCTTTCAACATGACAACGATCCCAAACACACTGACTGGGTAACGAAGGCGTGGCTTCATAAGAAACATTTTAAGATCCTGGAGTGGCCTAGCCAGTCTCCAGATCTCAAACGTATGGAAAATCTTTGGAGGGAGTTGAAAGTCTGTGTTGCCCAGCAACAGCCCCAAAACATCACTGCTCTAGAGTAGATCTGCATGGAGGAATGGGTGAAAATACCAGCAACAGTTTGTGAAAACCTTGTGAAGACTGAAAACTGTTGACTGCTGTCATTTCCAACAAAGGGTATTAAATTGAACTTTTTTCATTGACCAAACACTTATTTTCTACCATAATCTACAAATTAATTCTAAAAAATGAGACAATGTGATTTTCTGGATTTTTTTCTCATTTTGTCTCTCATAGTTGAGGTTTACTTGATGACAATTACAGGCCTCTCTCACCTTCTTAAGTGGAAGAACTTACACAATTGGTGGCTGACTAAAAACTTTTTTGCCCCACTGTAAACAAAGTGTATGCCCACCCATCTATGAGTTCAAACCGCTGAAGAGGAGAGCAGAAACCAAAAATAATCAAGGGATGCTGTCCACTCATTTCTTTGTGGTTCCAACAAAGTGTGTCCCCTTTGTATTTATAAGGAGTAGAAAACAGTTTACTGTTCATTCTGCTGAAATGAAGGTGAGACATTATAGATTAGGCTGGAGATGAACTCTGTAGGTTAACACTCAATGGTATCCAGCTGAGTATGATGGGGCCAACATACTTAATTTGATTAAGCTGCAGACAACCTGTGTGTTGTTTGGTAATCACTTACTAACACTGAGGCACAGACTGGATGGTTTAATTGGTTTTTATTTGGCTTTTATTGATGGGGGTCACAAAGCACAACATTTAGGTGATTGCATCTAAATTCACCTTGATGACATTCAATTAGGCATTTTTTTTAATTTTACCAGCAAAGACAAAACGAAGGCTGTCTAACATGAAAAGGGGAGGCATGAAAGTAAAAAAGAGTAGTTAGGATCTTATAGCTACAGGGATAGAGTTCTGATTGTTTTCTACTGCAAATCACAGGCTTGTCTAAAACAAGCCAAAAGGAGTGATGACCAAATCACTGTTAGGAATCTAGGTCTGAAAAACGAAAAAATACAAAAGTTTGCCTTTTTTTTAATAGTAAATTAATCCCATATAATAATTCATATCATATTTGATACACAGATTTCTGAGAGCCCTTAACGTAATCAAAACTTTCCCTAAAACCCCATTATATATAACTTGGTCCACGTTTTCCTGCAGTTCATCTTCATTCCACCAGGGGCAGTAGAAGCACATTCCCTGCACATTTCAAAAGGCTGCCTCCGTGAAACTTAAAAAACTTTTTGGTGTAAAAGTTTTGCTAATTTTTCAAGAATAAGATGGTAAGATAATTTTTGCATCTTAAACTAACATTATTCTAAGCTAAACTTATTACAAATTAAGAAACGATTTGATATTTTAGTAAAAAAAGACATTACTCTTTTTTAGGATTACATCAAAGGGTTTAAAAAAACATCTGAAGTAATAAAAAGTAATTTCTGTCAATTCTTTGATGTAGTGAGATTTATGTGGTTAAATTAAAACCAAAGGACGTTTAAAAAACAAAAAAACAACCTAATATTTCATGCCAGAGAATATGGAGAATAAACCATTTGACTGCTAGTCATTCATGTCCAAAATTAATTTGTTTTGAATTTCATTTTTGCTGTGAGTGCAAACCACAAATGTAACTCTTGTTCATTCAACAAATGCAAGTTTTTTTTCTTTGACAAATGTGGAGCCAATTAAATTGAAAATAAACAGTTTTTTAATTGGTAGAAGATTTTGAGCCAATAAGAATTTGAGATAAGGACAGTAATTAACCAAACTAAACCTTTTTTTTAATTTTATTTTGAGCTTTGTTTGAGCTTTGTTTTTTATTCCAAAAAAAATCAAAGGGTTTTTCAAAAAGAGTATGAAGGGTTTTACCTTTTACCAACCAGCTGAACTTTTTATTTTGGTTGTACATAGTTACAGTGAAATAATATACATGTTTATGTTACCACTATTTAAGAATTCAATCATAGTTTATTATGGTAAATTTGCAAATATTTTCATATTAAATTTTCAAAAATAGCATTATGTAACTGTTAAAAATATGAAGAAATGCAACACGGCATATTTTGACATCCTTTGAAAAATCATATTAAGTCCGACTGACATAAAAGATGTGAATGTTTTTTCTTTCTGTTGAAATATTTGAATGACTTACAATAATTTACACATGCACGCCAAAATTAATACTATGCTGGCGCACATTGCTATTTCAGTGCAGAAATGATGAATTGTGAAGCCCTAATTTCATTACGTTTGAAGCAGTGCCAGCGCAGATAAAAGGACCTGAATCCTGCCTCAAAATTATGTTTTTTTTAAAAATAATCCATTGCGCAAAAGGTATCAAGATGCTATTTCTCAGCTGTGAAAAAAACACCAGGCTTCAGAAGGTTAGCCGCTCGCTTTAACAATAATCATGTTTTAGGGCTCCATAATTAATTGTCCACCAAGGCTGTGATGTTTGGTGGCTGATAAATGTGAGTTTTTTTTAATGCAACATTCTTTCAGCTACAAAATGTTACAGGGTTTTCTTTTATGTTCTGTTTTTTTTTTTTTTTTTCATTTTATTGTGTGGGAGTCGTCTCTTTGGCCACTTCATTCCACAGACCTTCATTTCTCCTTCCTGAACTGGTACTTAATGGATATGGTGGTGCGTTAAAGACAGCAAGCCCTTAGAAAAGGCCCATCTATCTCAAAGCCATGGATTTGCTTGAAAGCATTTTCACCGCCATTCTTCACACATTTTTGAATAAAGGTCTGTTTTAAGTAGGGTTCTGTCTTCAACCATTCGGTACCAAAGGGATTTAAAAATTCTTCTGTTAACCAGTAAACCCAGCCACATGGCAAGATGGGAAATTTTTGGGTTGTAGAAAAAATAAATCCCACTAATTACACAACAAAACAGCAAAATCTACATCAGGAAATTATTTTCGATGTGCAGGACGACAAATAGCAACTCAATGCTTTTGTTGGAGCTCTAGTTCATAAAACTTGACTTGTTTTTTCATTATTTATTTTGTGGCAAACCACATATGGGAAACATTAAAATATTTATTTAAAATATTTTTGGGTTAATTTAATATATGGTACGTCTTCTATCTCAAGTGAGTACTTTGTTTATTAAAATGCATGTTATAAATGAATTAGTAACAAAGTTTGATTTTAAAATAATTGTATCTTTTGCGTTTATGGCAATTACATTTAAATAGAACCCCACTTTTATTATGAAAGTTTATTTACAATGTCTAAAAAATGTAATATTTTTTAATTAAAAGCCTATTCCTGTCATTATTTATTACACATAAATTAAGCATCTTTGTGTATTTCAAAATAAGCAAAATTACTTTTTTTAAAATAATTTGCAGAGGGACACAAACACTCGGTTTTACAGACTTACCACAGGAAAAGCTTGGTCATTTAGTTGATTATAATCAACTAAATCATCATTCTCTTTTTTTGTAACTAATACAAAAACATAACTTGTGTTAGTTTATCTGAATTTTATATACCTGTAATTAACTAAAACTGTAAATAATACTGTTTTACAGTGGTCCCTCGTTTATTGCACAGGTAATGTTCTAAAAATAACTTGTGATAGGTGTAATACAGCTAAGTTTTAGGGCGGTAACACCCCTTACAACACATTTTATACACCTTTTATTTTAGACAAGTTCAATCAAATACTAAGCCTAGTATTATAGAATGAAAACCAGAACCTTCTCACAATCTAAGAATTATGTACATTTGGTAAACTGAACAAAATCTCTATATAAGAAAGACACGACACTGATGAATTTGATTGACAATCAAGACGCAGAACACACTGCTCTGTAAAAAAACAAAAAGGAGGAGAAGAAAGCATACAAAATCACACTGAAGAAAATCCACCAAAGGTGAGCTGCGATATAGCAACTACAATACAGCAACACTGAACACTACAAAACTGCTACTGATTTAACTTGAGATGTTTTTTTTCTTTGAATTCTAAATATATGAATACAATCTTAGTAACGGCATCACCAATTTGAGTTTTGCAACCAGTCAAAACTGGTTTTTTTTTACAATTTCATTTATTTCTTAAGGTTAAAAGTTGAAAAACAGCTTAATTGCTTTAAAAAAATAATATGAATTCAATTTATATTATACCTAAGACTAAAAGATAAGGTAATGACAAAAACAATTTAATCTTGGCCATTTTTTATTTATAAGATTTGGTTGCTATTTTCGTCACTAAAGAACTGTTATAGACCTCAACCATTATGTATTTTGTTCGTTATTCTTAAGTTATAACATTACCTATCAGGAAAGTGCTTTCCATAAGACAGCAAGTCTTCTCTAATTGGTTTAAAAACCAAAACATTATCAGAGAAAACACCAAAATATATATATTTTTTTTTATCAAACGAAAAAATGTTTTTGCAAAAATGTTGTTGATCGTTTTGGTTTTCTTGCTAAATTAAAAGTATGACTTACTTTTTTTTTAATATAAACTTTTTTAACAAACAGAGTCCCTTTGCTCTGTGACCCATAAACACCCCTGGCAAAATCCAGTAACAATAGCCTTTTTTGGAAGCTTTTTAAAAGGCAGACACTATATAAAATGCAAAAATGTCAAAGGCCGTTAAAAAGCATTCTTCCATTCTTAGTGTTTTGAGAGACTTTGACAGACACAGCCCCTCCTCGCATTGTGTGATGGGCATTTCTTTGTGAAGTCGGACATAAAAGCTTGTAGGTGAAACTCACACCTGAACTGCTCTGCAGCACGGCTCCTGAGAGGCAAGTATAAAAGAGCCAAATCCCATCCACAGCAAGGGCCATTGATTCAGTTAATGTTATGCAGGAAAATGATTTCCCTGATGGCCAGTTTCACCACAACACATGGTGAGCAAAGAAGCCTCCTCTTACTAACGTTTAAGCACCGCTCACTGTCTGTTTACAGTGTTTGCTATTTGAGATGCCTTCTAACAACAAGGCTCTGCCCTGGTTCACAGAACAAATCTGACTGGAACCTTTCTTGAATATTTTTTTAGAAAACCAAATTTTAGAGAAAAAAGAATAAGAGCAATACTTAGATGTTCAAACCAGTGAGACAAAGCTAACAGTGGAATCGATCTTAAAGGCGCGGCCACAAAAAGAAGGTCACCTGAGCAGCAAAGACACTATTCTGTAATATCATGATTAAACCAACACATTACTCACCGTCAGTTTTCAGGGTCAGAGGAGTTGGTGGACTCAAAACTCTAGCATTTGTCACTGGGTTCTTCACCAGACAGATGTAACTTCCAACATCAGAGGGCTGCACCTTGGAGATATACAGGTTCCCTGTGTCCTGGGAGATGAAGCGCCGACTGTCCTCAGCAACAAAGGAGGGGAACTCATTAAACACCCAGCTGTAGATAATCTCTGTAAAAAAAACCACAAAAAAAAAGAAAACATGCATGCATTAGAATATGTGTCCTTTATTTGCTGACCTTCATTTTATGTTCCTTGTCTCTTTGGGCACACAGAAAAGAGTATTTCCACATAAAAAATTACTTTTTTTCATGTGGAAATACACTGGAAGTTGTTGATGGCAGCTCGGGCAAAGCATTATTAATAATTACTGAGGCATCCGTGAAGTTTTTTGTTTCTTCTCTGAGCTGTGGACAGCTTTTGGGAAGCAAAAAAGAAAAAAAAAATAGTCTGTATTGCTTTGAAACGTCAAGAAAAATGATGCTGAAGCTAGTAATGAACAAACAGCAACAATTAAAGCAGGCCTTGTTGAGCTGTTATTTGCTGTGGGGTTATTTTAATTAACAGGTGATATCATCTGCAGATAAAACAAGCGTCCAGTGTAATGGACTCGTTCCAGAAAACTTGTTTGTGTACAAATGTGTGTATGCATGTGTTAGCAGCATTAGATCCCTGCTGCAGGTTTTTCTGTCTACTCTGCAAACAATGGCAAAGCTGCTAGGCTTTAAATAGTTATTAAAGTAATTGCATCAAGGGCAAACCTGCTGTAATTTCTCTAAGAACGAAGGTTTATTTTAATTATTGGACTTACCAGATTAAGACTGAACGCATATAATAATCTAGTTTTTACCAGAGGTTTGCAATAATATGTTATGTTAGGTTACATTTCCATGAGTTGTTGGGATTTTTAATTCAATTTCTCTCTTTCCTTTTTTAACCATGTAAAGCCCACTAATTGAGATTAAATTCAATTTTTTTTATAATTAAAATGATTTTTCACACTTTGATGGAATGCACAAAAAATTGCACATAGTATAATGTTTAATAAGATATCAATTATGATATTCTTGGTGATTTGGTATTTTTTCTCACAGCAATGTTAGTTTCAAATTAAAAAATATTGACATATGTGAAAGAAGCCTTCTATTTACCCCCCGTAAATCATTTTCAACATGGTGTAACAGTTTTATAAAGAATCAGTAAATCATCAGTAAATTTCACATTCTTTCAATGAAACAAGTCATTTTTATAAATGAATAACAAAAGATCAGTCAATCTTAGTGTGATAGTTTCCCCAACTCACTGAAACTACACACGGACATTCGGGGCTGACCTACTGCAGGTTAGGTAGGTGGACACATTCAACCTCATACGCAAAAACATTTTAGCCAGTACCCTGTAAGCATCGATATTACAGATACACAAGCACAAACACACACACACACAGTTATTTGGGTTAATTATTATTTGGTTATTGTTACTTGTTTGATGTGTTGTTGTTCTCCTTTACCCTTTCAGTTCTCCTTCCGTCGATTAAAGGACACAAATTGTTTTGGGAGGTTTCTATGGTGCCCGACCCAAATGAGCCTGATTGAAGCAGCAACACCTTATAAAAAGCCAATCTCATTGTATCAGACACGTGGAGAAGGGATGCTTGTTATAAGTCTGTTTATCTCTGGAATTTTCTGTTAATATTAAAGCTCCATTCTCTTGTTTTCCCTCTTATTCACTATTGTTATATTATTTAAGTTACTGGATATTTATATTTTTTGTTAAAGCTAAAGAGAAGACATTTTTATGGGTCTTTCTCTTGGTCCTCACTTTGGAGTGGAGTGTGATACCAAGTTTGGTAAATTAGCATAACTTTGTTTTGTGTTTTTGAGATACGGCAGCCCTTTTGAAGTAAGCAGGAAAAAGCTCCTCTACTGCCCCTAGTGGAATAATGATGGACTACAGGGCAAAAAACATGGACCAAGTTATAAACAATGGATACATTTAGGACGGTATGGATCACGATAATCAGATAAGGGTCCCAGAAATGCATCTTTAACCCTCGTGCTATCCTATGACCCCACCCTTACATTATTACCATTACATTATTACATTATCTCCCTACCGTGACAAAGGTGGATAAAGGTGGAGAGGATTTCATGTAATCCATGGACACCAGTGAAGATCACAAATCATTGAAGAATAAAGGTTCAGCGCACTGTCTTGTGGGGTCTAGATGACCCCACTCCCAATGTTAAAGTGCCTAGGATAGCACAAGGGATAAAATAGTCTGCCAAACTCAGCAGCTTTAACTTGTTGGTAGATTGTTTCGAATGGTTGATTTAAATCTTCATAATGTGCGATTTATTATAGAGCTTTTACCACAATTGTAGCTTACCTATCTATGGGGGAGATCAGTCACATAAGTTTGACCATCCTTGGCTAAGGTAGCAAATAGATTTTTTAACCATTGGAAAAAATTGTAATGTATTAGCAAAAAAAAAAAAAAAAAGTATCAAATCTGGCAAGGACAAGCCACTAAGATTTTTATTTTTAAAGTTTTCTGAAGTTAATACTTAAGAAAAGAGCTTTTTAAAAAATATATATATGCACGTTGAAAGGCACATTGTTGAGACAAAGTGTGCTGCTGTGACTGAGGCTCCTTGAAGAAAGTTCAGGTGCTGAACTTTACTAACGTACTCGATGTGATTTGAAAACAGAGCAAAACTGATCTGCCTTAGAATAATGTGACCTTGAGCACTTTTACAACTCTTACATTTTTTTAATACATTATAAACCCTATAGTTGTTGTCATATGATATAACTAATTGCAATTATATATAAAAAAGATGCCCATTACTAAAAAAGAAGTTTATTATCATTGTCCCGGAATGCTGAAGAATTTTCTTACTCTTTTTTTAATACTATATTGATCCACTTGGTCAACATAATGCAATGGAACATAAGGGTCTTACACTATGTCATTATGACTGAAACTTCTGTCAATTACAGCTTGAAGGAGCAAGGCTGCAGCAAACTGCAAATGTCAGAAAATCAATAGTTTCATCATGCTGATACAACTGCATAACATCATCTCCAATGTCAATCACGGCTCTGCCATTCAAATGAGAAAAAGTGAAGACATAGACCATGAACATTTTTGCCTATAGTGTAAAAAATAGAAAAAGTAAAAAAATAAATTAAAAAACAGCTTTACTTTTACTATGTGCAGCACATTCAGTCTTAAATGTTCTTGAAAGACAAAAGAACTGACACTTGTCAAAATACAAAATAGAATTATTCACTCATCCTGCAAAATTAATATGAACAAAATAATTAGAGTTAACATCAATGATCTAATGCAGGTCGATCATGATCGACCGGCCGATCACAAACGACATATCACAACAACTGAAAATATGTCATATCCTAGGTTCTTCATAGTAGCCACCTTTTGCTTTGATTACTGCTTTGCACACTCTTGGCATTCTCTTGATGAGCTTCAAGAGGTAGTCACCTGAAATGGTCTTCACTTCACAGGTGTGCCCTGTTTGGTTTAATAAGTGTGATTTCTGGCCTTATAAATGGGGTTGGAGCCATCAGTTGTGTTGTGCAGAAGTCAGGTGGATACACAGCTGATAGTCCTACTGAATAGACTGCTAGAATTTGTATTATGGCAAGAAAAAAGCAGCTAAGTACAGAAAAAGGAGTGGCCATCATTACTATAAGAAATGACGGTCAGTCAGTCCCAAGTGCAGTCACAAAAACCATCAAGTGCTACAAAGAAACTGGCTCACATGCGGACCGCCCCAGGAAAGGAAGACCAAGAGTCACCTCTGCTGGGGAGGATAAGTTCATCTGAGTCAGCGGCCTCAGAAATGGCAGGTTAACAGCAGCTCAGATTAGAGAGCAGGTCAATAGCACACAGAGTTCTAGCAGCAGACACATCTCTACAACAACTGTTAAAAGGAGACTGTGTGAATCAGGCCTTCATGGTAGAATATCTGCTAGGAAACCATTGCTAAAGAAAGGCAACAAGCAGAAGAGACTTGTTTGGGCTACAGAACACAAGGAATAGACATAAGACCAGTGGAAATCTGTGCTTTGAAAGGGTGAAAAGGTGAACGGATGGACTCTACATGCCTGGTTCCCACTGTGAAGCATGGAGGAGGAGGTGTGATGGTGTGGGGGTGCTTTGCTGGTGACAATGTTGGGGATTTATTCCAAATTGAAGGCATACTGAACCAGCATGGCTACCACAGTATCTTGCAGCAGCATGCTATTCCATCCAATTTGCGTTTTGTTGGATCATCACTGATTTTTCAACCGGACAATGACCACAAACACACCTCCAGGGTGGCTGTGTAAGGGCTATTTGACCAAGAAGGAGAATGATGGGGTACTGCACCAGATGACCTGGCCTCCACAGTCACTGGACTGGAACCCAATCGAGATAGTTTGGGGGGAGCTGGACCGCAGAGTGAAGGCAAAAGGGCCAACAAGTGCTAAGCATCTCTGGGAACTCCTGCAAGACTGTTGGAAGACCATTTCAGGTGACTACCTCTTGAAACTCATCAAGAGAATGCCAAGAGTGTGCAAAGCAGTAATCAAATCAAAAGGTGGCTACTCTGAAGAACCTACAATATGACATATTTTCAGTTGTTTCACACTTTTTTGTTATGTATATAATTCCACATGTGGTAATTCATAGTTTTGATGCCTTCAGTGTGAATCTACAATTTTCATAGCCATGAAAATAAAGAAAACTCTTTGAATGAGAAGGCGTGTCCAAACTTTTGGTCTGTACTGTATATATGTATACAGAGGTAAATCTTTTGGAGCTTGTCGTCTCAAAAGTAACTTGCATGCCACAGAGGTGTGGGCAACAGTGATCTAATGGAATACCCGAAAGAAAAGGCGGCTTTAATTCTGCCACTTTTGTGTTTTTACCTGGAGAATGAGGAGGAGGGCTGCACATGAGCACCACACCTTGGCCTTCTCGCACAGACACAGCTCCCCTGCTCTTTGTACTGAAAGCACCCAGATCTAAAACAACATAGAAAGACATTGTACTTAGCAAATCTGCACATTTAACATTACAAATCTCAAGGTTCATTCCTCCATGCATCATAGTCACTGCTGGTTTTCATCCTAGAACGTTAGTTTTTATAAAAAAAAAAACAAAAAAAAAAACGTTTTAATTTATTAATAATTAAATAGCTTTTTAGTGCTTATCAGTTAACTTAACAGATAAAAATATCTTCATGTACTGAATCATAGCGCCAAAGTGGAAGTGGGTTGATCACCCTGCGGGGGTCTTTACATCAACATTGTTTTGATTCAATTACTTGAGAAATGCAGTATTTTAAATGATGGTGTAGCTGTTGGCCAATCATTTTCAACCACTTATGCACTTCAAAGGACTTTTGCATAAATAGGCAAAAAAATAAATAAAGATGCAACAACAACAAAAACCGAAGGTTAATATGAAGCATTAAAAAAATCCTGAAGCTACAGTCAGAGGAGATCATGCTGGAAAAAAAAAAAAAGAACAGAGAAAAATACATATTTCATATTCCACCGCCCCGCAAAACGGCTGTTTCAGTTGGCAGCACCCCACTGTGAATGTGTGTTACTGCAGATACTCCCTTCAGCTTCTTCTTTTGGTAAACAAGAGTCGTTCTAGGCAGGGTGCCTCATTTATTACATATTAAATGCGCTTTCCCATAAAACCGCTATAGCATGATAACAGTTCAGACAGCAGAACAGAATCCAGTTTGGTTGGCTCATTAAAGCAGCCGGTAAAGGTGATATCTTTACAGAGAAACATTTGTCGGAATCTGAAAATCCTGGATTTGAGGTGGTAAGCAGCAAAGCTCCCTAAAAGATGCCTATAAATTCTACATCCGGCAGATGAAATGGTGGAGGGAAATTATAGCAAAGTAGGTGTTCAACAATCAGAAACTGAGACTTAAGTCAGGAGCACTTTGATGAGCTAAAATGAGAAGTGTTTTTTTCACATTCCTAACAGCCAATTGTTGTCTTTTTGTGAAAGGGAAGGGGGGCTCAAAATAACTGCAAATCACACCTATCCTGCAGAGTCAAAAGTAATGACTTCTTCCTAATGTAAAACAGCGTGATGACTTAACATTTTTCAATAAATGTAAAAAAAAAAATGTAAATTAAATGTAAAGTCCACTACATCAAAGAATTTTTCAAAAGTTAGATGTTTGTTAGACTCTTTGATGACAGATAAAAATTGCAATATCATTTTATTTTTGATAGTTTTATATTTGATACGTTGGTTGTTTGCTCACAACAGTGTTGACGTCCGTGTTAGTGTTAGTGTAATGCCGCATTCACACCGGGCTCGGAAATTAGATTAGCAACCGCTTCCAACAGAAACTCTTGGGTTTACGAGTCACTATGAAAGTTTTAAGGCTGTTTTCAGGCTCTACGCACAAAACTCAACAATAGTGAAAGTTAAACCAGTTTAACTTTGACCAATCAGGGACTCGGATTTAGTAGTGACATATGGGTAGCATCCTTTTTATTACATGGAAGAGCAAACCATTTCAAAATCGATCATGCAGGAGAAATTAATAATTGCGGTTTGTACTGGAACAGAGTTATATGACAGCAGGTCTTTCAAGTATCTGAGTAAAGCAGTGAAAGAAATAGCCTGGAGCAAACTTCCCGAGATTTTTACCGCTTTGACATTTTGCACCAAACCTCTTGCAACTGTGAGTACATACATCGAGTGCCAACACATCTGTGTGAAGAACATAAAAAGTGAGTTAAAAATCCCATGCTCAGCACATTCTTGAATGTGCCATCACATGCCCAATATTTTGGCATGTGATGCCAAAATATTGGCACCTTATTTAATGTCTAAAATTTGACAGTCTGACTGTTTTATGAAGAAATATTTTTTTAAAATTGCATTATTTTAACATAGTTTTAATTATAAACAAAGAATAACAATAGATGAGTTATTCTAACCATAGAGATTTGAAAACTAGCAAAATGTTTCCCGCCAAAAGTGTTTTTGTGATTTCGTAGATGCAGCCATTTTGTTTTGAGCAAGAAAATCCCTTCTACTACCCCTAGTGGAATGATGATGAACTACAAAGCAGGAAGCATGTACCAAATTTGAATTTTTAGAGGTTTTTGTGTAAAGTTTGGATCATGCTAATCAATAATTGTGCGCATAAAATATGACACAAATGGCAACATAGGGTTAAGTTATTAAATGTACAGAAAGCATCAAGAAAGAGTAGAAAAATGAGGAAAAATGCTTATTCCATACATCATTGGTGTTAAGCAAATTACATTTCAGAGTGGGGCATGTAGCTGCAGATCTTTCAAGTCAAAGCAGCTCTTTAATTTTATTACCAGCAGTACTGCTCAGATTGGCTTGATACCTGAGCCTAAGTCAGCCTCACGTCTGAAGAGAGTGAAGAACTCTTTGGGGAAAAAGATCAGAGGCCCTCCTTTCTGCCTGCTGCCTTCAAAGTCACGGCTGAAAAGCAGCCCTAGTCTGTGAATTTCAAAACAAAAAAGAGGGGAAAAAGCATCCTGCTGAAACATCTCTGGAACAGAGTACATGGCCAGTGGATATAATGCAGGGAGCCTCCACTCAACTTTTCTTTGTGAGAGCTTGTTCTTTCCCTGAATGAGTCTTCAGTGTTCAGGTTCACAAGTTGGACACAACAAACTTCGAAACTGGAGGTTTACTGCTGTGTATGTGTTAGGGGTGTAATGATTTATAATCATAATTTGTGTTTGACAATAAGATTTATAGTGGATATTGGTTCATTCTGAACGATCTGATTCACCAATGTAAAATCGATATAGGACCTCTTGAGCCAAAACTTCAACCAGTGTGACTTAGAGATATATACCTGGGTACTGAACAGTGCAGGTAAAGTTTTTCAGATTTGTTGTGTTTTTAATCAAGTGTGAATTAAATATCTGTACACACATTTATATTTGAAATATTTCTAGAATAGACACATTTCACAACGAGGCATAACAAGGAAGGAATTTAATATGTGCACAAACAAACAAGTTAACAAGGATTAATGCTAAATCCATTCACATTTTAGTTTCATAAAGTTCAGCTTACTCTTGTTTTACCACATCAAAGTAACACAAATAGAACATTAGAACATTTTAGCACATTGTATGGTCACATGTCTTTGCAAAGTTCAAAGTGTTTCCAAGCTGTAATGATAGATTGATCATTGTTTGCTACCATCATATGTGTTTTGTCTGCTTGTTGGTTTTTACATTATAGTAAAATAAACCTACCATGTCTCATTTCAAATAAGATTTCCAAATATCAGTATTATCGATTTATTTCATTTCATAACAACTTTATAATAGTATGGATCAATGATCTGCAACCTGAAGCTCCAGAGTCACATGTGGTTATTTGAACCCTGTGGATGGAGAAAAGTGAATTATGTAGCTCTAATTTTAAAATTACAATTTAAATGAAAATACTTAGTTAGCCTTGATTTAATTTAGATTCAGTTGGTTTATACATTTATAGCTGAGGTGCTCCTAGAACAGTAAGGAAAACTGTTAGGTTTTTACACCCCTGCTGACTTTACACTAAATCAGGAGGCCTTGGGCTTCAATATTTCTCCAGAATACACAGATCCAGCTTGATCTCCTCTGATTGCGGTTTTTAAGTTATGAGTTTAAATGATCCAAAACCCTTGATGGACATCTGCGCACATCGACGAATGACAAACAAAAGAAACGCTTGAATCATGTGTATCACACATGTATCATGAAAGACCAAAAGTTTATATGCAGAAAATGCAGAAAAGGCACAAAATGTAGTGGCTGTGTGACTCGGCCTTTACATAATTGTTTAGTGAATAATAAACCAATAACGTCATGTTCAGGTAGTAAGCAGGGAAAAGCCTGCCAAATATTCCTAAAAGATAAGAATAAAATGCCATTTTTAAATTGTCTTTTAATTTAGAAGAACCTCTATTAAAAGTAAAACATATTTTTACACCAAGAGAAATTGCCATTGCCAAAAAAGAGACATGATTTGTATATAACTAACAACGATGCAAAGCTGTATTACATTTTTCAAAAGGGTGAAATGAGACTTTGTGGTTCCTATCAGTAAGAAACAAACTCAAATGGCTTTTTTTTTTACTGTTAAAGGTTGCAGACCCCTGGTATAGATCCACTCGATTAACAGTTTGCCTCAAACAGGTTGACCTGCTTGGATCCTAGGAATATAGATCGATTCATCTATTAATTCAATCAATCTTCACATCCCAATTTTCCCTGCATAACTCACATTCATTTACATTTTTATATCTGCACAATAAAAACATGCCCAGAAATATTTAAAAAATTAATGTCTTATATATGCTGAATCTGCAGACTCATCAACAATTAAAAACAACAATGTTTCATTGTTCATTCCACCAGTTTTCCAACAACAAATTGTGTATTTCTTTAAGATAAAGTTGAGTTTTCTGAGTGTAAACTATTTAGCATGTTCTGCTGGAATTTATAGCAGTCCGTATTTGTAACTGGGGCAATTATACCGCTGCCATCTCTTCATTTAGATATATGGCACCACACAAGTCAAATAGGTTGCCCAATTTGTTTTAAGCCAAAAGGCCATGCAATTACAGCTTTAAAATATTCAGCGGCATCGTAATGTTATGTATCTGAGGCAGGTAAAGCAATCAACAACTGCGCTGCTGCATGAAAATGTGCAGCGCCGACATAAAAAGGAAAGAAAAAGTTGGGCGCCACGCTGAGTGATAAATGTCCACCATTTGAAACGTGGAAATGCGGAGGGAAGGTTCTGCATTCAAATGTGTGCTGCGGGGGACTTTTCTTTGTTTTTCTGAAAGGGGGGGCTGTTGAGGAAAAGTGGACTGTCGCACACAAATGCACTACAAAAAAGAAAGCCACAGAAAAAGACACATTTCACACGGGTGAATGTACAAAGAACCGCCGTCACATACTTTTACTGGTCTAGATTCATAGCATGTGACTATGTTAGTGTTGAGTTATAAGCTCTCAGGTCTAGCTATGCTTATTTATTCATTCATTTTCTTCACCCGTTTTGTCCCTTTCAGGGTCACGGGGCTGCCGGAGCCTATCTTGGCCACTCGTGGGTGAAGGCAGGGGACATCCCACAAATCACACTCCCAGGAGAAAGCTGGAGAAAACTCACGAGGGGGAACATGCAAACTCCACACAGAAACGTCCCACATTGGTGTTCTGTTTTAGGTCCAACAACCGGGAGTCTTCTTACTGTGAGGCAAGAGCTCTAACCACTGCGCCACCGTGCAACCCTGTACTGCTATGCTTATTAAAGGGATAAACCCCCAAACTGTTGATTAAACTAAATCCATTGTAGATGTGTTGTGGACTAAGTTAGAGTTGATTGGCTGTTGGACATCCAGTGTTCTTTGTATGTTTACAATACAAGTGGGGTGAGCTTTAGGGTTGTGCACAAGTCCCTGTAGGCAGTACACAAAAACGATGCTCTGTTTGTGCAATTACGCACAAAGAGCGTGAACAACATTAACGGGCTCATTGAGCAATCCACAGGATTTGGGGGGGGGTTAAAAAAAGAAAAATCTGTAAGACTTAGCTGCGTTTTACACAACCTGTCGTCTGTGCATCATTAAATGTACATAAACATTTTTGCTCTGCGGGTTCATCGAGTGGTATACAACCTTAATAATTGGTGTGGGCCCCCTGCATGCGCTCTACAGGTATACCCATTTTTTATCTACAGACAACCCGCATCCGTCCATCAGGGCAGTTGTGTATACCGTCTTTATTGTCAGGGCCCCGTGTTTTCGGGAGTGAGATTGCTAGTGCAGAATTTGAGTTTCACGTTACCTTGGTTACGGCCGACAAAATATCCACTATAAATAAAAGAAACAAACTGGACAACATCTTCATGTCTTAGTGTGGAGGGAATTCTACAAGACTATGGCAGATTTTTGAAACATTTATTGTTCGCTTTCAAAAAATAAAAAGACTGAATGTCTTTTTAGTCATTTCTAATAAAGTAACTAAACATGTAGTAACATTGAGGAGAAAATCCACATTTTCCCTACTTGTTTCAATCTTCAGCAGAGAAAAAAAAACTCTTCAGGACACCATTTGTGAAAGAGGTGCTCCTCTCAAACACAGCAGAGAGCAGGACACACATCTGTCACAGTGCAAGACTTCACACTCCATTTCAAGCGTGTATCACTGGAGCCCAAAAAGGCAGCGCTCGTTATTCCTCCATCCAACAAAACCTGACGGGGAGACAGACAGCTCCAGCAATTTATCAGCCAACCACCGAACACCCGGACCTGCAGTAAGTCTGCGCTCCTCCTGCAGTCGAACCCACCACTCTTTCAGAAACCATCATGTCACATGAATACATATGAATGAGCTTCAGGGGAAATGCTCTTTGTTGTCTAATCCAAACCTATGCTACATGTAGAACAGTATGTGCAAGGCTGTAGCCTGTTCTGAGAAAACAGTCAGACTCAGGGTTTTTAGTTCACCAATAAATAGTTATTTAAATCCAATTCTTTAAAGTCAGTGTTTTCTTCATTGTTAAATCATTCCGGCTGGACGCAACACACCATTAATCAATTTTCCAACATGGACAATCCTGGATCGTTTTCTGGTTGGCAGCACAACAGTTGGGACAGATGAGAGGTGAGACTTGCTGCTGACTCAACACGGCAGTTGGGCCACACGTTCATCCGGTGAGCGATATACCACAGCTTCAGCTCAAAATCACAAGACTGCCATGATTTTTAACTATTTTGTACTAAAACAATTGAAGGAGATTACAGAGGTGAATGGAAGCACTTCCCAGAGGGAGACTCTGAACTTTGCCACTGAAAGTGTGCAGCATCTTTCTGACACATCCATCATCAGCAGGATACTGACTCACCACGCTGCCAGAAAATGACCCGTCTGCTCGAAAATCCAATTTTGTGTAAAGATGAGTGAAGGTGATGTGTGACAAGTGGACCTCATATCAGCTGACACATCTGCCTCTCAACCAAGCATGACCACAAACATATCATCTGCTCACCCCAGAGGCGTCTTTTATAATTAATTTCAAAGGTTCTCCAAAGGCGCAGAGTAAGATCATACCAGGTAAATTCATACCTGCAAGCACACACTTCTGCTTCTCAAGTCAAAAGTTTTTTTTTAATCACTGAATGCTTAGGGCTTGCCACCAAATGGTTTTTGGTGGCAAAAATCTTAAAAATACTTTGAAAATCAGCTTGAAAGAGGGATACTGTGAGCCTTGACATTTTTAAAGCTGCGGAAATATAAATAATGACATCATTATCTGATGTGGCTATGGCCTCTGTGAGTCAACCATCCACAATTTAAACAAGAGTGTTAACTGGGACATTTTTAATAAGACTGACGGTTCATTACTATTTAATTACCGGTAAGTTCAATTCTGCCAAGTTTACTTCAGTACAATTGAATCTGTCAAAACTCCATTCCATTCAGACCTGAAATATTTGATTTAATTTAGTTTTGGGTCCAATTATAGTCACATTCCTAAATTAAATGCAACAAATGCAATTAATTTAGATGTATTCATTCTAAACAGAACAAAACTGGCCAGAATTATTTTACCTAATTTTCTATTTAAATCAATGCAATTCCCCTTTATTCAGTTCAAATCAGTAAATCATTCTACATGGTGATACAATAAAATTGTAGCAGCCTTGGAGTGGTGAAGATAAAATAAAATAAAATAAAAATACTGTAACTCACATCTCTAATCAAAAATGTACAATATGTACAGAAACAATTAAATATGAAAACAATGTAATGGAATGAGTTGAGTGGGACGTTAAATAAAACGTTTGTCAAGCTGACCACGTAGCTCTCGAGGTTTTTTATTGTTTGTTTTTCTTTTGGCTCCTCCCTTCTCCTGTGTGGAGTTTGCATGTTCCCCCCCGTGAGTTTTCTCTAGCTTCCTCCTGGGAGTGTGATTTGTGGGACCAGCACATGAAAACACAGAGGAGTTCCCCATGTGGTTACAATAACTCACAGCACTGACATAATTTATTTACCAGGTCCCACCAGAAATTCTGAGACCCACCAGAATTTCATCCATGTTGAATAAATGAAGTACATCCAGGGTCGGTCCTTGGGCAATACCCTTCGCGCTACTGCCTAACTCTGTAGCCAGTCCCCAGCTCTGAATACAGGTTGTGTCATGAAAGGCGTAAAACTCTCTGCCAAACCATCAATGAAAGCTGATTCACTGTGACAACCCATAGTGAGAAAAGCCTAAAGGTGAAGAAGATTATCTCAGATTAACATTTTCCCATTTTTTTATATGGTCAACCAAATTCATTTTAAATTATTTATCTTCAGTTAAGTTGAATTAAAAGAACAGAATTTCACTTCAATTGATTTAAACCATTTTAATACTTTCAGTTCAATCCAGTCAAAATCAACAGAATTTGCAAGATAAGTTCAAAACGATTTATTTAAATGTAACCTGGCTAAATTTTCATCAACATCTCTTTAGTTTGAATGTGGTAAGTCTAATGGAAATCGATTCAATTCAGTTCAATTCAATCCATTCTATTTAAATCAGTTCATCACACTACCTTTTCTTTGGTAAATTAAACAAAGGTCATGCAAATTCAATACAATTCAATTGCAATCACATTGCCTTTGATTACTTTAATTTAACACAGTTTAATTTGGAAATTCTATTTCTTTCCCAGAGTATAAACTAAACTCTATTTAAACACTCATCAAAGTTGGATGTTTGTAATCAGCTTCCTGCAGGAATGACCGGAAAAACAGGAGGTCTAGAGTAGTCTTAGTCTGTTGGAAACAGGGACGTGTCAGCACAGGATTTTAGAGTGGCGGGGGCTCAAAATCAGAAAAGGGCAGCAAAACCCCTTTTCTTGTCCTTTAAAAAAGATTAAAGTTAGGTAAACGTTTAACATAAAGCACTAATACTATTACCAACTATTTTGTGTCTATATTTTTTTTTCTTGTATCTCTAACAGGAATGTTTTAATGTTAATAAAAGTTAAAATGAATCTGACACTTGGGGCACTTTTTAGTATGAGGCAAAAAGGAAAGGTGCTCAAGCACCTCTATGGCTCTTTGTATGCAGGTGCCTACATGTATGTTCTGCAGAGAGCGTTCAGTTCTGCTCTTTGCAGTCAAGTCCAGTCAAGCTTCCTCTTCTGTGCGTCACACTGGACCCAGAACCTGTACTCACCCCCTTTGAGAAAGCAATACATTTGTTTTTGACTTGGATTTGAATTTCAATAGATTTCTGTCCCTGTCCTCATGTAGGTTTGCTGCTGTGCTTTGCTTCATTGTTGCACTGCTTCAACTATGTTTGATGCAGCTTTAGCAGACAGGTGGGCTGACATTTTCCCTACAAGTGTAGATTAAACTCAAATATTTAAATCTTACTTTATGATGACACCAGCCAAACAATAAAAAACAACAACATGAAAAAAAAACACTAAGTAATCTTTACATGAAAAACGGCTAAAGTAAAAGGCAGAAAAAAACTGTTAAATAGATTTTGACTGGTTCATTATGAATTTATTGGTATCACATATTACAATTGTTTATGGCACTTCCCTTTTAGTGTTTAAAGCCTCAGTCACAACTGTCTTTACAGGTCAATACGGGCCGTTTGTAGGCGAAAAATGGGCAAACCTGTACAGGAGATGCAGGTGGCCCACAGAAAATAGTATCAAGACTGCAGACCACAAAGTGAAAATACTACACAAATGTTTTCTAAAGAAATGCTGCAAGTGACAGGTCATAGCGAACACTTATACAACACATAAGGGTTAAGATCATGGAGAACTGGACTAAGTGTGACGTCAGCCTTAGAAAATTACTTCTGGCTCCAGTGAAAGAAGTTAATTCGGTCGCCATTTTTCTGCCATTTGGTACCAGACAGTGATTGGTCTGAGTCAGTCAGATTCAACGTTTCTATGGCAACTACTGTCGTCAATCAGAGGTCTGATAGAAGGCCACCCCGCTTCCTCTAAAACTTGGGAGAATCCCAGCAGAGGCTGGGATTGTGAACATCTCCAACCTACTTCAGGTGGCTCACCTGACTCACCTGTGAGCCGGGACTCAGGTCTCGTGAGCCAGGACTCGGGTCTCGTGAGCCGCGACTCAGGTCTCGTGAGCCGCGACTCAGGTCTCGTGGGTCTCGCCTCAAGACTTGAATTGCGACTCAGCCATGAGCTGTGGACCTGCGAGCCGGCTCACCAAAGCGTAATGTAATTGTATGCCATAAATTGAGCATCGGAGCGCGTTTTGACATGGTGAATTCATTTTGTTCAATAATATTATCATGTAGCTCTCAGTGGTGTGAGTTTTGTTGATAAAATGAGTTGATATCTGCCACTGAGCGCTGACTTCTGCTGTGACGTGAGTCAGGTAAGCCACCAGAAGTAGGTTGGAGGTGTTTGCAGCTCTTGCTGTTTCTTGAGAATCTGTCAATCAAACATTTCAAACATTCACCACATGCTTTTCTTGAGGCATTTGGTTGGTCGGCTTAGAACTTGAATGACTTGAGATAATAATAATAATATCATGGAAACAAATAGGATTACCAAAAACATATATATTAAAAAAAGGTATCAGAGCTAGATTCGTTTTTCTGACAAATAGAATGACTGACTTGTGTATTTCCTAATAGAAGTTTATAGGATTTTGGCTTTTTAGGACCAGCTTGTACTATCTATCTGTAACGCCAGAGGAGAGGATTCGCTCAGTCCAGTTCTCTTATACAGTCAGTGGTTAAGAAGAAGGTGTATTGTATGGAATTTTTAATTTTTTCAACTTCCCCAAATCCTGCAGACAGCGCAAGGGTCTTGTGACTGCTGATCACCTAATATGTGCGAGCTCCTAGTGTGCAGCCTGATGAGTGTGGTTTGTGGGAGCATCCTATAAGCATCCTATTGTCACTTATGTATAATGTGCACACCCCTTGCATGCAACATTTCCAGGGCCAGTACTCGCAACTCACTAAGAACCAGTGTGGCATAAGGGTCTTGTACGACAGCATCACCAGTATAGCATACGTGCAGCTTACACTTTATAAATACCTCATGATACACTTCCACACACATGACATTCCTTTAGGTGGCTACATGAGCCACAAGAGAACAAGTGAAAAGGCAACTGCACTCCCCTTAACCCTTTAACACTGGAGAGGTCACCAGGGATGTTTTAGTAACACGTGCTCTTTAAGATGCCATAACTCCACAATTGTTTGAGGTTTTTCATATCAGCTTGCAATACATTACTAAGGTGAGTAAAGCCGCTTTTCCCTGCACCAGAATCAGATGCTGTACATTGACTGCGTAAACTCTTCACTACTGTAAGTGTTGCATGTCAGCGGCAGGCTGCTTTTCAGTACTTCAGAATAATGTTCATTTTGTAGAGGGTTGAAGAGTTACGGTAATCAAAAGTACCGTATCTAAACACTGGAGCTAAAGCTCTGGTGTAAAACAAGTTAAGATGCAGACACTTCTCTGTGTTAGACAATCCAAAAATCCACAGTCGTTTGTGGGATTGACCTGTACTGGTGCATGTGACCTTTGCTGCAATCACATTTAAGGGAGCACTTTAAATGTAAAGTAAATGTAAGCACCCATAGATGTGCATTTGGGGTTACCGCATTCATGCATCATTACGCAAATTTTTAATGCGGTTTTGGGTTCTACATAGAAAACGCGCAGCCATTAAACACATGTTAAAATTTGGACCAGCTGACCTTTGACCAGTCGGGGATTTGGATTTGGTAGTGATGTATGCGTAGCGTCCTTTTTAATTTAGGGAAGTGCCAACCATTTGAAAATTGATCATAACCGCCTGCAGATTGTAGGTGAACTTATTTGAAAAAGTCATAGCGGCTAAAAATAAATACATATATAAATTCCCTGCAGTACCTTTAGAAATTCAAAGAAAAGTGTAGATATTCAAAGTCTAGTGCTTCATACAGCTGGAGCCTTTTGCTATCTATTACTTTCATTCTTTACAAAAACTTTAATACCTAAAATGACAAAGACTAAATGCTGAAGAAGAAGTTTGTCACAAAATTACACAGGAGAGAAGGGACTCTGCATAATAGAATGTCAGAAAACATCATCCTGCACATCATCATAATGTCTTTAATGCATAACCGAATAATGCATAAGGTTTTTGCATGAAAATGTTTGTCGCAGCTGAAGTCTCTGGGCTGCAGCTAATAAATGAACGTCTAAATGTTACATTGCTCATTTTCAGGCCACTTGGATTTTTCAAGCTGTGTTTTTTCTCTTTTTATGTATGACCCCTGGAGAGGAGAAGAGGAGGAGGAGGCAAGGATCTGGACAGATGAAGCTTTTCTGAAGCTTGAGCCTGTGCTTAACCATCTGGGTGTATCAGGCTGCCAGTGCAGTCTGGCTCAAACTTAAAAAGAGTTCCGACTGATTTTTGTGATCACTTTGTGAAGCAAAAATAATAAAACCAAAAAGCTTTTGGTCTGATGATTGGTTCTTGTATAAAAACAGAGTAAAAGAAAACCTTTTGTTATTGTTTTTTGTTTGTTTTAGGCTAATCGAGCCATTTGTTTACAACGCGATGCTTTCACAATTGTGTGTTGCTATAACAACAGAGAAGATGATGCACTTTTCCTTCACAGGCACAACTCAATGACCGAGAACACAAAGTTCCCAGAAAAAACAAAAGTATGGATGTAGTCGGTCCTGAGGAAACAGTAGAGAGCAACAATGCATTTTTTTCCTGCCCGGTTCTCACTGTGCGTTTGTCGCCTGGACCTGAAAATGATGCTTTGGAGGCATGCCAGGGGATTACTGCAGCAAAAAATGTGCTTTCTGTTCTCATTTACCATTAAGACGCATTTAAGGGGACATGGCCTGTTAGCAGTGTAGTAATAGTACATAAGGCTTTGCCGCTGGGAAGTATGTTCTGAAACAAAACCTCATAACGGACACTGCTGTGCTTACTTATACCTCAATCCATACAGATGTGTTTTAACATGAAGGGGCAAAAAGCGAACAGTCCATTTCTCGTATGCTGAAGCAGAATGAGTGACGCAAAATGTGACTATTATTGGTATTTAGGAGTAACTTGTTAAGGTCCACTCTGATGAAAACTGGGTTTTTAACATGTTCCTGTTGCATATTTTGTGATTATGGAGGACATACATGAGGAAAATTAAACTAAAAATTGTATATTTCTGAGTATTTCTTTATTCAAATTGTTGTGGATCAGGAACAGATGAAAAAATGCAGTTAGAAAAGGAGCTTATTTGATACTTAGAAAATACACAAATTCCATGCTCTGCATGAGTTCCTGTAACACAGCTACTACGTACATTTTGTGCATATTGCACGGATGAAAATTAGTCATACATGAATATACGTAGAAAAAGGCAGACGATGTGGTCTTTATGTGAAATTTTCCCAAATCTATCATGAAAGAAGAAACCACGCAAAGAACATGTAAACATGAATCATGCGTGATTATTGCTCTGTTTATATGCAAAACAGGAGTCATTCATGCGTCAATTACATAAGGAATAATGTGGACATATGAAAGGGCCGTGGAAGACACAGACATGCGCACGCATCTAACAAAATCACACACAACTGTGCAAAAATTACTATTATTACTATTACAATTATTATGATAATTGCATTTAAAATATGCAAAATATGTGTAAACGGTGTAATTCTTAACAGACCAAAACTGAATCTCAAAACTGAATTCACATCAAGACCTGTCGGCTGGAACCCTCGACGACATCTGCCCACATCAATAAATGAATTGCGTCTATCATGCATGTATCACGAAAGACCGACATTTCATACATCAAAAATGTGCAAAATGTACGTAGTGACCTTGTGACACGGCCTTTAAACAGAGAGGTCTTAGCAGCGGGAAGGGTGTGTGTGTGTGTGTGGGGGGGGGTTGCTTCACACCAATGGTCCCGCCCACACCTCACAGACAAATTCTAATGAATTCCTGCCGCTCTGCAGAAACTACGTCCAAGAAAACGGCACAGGCATTTGGATTTTGCCTACAAACATCATAATCATAATTAAAAGGCTGGAGACACTTTTATAACAGATTAAAGTGGATTTTCAACAAGAGAACGGTTAAAAAGTTTAAATACTCACAAGCAAACTGTAGCAGAGCATATCGACTCAGAATGCTTCCAAAGGTGTTCTCAGATTTACACTGGTATTTCCCAAAGTCAGTGATCTCGCTAGCGTTGGTTATGATTAGGTCTCCATCAATGAAGCTGTATCTGTAGTCTGTGTCTGAGTCAACTCTGGTCCCATTGATGTACCAGCTAAAAAGAAAAGAGAGAGAGAGATCGGAATACAATTGTGATGAGCGATGGTCTAATGAGGGGGGAAAAGCTGGAGTGCAGACAGAAAAATGAATGTCACACACCTGTATGTGGGTGGTGGGTTCCCTCGCGCCTCGCAGTGCAGCATCACTTTCCTTTCACCAGAACCCAAAGAAAAAATAATATCATCTGGCTCCTGGATGAAAACGGGGCCAAACTCCAGGCTTTCTGTGAGGAAAAAAAGCACAAGAAGAGGCTTACAAAAAGTCCCAACTACGTGAGAGTGCACATATCTGTCACCACGATTTGTAAAAAAATACATTTTGCACATAGGTATCTTGTTATGTCTAGTTGCTAGACTCCATGTATCGAGCCAGCAAGGATGAACTTTACAATTCTACAGTTTGACCAATTATTTTTTGTTTGAAATTACAGTTTCTGAGATTTTAGCATAAGTCTTAATGGATCTTACTCTTACTTTACACCTTTAGACCTTCAGCTGGTTTCCTGAATATAAGAGAGTTCCAACTTTCAGTAATAAGTCTTGGCTGCGGCTGCACAATGGTGTCCCTGCCGCCTCAAAGCCAAGAAAAAGGCTCCTGTTGCAACTTCCAGCATTACTTTGTGTGGAGTTTGCATGATCTCCCAAGTCGCCCCCAGGCACTCCAGCTTCCTCAATAGTCTAAAAACATCCATGCACTGGTGGCTTTAAATTGGCCAACCGTAGGAGTGACTGTGAGCATGCACAGTGGTCTGTCTCTGTGCAGCCTGTTGATGAACTGGCAACCTGTCTGGCAGAACTGCCTCACCTCTTACCCTGGGATAGTCTCCAGCCTCTGTGCGACCCTGAACAGAATGAAGCTGAATGGAATATGGATGAATAAACCAGCTCGGTCTGGAGGTGCAGTGCACAGACTGCAAATCCAACATCTCTTTGGCTGCTTTCCCACTTTGGCTCAGCTTCCCTTCTCATTGAGCAGTGTTGATATTAGTGTGATGCTGGTATCTATTCTCTAATTTTACTGGTCTATAATTTAACTATAGAGTGTGCTGCTTTATGGAAATCTCTTTGAAAACAATTTGTTTTAAAGATCCACACTACAATAGTTTTTTTTATTTTGGAATTATGCCGTTTTTTAAAGCCAAATATGAAAAAAAAAATTGTGTCGTTTTTGATTGCAGAGCAGCGGAAACTATGTTCTGCTGCTCTGCAATTCTCCTCTGAGTTGCTGAGAGCTCAGAGCAAGGAGCTTTTTACGTCTCAAATAAGCTCCTTTTCAAATGACTGTTTGTGTCTGCTCAGGATTCATTTGAATATAGAAATATTCAGAAATGTTTTTTACACTAAATTGTCTTCACACTTGTTCTCTATCATCAAGAACCTGCCACAAGAACATGTTAAAAACAAAAAAAATAATTTTCATTGGAGTGGTTTAATACATTATTTGATATAAGTTCAGGTTGTAAACATTGGAGAAACAAACTGAATGTTTTTGAATTGTAAATTCTGCTGATACAGGAACATTTTTTTTAAGAACTATTTCAATCTGGGTGACTCGATACAATTATTTTTTGCCAGCTTATTTCAATCAAACGGTTTACTCATTGTAGTTAACTAATATTAGGAATTTTGCATTTGTAGTTTCTAATTTAGAGAGGATTTCTATTGGCTGGCAACAGAGTTGCATTTAATTTTGGAAAAAATAAAATGAAAGCGACAACTTCAATTAAAAAAGGTCATGTACTGGTGTTTTGTTTTCTATGAAAAGCTGCATTTACATTCAGCTGGTTTCATTTTTTGTGTTTTGCATCACAGTTATTAAAAAGTTTTCTTCTGTTTTTTGGTGCATACATTTTGATGAAACACTTATCTTAGGCTACGATCACATATCCCAAAATATGCAGCAACCTAAATGCAAGTTTTTCAGCAAATTTGGCGCAAAGGTGGCCTAAAACCTTGGAGCATTAGCATTTGTTAACGGGATGCGGCAGACGCATTTTTTCATGCTGCGAAGGTTTTAGGAAAAATGTCAAATTGAATGTTGACCAGACATTTTTTTGTCATCAGTCCGTGGCTGCCCAGACATGTTTAGAGGTTGCATGGTGGCAGTCAAGTGACAGGTGGGTGGCAGGAAGGCAGCAGTGCAATAATTGACTGATAGGAGGGTCTTTAAGACTGCCACACTCCAGCTGCCCCAGTGCTGGCGTCCCACTGCCACCATCCAATTGAATCGCTTGGTTCCAAAGGGGCCCAAGTCCAAAAGGTTTGTTTTTCCAGGAAATGATTTTAATGGCATAGCTTAAAGGGAACGCAAAGGGTTAATACTTTACCCAGATTTAGCACCAGTTCATAGCTTACAAATGCTATAATATGAAGCACCTCACTTTTATCATTTCAGAGGACTAGCAAACTAAAGTCTCTGGATTTAGGCCTTTTTTGAATTAAACAGGGGCCCTGCCATATAAGATTCAATGGTTCGAAATCGTATACTAGCAGTGCAGGCACTTGATGAAGGCTGTAGACAAAGGCCGGCGGCCCGGTGATGACCAGATGACAATTTAGCGATCCCGGCCACCATGGGTCCAAATGGAGAGAGGGCATTGATGTTGCACAGAACTCATCATGGTGTTGATAGCACCACAGCGACTACGAGAACTGCATCTTGAGGAAATTGCAGTCGATGCTGAGAAGTATACGAAGAAGACAGAACCTTGCTATCTAAAAATTTGTAAATTTGTAAACTGACAAAATTATCCCGTGTGCTCAAAACCTGAGATTCATAACCTGTTTTGTAATAGTAAAACCTGTCCAATACAAAAGGCCCTCAGCGCTCATCTGTTTGCTCAGTTGTTGGACAGAACAAGTAAACCAAAAAAAATAAAATAAAACTGAATTGCAAATGACCAGTGGTTCAAAATGGCCTGCTTTTCATATACCCCCGGGTTACTGGGCGGCTGGTGGGCGGCGGCACTTGATATGGATGGTTGCCACCAGGAAATATTTACACATTGCCCAATCAGAGCTGCTGTTGGCCGGTAATCCAGCTGTCGCCCGATTGGGTAATGGTATCATCCCCGCCTGACTGACGGCCGCCGTCTGCATTCATGACCACGCCGCAGCTAATCTTGAAAATTCTTTCCATTGCATGATGGCTGTTGTACATGTGACTGCAGCATTAGTAATTCACTATCATGATAATTGGAAAGAATCTATTAAATAATTCAATGAAGCTGCTATTGCATCATTTTTATAATACATTGTACACATTGAAGAAAAAATGTGTTGACAAATGTCTTCTATCATAAGCCATTGACTTGTTGAAGCTTTAACTGTAACAAACGCGTTAGCATCACTTGTTATGTATTATGAATACATTTCCAATTCAAAATGTGCCTTTAGTAAAACACATCATATGGATTTAGGCTTTGTCTGCACCAAACAAACAAGCAAATCAACCCCTGTGTTTTACTGCCACATCCCAAGCTCCCATGCGTGAAAAATCCTGGCATTAAACCTGCATCACTGTAAAGGCTGATGTGTCATCTCCAAGCACAAACAACGACCCTCCGCCATGCAGAAATAGGGTTCATTATCATGAGGTGGCAGTATGAAATGAGATGTATGTGTGCACGATGGAATTAATGCTCTCTTAAGAAATAGACTTTGATGTTAAACACTCAGACAACCCAGAAAGCACAGCAACTGCAAGAGCCAAGGCATGTTTAACAAGAAATGAAGGAGCTGAAAGGTTGAGTTGGGGTTAGAAAACAGCCAAATTATGGCTTGGTATGCATTCAAATGATTATAAAAGGAAAAACAAGGAATGCACTGAAAACTCAGACAAGTGCTTACGCACTTTAAACATTTAGTAAATATCTAAAACTGTGGAAAAGCAGCTGAGTCACATGTTTAGTAAATGCTGAAAGCTACGGAGACACCATAGCATGTGACCAGGTTCTAGAATACGCTAAGCGAGCATTTTTATATGCCGGACAAGAAGGGAGGGAGGGAGGGGCTTCTTCTTCTTTTTCTTTTTCTACTGTTTAGCGCATATTCGCCACCAACCATTGGAAGAGGTTAGATGCGAAATGTTGACACGGTGCAAATCTCACGAATCTTTCTACAGGCTTTTTATTTTACAGCTCTATGACTGACTTAATTGCGGCCGGGTACAAACCACAATTATTAATTTCTCCTCCATGATCAATTTTCCAATGGTCCCTAACCCTAACCGTATGTCCAGGTTTGACCTGGTTTAACGTGTGTTGCCGAGGGCAGTAGGAGCGTAGCTTTAGTCACAACTTCCCAGGTTATTTGTGGGCAAAGAATGGACAACCGGTATGCAGGTGACCTGCATGAAGCTTTAGGATCGTAAACTGCTTGGCGAATCTGTAGGGAGAAAATGTTTGTTCCCATTTTTGCGACTAAACAACATGTAAGTAAGGATGAAGGTGATGAGATGGAAGGCCAGATTATTTTTTAACCCCTGCTCATGATGCAAGGAAGATGTTAGTGGTGCTCAAGTGACAAGTGTGCCCTCCTTGCACGCAGCCTGACTGTTAGAATTGGACAATCAGAGGGGAGTTTGTGTGGACATCCGGAGGGCTCATTCCAGGCACGTATGTATCACCCCGCGCACGCAGCATGTGCGCACGGTCAGTTAGAAGCCAATACGCGCCTTACTAAAGACTAGAGTGCTACGTGAGGCCACTGTACAACTGCATCACCCGTATGTCATCAGTGCGAGCAACTTACATTATCCTTAACAATACTTAACGATACACTTCCCATACGCGCAACATTAGTACGACCCTCCACGGCCCAAACAAGACCAACAGCACCCGTACGGGTCAAACCCCTGTAGTGACGCATGTGACAAAGGCTAAATATACAGTATAGCTTCTGACTAAAAACTGAATTTAGGTCTTCACTTTTCTACGAGTATCTTGGCTTTTGCACAATGGATGATTCCACAGAAACGATTTCAACTTGCGTTTGATCTGCTCAACAAGCAACAACAATTTAAAGGACCTCATCCATTCTCTTCTACCAGCTTAGAGGATCTAATGTCTCTATAAGTATTGTGGCTTTTCAGCGCGCATGTAATTTCATCAACTTAGTCTTCTGCAGGGAAATTAAGAGGCATTTCAAGTAAAATCCAATTGAAAAATGATCAGCGTTAGGTTGCAGATCCGCCTGATGAGACAAATGTACCTTTCTTATTTACATTTATGTAATTCTTTACATCATATATCATTTTTACTCACACATACAGCTATAAATATATAGAATTACAATCAATTTGTAAAACCACACAAATCCATTTTTGTTCATTTGAACCATATTCACAAAAAACAATCCCTTATTTAGAATCAATGACTTTTTTTCTGCTAAGACATCTATAAAATTATTGCTTTGCTTCATAATGAAAATGTAGCTTCACCGACACCTGACCAGTTAATTTTAGAAACACTTGATTTTTGAATGTTATCTTTATGGCTGGAGCTACAAGGCTCTTCTAGTTGTTGAATACTCAACAATAGGTATACACCTCTGCACATCAACTTGAATATAGTCTGGGCAGAAAAGCTCAAACAACACAAAACCACCTTCATCAAATTTAGATCTTAATACATGTTTTACAGAGTTTTAAAGAAGAAAGTTCAGCTTGTGGGTTTCGGCAAAACTAAATTGAGTTTAATGGATTTAAAAGTGTCTAATGTTGCATTTGACCTACTGATATCAACTCTAAAGTTATTCTTTCACATTCTTTTAAAAATAGCTAGAAAAAAACAAGGTTACAGCTCTAAATTTGTTTGTACTGGTGTGTGTAACTCTGGAGCAGAGACTACAATCACACACATGAGTACAAGTTGTACTACAAGTGTGTGTACACGGCCCTCAGTCAGTCACAGGACCAAAGCAGCCATACTTCTTTTTATTTTTTTTGTCATCCTCTGAACATCAGTCATGTGCAGTGCTGTAATGGGCTTGTCATTCTGACAATGCAGAAGCATCACCTTTGCCTGGGTTACAGAGGTGTGTGGCGTATTAAAGCAACACGGGGATAATGACATCAGAAAGCAAAAAAAAAAAAAATCCCCAAAAGGCTGAAAAAGAAGCTAAAATGAGGCAAAAATAAGGCTTATTAAAAATGGCAATAAACTGACAAAATAAAGATAATATTTGTGGATTTAATGTGGATAAATGTATAAATGCGTTTGTAGCACCTCAAATGCTGAGTTGGACCAGAATAGTTCTAGGTTCAGAGGAGCAGTTGAAAAGACTAAATTAAATAAATAACCACAGACCACAATTGTGATTTTTTAACTTTTAACTTCTTTATAAATGGATGGGAATTAACAAAAACACTTTCAAATAATTCCAGAACATGAACAATTAAACCTGATAACCCAAATAAAATTTGTGTAAAATGAAAATTGGTTAACCCCGGGGTTGGTCAAATTTTACCTTGCAAGGTTTTCAGAAAAAATAATAAATACCCTTTAGTTCAATGAACCTTAATGTTCCAATTTTACACTCAATATACCAGGTTGGCTCACAAAAAATAATGCAATAAAAAAATATATAATTCTCTTAATCAAAACAATATCTAGTCTGTTCCGTCCTTGGGCAGTTGTTTCAGATCCAGGTGATTGGGCACCTGTGGAGTTAAGGTAGTCACTCTCCTACCACGATTGAACGCAGTGTTCAATTTCTCCTTTGAGGCAATCAGAGTTCCAGGGCTCTTTTAACGTTGCTTCTGTTCAGACTCCAATTGGGTGGCTCGCCATCACCATACTTCCGTCATTTGCTGCGGTGTGTGGAAACTGGGCACTCGCGACGGTGGTGAATTCACACAAACGGAAAAAACCTGACCTGTCATAAGTGCAATACAAAATAAAATGTATATAAATAAAAATAAACATAAAATTCAGGCACAGCACTTAAATGTAGGTCACGCTAACACACTTCACATTGTGGAATGCAGCTAATTGACACGAGGGTTAGCTTGCTAACGGCACCTCGTGGCTCATTAGCTTAGTTCAAAAATTTCTCAAGATAAAAAGAAAACTCAAAATAATGCCATTTTGACTACAATCATCTTACAAAATAAAAACGGTATCAAAATAAGTCACAATTTTATAATGAAGAAAATGAAAAGAAAATAATTGATTATATAATAATCATTTGACTCACCAAGTCCTTTGTAAATGTGAAACAAAACAAAAACGTGTTATCTGGGAGGCAATATCTTGCAGAAAGCCGTCTTTCTTTCAAGAGAAAACATAAAAGAACGGGAACAACTCGCTCGCGTTCTCTCAACAGTCTGAGGTCCAGCTCACAGATCTCATCTCTCTCATATCCCTCCGCGCATGTTCGTCTGTGCTTCCCAAACTACAGCGCCATCTACAGGATAAAAAAAAACATCTCTCCCAAGTTTTAGTAACCTGGGTTACACTCTCCCACCGAAACGGTTTGCACGTCTCTGTGCATAGGAAAATTTGGCTAAACAACCAGAGGTTCAGGTAGTTGATAAGCACTAGATTGGACAATTGAATCAGATATAACTGATCCCAGAGTCTGAAAGAGAGCTTGTACAACTGTAACCAAAGGATTCCCCAGCTCGGGATATGTCAACCTTTGTGCTTGTTGTTTTTGTCGTGAGGATCTTCTCAACTGAAAACTGTTCTTCCGTTTCATTTGTGTTGCCATCATCAACAGTTTGACCAAGAGTCTCATCATTCTGTACAGAATTAGACTCACTGACATTCTCAACATTTGTCTTTTCTAAGTCTGTAGGTTCATTGTCTGCTTCCAGCACCAATACACTTTCCTCAGTGTTTTGGGCTTGTTTGTCCTGTGTCACATCAGAAAAGATTCTTTCACAAGATTCAGCATTTCCAGTAACATCTGTTATTTCAGGCAAATCAGTCTCTTCTGGAGATGCACTTTCTATGTCTTGTTCTGCTGGTTTCTCAGAAGAAACGACTAGTTCAGTCTCATTACCTGAACAAGGTTTGTTTAATGAACGTGTCTGATCATTTGGATCTAACACAACATTGTATTTGTCAATAGACCTGCTAACAAAAGGAACTGGTTTCGGACAAAGATACACTAGATCATCATCATCATCAGTGTTGCTTTCCGGCTCACTTAAGACAGCATCTGGATTTTGACGTGTGTGTGGACGTCTGACCTTAACAGAAACATCTGCTGGTCTGTCTTGAATAGATGGCAGAAAACCACACGGCAACAAGAGATCTCTATGGAGCGTTCTGAGTGGACCTTCACTGTTTTCCGGTTTGACCGTGTAGACAGGAAAATCCCCTTCTTGCTGGACAACTAAATGCACAACAGGTTCCCATTTGTCAGCTATTTTGTGCTTTCCTCTGAGTTTGACATTTTTTACTAGCACACGATCACCAGCAGTCAAAACAGATTCTGTGACACGTTTATCAAACATGCGTTTGTTTCTTTCTGCCGTTTTTGAAGCATTGCCAGTAGCCAACTTGTAGCTCTCTTGAAGATGGTGTTTTAGTGTTTCAACATATTGCGAGTGGGATCTCTGATGTTGCTGATCTCCACTGATGTTGAAAACAAGGTCAATGGGCAGTCTAGGCTGTCGTCCAAACATTAATTCATAGGGTGAGAAGCCTGTTGTGTCATGCTTAGTGCAATTATAAGCATGCACTAATGGTTTTACAAACTCACTCCAGCGTGTTTTGTTTTCGATTTTAAGAGTTCCAAGCATGTTAAGGAGTGTTCTGTTGAACCTCTCAACAGGATTTCCCCTTGGATGGTATGGGGTAGTTCGGATTTTACGAATCCCTGCCACATCACAAAGCTCTTTGATCGTCTTCGATTCAAAATCTGGTCCCTGATCACTATGCAGTTTTTCCGGAAAACCATAATGTACAATAAAGTTTTCCCACAAGCATTTGGCCACTGTTCTAGCCTTTTGATTTGTGGTTGGAATCGCAACTGCATACTTTGTGAAAAAATCGGTTATCACAAGTATATCTTTTTTGTTACTTCTGTCAGGTTCCAGAGAAAGAAAATCCATGCAAACCAACTCAAGGGGTCTGCTGGCAGATATGTTTACCAGAGGAGCTGCTCTCTCTGGTGGCGTTTTTCGATAAACACAACGACTGCATGTTTTTATTTTTTCTTCAATGTGAGCAGCCATTCTTGGCCAAAAGAATCTTGTTCGCACAAGGTCAAGGGTACGGTCAATTCCTAGATGACCCATGTCATCATGTAAACTTTGCATGACCAGGTTCCTTAAACTGTCAGGCAATACTAACTGTCGACACGTTTCATCACCAATTTGTCTCATTCGGTAGAGAATTCCATTGCTCAGAGTTAGTTTTCTTAACTCTCTGAGTAGAATAGGTAGTTCTGGAAGTTCTTTTCTTAACAGATGTAGGCACGGCTTCCCCGTTTCCAACTGGTTTATAACCTCTCTCAATGAAGGATCGCTTCTCTGCTTTTGCTTAAGTTCTTCCTCTGTAATACCTGGGATCACAGGCAGTCCATCACAATCTGAATAGCTTTCTGGGATTGCATCAGCTGACAATGCAAGAGATGTTACAAGAGCACTTGAAATTCTGTTTTCTGCCTTCACGTTTGAATATACAATATGTTTTTCACAAGCTGCATTGACTGCATCTTTAGTGATGAGAACAGAACTTTCTGGTTCAGCTAAATGCTTCTGAATGAATTGGCAAATACGTTCCTGCTCTTTTTGGGAAATAGAATCATTCACCAACTCAGCATGGGGACGACGAGATAACCCGTCTGCATCCATGTTTTGTTTTCCTGCTCTGTACTGAAGCTGAAAAGAGAAAGTTGACAATGCCGACAACCAACGGTAGCTTGTTGCATCTAACTTTGCAGTAGTTAGGATGTATGTTAATGGGTTACTGTCAGTAACCACAGTGAAAAAGCTTCCATAAAGGTAGTCGCAAAACTTTTCAGTTACAGCCCACTTAAGGGCGAGAAACTCAAGCTTGTGGGCAGGATAACGAGCTTCACTTCTTGACAACCCACGGCTAGCAAATGCGACAACACGCAAGTCCCCTTCCTGCTCTTGATAGAGGGCTGCCCCCAGCCCTGTTGTACTGGCATCAGTATGCAATACATAGGGCAACTTCGGATTAGCAAATGCTAGTACAGGAGCTGTTGTAAGCTTTTCAATTATAGTTTCAAAAGCTTCCTGACACGACTGAGTCCATCTTGTTCCAAAAGGTTCTTTTACATGAAAGTACTGTTCTTTGTTTACTCCACGACTACAACTTTTCCTTAGCGGTGGGTAACCAACAGTAAGATCATTTAACGGTTTCACTATTTTCGAGTAGTCTCTGATGAAACGTCGGTAATATCCAGCAAAACCCAAAAATGAGCGTAACTCTTTCAGGTTTTTAGGAATTGGCCAGGTTTTAAGAGCCTCCACTTTCTCTGGATCAGTTTCAACGCCATGCTGGGACACAATGTGACCAAGGTACCTAACTGAAGTTTGAAAGAACTTACATTTTTCCAGAGACAACTTTAACCCATATTCTCGAAGGCGATTCAACACATTTAGCAATCGGGCTTCATGCTCCTCAAGCGTCTCGGAAAACACAATGAGATCATCCAAAAAAACTAAAACTTCTTTGAGGTTTATGTCACCCATGCATTTCTCCATAAGCCTTTGAAAAGTGCTAGGAGCGTTAGTTATGCCTTGAGGCATTCTGTTAAACTCCCAGAAGCCTAATGGGCACACAAAAGCAGTTTTCTGCTTGTCTACTTCATCAACTTCGATCTGGTAATAACCAGACTTGAGATCGAGAACCGAAAACCATTTGGAACCTGTGAGAGCTGAGAAAGTTTCTTCAAGATTAGGGAGTGCATATGCATCCTTGATGGTTTGCATATTTAACTTCCTATAGTCTATGCAGAGTCGGACATCCCCATTTTTCTTCCTAACAACAACTATAGGTGAAGAGAAGGAAGATTCAGATTCTCTGATCACTCCTGCATGACTGAGTTCCTGTAAATGCCGTCGAACAGCATCAAGATCTTGTGGACGTATCGGGCGAGATTTCTGTTTAAAAGGTGTCTCGTCATTTAAGTTGATGTGGTGCTTGACTTTGTCTGTGCGACCAAAGTCTAGATCGTGCTGAGCAAACACATCGGGCATGGTACTTAGTTTTTCCCTTATCCTCTCCTTCCACTTTAAGGGAACAGGAGAATCACTAAAGTCAATGGATAGTTTCGTAGCTTCACTTGACTTGGCAAGTGTCCCATTTTCCATTGATTCATCCTGAATTTGCTTACTTGTAACAACTTCTTGCAGTGCTTGAATCTCAGCGATGACAGTTCGTGGAGAAATGACAACATCATGTTTGTTTTCATTGCGCACAGCCACTGGTACTCTCTGGGAGAAAGAATCAGACAGCGTTATCAAGCAGTTACTGACAAACACACCTCCTGGCAAAGAAGATTTTGAGGGGGGTTCAACAACAACCCAATTGCCTGTGGTTTCAGTTTTAACACAGGCAAATCCCCCTAAAACACAGTGTTGACCTGCAGGAATAATTTGCGGGTCACTTCCAGACAACCTCACTATTCCTATGCAACTGTTTTCTTTCTGTTTCTGTCTCTGACGCATAACCTTTAAGACAACTCTATAACCATAGGGTAGTGCACATAAGTCTGCTTCTGATACAGAGCAACTTTCATACACTTGGTCTAAGGTGTTGGTGCCTATCAAAAGTTCAGATGTTGTGTCACCACACGTGTCTGGAACAACTAAAGCAAGACTGTTTACTTTTACTTCTGAACCAAAACAATCTTTTGGGAAAGTGATGTCGATGCTTATGAATCCTAGATAAGGCACTGTTTGTCCGTTTGCAGCCTCAACCTTCAAAAGCTCATCAAGAGGTTGAATGTTTAAATGTAAAAGATTTTTCTCATAGAATGGCTGCGAAACAGTTGTGACTTGTGATCCTGTGTCAAGCAAACAGTTGACTTTTTGGTTTTCAACTAGTAACTCTGCTGTGTACTTTGCTCCAACCAGACCCTTAAGGGTTTTTGGTCGGGTCAATTTAGAATGAACAAAGACATTTTTTCCTTTGTTTTTTTCCTTTTTGAAAGTGGGACTGGTAACAGCACTTTTAGCTCTTGTGCGTCCCTTAACAAGAGCCGACTCTAGTTTAAAGTCAGAGTGCAGTCCTGTCCATTTTGACTATCCCACACAGACTGTTTTTCTCTTAGCTGCTTTTTCTTGGCAGCGACTAAGGCTGGATTGGGATTATTTGAGCAGGTGGATGCTATGTGACCATCTTCGCCACACTGGAAACAATACCATGGTTTTGGTCTGACACTGAAAGCTTGGTTTGTGACAGAGTTTTTCTCTGATGGTTTGGGCTTAATTGGGGTTTTCACACTGGCTTTAGCAACTTTAGCTTTCTTCTCAGTTTGGGAGGTCAAATTTATAAGCTGGTTCTTAAGATCAGTGACTTGTTTCTTTAATTCTGCTACACTGCTATCCTGAGGTGACAGTTCCCGTCGATGTCGTGGTGTTTCTAATTTGGTAAATCGACTCTGAAGATCAGAAACCTGCTTTTTCATTTCACTTATATCAACTTCAACAGATGTGTCTTGTGCAACAGAACTTGCACTTACAACATTTGAGCTAACCTTTTGTCTGGACGTGCCAAGATGTTTCCTCATTCTATTTTCCTTTGCAACGTGTCTATCCTCTTCGGTTCGCAACTGCAACAACAACTCAGAAAAGGAAGGAGGGTTATTTCTCTTTCTTTCAAGTTGAAGATCGGCTATCAACGCATCATTCCAACAACCTCTACAGAACTGACGTAGAAGATGCCTGTCCGCTTCACTTGGTAAAATACCACCCTGTTTTTGCACTTTTGTGATCACTGTTTGTAATCGCTGCAAATAATGCGACGGTTTCTCTCCATGGTTCTGAAGTGTGTTAAGGAATTTAGCAAAAAGCTCATCACCATCCTCTACCACTCCAAAAGCAGACTCTAACAACTCAAGGTAAGCTGAAGGTGAAGCCTGGGGTCCTAGATGTTTTACAACGTCAGCTGCTGGTGACAACAAACTATCAAGAATCTTTCTTGAACGTTGCAAATCTGAGAAAGAACTGTCCTGCAGTATGAGTTCCACACTCGTTCTCCATGACTCAAAATCAGTTTCATGACTAGGACAGGGTACTCTCCCAGAAAAACTTCTAATCTTGAAGGAAACACTTAGCTGGGAAGCTGAAGACTCATTTCTGACTATGTGCTCAACGATCATGCGCTGCACTTCTGGAGGATTGACAAAGTCTGCAGCTTTTTCTTGGACACCTTCTCTTGTGTGAAAAGAGAAAGAATTTGGTTCTTTTCCACTAGTGGACACAGGTTCTGGTGTAACTACACCAGCAGGGGCAACCGGAGGGAAAACCTGGGGGTCTGCCTGCAACTGTGGATCAGATTCACTCTGTCTCTGTGCAGTACATGGTTTTTCTGGCTGTCCTGCACCTGCTGTAGCGGAAGATTCACAAATGGACAGCTGATCTTTCAGAATTTCTTCAAATGACTTGCCAGTTATTTTAGAAAGTCGTTGGAGTTCACTCATGAATCCATCAGTAGCACTACGAGCAGCAACTGGTAAGTATTCAGCAGAGAGTGCTCTGATCTCATAGGTGACATGACTAGGAGATTCAAAGGTGTATGGAAGCACAGGGCTGAGGGTGCAAACAGCAGAACCACTTTCATATTCAACAATAACATGTTTGTGGTACTGGGATAGAGGATCATCAATCCGGATTGTTCTAGCAATGCGTCCATATTTAATTAAGAACTCTGTTAGTTCTTCATCCATTTCAGTTTCAGTAAGGCCCCTCACAATTAGAGAGTTAGACACCTTCACATTTTCAGTCTCAACCACATCCATTTTTTCTCTCGTTATTTTAGTCAATGTCTAAAGTGGTCTGTTTTACTAACTGTTATTGCTTTAACTGCTCCTGGCTGGCTCGCCAAGAATGTAGCACCTCAAATGCTGAGTTGGACCAGAATAGTTCTAGGTTCAGAGGAGCAGTTGAAAAGACTAAATTAAATAAATAACCACAGACCACAATTGTGATTTTTTAACTTTTAACTTCTTTATAAATGGATGGGAATTAACAAAAACACTTTCAAATAATTCCAGAACATGAACAATTAAACCTGATAACCCAAATAAAATTTGTGTAAAATGAAAATTGGTTAACCCCGGGGTTGGTCAAATTTTACCTTGCAAGGTTTTCAGAAAAAAAATAAATACCCTTTAGTTCAATGAACCTTAATGTTCCAATTTTACACTCAATATACCAGGTTGGCTCACAAAAAATAATGCAATAAAAAAATATATAATTCTCTTAATCAAAACAATATCTAGTCTGTTCCGTCCTTGGGCAGTTGTTTCAGATCCAGGTGATTGGGCACCTGTGGAGTTAAGGTAGTCACTCTCCTACCACGATTGAACGCAGTGTTCAATTTCTCCTTTGAGGCAATCAGAGTTCCAGGGCTCTTTTAACGTTGCTTCTGTTCAGACTCCAATTGGGTGGCTCGCCATCACCATACTTCCGTCATTTGCTGCGGTGTGTGGAAACTGGGCACTCGCGACGGTGGTGAATTCACACAAACGGAAAAAACCTGACCTGTCATAAGTGCAATACAAAATAAAATGTATATAAATAAAAATAAACATAAAATTCAGGCACAGCACTTAAATGTAGGTCACGCTAACACACTTCACATTGTGGAATGCAGCTAATTGACACGAGGGTTAGCTTGCTAACGGCACCTCGTGGCTCATTAGCTTAGTTCAAAAATTTCTCAAGATAAAAAGAAAACTCAAAATAATGCCATTTTGACTACAATCATCTTACAAAATAAAAACGGTATCAAAATAAGTCACAATTTTATAATGAAGAAAATGAAAAGAAAATAATTGATTATATAATAATCATTTGACTCACCAAGTCCTTTGTAAATGTGAAACAAAACAAAAACGTGTTATCTGGGAGGCAATATCTTGCAGAAAGCCGTCTTTCTTTCAAGAGAAAACATAAAAGAACGGGAACAACTCGCTCGCGTTCTCTCAACAGTCTGAGGTCCAGCTCACAGATCTCATCTCTCTCATATCCCTCCGCGCATGTTCGTCTGTGCTTCCCAAACTACAGCGCCATCTACAGGATAAAAAAAAACCATCTCTCCCAAGTTTTAGTAACCTGGGTTACACGTTCATACTGACTTTTAAATTAGCAAATGTCTATCAATTTATACTAATTAAGCTCCCCAGATGCAAGGAATATATTGTGATCCATCAATTATTACATGTTAGATGTGTCTTTATAATCACTAAAATTCATTTCTTGAACCATAACAGAAGTTGTCGTTTCCATGTTACATATGAGGTATCAAATAATTCCTTTTTGAAATGAATTTCATTATATTTATAACCTCTATACTGACAGGCAGCCAAAGAGAGCTGGATATTGGCGTGCTCCCACTTCAATTTCACAAAGGGCTCGACCCCAGTCACTGCAGACCTTGCAGAGTGATAATAGGTGAGTAAGATTCATTTCTAGAGCAGATCTAAACAGACAGGAAGCCTGCAGAAAAAAAACAAAAAAATGTGAGAACAGAAGTGGAGGTGTGTTGGCAGAGTGCTGAGAAATAAAGAGTGCAGTCAGTCACACCAATCATGTCTGGAGGAGCTCAGACGGGCTCTGCAGTCTTTGCCCATTTGGTTTGGTTCAATTCAGCAGGTGAGGCTGACTCCATCTCAGCTCAGGTGACGCATTTGCACAAAATTCTGTGTTAAAACTCTGGTTTCAGTCCCACACGGAGCAGCAGGAAACTTGACCAATGAGAGGAATAAAACTCAAGGATTTGTAAAAAGGCGTCTCCCGTCAGGAGGCTGAAAGCTATTCCCTTCTACTTAGATATCTAGTAAATAAACTCATAAATAATATGTGTAAATAATGTCAGGGGTTCATTATTTTTTTAGCCAAAAAAAAGTGAAGAAAACCTGCGGCAAAAATCGACCCATTAAAAAGCAGTTTGGGTGACTGAGTATTTTTTTTTAATTTTTTTTTAAGTTTTGGCACTGTTGTACAGTCAGAGGATGGGCTTGGCTTAAGCATTGATTTCACCTTCACTCCTGTGGTCCTCCTGAGAGCTGAGCAAAGTCAGAGCAGACGGAGGTAGAATGGAAAAAGCAGGCCAGCCAGGATTCCCCAGACCACCGCTGTGGCTGTGTGGAGGTCTGCTGCGCGGCGTGAGCACAGACAAAGAGCTGTCCTGCTTCATCCGTAACACGGCTGCATAAGAAATGGGCCGTGCTGCAACAGCTCTGGCAAAGTCTGGAAAATAAATGACAAAATGACCTGTATTATTTTCTCTGTCATTTTGACTACGGTCACAAAAATGCAGCAAATTAGATGGTATTGCCTGAATTTGATGTAATTTGTGCAAAAACCTGTAACATTTGATGAAAATAAACCCTAAAGGAACTATTTAAGACATTATTTTGGTAAATGTGAACAGGATTAATCCAAATTTAAACAAACGAGATTAAAAAACTACTTTTTTGACCGTTCCCAGTGGTCTTTTAACCATGATTATGCCGTTTTTAGCCAAAATCTAAAAACCTGTGTCGTTTTCTTGAACGTAGTTTCTGCAGAGCAGCAGGAGTTCATAAGAAAAATACTTCTGAGTTGTAGGCAGAAACGTGAAACTAAACCCGCTCCCTTTCCTCTCCCAGTTTGTGAGAACTTACTGTTTGCACATTCTCCCCGCTAGTTTACAGCCGCTCACAACCTCAACCTAACATTACAGTGCAACAAAAGTGATGGGCAATATCAGAGCTATCCAGACGAACAGTTTAGAGCCAGATGTCAGCTCAAAGACGTTCATGGATCTATTTGCCTGCAAGTGGATGCATCTGAATGGAGCTGAGCAGGGAGCTTGTGGCCAGCGTCTTTTCTACGTCACAAATAAGATCTTTTTCAAACCCTATTTTTGTCATCTGCTCCTCATTCACCACAATTTGAATAAAGAAATACTCAGACGTGCAATTTTGAGCTTAATATATTTCCTCCATTAATGCAACAAGAACACATTAAAAACACCAAAAACACAATTTCCATCAGAGTGGGTCTTTAAGAAACATTCAGCCAAACCCATAAGTCTCTGTGGGGTAAAATTTGAGTTAGTTAAAAAAAAAAGATAAGAAAAATACAAGCTTGCCTTAAAATTGGGTCATCTCAAAATGATATTGACGGTTGGACCTGCCTGATCTAGATCCTTCCAGATCTACTGTTATATTTGTTTTTCACCTAGATACCTGAATCAGATGAGCTCATTGGATCAGTCTGGAATTTCCTGATCAAGATTACTAGAAAAAAGTAAATTCGGGAAAGTCAGAATCTAATTTAGCCCTATTGTGTGGGAAGGTTCTCTCTCAGTATGAACCACTTTTTCAATCAATGATGATGTTCACCTTTCGATTACCACAGTGAATCAGCTTTCAGTGATTCGCACAGGTGGTTTGGCAGAGAGTTTTTTATGCCGGATGCACTTCCTGACACAACCATATATTTTATTCGGGCTGGGGTCCTGCACAGGGAGAAATCTGCCACTATCTGGGAATTGAAAACCAGAAAACAGGAAAAAAAAATAAACTGCTTTCAAAAAAAAGACAAAATTCAGACAAAACATTAAGCTTTTTTAAATGTATAGACAGCGCAAACAAACAGAAGCTCAGACACAAAAAAATGTAAAAAAAAAAAAAAAAAAAGGTTGAAAAAAACAACTCTGGAAAGTTGTATGAAACCCCAAATAAAAACCGAATTAGCATCAACATCACAGTCCTTAGATGAACCCCAAAGCAAGTGTCAGAAAGGATTAAAGTTCTCCTTAAAGAGCAAAAAAAAATTTTTTTTTTTTATCCCATTTAGGGCTGAAAAATACTGGATCCTATCCCAGCTGACATGAGACATGTGGCAGGCAGGCTAGACTCAGAACAGTCCAAAACCAGACAAACAGCCATTCACATAACCCTCCTGCTCAATTCAGCATCACCAGTTAACCTAACAGGCACGTTTCTGGACCCAAGGAGGAAACCCAATTAACCAAAACACAAACAGTCACAGCGGGACCAGTTCCACACTGAAAGAACCCAGCTGGGATTTGAACAGGAAGCCAAACCTACAAGAAGAAACCCTGTTTGCTCTGTCAAAAGACACAACTCAGCATAGTGAGTTTTCAGTTTTTTCTTTTTTTCTTTTTACAATCTGACAGCAGTATTTGCTCCATACAAACCATTTTATGCACGGTTCATGAAAGACACTTATCTTTGCTTTTATGGGAAAATGTGTGGTTCCGGGAAGTAAAAGGTACACTACAGAGTACATCATCAAAGTTCCAGATTGAGTGAAAAGAGGGGGGTAACAGGAAACCAGCGTAAATGCTCATATCATAAAATCCTCCTCTCCCAAGCACATTTCATGCCGTCACTTGGCATTACGGTCAGTACGTTTTCCCATCACTTGCTTTTTTAGAACAAGTTTTGAGTGACACCGTTAGAGGATTTGATTATCTCCAAACTATGAAAAGTCTGTACTGTGTTGTTTTATCACATCATCTTTTGGCTTTTCCCTTCAGGGGTCACCACAGCGAATCAGTTTCCTCCATCTAACGCTGTCTACTGCATCGCCTCCTCTAACACCAGCTACGTTCATGTCTTCATAAAATATGTGTGATGGAAACGTCGACATTCACCAAACTCAAACTGAACCGCAAAAGACTAGAAGCATCCGCCCAGCAACAGTCTAATCAAACTTCTGCAAAAAAAAAAAAAAAAAAAAAAAAAAGAGGGTGGGAAGATTGATAAAGTGAACTGAAGAAAACTGAGAAATAATTATGTATCCCAGGGGACTTGTCACAGCTGCAGAAATACGGCTGTCTAAAACGGAGAGAGGGTAATTAGGATATAACATGTTTTGAGGGACAGCAGGGTATAAAAGCATGTCTGAAATTAAAATTATTGAGACTTTTTAAAGCAAATGATAGCAATCAGTGACAGCTCGGTAGTTGATTCATAAAGTATGCAAATTTGGTTGACAGGGGAGTAAACCACTTCCTCTCTGTTGACGTTTATAAAACCCACTGCAATGACAACGATGCTTTTGGTGTTTTAAACATGTTCTTATGGCATTTGTCTCATGCTAACAGACATAAATAAAGAAACTGAAAATTGCAGTTCTGATTTTTCTCATTTTCAGACTACAGATTACGTTTTAGTCCCACGTTCCAAAGAAAAGAATAATAACAAGGGAATTTATAGGTTGCACCTAATTGTAGGTTGCACTTTTGGGGGGAAATTTATTGAAGAATACATGACCAAGAATGAACATTTCATTTTTAAAAGGCAAATAAAACAACAAAAATATGATAATAGACTGAATATGTGCACGCATCATTAAGCTTTTTAAAACATAGGAAAAAAATTAAATATTAACGCAACAACTGAACAACTATTGAGACAATCATAGCATAAGGAACATCTGAACAAGTCAAGTAAACTCTTTATATAACTTCAAATCTGTTGAATTCTTCATCCTCTGAGTCACTTTGGATCAACTCTGCCGAGCCCAGCTATTACTGAGCAGTGCTTCTTCTTCTGCATTGCTGTCAGTAGCAAATACTGATACACACACCTACAGTGTCCTCTAGTGGTTGTTGTTATTTATTTTTTTAAATTACATGTAGGTCACACCTGAGTATAAGTCGCACCCCCAGCCAAACTAAGGCAAAAAAAACATGACTTATACTCCAAAAAAATAAAGTATATCTTTATTCATACGTGAATCAGGAGCAGACAAAAAAAATAACTGGTGTGGGACAAATAACTTACATAAATAATTACAAGCTCCATGCTCCGCTTCATTCCAATGCATCCACTTGTAGACGACTAGATTGATCTACGTCTTCCTTTTCCTCCCCTGAGCTGGAATCGGACTCAAAACTGGACAGCTGGATAGCTCCAATTTTGCTCACCATGTTTGTTGCACCGGCAATGGGGCTGTAAGCTAGCTGTAGATCATGTTAACAGAGAGCTCACAAGTAAAGGTGACGGAAACTCAGCTGACAGTCCCGCCCCCAATACAGCCGCAAATTTCTAATGAACTACTGCAGCTCTGCAAAAACTATGTGCTAGAAAACGTTGTTTAAAAGTGTTTTAATTTTGGCTAAAAGCGGCATAATTATACTTAAATAAAAACACAGGGAACACTTTGAAAATAGATCAAAAGATGATCAGAGTGGAAGTTTTTTTTTTTCTTATACTTTATGGTTCCAATGAAAAGTAGAAAAACCACAGAGAAAAGCTGTTTCAGGGAGGGAAACAAACAAAATCATTGATTTCTATCCTCTATTTTCCTCGCCGCTGCAGTACAGTTGAACAGCATCTTCATTTAAAAATGAGACCAAAACAGCAGAGATCCCTATGTTTAATATACATTAACTAAACACTAACAATGAACAATGGCTTTCCAATTGACTTTGCCTCTTGGTGGAGTGAATGCACTGCAGACTGTAGCTCACAACATCATTAGCAGCTAATAATAAGAAAGACATGAGGCAGCTGGTGTCAGGCTGCTCTGTTTTCATTCTTTTAGTTTAACTAAACCCCCAATTCACCAAGAAAGATATAAAAATGAGGAAAAAAAACAGGAACAAGATCCTAAGAAGAATACAAAAGAAATCTTGTGTTTTTACATGGTCCATTGTAAATGCATGAACCAAGCAGAGAATGGCTCCTCTATGATCCTGTCACATATGTAAATGCATCCACTGACAGCTGTGATGTGACAGTTGGAGTCTGTTTGAGAGAAGAGCGGAGTGATGACAAGGAAGCAGTTTATTATACAGCAGGTTGGGACTGTTTGCCTTTTTAAAGCTGCACTGTTTTCATTTAAACCAGATTTAAAACACTGTCGATACCAACAGCTCATTTAGCTGTTAAAGTAAAAGCTTACTACAATACACAGACTCTTTTTGTGGTGGTAATTTCAGGGTATACTCGGACTGGAAAAGTCCATTGGTCTGGACCGAGTCTGCTTATTTTGGTCTGGATCAGGTCCTGAACCTTGCGTTTGGTTCAGTATTTCTGCTCTAAGAACAGAGCCTATTCAGATGTACAAAACCTCAGAACGAACCAGAACTCAGTGTTATTGGAAAAGATCTGAAATCGCCTCGAAAGATGGGTCAGAGAGCGGTTCCTGCTCTTGGACCAGCATCTGCTTGGGTGTAGTGAGACTGAAACTTTGTTCTGGATTATCGGGGGAAACAAACTCTGGTTCACTTTGAGTAAGCCAAATGTGCCCAGTCTGATTACACCCTAAAATACAAAAAACACACACTTATTTTAACTATATAAAGTGCTAATATGGAAACTACATGTTAAAATTAGGGCTGCAACTCGCTTTTTTGACTTCGCTCATCTATCAATTTATGCCTTTATTACTATTTATTCATGTTTTATCAGCAACTATTTTATTATTTGTTTTTTTCTTTTTTTCCTTTTCCTGAACAAAAACTAGAAGTTTTTGCTGCAGCCGATTTATGGTCAACATTTTCGTTTTTTTTAATTCTGAAAGTTCTTTGAGTATGGATGTGCTAAAGCCTGTTGTGTAGACTCTCAGTATTTCATGTCCATCCATCCATCCATCCATCCATCCATCCATCCATCCATCCTGTTGGACTGAGACGGGGTACACCCTGGACAGGCTGTCATATTATTTTAGGGCCACACATTCACTCACCTCGGAGCAATTCAGAGACACCACTGAACCTATAAATAAGGAGTTCCCGAAAAGCTATGCAGACATGCTTGAGGAACACTATCAAAACTACAGACTGAAAATACCCAGCCGGGATTTGAACTAGGACCGTCTCACTGTGAGGTGAGAGTTAGGCACTACAACACTTTGCAACTCATATTTTATGACAATTGTCTTTATTTTACATACATACAAAAATCCCAAGTGCATAAATATAATGTAAAACATTTGTCTAATTAATTGAATATGTCAGAAATATGAGATGAATATGAATCCATCCTATATTGCTGACAGTGGTTTAAAACTGTATAAGCGAATTGCAGCCCTTGCAGCTTTACATCCACATTTGTTGTTGTTTTTTTTTGTTTTTGTTTTTTGCAAAACTACAAGTAATTGCCAATCTTTCAGAAATACTTTATTTCCCATTTGGTTTTCTTGGAATGCCAATTTGTAAAATATTGTTGAAAAACTGTTAAAAGAGTATTGTAAGCTCAGCTGAGTTTCTTCTAGATTAAATCCTCATTCATCTCAATAACTACAATAACTATTGAAAAATGTATGGTCTTTAGATGCATTGCTTTATTTTCAAGAAATTCCAGCATAGCTTGTCAGCTTTGCACCAATACTAACATACTTTTAAAAACATTAGTCATCTAATGTGCAGAAAATGCTTTTTTTTTTATAAACACCTTCTCTCTAACATCCTTTTTTTTAGATTTTCTACAAGACCAAATCCATCTTAGTTTTCCTCGTCTGAGCTGGCATCTGGCTCAAAACTATAGGGCTGGATAACTCCAATATCGCTCACTATTTTTGTTGCATCTGAAATGTTAGGTGTGTGTGTGGGGGGAGGGGGGGGGGTTGTAAGCTAGCATGTAAACATAAGGATGTTGGGGAGCAAGGGCATGCTTACGTCGCGCCAACAAAACAGTCCTGCCCACTGAATTCAGAGGCAAATGTCTAACGACCTAGTGCTAGAAACTATGTCCTAGAAAACAACACAGGTTTTGGGATTTTGCCTAAAAAAACCTCATAATCATACTTAAAAGACCGCTGGGAAGACTTTTACAATATATCAAAAGATGATCGGTGTTCTGTTGATGATCTAATTCTGTTGGCAATTTGTCACTAGTAGTTGCAGCCAAGTGAGGTCTAACCCTAAGGATTGCATCTCTGAAGACTGTTGCTACCAAAGCATGTGAAAAACGTATGTTTGTTAAAGTCAAGCAAATTTGAGGCCAGATTTCCCAGGGAATCCAGGCAAGTGTGGCCATAAGTAAACAAAAAATGCTGGATTTATTTCTTCCTTCCATATTTTTGGTCTTGATTTGCATTTGCACTCAGCTCATCGTCACAGATAATTAAAAAAAAATCTAGTGGCTGCTCTTGATGATGACCTCCCCAGTGATTAGCTTCTTCCCTTTGCCATGAGACGGCTATTAAGAGGGTACATGCTGTCCTTTTATGTCGTCTAACTTTTGAACCCAGTACAGCGGCTTCAAAAATAAAAGGAGGAACTCTTCCGAGCTTGGCGACCCATGTGGATTCCCCACTTTGTCTAACACTCTTGATCATATGAACAAGCTGAATCGCCATCTGCAAGTAAAAAATATGAATATATTTCTAAGCCCAGAAAAAAAATTAATTCAGTCTGAACTACTGCTTTTCTTTATTGTTGAGCTGTTCCAACTTCTCTGAAAAGCTTTCAGCTGGTCCAAAATTTGGCAGGCAGAGTTTTTAAGGAGAACTGATTAAAAGACAATCTTTTCTTTTCACAGATTTCTTCCTGTAAAAATAGAGCAGATCTTAAAATTCTATGTAAATATTCCCTAAAATAGAACACTTCATAGTGTCTTGATTTCCAAAGTCCTCAATCACCAGGATTGGAGAGTGTTCCAAAACTAAAATAGGTAAGTCAGTTTTACTCCCTTCTTCTTGTCATTTTGTTTTTTTTAGATTCTGTTTTGAGTCATGTTCACACACCAGGTTCTAATCACCATAGCCTGTTTGTGTTTTGTTGATTACCTTAACACTAAGTACTAAGCAACAGTCTCCATGTTTTCTGCATCTAACCATGTTTCAAAGCAGTCGTGGTTTTAAGTCATTCTGGTTTATTTGCTGTCGTAATGTTTCTGTTTCTTGTTTAAAACTTTGTAAAGGACGCTTAAGTTGCTTGGGGAAATGCTGGCCTTACGTCACACTCTAGTCGTTAGAAAAATCTACTTACCGGCTCCTATGGGATTACATTTCTGCCATTAATTGAAAGGGCGTAAAGACAACTGAGCGGGCGTATTTAGGAACTGAGTGAGTGAACCTTACAACCGCGCTGGCGCAATTCTAACTAAGCGACCCCGTATTTTACAATTGAACGGCTGCAATCCTAACTGAGCAGTGATCTTGCTCAGTCAGATCGTTTTTGCGCGCTCACATGAATTTACCGTGCGGTCAAATTGTTTTTGCGCGCTCACATGATTTTACGCTCAGTGTTAAGGGGCGTTTTTGTCACTTTGTGGGCAGAAACCTTTCTGGTTGATCTGATTGGCCGAAATTTGCATGTCTTATAGTGAGACAGAGGGGCGGAACTTTCATTTTTCAGAGCCGGGCGGCTCTTGAGCTGCATGCAGCTCCCTGCCTCTTAGCATAGTTTCTAAATACAGCACTTTCACAGCCATAAGGTGAAAGTTTGACATTTTCTCCTAATGTACAGAGCAGCCCTAATGTGTTGTTGTGTGACTTCGGAAACCCTGGAAATGCAAAGAGGCACGGCACAGTTTAAACTGCAAGCTATCAGCTACGCGGAGGAACACGGGAATCAAGCAGCTGTAGTTCGGTTAAGTTAGATCTTCACAGATTCAGACTTCCTGCTTCAATAACTCTTCTGATAAACGTTCAAATGTGTCAGCAAGTACCTCAATCATTTTGTATTAACACAGAGAGTGAACTACAAAAGCATTTTTAAAGAAAAAAGATAATTTTTATTGCCTTTTAATCAGAATTGTTCGTTTTAAGCTGTGAATGCAAACAGGGCAGCGAGCCGGCTGCTAAGGGACCGTCAATAAAGTGCACACCCTGTGAAACACCTGTAAAAATCAGTAAACTTTTAAAAAGTGAATACATGTCTATATTTATATGAACTGGTAATGAAGACTCGTCAGCATAGTCATGCTGCATTATTATTATTACATTAAATTTTGATGGAAAGTCAGTCTCTGTTTTATTGCTTATATTTTTTTAAAATTTAATAGAGATATGAATCATAACATACATGCTCAGTAGCTCTGAAGATACTGTATTTACTGACACAAAACTTACTGTACTGACTAATCATGACCTTATTTTCCTACTACAATAAAGATTATGTAAAAAAATCTAGCATCTTCAGAGCTATTGAGGATTTTTGACCAAATTTGATCAATATTTAAATATGAAAAATTCCTATAAATGAACAAAGTGAACTATTGACATTTATGATATATATATTTTAGTATGACAATAAGGTCAATATTAGTCCGTACAGAAGGTTTGGTGACAGTAGCTTCAGTATCTTTATAACTACTGATAACTTTAGTCATGATTCATATCTATTAAAATTTGAAAAAGTATGTGCAACAAGATAAAAAAAAGATGGACTTTCCTCCAAAATATTTATTGTAACACGAATATGCTGACAAGTCTTCATTACCAGTTCATATAAATATAGACATGTATTCACTTTTTAAAAGTTTACTGATTTTTACAGGATGGTGTTTCACAGGGTGTGCACTTTATTGACGGTCCCTTAGCAGCCGGCTCGCTGCCCTGTTTGCATTCACGGCTTAAAACGAACAATTCTGATTAAAAGGCAATAAAAATTATCTTTTTTCTTTAAAAATGCTTTTGCAGTTCACTCTCTGTGTTAATACAAAATGATTGAGGTACTTGCTAACACATTTGAACGTTTATCAGAAGAGTTATTGAAGCAGGAAGTCTGAACCTGTGAAGATCTAACTTAACCGAACTGCAGCTGCTTGATTCTCGTGTTCCTCCGCGTGGCTGATAGCTTGCAGTTTAAACTGTGCCGTGCCTCTTTGCATTTCCAGGGTTTCCGAAGTCACACAACAACACATTAGGGCTGCTCTGTACATTAGGAGAAAATGTCAAACTTTCACCTTATGGCTGTGAAAGTGCTGTATTTAGAAACTATGCTAAGAGGCAGGGAGCTGCATGCAGCTCAAGAGCCGCCCGGCTCTGAAAAATGAAAGTTCCGCCCCTCTGTCTCACTATAAGACATGCAAATTTCGGCCAATCAGATCAACCAGAAAGGTTTCTGCCCACAAAGTGACAAAAACGCCCCCTTAACACTGAGCGTAAAATCATGTGAGCGCGCAAAAACAATTTGACCGCACGGTAAATTCATGTGAGCGCGCAAAAACGATCTGACTGAGCAAGATCACTGCTCAGTTAGGATTGCAGCCGTTCAATTGTAAAATACGGGGTCGCTTAGTTAGAATTGCGCCAGCGCGGTTGTAAGGTTCACTCACTCAGTTCCTAAATACGCCCGCTCAGTTGTCTTTACGCCCTTTCAATTAATGGCAGAAATGTAATCCCATAGGCTCCTGACTAGCTATGCAATTGCTGCACAAATGGGGTAAGTTCCCCCTGATTGTCTAATTTTTTACATTTTTAACAGTCAGGCTTTGAGCACAGAGTGCACACTTATCGCTTGAACAGCATCATCGGGGCCCTGCTGTGTCCAAGGTTGGGGGATAATAGAAAAGAAATTAAAAATCCGTACTACACACCTGCAGCATCACATGTGTTTGCTACAACCTGCACCTACGGCATGCCCGTAGAAAATCGTGCATGAACATTTACACCCAACAGGCTCACAGAGTGGTCTACGGCCTTTATATTTCCTACTGGCCACTCTGCGTATCCCGTTAGGTTTGCCCGTTTTTGGCCAGCTGTTACGGTCCCGGGCCTTTTGGTGTGTATGTGTGTGTGTATGTATGCTTTACAGAAGCCTCCACCACACCACCTGACTTCACCTCCTGTGGGAGATGATTGCAGCCTCCCTCCCTCCTCCAATCACCAGGCTGGGCGGGAAGCATAAAAGCCTCAAGCATCCCTTGTTCCAGGGGCAGCTGAATTCCTGCAAGGAATCCGTTTAATCAGCTGGCCCCTGTTGTCGGACTTGGCATTAGAAGCCTGTGAGAACGGCCTGATTTTCCCTCTTGTGTGTGATCTTTGTTTTCGGTTATGTGTAGTGTTTTGGTGATTTCCATCTAGTTTAAGTTCCTCTTTGGTTTCGTTATTTATGCATTAGTGCCTGAGCATTTAAGTTTGTTACCTTCTTTTTACCTTCTTGCAGTACGTTATTTAAATAAACGGCTGCACTAACAGCCTTAACCCTTAACGGCTTAATGTTATTTCTTTATGTTGCCTATTTTCTCCCTCCCTTGGGGTGGGATGTAACACCAGCAGACAGCCTGTGTCCATCCAGCAGTTGTGACTAAAACATCTTCTGTTTTTTTTTTGCATACAGCTCCTTATCTTCATGACACCGTGACAGAATGACTTCACGTCCCAGCAGGAGACATTATTGCTGTGGTTCTCACATGCTTGCTCAGTGGCAGCCCTGATATCTGCTATCAGAAACCTCTGTAGCCTAACAGACATCAGGCTACTTTCACATCATCCTGCTGACCAAGATCTATCCTGTTCTGAGCTGGCTCATAGAAACTCATTCTACTGCCTGTTTCGGGAACGCCTGCAAGACACAGCCTCTGGGATGCTTCTTATCCTATCTTCCGACATACTTTCAACTACCGTAACTCTTCAGTTGTCTACTGATGGTAATAAACTGTTCATTAATGTAATCCCACCTGATTGTGTAGCAAGGAGAAAAGCATCCGTATGCTGACACGCAACACTTTACAGTGGTGAAGTCTTTACACAATCAACGTAAATCAGCGGATTCTGTCGTAGAGAAAAGTGGCTTTGTACTGTTATGCAACACTTTACATTGGTAGTGTATTGCAAGTTAATGGCAATACACTTGCAAAGTGTAAGATAAGTCGCTTTTCTCCACTTCAAAACCAGCTGATTCCCGTAGATCACGTAAACGGACACAGAGTTACGATACCTCAAAGAATGTGTTGTATTTTGATGTCACCGGCGACATCTCTGGAGTTAAAGGGTTAAAGAGTCTTTGAAACCCCCCTCACCCAGTCCTGCCCCCGTCTAACATTTTAAGATGCACTTTTTTTTTGTTGAACTTTTTCTGCTCAGCACAGATTGGTCAACTTTAGGACAATTCCGCCTTATAAAGATGGAAAATTCCTGCAAATTTGTTCAATTAGAAGCAATTGATTTACTCCACATCTGCCTATTTTCATGCCAAATAGAGAGGAGTAAGGCTGAAAATGCTTGACCCTTGTAGGCCTTTTAGAAAAGAAAGTTAGGGATGATTATTGGAATGACTGATGCACTTTTTGTGTTGTGCCCTTAAAGGACCCCAGTTTTCAAATGCTTATTTATAAAAAAAAAAAAAAAAAGAAAAGCTACTTTCCTACAATTTAAAACTTCACCCTTTTAGAGTCATCTTAATAAGGAAAAGCACAGTTTTCTTCCACTTTCTAAATATAAACAAGAATAAAATTAAACCTTGAAAGGGAGAAGACTGTGCTACGAAGCGGTGCTTGAAAGTTTGTTGCAAGAGCCATCATCAAAAAACAAGGAACTAAAATCACAGCTCTCATCAGCTGTTTCACGACTCAGTGTTTGAAACCTCTTTTGGTTGCAGAAAAAGTATCATCCCAGCTGGAAACAAACTTTTTATGTTAAACTTCAATGTGCTTGGTGACAAAAAGAAAAAGTCCACAGATTTTGTGAAAACTTTTCTCCCGCATTGATCTCCAACTGTCACATGAGCTACATTCAGGTTTAAGTCAATTATCAACCGATTTCTGCGAGTCATGCCTCATTTTTCTGACAGAAATGTAAAAAAAAGAAAAAGATTAAATGCTTTGAATCGCTACGAAAAGACTCCCAGGTATCCAGCTGGGTGAACAAACTCTAAAGATGCTCAACATTTCTATAGTGACAGTATTTATGCAAGTATCTGGTGGTGTTGTGGAAAAAAGGGCATTTATTGTGAGACTCTTTGCAAATGTGTCATATATTTTTAGTTCTTTATGCTGGACAGGGTGGCCACCCATGGCTCAAACTATTTCACTGCTGTGGTGCACATTTGAAAGTGGATTAAGAGTCCCTACAGTGATAAACTGGCATGCAAGTAATAATTTCTCACTGCAAGGTTGACTTGAGGAAGAAATGGGTCACTGAGGATATGCAGAGGGAATCTAATTTCTCTTTTTACGCCCCAAAATTGGCATAAAGTACAAGATGTTTTAAATTATTTTAAAAAGCAAACATAAAGAAACATTGCAGGTTTATTTGTATCCACTCAATGGTTTATGCTTTATTATTAAAAAAAAAACCCAAATCTCTTGGTTTAAGTCTCCCCCATTTTTGCTGAGGTATTAAAAGAACCACAGTATTTGCACACTAAGGGGAACTTAAAAGTCTTAATCTTTTCTCAAAAAACGACAGTGTGCCTTATAATCCGGAACGCCTTATATATGAATTAAGTCTGGTTGTGTTTACGGATGTTGAAGCGATTGAGAGGTACACGGCGCTCTGTTGTGTTTGCACTGAACTGCTGCTACCCAATACTAGCACACGTACTCACAGCTGGAAGAAGCTTTGGTGTGAAATGTCGATGCGGTGCGAATCCTGCAAATCTTGCTCCAGGCTTTTTCTGTCACACCTCTATTCTGATATGTGAAAGACTTGGTGTCATATATTTCCGTTTGGCCACAAACCGCAATTATTAATTCCTCTTTCCTGATCAATTTTTAAACAGTTGGCAATTTTAAGAATTAAAAAGGACGTTACCCCTGTGTCACTACCAGATCTGAGTTCCTGATTGGTCAAAGATGTCTGGTTTAACTTTTAACACGCCTACAACTGACGCGCATTTTGTACTTAAAGTGGTTAAAACGTGCGTAGCGACATGTGAATGCAATAGTTTGGAAGCCCAAATTGTGGGTTTTTGAAAGACTTTCCACTGAAAGTGGTCACTTGAACATTGTGTTGCCAGTGTAAACATAGCATACTGGGGCTAACGTCTAACAGTTCTATTATTAGTGTTCCCTTTCAGTGCAATTTTGCACGATTTTTTTTTATTAGCGCACTGTGTTCTGCGTCCTGATTGACTGTTTATCTCGTCACTCAAATCTTCTTATATATGAAAGTGCTTTATAAATAAAGTTTGACTGATTCTGTCTGAGTTGTGTCTCCCCTGTACAGAGACGTGGTCAGTTACATAAATCTTGATTGCGATCAAATCTTTGGTTTCATTCAATAATACTGGACTTCTTTTTCTACAAAGGTTTGGAACTTTGAAAGTTCAAGCAAGAGAGAAAAGTGGGAAAATGTTCATGTCTGTCTGAGAAAAGAGTGAACTAAAAAATGTGTAGTGAGGGGTTCTACAACCTAAAAACATCTGTAATCCGTCTTCGTGGATTTCACCTATTGCAGGTTATTTATGGAACGTATCCCCCCGCGATGAACTAGGGAACACTGTTCTGTAAATGCAATCAATAAAGTCTGACTGACTGATGAACTGATGACCCTTTTGTCTCGCTCACTGCGCAGTTCAGTGCGCCCCATAGAGTGGAAAATACAGTACTCTGTCCAGGTGAAGCATTTCCATACAGTTTGTAAGTAAAAAAACAAAACAAGTTTATCCCTTAATCCTGAATAAATAGAGCACTCCATTCTATTCGTTTGACTACTGACACTAACAGGCACCTGCTCTTGTCAGCTGTCGCCTTCATCTGATAAAATCAATGACCTCCTGCGGATCCCAATGATCTCCATCTTTCAGAGGGTGTAAAATCAGAAGCGCCTATTATTGTAGAGGGGGCTTAACCTTCACTATTTCTGAGAGCGCTAACTCGCTAACAGTTATCATCTCATGTCTCAACATCACCTTCATGATATCAACTAAAGCAGAAATTGCAGTTTTAGACTTGAGAAGAGAACAAAGGCAGGCTCTTGTTACCCTGCTAGGGCACAGAGGCGGTGTGTTTTAGTGGAGGTTACATTGATATGCTGTATGGGCAAATGAAATCACTTAAAATGCAAACAAATCAACAACTCCGGTGAAGGTGAGGCCAAACGGCAGCAACACTTTCCCGGCAGACAAAGGGCGAAACAACATTGAAAACTCGTTCTGTTTACATGACGGAAGGCATGGCTGCTTCCTGAAGCTTCACCTGGTCTGTCACATAAAAAATTAATTAGAAAAGCATACAGTAAGAAGGTGAGACGCTCATGAGAGCTCAAGTAGACAGACATGATTAGCCATAGCCTGTAAGATTAATGAAGACCTTCGCAGGGAGATTATATTGACTGAAGCTGATTATGCTTGAGACCATTTATTCAGCAGAATATCATTACAGATAGAACAATCCATACATCATATGCAACCTTACCTCACCCACCGTCACGGCACACCACTCAATAAAGCCCAATTTTCCTGATTCGTGTTGTACTAAAGGGAATAGTACGAGTGACAGTGAAAAAGCAGAGGTGTTGTAAAATGTATTGTATTAATGTGTCATGCCTCCTAATGGGAAGTGTGGGAGTCTCCGGCATGCTCTGCTTTTATTGAAAAGAGAAGATAACAATGTTTTATGTGTCTGGAAAAAAAATGTCATTAAAACATTTTTTAAAGCATTGATGTTACATGAAAAATAACAGACTTACTAGAATAATAAGCATTGGCACAAGATGTATGCAGTCAGGCACAAGTAAACCAAGTTCCCTAACCCCCAATTATTAGAAACTCAACCCCTATAGGCCTATAACCATTTGTATCACATTTAAGAAACCCCTATCTCATTGGGATGAAAATCTTTCTTAAAAATCCATTGTAATACATTTTTTCTTTCCTGTAGTGCAGTGTGGTCTCCAACTCCCAACCCAGTGGACCAGTACAGGTTGTATGTTTTTTGTCCATTTTATTTATTATCTGAATCTGAGGGAAGTTTTTTTTATTTTTGAAAAACTACTGGATTCTCTCCACCACATCCGACTCATTCTCGACGCATGTCAAGTCGCTCGGTCACAAGCTGAAAATACATCTGCTGCTTTCTTAAAGCGGCCGCACTGACTGCTAAACTGAATCACTCAAGCTAGCAAAGTAAACAAAAACAAACGTATTGTTTTTGGAAATGAACTTTTTGCAGAAAAGAGCCAGAGAGGAAACGGAAGAAGAGTCTTCAACTTCAAAATAAACAAAAACTGCATTTAACAGGCTAAATCTAAGAGTCTTTGTTCCAAAAGTGTCACACTTTGACAGTTAATGATTAATGGAAATCTTCATCACATTTTAACGGTTCCAACATAGGACATAATGTGCAGATACAGTTTAAAGCAGTTGTAGATATTTCACAGTGGATGAAGATAAACGTTCCCCTCTAAAGTTAAGGGACCATGAGGGTTAAAAAATAATTATAAAAAAATCTGACTGAAACTTTAGCCTCGTACAGGCCGGTTCGTGAAAATATTGTCTGATAATAAACCGGTTTCCGGCCTGAAAAAGGTTGGGCAACACTACTGTAGTGGATTATCATCCCAGTAGAGGCAATACAAGAGCTTTTCCTGGTCATTTCAGTATGGCTGCCTCCATGAAATCTTTAAAACACTTTTGGCGAGAAAAACATTTTATCTTTTCTTATTCATTTTTGAAATGACTACTTGCTGTATTGAAAGGATGCAAATTTTGCTGATAATTAATTATTTATAATACATTTTCACCATGTTAAACATGTGTGGATCAAATTGATACAGTGGGTTAAAGTATTCTTTTTCCTTAGGACTCATGTCAATATTTTTACATCTTAAATTGACATAGTTTTGACCAAAAAATAATCACCCAAAGGATCAGTATTGTTATTTATATATCATAAAAAAGACATCTGAATTCCAAAAAATAATTTAAGTCTGTGATGCAGTGGGCTTCAAATAGTTAAGTGCTAAATTATCATGCTGCCACTAATCAATGAGACCCTGAAATCACAAAAGGTTCTTAAAAAAATGTCTCCTCTTAAACCTTTCTTCAAAGCCTTTTGTAATTATCAATCTGTTCTTTCTTATTTGGAATTTCTTCATACAATAGAGCATGATACGCACATATTTCTGTACAAAAACAATCACAGATGTATGCTGGGAAATTCCTTTTTTTTTTTTTTTTTTTTGGAAGGACAGCTGAGATCTCCCTTAGAAAGGCTCCAAAGCTCAGACATCTGGAAGGGGCTGGGATTAGAGCCGCTACTCCCTCAAATCAAGAGGAGCTGGTTGAGGTGGTTTGGACTTTTGGCAAGAATGCCTCTTCTTGGTGAGGAGTTATGGCCATTTCCTACTGGGAGAACGCCCAGACACGATCCTGGACACGCTGGAAAGATTATATCTGTTGGCTGGCCTGGGAATATTTTGTTATTTTCCCAAAGGAGCCGGAATAGATGAGCAGAGGGGGGTCTGGGCATCTCTGCCCTTACCTGAAGCTTATAAAGAATGAATGAATCATTGATTAATAATAACTGACTGAAAAATAAACAGAGCTCACACTTGAACATCCTGACTGAATTGTTTTGTACTAAAACAAAAATGTAAATGTGTTTTTTAAGGATGCTTGAAAAGCTTTCTACATGTTCAAAGCAAAAATGTGAAAATGTTTATGGTCAATGTTGAGGTCACAGTTACGGTTTTATTTATTTATCCCGCTGATTCAGTTTAAGTCTCTTTCTGTTTGAGATTTTTTAGCGTGTTGTTGTTGTTGTTGTTGTTGTAACCCTCTTTCTGTTGACCTTTCTTTATGCATGGCACTACGGTCACAAGGCCTTCTTTGGAAATCAGAAATTCTACTCTAATGTCAAACAAGAAAAACATAGATATGAAAAAAACAAAAATAAACAAAGTGGTTTCAATGCTTCGGAATGCAGATCTAAATCTAAACGTAGTCTTAAAAATGTTAGCTGGGTGGAGCTGTGTGGGATAAAGTGGAGATAAAATTCCACTTTCAGCCCGATGTTTATTGGACATCCAGAAGCTCTGGGTCACAAAGATCAGTGTATACGGATAACCAATTATCATGTTGTGGTTAAACAATATGTGACTGGTCAAACGTTTATCAGAGGGGGAAGATCATTAATTTAGAAATTTTGTTCTAAAATTTCATTAAAAAAGACTTCAGATTTCTCAGTCTTAACACTTATTTTACACTTAAGTAACACGTAAATAACCCTTAAATAGCAATTAAATAAGATTTAAGTAACTCTTAAATGACACTTAAATGACATTTAAATAACACTTCAATAGGGGCTGCATGGTGGTGCAGTGGTTAGTGGTTTTGCCTCACAGAGGAAAAGAAGGTCCCCTGGGACCTTTTATGTGTGGAGTTTGCAGGTCCCCCTTTTGCATGCATGGGTTTTCTCCGGCTTCCCCCCACAGTCCAAAAACATGCTTCACAGGTAAATTAATGACTCTATTATGTCTCTAGGTGTAAATGTATGTGTGTGCATGGATGTGTGATTGTGGCCCTGCAGGGTGTACCCCGCTTTCGCTCAACAGTGGCCCCAAGACCCCTTAAGGGATCACACAGATTTAGAAGATGGATGGATGGATTAATATAGAAGTTAAATAACAATTGAGTGTTACTTAAGTAACAATTACTTAAGTAACACTCAAATAACTCACAAACATAAGCGATCTTAGGGTAAAAAATTAATTCCCCAAAATCCCACGATTCATTTCTCAATAAAGCACCATGTTTTGACTTTTCTTTTTCTTTTTTTTTTGCCTTCTGCTGGATTTAATTCTTCATCCTTGTATAGTTTCACAGAAAAATAGATTTTTCATATTCATTTCATCTGCTAGAGCCTTCTGTTGGCCGTTGCTTATCACTGACTTTTCTTCTAAGAGTGGCAGACGGGGAATGCAAACCCTTGATGGGTTTTCAGGTGACTTTTTAATCACTACCCTACTCAATATTTTAACATTTGACTTTTTCATGTGTACAGTTGCAGCAAAAATATTCATTGCATGGTCCTGCTCTGTGTAGTGCATACAAATACTTGCAGCCATATTTCTGGAGTGTGACTCTTTTGCCCTTGATGAAAATGACTTCATGCATTAGTTATACAGCACCACGCTTCCATATTCACCCGCAAGCCACTTTTAAGATTTAGATTCCTTAGATTTAGGCAAAGAACAGCTGAATTACCCTTCCAGACTTGACACTCCAACATTTTATTTCAATCAGCGGCTCACTGAGGGGGGAGAGGGAAAACGGTTACAGTCGTCCCGACAATCCACTTTGGAACATGAGAGAAATCTAATAGTGCTGCCCTTCTGTGCCCATGTGTGATTTAAATATCTATAGAATGATAAGGGTTCAACAAGAGGAGGCAGCTGCAAAAGAGAAGCCGGTAGAATATGGGGCGAACTGCCTTTAAAGTTTTAGAGAACTACAGAAAAAAAAAACAAAAAAAAAACCTTATAATCCATTTTAAACTACTGTCATGTCAAATGTAGTGAAATAGACAAAGACAGTGTCATATCAGTGAAGATTGCTGCTACAGCCTCCTGCTGCTGATAATATTGAAAATCTGTCTGAGGAGTGTCTCTTGTAGTGAAATATGACATGCTACTGGAAGCTGTAAGTGATAAAAGCAAACTTACCTCCACGCATTGTTCTGAGGGAAATGAAAAGCAGCACTCCATCCAAAAGTGGGGGACCATTTGTGTGAAATGAATGCCCCACCTCCCCCCCTTAAAAAAACCAAACCCGCCTATCCATGCTCATCTACGGCCATTAAACAAACCTAGTTTTCCCAGCAGCCACCTTGACTCAAACAGAGCAGATATGCTCAGACTCCCCTCTGAGAGAAAACTCACTTCATTTGAAATCTTATTGTTAAGGTCACTGCAGGAGTCATACGTTCCGCTCTATTTTTCCAAGTCACCACGAGAAGCCAAAGAGCAAACAAGACTCCAGAGATATCTGAACTCCTCTTTTTCAGGTAATAACTTAACCCCAACTGGAGTGGGCAATCTGCTTTTTTTTTCTAGCCAAGAACCCCGATTTCACACTAAGCTGCGAGCCGCCGCAGAACAAGATGGACTTCTCAATTGAATGAAGCCAACTGGCACACATTACCTGTGGAAAGAGCCAGCCAAAGCCCACCAGGCTGGTCGACACCTGCTTTTCCAATCACTATTCAATCAAAAGTATGAAAAACACGTTAGAATCTGTGTTTCATTTTATGACATACAGGTCTTGTGGATTATGACATTTTGTTTGCTTTAATTGGGTTCATGTTATCCGAATACAGCGTCTTGTGGACCTTATGACATTTGTTTGCGTTAATTAGCTATCGATAGCATTCAAGAAACGCTTAAATCTTTTATGGATCAGGTGTCGGCTAAGCTAATGCCACTCATGGAAATGCTGGAAGAGTTCCGAAGATTTCGGGCTCAAGACGAGCAACGAGAAAACCGGGTCGACATTCTGGAGAAAAGACTGGACGATGTGGAACAGCAAGTAAGGATGAACAATGTCATTCTCACTGGATTACCAATCAAGCCTGGAGCGAAGCTGAACGCAGGAGCTAGCACTGCTAATGCTAATGCTAGCGCTAGCGTAGCTAGCAGTGCTAATACGGAGCGCGGTGCAGAATCTCTCGATCAGCAAATACAATCATTTCTCACATCTAAAGGGATTTCCCTGGATCTCAATACCATCGAGACCTGCCACCTGCTCCCCAGGAGAAAGGAGACGGATAAACCAGCGATCCTCATCAGGTTTGTGAATCACAAACACAAGCTAGCTCTGATGATTCAAAAGAAACACCTGAATGGTTCTGCGGTTTATCTTAACGACCATCTGACCAGGAGGAATGCTGAAATCTCCAAACATGCACGGCTTCTCAGGAAGCAGAAGAAGATTGAGAACACTTGGGTTAAAGGCTGCAGGATTTACGTCAAACCACTCGGTCCACCGGACCGGTCCAAGGTTCTGGTTGTGAACACCATGAGCGACTTTGAGAAGTGCTTGTTTACAGTGGTCTAAAACAACATGGAGTAATAAACCAAAGAGTCAAATAATTTCAAGAAATATGACACCTGTATTCATCACTTTCTCCATACGTCTGACGTCACCTGAATCAACAGCAGAGATTTCTGACCTGCAGACAACTTGACCTCAACTTTCACCGAGCTGATATCAGCTGAAGAAGGATATATGGACCTGAATCTAATGTCTGCAGACATAACATGGAAGAGACTAGAAACTGTTTTGAACCCAGAAGGACAGCTGTTTTTTCAGCAGAAGATATGCCAACCTTGGATAATTGACAGAATATGGACCCTTTTATTTTTTTATTTTTTTTTTTTTGTTTGTTTTTTTTTTTTTTTTTTCTCTCTCCATACAGCATTACCTTATTAAATATAAAAAAAAAAGAAAAAAAAATGATTAATAATAATAATAATAAGTTAATGATATTACTTCACTTGCTCCAAAAATTGACAAATTGATTCAAAAATCTTTCCTAATGTAACATAATTTTGCACATGTTTTTAACTTTTGATACTTGATGAAAGTTTACTATGAAAATCTCTGAAACAGTGTTGTCTATTTTACTGATATAGTATTATGTTCTAATCATATGAATGACTTTTATGAGTAACATATATTTTAGATAACTGATCTGCATTTGCCATGTTGATTTCTAAAATAGTTATTTTTGCATAATAATTAGGTAATTCATCTTCGTCATGTGCTTTATTGATACCTTATGATTTTTAATTCTGTCTGATAAAAACTGGGAACCGGATATTGATAAATCATGTAATAAAATGGTTATAGTATAACAGGTTTCGCTGCATATTATTAATAGGCCTAAGTCCTAATTTAAAGAATAAAACGCAATGGTATGCTTTTGTAGATTTTCCATTTGATTGTTTTAAACCTTTCAAATAAATCAAATCAAATTGGTATGTAAAACCCATGTAGATAATCCCGCTATATTGATTTAAATTCCTGTTGTGCTTAGCCCTGCTGTCTCAGGAACTGTGTTTGTGTACACATTTAAAAAAAATAGGGGGATAATGTTTAGTTTGCAAATGCAATTTTATTCTCCCTGTAATTTTATTTTTTTTATTTTTTTTTATTTTTTCCTGCTTGTAGCTTTTTAAACAAATAAATTAACTTGTTTTGTAATAGCTGGATATTGGAAAGCTCTGACTGGAAAATATACCAATCCAAATCAAAATGTCATCCTATTTATTTATTTTTTAAATATATACATATTAAAACACAGTTCATGAAGACAATATTTATCCTAATTTTTGGTGGAAAAGCATGTTGACTTTTATGAGCCCAGTTTTCTTCTTGGTTTGCTTCAGCTTACTTTTAAATGCCTAAATGGGTTTTATTTTGGATGTAAAAATATCCATCCATCCTTCCATCCATCCATCCATCCCGCTGAATCAGTTTTGGGTGATGGGAAAGGGGGTAGGGTTTCTCCGTGGCAGCAGTTCTTCTCACAAAATTCTGATGAACTGCTGCCGCTCTGTCCTAGAAAACAATATAGTTTTTTTTTTTTCTTTTGCCAAAACACGGTGTGATCATAATTATAAGACCACTGGAAATGCTTAGAAAAAAAATGAAAATATGACTGAATTGAAATGCTTGATGAGGTTTCTATATTTCTATTGCTGTGTACTTCTTATTTTTCTTTGAAAATCCTAATGTGTTCAGGTTTTCATCAAAGTAATTTGATGTGCGTAGAACAAAACTGTTGCACATTAAATGGGCCTCTATTTTTTTTATTTCACACTGGACACAATGTGAAAAAGCATCTGTGTTGCCAGCCTGATCTCTAAAACCGATTTTGGTAAACAGAGAATCTCAAAATTGGTCAGAATCAGTGAAACCTGCAACACAGACTTGTTTTCCCTTTATTCTGATGTAGTTTAGCTATTAGTACATTGAAACCAAAACAAAGAATACAAACTTAGAATGCCACTGTAATTTAGTGAATGCATGGTAATATCTGGGATATAACCTTTTTTGATTTATCCTGGTTTTCAGAATTATTATTATTTTATTTTATCTAAAAACATTTTTCTGACAGTAAAACATGAAAGTGGTGCTTGGTCCTGAACCTTTGCTGTCTTTTTAGCTGATGTCTAATGAATTTTAGAAGCACCAACACAGAAGTTCAGTTAGAAATTTGAAAGCTCACCAACGCTCTGGGAGAAATACAATATGATTTCCCACAGAGGACCTCCGTGATCCAAAACCACTTTTTACGTTTCTTTTATTCATGTTCACAACAACGAGCTGCTACATCAGTCACGGCTTTCGTGCGGAAATCACTAAAAAAGTTGAGAAACTAATTAAAGATAAAGCCCTCCTGAGAGTTTTAACAGAGTCTTGTTCTGAAAAGACTGTGGATAGTTTATAATTTTAAATGCTCCTCTTTTCTCTCTTTGACTGTGCCGTATCCTTTGAGAACACATCAGACTGAATGGTTTCAGCTAATGAGAGCTAATGTGACAAGTTATCTTGAATGTCTTCGTGCCGCGCTCTTTAAAAGCACGTAGCAGAGCTTTCTTTCTTTTCATGTAATTCTTGTCCGTTTCCCATCCTGCTTTGTGTGCTTACTGCCGACATCAAGTTTTTAATTATCTCCTTCTCACAGTTGTGGGGACGCTTATTAAAAAGAGGTTAACAGCCTGATAAAGACATCATCTTTTGTTTTCAAGAATACCCTAGAAGAGTTCAAAAATAAAATAGTTGGTAAAATGATGAGAAAAGATAATTGTCTCCTTCTTTAATTTACAGTTTAATTTGTGGAATATTTTTCTACTTTCTTCCTATCAACTAAACATTAGATATCTGCTGGATGCAGAGATCATGTCTACTTTGCAGCCGTTTCAACGACCACACAAGGTGATTTTAGTAATGTTATAGAAACATTTCAGGTAAGTGGAGCCATATTTCTTTAAGTTATTTTTAATCCAAATAATGACTTTAAATACACATTTTTTTAAATATAAAAATTGATTTTATTCATTATTTTTGCACCAAGTTAATGATATTTTGATAGTGTACATGTTGATGTTGTTCCTCTTACAGTTTATGGAAATAAGTAGTATTAGGACTGTGAAAACTGATGGTTATGTATGGACTCATGCCTCAACCAGTCATCACCAGCCTTAAAATATCCACTGCAGATACTTTAGCTCAGCAGTCCCAACAGTTTTCAAGTACATACTGATTTCATTGAAATTATATTTAGGAGCTAAAACAATTAAGAAAACTTGGTGGGCATTCAATGGTCAATGTGCTTTTTTTTTCTATTGGTGTCCTTCAATGGTTTTGACTATGGCTAAGTCAAAACTAAATATTTAATTAGGCAGCATTAGCAATATAAGAGGGAGCTGGGTGTGCGAAAGTTGGATCACTGCCATTTTATCGAATCCAACTTTTACTTCCAATTCAGGAGGCACATGAGCCGGCCTGGGCCTCAGTGAACGCTGTGGTGGGCTTGAGCAGCCTCCTGACGGTGATGCGGTGTTCAATAGGGCTGACAGAGGCCTTCTGAAGGCGGGAAGAGTGTGGCGGTCGACCACAACTAGCAGTGGGCGACACTGGGAATTTAGGTATTGATTTGATATCAAGTAATTACAAGGCTAAGATCACTGATATTGATACAGGTATTGATACCACTATCGATACCAATATTGATACAGATACTTTTTTTTATGTTTGATTAAAGAATAATTTTGAAAATACACAATTTTTTGTTAATTAACTGTATAATAAAACACAGGAAAAAGACTTTGGATAAATAAAAGAGCTTGTTAACTAATTACAATGATCTAAACTGAACATTCATCATAAAAAGAAAATGCTTGTTAATAATAGCATAGAACAATAATAATAAGCAATCAGTAACTAGTTCAAAATTTTGTATATAAAAAAATGTATTAATAAAACAGCACCATAAACATATAGTGTTAAAATAAAGGCAGTAATAAAAAATCCAAGTCACTAGTAAAAGAAAAAAAGTGAACAAAAGCAGCACTGTAATAAAGATAAGTTCAAGTCCCATTAGTTGTCCCACTTTTAGGTGTGTGAAATGTGTTCTCCGCATTTGACCGCTCGAGGAGCGGTGAGCTGCAGACACAGCCATGCTTGGGAACCATATGCTGGTTTAAATTGCCCAATCTGGCAACACTGCGGACAGATAGACGCTTGCATGAACTCCATGACTAAATTCAAGCTCCATACAGAATGTAATAAAGAAAAACTGCAACAAAAGTATCAAAAGTATGGATGTCATAACGCTAGCATTAATACTTCAGCCTGGTATTGATAGTTGGATCGATCTGCCCACCCCTACCACAAAGTGTAGTTAAACATACGTTTGTCTCAGACGATGTCCGATTTGAAGAGACATACTTCACAGCGAGGATCATTATTCACTGATGGCAATTTTTTTTTTTAATATAGCTTTTATTATTTTTGTCTATTTATTTTTGTTGGCCCCTGATCTATCGTCACTTCCTTGGTTGATCACGATTGACATAATGAGCACCCCTGGTTTACACGATCAGCGTAAATCAGCTGATTTTGATGCAGAAAAAAGCGGCTTGGTGGTTTGCGTAAACATGTCGCAACTTTAACGTTTTGCATATCAGTGCTAGGCTCCTAAATCGGCTGGATTTACGTTAATGGCATAAATGGTCAGAGTTACGTTAGTTGAAAGAATGTCAACCCAGCGGCTAAAGCTCAGGTGTTAAAGGCCTTTCCTCATCTTTTTATGTGCCTGTTTTTTACTTGTACAGTATCAGGTGTCGGCAGAAATTCTGTTTTCATATTGTTTGACAGCAATGAATCCATAAAAACACTTTAAAGTCTTGGCGATACGCCTCTAATGAAGAAAAGGTTTGATTATGAACATCCACAAACCCAAGTCATGATCATCGGGTTAAATGAACTTCAGAGTTTTTCTCCCACACTTCCTTGCATCCCATGAATCACTTAGAAGATCTCCAGAGAGGAACTCATTACGCTTTGCAGACAGTTTCAATTGTTCATGATTAAATGGTAACAATCCTTCATGAGCTTTAGAAAACAAAAGCACATATCTGCTGCTCAGTTCTGAACCAACAATAACAAGGAGCTTGTTAGACCTAACCCTCTAAATAATAGTAATCACTTTTTTTGTTTTTTGTAAAATAGGAGTTTTCAGAAGTTTTATTTTCCTAAATAAAAGGGCGAACTTTTCATTTTGCCACAACAGAAGTCCTATGCTGCATTGTTCTCACCCAGCTTATTAAAATTGCCAATTCGGAGTGTTAAGAAACCACGCTTTGATTTTTCTTTCAGCTCCGTATACCGCTCATTTTCCTTCTCCCTCTGTTTTGTCCCCACATGTGTCAGCATCCCTCATGTTGATGCAGCCTAACAGGCTGACTACAAGGAAGAAGGGCTGACCCAAATAGACTTTTATCAGAAATTACTCATTACTTGTTTTGTTCGTTGTTGTGAGACCGTTTTTTTTTTTGTTTTTTTTTACAATAAGCACCACAGAGACTGCTCATCATCTTCCCCAGTAGAAAGATGGGAAAGTATAGCTTCCCTGATTTAACATGAAACAATTTGTTAGCTCTTCATTTTACTCCTTTCCCTTATTTGTTGTTGTTTCTGTGATGCATTCTGCCCTTGTTTTGCAGTGCACTGAAATCTATTACAACCCAGTGTGAGGAACGGAATATGTGTCATCTAAAGGAGATATTCTGTGAGCAGAAATAATAGTTTTAGCTTTTTTGTGGGGCAACAAAAAAAAGTACTGAAATGTCTTTATTTCAAGTTATTCCCAAATTTTGTCTATACTGTATTTTGGAGGTAGGACTCATTAGTTCAAGTCTCTTTGGTTCCCCTTTATCCAGGAATAGTTACAGGCCACACAACAGTTCTTTTCCTTTAAAAGTTTGGTTGAACAAGCAGACCAGTCAAATGTGTCTGGATCCAAGAATCAAAGCTTAGAGTGAGCCACTGATTTCGTCAACAGTCTTCTTGTGGCCTTAAAGAACCATTAAAAGGGCAAAGTTGTTCTGCCAAAGACTGATTTCACAGACTTTCATCAGCCCTATGTCATCTTTCCTCATCAAGTGTGAACGTGTGTCTGACATTAGAAAACAGTGCTCTAACTAACAATTGAATTTTCTCTGAAAAAAAAGAAAAAAACAGTTAAATGGAAACTAAACAAGTTTGAAACAGAGTTAAGTCAAAAGTGTAAATGTCCTTAAACACTTATCCCTTGCTATCCTATGGGGTCCAGATGACCCGATCCTTCCATTGACGTGTTCTCCCTACCATGACAAAGGTGGAGAGGATTTCATGTAATCCATGGACACCAATGAAGATCACAAATCATTGAAGAAAAAAGGTTCAGTGCACTGTCTAGTGGGTCTAGATGACCCCACTCCCAATGTTAAGGTGCCTAGGATAGCACAAGTGTTAAGAGATTAGACATGCCCCCTTCCCAACAGCCAATGTTAAGAATATTGCAAATGAGGGTCTGTTGTTGCATATTATTTTAGGTTATTAAGGTTTTATTTGCTTTTAGGCCCAAAATAAAAAATATTTTTCTGAATATTAGATCTTCAGACGCGTAAACAGCAACCATCCTCCTACAGGCCTCATTTCACATTTTTTAAGCAAAGTCCAGTGAATCTTTTATCTTCTTAATTTGAATCCATTTTTATCATCAAATATGGGAGTCTAAAATACTTACATGTACATTTTTTTTAATCTTTAAACCCTGAAGCTGAACTACTAAAATAGTTTAAAAAACGTTGTGTAAAATGTTTTAGGTAAAATCCTTGTCAAATATCAAGTTAAATATATTAATTATAATTAATAAAAATTGGAAAATATAGAAATTACAAATCAAATATCTTTAGTAAACTGTAGTTTTGTGTTCGAAATGATTTTTAAGTGACTTTTTACATTTTATATAAATAGGAGAAGTAAAATAAGGGCAACTGAATGACATACAAAGTAATCATTCCACCTAAATCTCAACCAAAGAAACATGATTTCTTTTTTAAATTAATATTTATATGTTCATATTAAATTCATATTTCAGATTATTTATTTTAGGTATATGGTAAATGCCAATGCTGAAGATTATTCACAGCCTTCATATTCAACAATCATCCTTTTAGTTCCTTACCTGAAAGGCCACTGATGACAGACAGGATGAGAAATGGTTTCCATGGTGACCCCATACTTGTTGAAAAGGGTCCCTTTTGCAGAATTCTTAGCAGGTCACCTCCTTCATTAAAGCTGCTCCTGTAAACAAGATTGAGAGGAAAATTAAGCGGGGTGAGGATGCACCAACATCCATGTGAGAAAACACTGTGGAAGCTGTTAATCCCAACCACTCTGCAAGTTCCCGCATGCATGCAGGCGGGCGGGCATGCGAGCGCGCGTGCAGGCGGGCTCTTCATCCACTGACATGTTCACACATCAAGATCCAAACCCACAGGAGAGTCACAGATAACAAAACTGCTCCCACTTCACAGCTTTCTTGAAAATTATACAATGAGTTACACTCCACTTCCTCTTCATGGATTCTGTGCTCATGCTTTATGATTTTATTCGGAGACTTCCCCCACTCCTCATTTCCAGAATGTATTTTTGGTAATAAAAAAAAAAGATAAATCAAACATGCTTCAGGAAATCTGGCACTCAAACTCCTAACCAAACGATTGAAACGTCACATTCATGTGTGAGCAGACATGTAATGATCTGCTGCAGCTGTGCATTTATAAAAAAAAAAAAAAAAACACACTACGTCAATTGCACCATTTCACTTGATATTTCAATCACTTGGAAAATTGAAAGTATTTTTACCTCTATACAAGGACTCTCTGATCACACCTCCACGAGCAACATTGGAAGGCACAATTGAACCTTAAATCTATGGATTTTTGAATTATGTTTGTTTATAGTTTCTCTTTTTTTATCTCATTACATAAAAACTTTATATATTAATATTTGGAACCATTTCTTCATCGTTTCCGCACTGCTTATGGTGAGCTTCACAGTCTCTTTTACACTTTAAAAACAGGTTACCTCTTCAGTTACATTTTTGGGTTATTGACAATGGGGTGCAGTATATTTTTTGGTTACCTTTTGAAGCAAAACAGATTTTTTAGATCGTAGTGGTTGCTATTTAACTCAATGTATGCTATTTCTATTTAGTTTTTGTTTGTTTTTTTCCTAATTTTAAATAACCCACAATGAGATACCATAATCCCATTTTTAACCCTTGTGCTATCCAAGGCACTTTAACATTGATTTGTGATCTTCACTGGTGTCCATGGATTACTTGATAATAACACATCAGTGTAAGGGTGGGGTCATCTGGACCCCATAAGATAGCACAAGGGTTAAAAGTGTTGGGCAATACCATCCTTTTAAGATTCAACACGATACCTATTACTTTTTACATAGAATATTTGATACCAATTATCGAAACGGATTACTGGTAATTTGTGTTGTCTAAGAAATTGTGACAGCTGTTTGTTTCTCAATAAAAATCTATGGGATTTTGATTTCTTAGAGCCAAAAAGTACTTCCAGAATAAGGGGTGAGGGGGTAACTCAGTCCAGTTTTCATACAGCTAATGGTCAAAACAGCATGTGACATCAGTGATTATCTGTTCCAAATATATAAATATCTCTTTGTCCATGCATTAAATCTTTACCATGAGGACACATTGACAGTATAAATGAGCACATGAGCTCCACCTAATGAGCTACAGCCCCTCCCTCCTTCTTCCAGATTCAATTTCATTTGTGTGTGATAGTGGGTAAACGGATGGGATTGTGAGCAGTTTTTCCCAGATTTTTTTTTAAACAAATCCCTTTGTATGTGCATGTATAAAGAGTGTAATGCATGGATTAATCTATTGATTTGATTGATAAATGCAGGATTTCTGCTTGACCTCATATGCGATGATCATTTTCTGAGGCAGTGGGTCGTCCTTCATAAACAATCCATTTTTCTCTCAGGCCAGCAACATCCCAAGGAGACAGAAAGTAAAAACAAGTTTTGGAAACAAACACTTGCATCAGTGTGTCTCCTAAGCCTTCGCAGTGAGGCTCCTGCTCAGTGATTCACTTGATTCCACTCATGACAGATGGGGATCAACAGACGCTTTGTCCAAATATCTAGGACTGCTTTCCCTGGTCCAAACTTTCTCCATGGTACTTTCAGGATTGACATTTTGTTTTAATAATTTAAAAAAACATTTTCATTCAGTTTTGCTTTAGATGTTCATCCACTGCCACTTTACTTCCATTTGGCTAAATACTGCTGGCCTTCTTCAACTCCACATTAGCATTTATCTTCATCTCAAAGTGGGTCCACTTAGAGTAAGCTTTTCCTCAGTTTTTTCCTCTCCTATGACAGACAGCCTCTCTGTACATCATTTGGTTCATAGCTCTGTAGGGTGATAAATACTTCAGCTTCCTGTTGGAGTCAATAAACATTCAACATTTATGCTTCCATCTTTTTACTTCTTTTCCTGCCAGGACGGGTGTATCCACTGCTTAGCTACTAAATTGCTGCATGTTTATCAACTGTTTAACAAATAGAGAAGAAATACAAATAAAAAAAAAAAGCTAAATAGCTCATTTCTTGTATTATAAAACTTAGACTAACACTTTGATCATATTTTTCTGTATTCTATAAGCCGTACTAGTAGTCTTTTGATTATGATTTTGCTGTTTTTAGCCAAAATCATAAAAACGTCCCCTCTCCGTCTCTGAGAACTCTCTGTTTACACTCTCACCTGCTAGCTTACCAGCTCAGATGAGGAAAACAAGGACGTACATAGATCCAGTCATCTAAAAGTGGATGCATCAGAGTGAAGTGGTGAAAACGATGTTTTTAAGATAAGACAAGATAAGACTTTATTTATCCCACAATGGGGAAATTCTTTTTCCCCATCATTTACATGCAGCAAAAAAGACATCCAAATACCAAAAGGGACATTCAGATAGCAAAAATGACATGGTCAGCAAACTGACCATTAGTGACCACACTGATAACCGCACACCTTAAAAAGAAGTTCCGGTCACATAGTTTAAATGTTCCATATCACTGCACTGGCTTCTTTAAAATAAACTTTTGCTTCATCATCTGGACAAAAACAAGCGGTAGGAGGTGAACTTTCTCTGAACTGATGCTTTATTTGATCTATCGTGACGATCAGTGTATATCGCTTTTCATCGCCGGACCTTGACTGCAGCGGTGGTCCAGTCAAGTATGAATCAGTGAATCAGTAGCAGACATACTTTTAAACAGTATGTCCGCTACTGATTCACAGTGATTTGAATAAATAAATACTCAGAAAAACAAATTTGACCTTAATTTTCTTAATTTATGTCCTCCATCAGAAAAATGCCATAAAGGCATGTTAAAAACACCAAAAACAGAATTTTCATCATTGTGGATCTATGAGGGTGTTAGGATTTAAGATTTAGTTATAACTCTCACTGCTGACTGAGGAGATGAATTAAATAGCCAAATGTCTGCAGTCTAGACATCAGTCATCTTCTTTAGGTGAGGACCACTCCTCCAAAGATTCCACAGTGTGAAAACAAAAGCACAGAAATCAAAAGTATGACAACAAAGTAAAGACAAGGATAACCCTCACATTCAGACACGAAAGGCTCACGCAAACATGCATCAGCCTTACAAATAATTCTTGATGCACAAGCACGACAATGGTATGTTCCATTTTCATGACGTCACTTGGGGTGATCATGCACGCTTCAAGGGAAGTCCAAGACACACTCGCACTCTCTTTAAGATGCAACCATTCCTCTCTACAACGCTACACACCCCAGACAACCCAAGAACCTGCAACACCTGCACAGGTGCATGCAACCCAGGTTTCATACCATTCAACAGCACATACAGCTGTCCTTTTATTCATTAACTAGTATTACTGTCATTGTGCATTGATAACTAATACCCTCAAAATATTAATATTTTATCCACCTGGTTTAAAAAATATTTATTCCAATAAAAATCAAAATTGTTAACAGAAAACACCTCTGAGGTGTTTATACTTCAGGCCGCTAAGCTCTTTTTAATAAGAATTTACACACTAGAGGTTTTAATCTGTGTGCCAGGACTTGAGTTAAAACTTGATAATCCCAGGATTAATCTCTCTGTAGTTTCAATCCTTTTAAGAAGACAAGCAGGTTTTTTTTTTTTTTTAGTGGGCCATGTTTTCCTTTCATTCCCAATAACCTCATCTTTACGTTGTGGTGCACATTCTCGTCAACAGGGATTATGAAAATCAGTTCTTTATTTTTATGACAAAGTAAAGGTTAATTTGTGTTACTAGCCATGATTACCCCTGAGCAAGGCACTTTGGTATGAGCCAGGAAAGATACATGTACAAAACCTAAAATGAAAAGCTAAAACAGACTGTGAAAAACAGAGGCCATCTGTTTGAAAAAGTTGGCTTGAGACAAAACTGCAAAGAGAAAGTGACAGGCTCTATGCAGAGTTACTCTTAATTAGTATTGCACGATTACTGCAATACGATTATTCTGAGCTAAGCCATGTTTGTGGTTCATCATTTGCAAGAATTTTTTTGTGAATTTCTGTGCAGGTTAGTGGCTCCTGAAGCTGCAGAGACTGACACTTCTAGCATTTTTTTTAATCAACAGACTGGATGGTTTAAAGCAGAGCAGAGAAAAAAAGTAACAGCTAATTGTTTTGGAAAGCAATCCTAACTTGTCCCAAATTATGTTATATATAAAATTATATATATATTGGATAAATTATATTAAAGGAGGACGTGCAAAACGCTTTCTGCTGCATGTCACCATAAAAACAAAACCTATTGAGATGAAGCTTTGGTATTGGGCACCAAGGGTGGCAGTGGCTCAGAAGGATGAGCAGGTCAGCCAATGATCAAAGGGTCAGCGGTTCGGTCCCTGCTCCCCCAGTCAACGGATGTTGTGTCTTTGGGCAAGACCCTTCACCCTTTCTGCCTCCAGTGTGGCTCCACTAGTGTGTGAATGCGTATGAATGTCCCATACTTTCTAAGCCAATTTTCTTTAAATAAAAAAAGACACATAAATGCTGCAGTTTCTTAGAAACTCCGGAATCACTGGAGGTGGTTTTACAAGAACATATGGGACTTTAAATGCAGCATTGGTTAACCAGCACATCTCATCATGTCAGTCTCTCTGGAGCCTCCATTTTCCGTCTTTAATAATCAGACAGCTTAAGTTTACAAACTTCCTTGACGAAAGAATTTAAGATGATTTTTTGTCGGCAGGAGTCTAAAATAAATTGCTTAATGCACCTGATTTAAGACGCAGACCGATGGAGTGAGATGCATTAGGGTTTCTTATAATGCAGGACAAAAAATAAATAAAAAAACATGGATTTTTCTAATCAGTCAGTTATTCTTTGATTTGGAAAACAAGCTTTTAACCGAGCAGGCACTTTATTAGTCATCCCAAGACATGACAGCTTAACACTTGAAGGCTTTTACAGCAGTTCTCTCTGACAATACCGACTATAACTCCTGGGCAAAATTGGACAGACAGTCCATTAATTTAAAAGAAGGAAATGAGAGCGCTCCACGCAGGAAAAGTAAACACTTTAGAGTCACAATCCTGGAAAGACAGTACAGTATCCTGAGACCTCTGCATGTTATTTTTCATAGTCCATTTATCTGACCACATTTGTGCTGCATATATTTACAAGCACTCAATTGGGCAAAACAAATACTGAGTCACATTATAAATGTGATTTATTTTTTTCAACTTTTCAAATGAGGCAGATAAAAAAAAAAATTAATAATTACCCCATAATTAAATAAAAGGCGAATACAGATTAAAATGTGTTATGGAAAATCATTTTAAATCATTAGAGTGATTCTAATCTATGGCAAAAATGTAACTAGAGAAATCCAGACCAGTAGCAATAGTGTTCACTTCATTGTTTTTTGTGCTACATGATGTGAAATTAAATAGAAGTGCATTTACATGCAGTTAATTAGCAGGACATTTCATGGAAATTGCATGGGTTTCACTTGGAAAAGTTACTGGGTTTCTGCATCTTTACTATTTCTCATCATCTGCCTGTTTATTTTGAAAACCTGGTGTGGGCATCAGGACCTGTTTTGATTTGATGGTGTTCTTCAAGAAAGAGAATTTTGTCTGCAGAAATCTACCTAAAAAAAAACAAACCGCAAATCCCTTATATATATTAGCTTTGTTTTAAAAAACTCTGTTTGCACTTGGCCAAAAGTCCAAACAACTAGACTAGGTCAGAAGGAAACTGGATTTTATCTTGGTTAGTTAAGTAAGAGTTGATGGCCTTCGAAGTATGCATTATCACTTTTTAAAGCACTCCGCGTCGGCATTAAAAAGTGATAATGCACACTTCGAAGGCCATATGCCTGCTTATACCATGGTCATTTACAAAAGATATAAATATTAACCAGTTTTTAGTCCTTAATTTTTGTTTTTCTCCGACTTGGATCGTTTTTTTCACGAAAGGCAGACTATTTGGTGCGGCGCCTTGTCATGGTAACATGGTAAGGCGCTACACCACCGCTGTGGTCAAGATTTGGTGATATAAAGCGATATATTTATATGCTGATCGTCCCAAAAGTTTAAATAAAGCATCAGTTCAGAGACAAAGTTCACCTCTTAGCGCTTGTTTTTGTCCAGATGATGAAGCTAAAGGTTGTTTTAGAGAAGACGGCGCAGTGATACAAAACATTTGAGATAGTTGACCAGAACTTCTTTATGGGGTGTGCGGTCATCACTTTTTACGCACACCGAGCAGTCAATCAGAATCGAGTATTCAACCAGACCATGGTACAAATCCATGTTAATGCACTATTTGATTTTACCATTTTTTTTATACTTATATCGTAAGGTGGCTTTAGATCCATGCACTCCCATGCCATGGTGTGTTATATGTAAAGCGTTTTGAACAAAACATAACCTTTTTTTTTATTACTTAATAAGTTTTTCAAATCTGATGTAATAATTACTAACTATAATGCATATCAAGTTAATCGTTTGTTATTCTGTTACCACTAACTTTTAACCACAACTGTTTTGACTCATCTCTCCTTCCTGCATCAAGCTTTTTCTTTCTTTGTTTAGTGTTTCTGCACAAAGCTTCTCTTTTAATCAGCTTTTGGTTTTAAATCGTCACCTACTCCATTTTGGAGGGGGAAAGGAAGGGGGGTGGGGTTGCTCAGCCCACAACTTCGAGGCAAATTTCTGAAGACCTGCTGCCGCTCTGCAGAAACTATGTCCTAGAAAACAACACAGGTTTTTTTTTTAATTTTGGCTAAAAATGGCATAATCATGAATAAAAGATCACTGGGAGCACTTTGAAAATATCAAAAGATGATCGGAGATGGACTTTAATGACTTGTTTGACTAGTTTTTCTTTATTTTGATTAAAATAGCCCATTGAGACGACTGTTGTTGTTGTTTTGGGCTATATAAATAAAATTGAATTGAAAAATGTGAAAGTGCACTGTGTTGCATAAGGAGACTTCCTTTTAAAGTCGCTTATTAATACAGGCACTGGGTGGTTGTAAGCTGAGCACCATCACTGACATGTCACAGGACACGTCTATTTTTACATGTGCACCATCTCCCATACAGGGACGGAAGAGACCGTGGACTTCTGTCACTGATCCACTTCCACAGAGGAAACCTGGTAATAGAAGAGGAACTGTCTCACCAACATGACATAAAGGTGACTGCTACAGCTGAGACAAACTCATCCCACCTGCATTTTCCTCCTTCCGATACTGTCCTTTGTTAAAAGAGAAACCCTCAAAATCTTCTTTGCTTTCAGACATGTACCACCTGAATATGTGAGTAATTGTCACCAACGGCTCTTTCAATGGTCCACAAAGCTGACAGAGAAGCAAAATGGATAAAATATTTTTTCTGATTGGAAAAAATACAAAAAAATCATTTAATTTCATACTTTTGTCCCCTAATAGTAATATATTTTAATGAGAGCTTCTAAGTAGAAAAATTATAAATGGATCTGTTTAAAAACACGGTTTACATTATATTCATTGTTGCCTGTTTTAAAACATGAATTATATGTGCAAAAGAAAAAACACAAGATAAAATTATATAACAAACTAATTTAGGAAGCAACCAATAATTGACAAATTATTTGTATTGGCTCAAATATTTCTGCTTCATTTCACATCTTTTTGAATGTCTGAATGTTATTTTTTATAACAACTATCTTTTATTCTGACCGTGTAGAATGGTGTTGTTTATTTCTTAGTACCTTCTCACATTAAGCTTCAGTGTTTTGTGTAAATTTGAATTTTTTTTTAGCACAATCTTTGAAAACAGAATTAAATTTAATAAGTTAAGGGGTGGGATTATATAAATATGCTTCTTCCAAATTCCTTTAAACCAAAAAAATTTAACTCTATTTGACAATCATTATATTCAATGTGATGTATGTGTTTACTCTATGTAAAAGTGCAAATATGTCTTTTTATGATGACAAGCAAATATGTTGATGAAATAGCATTACTTGCTTATATTCATTTTTATAATCAATTTATAGGCACATATCTTGAATATATCAAAATATCTATGTATTTTTATCCTTATTGTCTCTTTTTCCTTGTTTTATTATTCATGGGAATAAATCATTGAATTGAACAATTTCAATGCTCAGCAAAAGAGGGGATTCATGCAAAACTCTTAACAGCCGTTAAGGTCAGATGTTTCTTAAAATTGTGTTTCTAGCATGTTCTTGTGACAATTTTTCTGATGATGGAAGACATTTATAAAAAAAAATTAAGCTCAAAATTGCATTTCTTTTGTATTTCTTTATTCAAATCAATCAGGAGCAGATGTGACAAAAAAAATAAAAAAAAAACTTTTGAAAAGGCTTATTTGTGACATACAAAATACGCTGGGTGGAGCACACATTTGCCTGCTTCGTTTTGCAAAAAGGGAGGGGAAAGGGGGCGGGGTTGCTCCACGCCAACAGTCCTGCCCACAACTCAGAGGTGAAATTCGAATGAACTCCTGCAGAAACTATGTCCTTGAAAAACGACTCAGGTTTTTTTTTTATTTTGGCTAAAAATGGCTTAATCATAACTAAAAGACCACTGGAACACTTTGAAGGAAAAATCAAAAGATGATCAGAGTGGGACTTCAAAATTGTCCGCTAGGCTTTTTTTTTCTTTCCACACTCCTCAAAACCAATCCACTCTGTCATTAAAGTTTGTTTTTTCTTCATCTCTTCCATTTTCTTCACTGCTAAGATAAACCTATAACTTAACATTTCAAAACGCTATCTTTTTAAAGAATAATTTATGTTTTGCATTTGAGTATTTCATGAACTTGAAGTCTGCGTTCAATACAGGACTTTTCTTATCACTGAAACTCCAGGTGGGGGAACTGAGGAACATCACACTTAGTCTTGAACACAGAACCCCAATTTCAAATACCTTGAAACTTTCAGCGCATTCACTGCACAACCCAGAGAATCAAACACCCGGAGCCACTAATGGCACCCCCTGCTACCTTCAACTGCTTTTTTTTTTTTTTTTTTTTGAAAAGGCTTAAATTTAATATGCTATCACAAAGCACTACACTCGTGTCTGCATGTCTTCTCCTGCCTCCACCAGCTCTCTCCGCTCACAATTATCTCCTCGACTCGCTTTGTTCACCCCCTCCACCAGCTAACATAGCTGACTAAAGTCTCTTGCTGCCACTTTTCACCCCTCAATGGCTTTAATTGTCCTGATGACCTCAATCAAAAGACAATTACCAAAGGGAAGAGCAGCACAGGCAATTATTGTCCTCAGTATGAGATAGAGTACACCTGAATGGAGCTACCTCCCCTCACAGTGATAAAATGACATGTGCCGCCCGGCTGTCGTGATGATAAAGTGTGCATTAAGTGCACGGCTGAAATGCTTATGCGCCCTCGCTGAAGACTGAGTTTGAGAAGATACTGACACTTCAAAGCCAGCACGAGGACGGTGGCTCCACGGTACCCAGCTTTGTGGTGGAATTTGGGGCGATGACTTAGAAAAATAGGTTAAGAGGGGCTGAAAGCTTCCAGTATTTCTTTTTCTTTTAACATTAGCACTGCCCCCCTATTAAGTAAATGAAACAAATTTGTCAGGATTTCTCAGTCTGATGATTATTGATCACCTGCTTTGTCACTGCAGTAAAAATGAGGCATTCCATGAACCCCTATCATGATGAGATGTTTGGTCTGACAACACAAAAATCCATCACAGCTCTCAGAATCGATGCAACGCCGAGCCGTGTAAAAATGGTAGTCATTTCTGGGACTGAGCCACAACAGAGTTTATCATTACTGCATCTGTTGGAGATCATATGAAGGCCAATGTTTTAGTCTGTGTATTTATGAGGATATGGACAATCGATTTTTAATACAAATGAACAGAGAAAATGAAGGTTTGGAAACTTCATGCAATGAAACTTATAATTATGATGCTTCCAAGCGCAGTCAGATAGTCTAATAAACAATAAAAGATCATCAATCCTTTCAAAATGTCATTAAATTCAAGAATCCAAACGACATTAAACCAGAAAACATTTTGTTCAGTTCAACATCTTGTTTTTTTTTCTTTGGCATTTTGTTTCAAATTCTATTTTAAGCCTGGATTTCATCGGAAAAAGCGCACAAAATTGTTTTTATTAAAAAATAAACAAATATATTGTTGGTATTTAGAGGAAAAAACTCAGTTTCACAAAAATTCAGTTATTTGTCTGACCCTTAATGATTCTTGTGAGTTTTTGTAGGTCACAATAACATGGGTTGCATAGTGTTTTTTAGAATAGATTAAGCAATCAAGCAATAAATGGCATAAAGACAGAAATTAAAGTACAAAATTATAGTGACAGTTTTATGACAAAAGAGTAAAGTTGGACGTGTTTACTGAAAAAAAAGCTTCCTGGTCAAATTTTTTTTAAGACTAAAACCCTTAGTCACAGCTGCCCTGGCTTGCAGGTGTATGCGGCCTGTCTGTGGGTGAATAATTAGCAAACCTGTGCGAGGCACGCAGTTGGTTCCCACAAAACATCAAGGTCCTAGACCTCTCTGTGAGTCCGTGCAGTGAAAAAGTTCATGCAGATTTTTCTTCAACTTATTTTTAACAGGAGGTTGTGGATCTTCTGACACACAAGGTGTGTATTTTTGTAAACCCCTCTTTGTAATTTAAGCTTATTTATTTAAATTGATTACATTTGTATCCTTTTCCTTTTTTTTTCTTTGGACCGAACAGAAAAGAAGAAGAGAAAAGAAGGGAAGGATATTGAAAACAGGGGACAGAAGGAAGAGGGAAAAGGGGAGTTAAGGATTTCTGGAATATGACTATAAAGTGGTGGTGGTGGGGGGGTACAATTATTATGCAACAAGATGGTGGAGGATTTGTCTGGTGTAAATATTAGTCAAAAGGGGCGGGGCTTGTCCACACACATACTCAAGTGTCACAAATCTTGGCTGGGTGGCTCGGTTGGTAAGGTGAACGCGGCTACCACTGCAAGAATCCAGGGTTCGATTCCCGGAGGGGAATAAACAATGGCACTGAGGCAATTACCATATCAATTGAGCAATGAACATCACCCAGTGAGGGCCCATAGGCAAGGCCCTTAGCGCTACTGCCTCCCGAGCGCAGTTAGGCTGCAGCTCACCGCTCCCCCAGGGGATGGGTCAAATGCGGAGAAGAATTTCCCCATTGTGGGATCAATAAAGTACCAATTATTAAACATATCTGTTAACTCCAAAAACCTTTGCATACAATTATGTCAACATGTACTCAACACAACTATAGTTAACACGCACGTAAGCACAAAAAATAGAATGCTCATAAATCAGTCGGAATGTTTTCATCGCTTCCATCATATCTGCGTCTGACGTCTTTCCCTAAGCAAAGCAATACTAGCTTTATGCAGGAGTTCACGTCCAGTCCATCAACATGTTGATTTTTCGGCAAAAACCCGGAAAAATGGGAAACAGCTTTGGGTTCCAAAATAAAAACTTCCATTGTCCTGTCAAACTAAAAATTTACAAAATATTATTTCATATTTATTTATTTATATTTATATTTCGTTGATGTACATGTTCTTTGCATGGTTTATTCATACTTTTTTCAGTATTTTTTATTTAATGTATAAAGGAAATATATTTTAATTCTACACTAGTGATTAATTTCAAAATCAGAACTTGACTTACTAATTTAACATCAATATTTACTTCTTTTTATGAGTGCAATATTTGAATTTGAACTTTAGAATTGCTGCAAAAGACCTTCCTTTATTCAAAAACATCAGTTAGTTGCATCATTTTTGCTGTTGTCCTCATTTTTAAGAGCAACATTGAAGTGACCTTCTATGATTTTAATTAAAACGGCCGACATGTTCAGTGAAGAGATACCTTTACTTCCGGTTCTGATAGAAAATGTTCATATTTACCTTTTTCTACAGAAGGACTTGTGTTTACATTTTTCAAAGAGAATAAAATGTTAGGTTAAATAGGTCACTTAACTGATGAAGAAGAAAAAGAAAGTGTATTGTAGGAGAGGCAAACATGGTCGTAGCATCAATCAACGTTTTGGACTGATTTAGTTGCACATCCTAAATAATAATAATAATGGATTGGATTTTTCTGCGCTTTTCCAGACGCTCAAAGCGCTTATTAAATGATAAGTTTCAGCTCAGTCTTGACATTGTTCAACTACTGTAACTCTTTTATGCACTGGTGTCCATAGCTGAGAAAAGCAGCTTTGAGGTGATATCCAACACGGGGAAGCGTATTTGCTGTTAACGGGCTATGCAGCACCTGCAGCACAGCCTGAAAACACACACCTGAGTCTGTTCAGGGACGGCACTTTGGTCTGCTTTCTCAGATCAAGTGAGGGTGCAGTAATTTCTTTTCTAAGTCCGACTAATACTTGAACAATCCAGCCTTTAATAACTCACCTCTGCACCTTTACAAGATATTTGCCAGGCTCGCTCTGTGTTTTTTTGATTCTTTTGATCTCCCCGGCAGTGAAAAATGCAAGCTGATAGGCCTTTTTGACGAAGGACATGGGGGATAGACAGCAGAGCCGTGTCAGTGCAGGCATCTCTTCAGCTGGAACCACAACAGCGAGGGGAGTTACAGCCGAGGGTTGCCTCTGTTTACTCAGCCCTCAATTTTCATCTTCAGCTCAGTGGATGCAGCTGTCATGGCTGCTGGTGTGAAAGTTGTTCTCCGTACCACATCCTCTCCTCCGACAGGTGCTGGTTTGGATTGGATTTCTTAAATGAGTTTCACATACAAATAACTAGCGACATCTTGTCCTTGTTTTATGGCGCCTGATCTGCCCTACCCTTCAGCAGACTTGACACAAATAATTCAATTTCCAATAAAGCTGTTCAGGTTGCGAAAACTGCAGGACACCCTCAGAGGTGCTGTGTATGCATCTCGAAAGGTCAGCGCTGCCTCCACAGAGCTGACATCTTCTAACACGCCCTGCAGACTGCAGGATCGGATTAGGATCTGGAGAGTTTGGAGACCACCGCCTCAGATGCATTCTGTGTTCCTGAAGTGGTTTCTGAGCAGCTGTTGCAGTAAAAAGAGCGCTGCTGATGGGGGAAAATGGACCAGGTCTGCAACAGCTTTCACATAGTCGGTGCCACAGGCCTCTGCAGAAACACCATATTCAAAACCAAAAACATTTTCTGGAAAAGTTAGAGTCCAGATTAAGGTCGTACATTATTTACCATCAGCTGCTGATAGTACTTGGTGAATTTTTTTCCCGTCAAATAACTTCCAGTTCAGCAAGAAAATACCACTGTTGCAGATATTCCTAGACTTTGTTTTAGGATCAAACAAACAAGCTGTTACTCAACCTTTATTGATTCTTGCAAATACAGTTTGGTTAATCCCACAAACCATTCCTTGAAGTATTTGAAGGGAAGATTCCCGTATTTCTCAAGTTCAATTTACAACCCCCTCGGCAATGCGCTATCAAGCTATCACTTTCAATAAAAAGTCTACGTTAAGGCGCGTATATGTGCGTTTCTGGCTTCCGTGTTCAAAACTTACGCACATTTATCAGACTGTTTTAGGGCCATGTTCGAGCTCTACATTCAAAACATGCATTAAATGTTAGACCAGGTTGAGTTTTGACCATTCAGCGATTTGAAGCAGGTTTATTTATTACATTGTGTCTTGTAAGCCCATGGTTTTGTTTGGGAGATTAGCGTGCATGTACACCCACACTTTAAGTCATCTCCATTCTGTGATAGCATGTTGGATTAAATCTGGTGATTAAAAAGAAAAGAAAAAAAAAACTGTTGCAATCAACATGCAAAAATAACTGTGGCAAAAAAAATGAGCAAGACCTCTACTGTTATCCAGTTTTTTTCTTTTTTTTTTTAAACGTGTAAATTGCTTCCTAAGACAGAAACATGATCCATCACATATGCATGACTTTGATAGTTTATTTCCATCACTTTTCACACATCCTATACAGCCTTCACAGGCCAGGTCACGTCGCTGCAGAAAGTTATTTATTGCAGATTAAAAAAAATACCGTTGTCGCAGCAACAGGATCAAGTTTTTTATATATGGTGCTCCTTTGATGGAGGTTTGCATTTAGTTTGCCAAGAATGCACACTGTCAGGTTGTACTTTCACCCACCAATTAGTTGTGTAAAATAGTGTTCCTGTGAGAGGAGACTCCCTTGTTTATTATTTATGATAGATTGTTTCTCCCGCTTGTCTGGACACTGAGGAATCCCCACAGGATCCTTGAACTTCAGGTTTACTTCTGTCTTTTACGGTTTACAGGGGGAGACAGGGTTTTGGTGAGAGGTTTGCGTCACCAAAAGTAGTTTGAGACGAAAATCAACATCAAACCAGCAAGTAAAGTGTTATTTTCATCAAACATCATCAAATATTGGGAGAGTTTCGACATATTTGTTTTTTTCTGAAGAAGCAAGTAAACAAAAATCCTTAAACTATTTCATCTGTGAGCAAACTAACTGATAGTATTCAGAAAAAGAAATATGGTATATGGTAATGAGGAAGGGGTCTCAGGCGAGCATCAAGTATAATATGAATGGACAGGGTTAATAAAATTATAAGCTTGCATACTTTCATCATTAAAAAAAACCCTTGTGTTTATTTAGAAGAATTAGGAGATCCGGTCATAAAAATCATGGTGAATCTTACCGTTAAAGGTACAACTGTACTCTTCTTCCAATAAAAACAAAGGAAAGGATGGCAGCACAAAATATAAATATATATACATAAGATTGCCAGATTTATTGACGTCCTGACTTTTTTCTCTGGATGCACCCAGCCAGGATAAAATTCCTGCAGATGGGGATGCTAGAACCCCCTGATGGTCAGCCAGCCACGTGTGATGGAGCAGACTTCCCTATGCTGGTGCCTGAACACGTCACCACGGCGTGCCGAGCTGGTTTCTACCCTGTTGCACTCAACGCTTCATCTGGAAGTGCTTTGAGAGGCTGTTTCTGGCATTTCTTTCCAACCTGTTTGCCACCCACACGAGAGCTCACAATTCACCTGTTTGAAGAACAGCAGGAGAAAGGCTGATCGCTCATCTAACCCATAGCAACCCAGAACCAGTTTTTCATAAAAGTTAAATATTTTACCACAAACTAAGTGGACCACAGAATCTATTTCTGATATGTTTCTGTTACACTGATATCACCCTGGGTTCTTAAAGGAAAACATTTGTTATAGTTCCTTTAAAATGATCTCTATAGTCAGAGCGTATTTATAGAAAAACTGAAGCACAGCAGAATTACTGCCTCTTACTTAATTGGCTTCCATTGATTAGCCGTTTACATCTACTTTAAAGCGTAGCATTCGGTAGGTTCGACGTCACTTACTCTCTGACTCTCTGTGTTTTATGAATTTCCATGCAAAAGTTTGACAGAGTTCTTGTTTATAAACTTGGTAAAAACTACCACAATGTTAGTTTACAGAAGTCTAAATAATTCAAGTCCAAACAAGCTTCACATAAACCAAAAATGTTTCTGTTTAAGCAAAAAATTGCCTCCCTAGAAAAAAGAAAAATTCCATCAAATAAAATGTTATTTCAAGAAGAAATTTCAAGTCACTGAGATGTATTTTCCTAAACTAAAATTAGTTTAAAATGGAAAAAATTCATAAATAAGCTTATTTTTCTTGCAAGACAGGAAAAAAAGACAATTTTTCTTGATACAAGAGGCTTTAAGATTCAGTTTTTGCAGACAAAAACTGAGCAATAGGGTGAATTTTCTGCCCATAAAAAGACTGGTCATCACTTAATCAAGACAACTGTGAGCCTGATTTGTAGAGAGCGAGCTCATTAGGAATTATATTTGGCTTTCGCTTAAAAGCTGTAATTAAACTCTTCTCTTTCCAGAATTGAAACACATTTTCTGCATGACATCCAAATATGCCAAAGGCCACTATCCCTAAAAGCATGCAGTTGAAGAATCTTAACATCTTCTTTTCCGCAGAGAATACAAATGAATGAATCAATTAAGTGTAACCTCAACACTGTTACAAAACACAGCTTTGCCACGGGCACAGTCAACGTCAGGAAATGTTTTAAACCAGTTTAATACCTTTTTGTCGGCGCTGCAGACAAAATTTCACAAAAAGAAAATAAGGCTAAATGTTTTGGCTAAATAACTAGGATTGCTTCTTGATAAAGGTTCTCCTTTTTTAAAAGGATTTAATATAGAAAAGTTTTGGGATTTCTGTACATTAGTTAGAAATGAAAGTCTGCTTATTCACAATCAGCTGTATTTAAGTACTGCAAACAAACATTCATATTATATTATCATATTTTCGCTTTATAAGACAATCTTAAAAGCCTTAAAAAAAAAACAGGACGGATTACGGATTAATTCTTGTTTTTACTGATGTCAAAGTGATTTTAAGAAGCGCACGGCGCTCTGATAAATCGTCTGTTTTTTTTTTGTATGAGTTGGAAACAAGGTTGAGTGTTATTCTAATGCTAATGCAGGTAATGTGTGTCAGTGATTACAATTTTAATACAGTTTGGACACATGCGCACAGCACTACTTTTCTTTTTTTTTTCTTTCAATATGAAGTCACCCATTTTCCAAATTAAAAACCTAATAGATGTGAAGGTTAAGAACTATTTATGAATCCACTGATGATTAAAACTTACATTCTCTAACATTTATTTCAAATGACAAGTTGTTCAAACCCATTGGTTTATGGTCTATATTTGCCAGCCTAGTAAGCACTGATGCATACTAGCTTTTTGCAGAGACCTCTGGAACATTTCTAGGGCACTGGATTTATGAATTGTAGATTCAGACAGCCCGAAAAAATGACGAAAAATTTGAATGATTTAACATTTGAAAATATTTATTTCTTATAAATCATTCAAGCTTTCATCATCAGAGCTCAGTGAATTCATAAATACTCTTCAATATACCATGGTCCGGGTGAATACTTGATTCTGATTGGCTGCTGGATGTGCATTAAAAAGTGATAACCGCACGCCCCAAAAAGAAGTTCCGGTCACGTATCTTAAATTTTTTGTATCACTGCGTCAGCTTCTTTAAAACAACCTTTAGCTTCATCATTTGGACAAAAACAAGCGGTAAGAGGTGAACTTGCTTTATTCAACCCATTGGGACGATCAGCATAGATATATATCGCCGAATCTTGACTGCAGCGGTGATGCGGCGCGATGCAGACTATTTTTTACGCCGCACCACGTAACAAATAGTCCGCTTTTTGGGAGAAAAGCGATCCATATAAAAAAAAAAAAACAACCATTGAGGACTAAAAACTGGTTAATATTTATTTCTTTTGTAAGTGACCACGGTATAAGCGGGTTAATGGCTTTCGAAGTGTGAATTATCACTTTGTAGTGCTGTGCGTTGGATGGTTCAGGCTTCCACGGGATAATGCATACTTCGTCAGCCATTAACCCTTACTTATTTAGTAGGTTTTGATTTGGACAAATGGGTGATGTCATATTCTGCTTTTTTTTTAATACAATAGTTAGCATGGTGTCCGAATTGCATTGCAATCCAGGGCACTGGATAGTTCTGCATTATACATAAGTGAATAGTGAAGGAATTCGGAATGGACCAGATTTTATCAGTCAGGATAGTGACTGTTTCCACGCTCATTTTACTCACCTGCCAAAGGGGTGGTGATGTGAAACCTTGGTAGAAGATTTTTATTTAGTCCTTTACCCTCATTTAAACGAACAGAGGCTACAGCCGGAGAGCTCAACAAAGGGCTTTATATATGGAAATGATCTTTATTCCTCTAACTCTTTCATTGTTTTCACTGCTTCTATCTCTCTTTGTGAGGATCAACGTACTCAAACTTCACTGTACTAAGAGCCAGAAAGTTCGTCTGGCATACTTGTGCTCACTCAGTGTTCTGAACTCCAGCTGGCCCTCAAATCTGCAGTTGGAACATTGGCTTTTTTTTTTGCCAGTTCTCTGTATCTGTGTGTCACTGAATTATGCTTCAAATGAGCTCTTCTGAAAACTGAGATTTAATGAGTGTGTGATCCGGTCCACCAGGGGATTGTCACTACTCTAATTGTCCGACTCTTGCAGCATCGGTCAGCACAGTTAACCCACAGTTCTCAAAGTGACTGAGTTATAAATTATGAATCATAAATCTAACTTTTTTATGACATGACATTAGCAGACATTTTCCCAAAAGCTAAATGATTCAAGATTTATAAAAAAAAAAACAAAAAAAAAAAACAACGCCTGCTAGGAAATTCATCAACTTCAACGTCTTGCTTTGATTTGCGGTCAAAAGATAAACAATAATACATTCAAAATAATCTGGTATTTTAGTGTAGACATCAAGATGTGCAAATAATTATTCAGAAAGAAGACCTAATGTTGAAAAGATTTGTTGGGGTCAAACAAGCAAATAACCCCAGTACTTAGTTGGCAAAAGCAAACGGGGGATTCTTCAATGTTTTATTGCCTTCGACAGAATGTAAACAGACAAGATAATCATAAACATATATTTACAACTCTCAGGTTGATGAGGTCTGAGGTAATCACAGCATTTTTGTGCTGCAGTCTCTATAGGACTTAATGAGGGGAGTATAGCTGCCAAGAACTACCAATAAAATGCACTTGATAAACCGATGATCAACAAAAGTAAGTGTCTGTTTTGCCGGAAAGTTGGCAGTTTGAATGATTTTCTTATGGCTAATCATAAAGCTAGGTTCATCACAGTGAGAAAATATTTCAGGCTGTGCTAAGGTGTGAGTACTGGTTCCTTACTGACCGAGCTCAAATGCTGCATGCACCAGGTATACCGGTGGTACGTAGGTGCCTGTGGGAGGCCTGTGGGACGCATAAGATGCACACACAAACCACACTCTGATTGTCTAATGTTCTTAATTTCTAACCTCCAGGCTGTGCGCACAGAGCAAACAACTGGCTTTTTATTACATGAACTGATCTCAGCTCTAACAGAGGAGCTGTCTTTTGAAGCATCGAAAGAATCTAGGATAGAACGTAATCTGCTTTTTACAAAAGTAGCGAGTTAGAAAAAAAATCTTCACAATTATAAATAGTAACATTAGGATTGAAGAAATGGACTATTATATGGACTGTACATGAAGACAATAAATAAAAAAAACTTTCTTTACACGGACATCAGTTCTGTAGACCCTAAATCTAAATGATTATGGGTAAAAGCTGAAAACTTCAGAGAATGGGTTCTGCAAGCATTTAATACAGAATGAAAGTTTAACAGCAGCTAGGAGACATGAAAAAAGAGGAATTCTTTGAACCTTTTGGGACCATTTCACAAATGAACTCCCTTTGAAGCACAACGAGTTAAATTATTTAGATTCTGCATGCATGTATGCAGACCAGATGATGCCACACAGCCTTGTGCAGCAAATCCCAATCATTTTACAGGTGCTTTTTCCAAACGCTTTGATTTCATACCAACAACTTTTACAAAGTTAGCTGTACTTCATTAAAAAAAAAGAAAATTCCAACCTTGTGCTGTTTTGAATCCATTTCTTGGAATTAAAATGTGTACGTCTTCAAACTGATTTGCACTGCCAACACTTGAAATCACATCTTCCATTTATGTCACATTAATATTGAATAAATTGATCTACTGGAACTCTGCGAAATGACAGCTCAGTATAATGTCATTAGGAGCTGATAACTCAGAGAGACATTTCCAAGAAAGCAGAAGTTTGACTCAAAAATGAAAATGCAAGCCATCTGAATACATAAAATATGTGTTGAAATACTGGGTATGCAAAACAAACATGATTCAGAAAGGATTTATGTTCCATTAATCTGAATTGTAAAGGTATCACAGCAAATTTTCCAGTGTCATATCTTCGTAGTCAAACTGATCAGATTTCTTCAGAGTTAATACAACAGCAACAGCAAGAGTAAGGCCCCAGGCCAGAGTTAAAATGACTCTGTGGAAGTTATTCAACACTTTTTAGTGTTAAAGATGTACAGATAATAGCCCTGCACAATAATCCGCAGATTTATCGTTATGTGCAATACGCATATCGCAAAAAGACGGCAGAAATTGCAATACATGGTTACATTAAAAGTGCTAAAATAATCTAATGGCAGCTTGAAGTATTTAACGAATCAAACAGTTATCTTTATGCATTTGACCAATCAGATGGACACTCTCATGCTAATGACCAATCGGATGGACGACTTCACGTTGTTGACCAATTGGATGGAGCTCTTTTATGTCCTGTGTTAATAATAATAATAATAATAATAATTAATACTTTATTTATCCCAAAATGGGGAAATTCCTCTCTGCGTTTGACCCATCCCCTAGGGGGGGGGCGGTGAGCTGCAGCCGAACCGCGCTCGAGAGGCAGTAGCAGTTAAGAGGACTTGCCTAAGGGCCCTCACTGGGTGATGTTGATTACTCGTCATTGATATGGTAATTACCATTACCATTGTTCATTCCCCTCTAGGAATCGAACCCTGGATTCCTTCGTGGAAGCTTTCCACCTTACCAACCGAGCTAACCAGCCGCAAATGTTGGCTTCCTATGTAGACTAGGCTTAACTCTTATTTAAATTAAACTGTTGCAGTGAAATGGAAACATTTTTTTGCCGTGTTTTCATATATCACAAGTTATATCGTCATTGGAAAATTGATCACTAATATCGCATATAGCTAGTTTTCTTCATATCGTGCAGCAGCCCTAACAGATAGTGTCAATTATTAACACCTAATAGATTTATGTCAACTCTGAAAATTCAACACTATGTTCAGTGTCACTTTAACACTGTGTAGATAAGGCCCTCCGGCTATCGGTAGGATGCACACACGAGCCACGCTCTGATTGTCTAATTTTCTTAATTTCTAACCACCAGGCTGTGCGCACAGAGCAAACAACTGGCATTTATTGTGTGAAGTGCACTAACGGACCCCTTAGGCAGGGGCATGTCTCACTTACTTCAATTTTACCCTTACATGTTGATTGTTCCCTATAACCTGTCACTAACAGCATGCCCATAGTAAAAAAAAAAAGTGCATTAACATTGTCACTACCGGCTCACTGAGTGGTCTAAAGCCTTGATACTTCATGTGGGTCACCTGCTGGCCCCGTACAGATTTGCCCATTTTTTGCCTGCAGTTGTATTGAAATGTTGAGGGTTTTCTTGATATCTTTGATTATAGAGAGTAAAACTTAACTGGTAGAAAGCTTCACAGAAGTAAACTGCCAAAAAGAGGGGAAAAAAAACCCTCTGAGTGAAACGGCTGCAGAGCATCTCTGTTTGTACATGTCATGCAGTCATTTTCAGATCCATTTTAACAGAGAGATGAAGTTAAGAGCACAGACGCACCTCTAACAGAGGGCTGGAAACAGGAAAACAACTGTTAGATCTGATAAGTGAGGTAAAGGTCACTTCCAGCACGGAGAAAAAAAATCTGACCTGATCCCTGTATTTAAACCATGGGGCAGAAGTTGCTATGGTAACCACAGAGTGGTGAGCTGAATAGAAGTTGGTAGTAAAAGGTGTTTGTGGAAAGCCTTGCTTTCATGCGTTAGTGCTGCAGCAGTGACTAATGCATTTTATAAGTTGACACAAATGAAAACCTCAAAGGTTCAAAGGGAGGCTTCCAAACAGGTAGTCTTTGGTTCGATGTCACATGTGCTGCGGCGGTAACACGATTACGCACCATCCTGAGGAACATCTGTGGCAATGATTCATGAGTCTAATTAATCCTCACTTTACCTGATGGTGATGGTCACAACCAGCTGAGAAACAATCTTCTAATTTCTACAAATGAGAAAGCAGAAATGCTGACCTGAAGTTGTGCATAAATGAATTTGGGAAGTGAATTGAGGGGTGCGACTTCAGGCTTTATTTTAGTAGTTAATAATCCTATGGGTGATGTCAGACATTATCCCTCCACTACAGTTCAGCAACAAAACTGACAGTTTTCCACAACACAGATCTTCAAAAAACAAAACTTTTACAAGAGACAAGGTGAACTTTCTATTTGCTGTTTTGACTGTGGAAATGTATCAGCTGCTCTGAGTGGACACTTAACCTAAACCAATTCCACCAAAGGTGTGAACTTCTGTAAGAATTCCCACCCACAAACAGGAACAGAACAGAGACTACTCCGTTTACAGCAGGCCCAGAGTTTGTCTATTTGTCTAATCTGACAGACAGTCTGCTGGATTTGGCATGTGTGAAAGCTCATCTGCAATCTGGTGCAGAAAAAAAAAGAGGGATCTACCTGAGAACCAGAGGATTTGTTCTGTTTGCAAAAGATGATTCCGTTCAGTAACAGTCCAAAGAAGATAAAGGCAAAGAGAGTAAATGGAGTTAGTTTATAGTGCGTCTGACTAAAACAATAAAACAAATGAAGCTCATAGCAAAGATAAGATTTTTTTTTCTTTTTGTATTGTGAGCAGACGAAAGCAGTGAAGTAGTGCAGGAGCTTATCCACATAGAGGTTTTTTTCTTCGGAGTTCAGAAGAGTATTAGGGTCATCATAATAGAATAAAGAATACATAAAAATATAAGAAAAAAACGGTACAATTATGAGAAAAAGAACAACTCAAATTTAATAGAATAAATAAATACATTTATTAGAAAAAAACGAGAAAGAAATTAGTAAATGTATGAGTTAAGAAGCCAAAATTCTACAAGGAGAAAATGCATTTTCAAAAATAAAGTTGTAATTTCCTGAAAATAAAGTTATGCAGTTACAACTCTATCTTTGAAAATGTGAAAAAAATAAGGGAAAGCTTATTCAGCGAGATTCTTGGCAGTGATTTCCATCCGTTTTTTTGGAATTGTCTGCAACATGAATTAAACAGGTCAGGGTCTTTGGTGAGACATTTAAAAAGCCAACTAATGACGTTATTCCTGTAACATTTTGACTTTTTTTCTTCAAATTTTACAACTTAAAATTTTACGAATATTTTTGTAAACTGTTGACATCTCATTCATTATAACTTTATTCTAGTAAAAGTTTGACATATTTTTTATGCCTTTATTGCTGTAAATTTCTTTTTTATGTTAATTTTACAACTATTCATGTAAGATGTTGACCTTTTCTTATAATTTTATGACTGTATTCTCATAAATTTTGACTTTAACTTTTTTACTTTTATGACTAGTAAAATTAGTAAAATTCTTTCCTACGTCTTTATTGTTTTAAAATTTTCATTTAAACAAATGTATATTTTAAACAACCTTATTATTTTATTCTCATACATTATGGTATTTTTCGTTTTTGTGATGTACGTGAGAATTCGCTGTTTAAAAGTGCAGTGTAAATAAAATGCGCTTCTTTCTGGGATTCTTCCAATAGAACTCAATGTGCCAAATTCTTCTTAGGGCAAATATTTTTCAAAACAAAGAAATTCCAACAGTCATAGATACATACAACTAAAAGTGAGATGATTACATTTCAGGTAATGACTAATCTGTCATGTTAATGATGGTAAAAAACATATTGGCACACCTCATGTTTTCTTTAACCTTTGAGTAAAAATTATTCTTTACCAAATCTGCATATTTTTACACCACTATGGCGAAGAACAAGGCTCTTCATGGAGTTTACTTTCCCTCCATATACCTTTTCCCAGATTGCTCACTCGTGAAATATGTGGGATCAGATGGTAATTTGCACTTCTAACACGTGTATTTGAACAACTTTAATATGCAAATCAGTCTGCTAATAAAAGAGGGAACTGGAAGACCCGAGCCAACCTTGAACCTGGCTGATTGATGACAAACACGGCTCTAATAAGGGAGCTGTCTTTTGAAAGCATTGAAAGAATCTGGGATAGAACTTATTCTGCTTTTTAGAAAAGTAGTGAGTTAGAAAAAAAGACAAATCTTCACATATATAAATAGTAACATTAGGATTGAAGAAATGGACTATTAGTAAAAATGTAGAGTTGCAAATTAAAAAAAATAGACGTTTTTGTCACAGATTCACATCACTGAACTGTCCATCAAAGTAATCTTGGTGGTTCGCTATGATGATAATATATCTGTACATGAAGACAATGAATAAAAAAGGTTCTTTACACGGACATCAGTTCTGTAGACCCTAAATCTAAATGATTATGGGTAAAAGCTGAAAACTTCAGAGAATGGGTTCTGCAAGCCTTTAATACAGAATGAAAGTTTAACAGCAGCTAGGAGACATGAAAAAAGAGGAATTCTTTGAACCTTTTGGGACCATTTCACAAATGAACTCCCTTTGAAGCACAACGAGTTAAATTATTTAGATTCTGCATGCATGTATGCAGACCAGATGATGCCACACAGCCTTGTGCAGCAAATCCCAATCATTTTACAGGTGCTTTTTCAAACGCTTTGATTACATACCAACAACTTTTAAAAAGTTTGCTGTACTTCATAAAAAAAAAAGAAAATTCCAACCTTGTGCTGTTTTGAATCCATTTATTGGAATTAAAATGTGTACGTCTCCAAACTGATTTGCACTGCCAACACTTGAAATCACATCTTCCATTTATGTCACATTAATATTGAATAAATTGATCTACTGGAACTCTGCAGAATGACAGCTCAGTATAATGTCATTAGGAGCTGATAACTCAAAGAGACATTTCCAAGAAAGCAGAAATTTGACTTAAAAATGAAAATGCAAGCCATCTGAATAAATAAAATATGTGTTGAAATACTGGGGATGCAAGACAAACACGATGCAGAAAGGAAGTTTGTTCCATTAATCTGAATTGTAAAGGTACAAAATATCTAGAAAATAATCATCGGGTAAAAAAATTCTATATTTTTTAGCAGGCATACTTTTCATGTCTTTATCCTTTTTTCTGCTGAACCTCCTCCCTGCAGATGATTAATTTTCTTATCAAATTGGTGTGACTAATAAGCAACACCAGAGTTTTGATAGATTTATCCACTTGTTTTCTTCTCTTGGGAAAAAACAAATGACGATAGGATACAGAAAATCGTTATGAACAAGGAAAACACATTTCATCTATAACCGGTTATCTTAAAACAATCTTATATGCAGTTTTAGATCACGAATAAAAGGAATAAAACTCCAGAGACAGTTATTGTTTATGTATTGCTAACTCCACGTTGCTGATCATGTTTTTTGCTCATACTTTAATTTTTATTTTGGATATAAATTATATTCTGTCAATGAATCCCACTCTGATCCTCTTTTTCAAAGTGTTCCCAGTGGTCTTTTAGCTATAGTTATGCTGTTTTTAGCCATGTTTCATTTTTTAGGACATAGTTTTAGCAGAGCAGCAGTAGTTCCACACAAATTCACCTTTAAGTTGTGGGCGGGACAGTTGGCTTAGCAAAACCCGCCCCCTTCTCCTTTGCGAAGAGCTTTCTTTTTACACGCTCTTCTACTAGCTTACAGCCCCCCACACATCCAACCTTAAATTTCGTTCAGTTTTGAGCCAGATGCTTGCTCAGAATAGGAAAACAAATGCATACTGTAGTTTTTGTAGTATTTTTAGTGGTGTAAGTTGGGTTTACACCACACTGCAGGTGTGTGTATCAATATTTGCTACAGACAGCAATGCAGAAGAAGAAGCGCCGCTCAGGAATTGATAGAATTGTTCAGAGGCGACACGGAATTTAACAGATTTAAAGTGAAACAAAGAGTTTAGTTGAATTTCTTTATGTTATGGTTATCTCAATGAATGTTCATACATCGTGCTAATACACTATACATGTATTTCTATTCCCTTTATGCAGCTAAACACAGTTTTGGTAATGGCAACTCTATTAATGTTATTTATTCCTTTTTCATGATTTCACTTTCATTATGAAATGTCTGTTTTTGTCCTATATTTTGCTAAATAAAATTTTCCTTTGAAGTGCAATATAAATGTTTTTTCTTTTCTTTCTTTTTTGCATTTTTTTGCCATCTGCAACTATACTCCAGAGTAACGTATAGTCTGAATATGGGTCTGGTCGTCTATTAGTGCAGTGGTCCCCAACCCCCAGGCCGCGGACCGGTACTGGTCCGTGGGTCATTTGGTACCGGGCCGCACAGAAAGAATAAATAACTTGCATTACTTCCGTTTTATTTATTTCGGAATCTGAAAGATGTTTTATTTTGAAAAATTGCCCAATTCAGTAGATCTTCAGGACATGAGGGTAGATCGCAGGCCATCAAAGATAAATAAAAAATGAAAATAAAAAAAATGTACTTCTAAACAATCCACCAGCCAATCCAAATCCTCACAGAGAAGTACGGGACTTGATTGACATGCAGAACGGCCAATCGGACATCTTTTAATACATGCGTCACTGCCCATGCGTGTTTAAATACACTGAGCGCAAATTCTGTCATCAGAAAGGGGCTTTCTGACAGCAGTCCCCGGCAGAAGACCACTCTGGACAACCGGAGTGTTTATTGAAGCCGCCCCGCGTGTCCTCCTGCTACCAGCTTTGCGGTTCTCCCCCGATAAATACAAGCTTGTATTTATCGTATGTATTACAAGCTACAAGTTGTGTTTTTTTCCGTGGCATGCGCTTCGTACGGAGCCAGCAGCACCTTTAAAATGCCATGCTCCCCCCAATGCACAGTTTACAACAGAGCCTGACATACAACAGCCGCTGCTTTCTGTCTTTGTAATAAAACGCCTCATCTGTTAATACAAAAGTATATTTGTGTAATCTTAGCGTGTATTTTTAATCATCAGTATATAAACAACAATGTACAAATAAACATGTAACTAATAATCATTTAACGGCGCTCTTCTCGGTCAAATGATAAGTTACCACTAAAATAAAACACAGGAACTCGCAAAATGAGTAAAAAACAAAAACGTCTTTGGAAAGTTTCTTTGCCAAAGGTGAAAAGGTCCAGCCAGGAGACAGAAGAGGAGCCTTCAACTTCCAAAAAAAAGAAAGCTACATTTAATAGACAGTACTTCTTTTTTGCACCATGAGTGTGGGAAGGGGGGAGGATGATGACACCTGTGCCATGTCAACTGATAAGCGTGTCAAAATAAAAGCACAGGATTCGTCTTGTCACGTATTTGATCCGCCATCATCCTAGTATTGCTACAATAATCACCCGCCTATATTTGAATGACCGGTCCGTGAAAGTTTGTGTGACGTCATACCAGTCCGTGGCATTAAAACGGTTGGGGACCACTGTACTAGTGGATGCATCAGAATGGAGCAGAGCAGGGAGCTTGTGGCCCCGCCCAGCATATTTTCTGCATCACAAATACACTCTTTACACTTGTTTTTTTTTTTATTTTTTATTCCTGCTCCTGATGTATATTGAAAAAAGACTCAAAAGTGCAGCTTTAAGCTTAATTTTCCTAAAACATGTCCTTTATCATCAGAAAAATGTCACCAGAACATGTTAAAAACACCAAAAATAAAATTTTTATCTGAGCGGGTCTTTAATAGTAAAATGGAGTTCAGAAGCAATTAAATGATGAGGGAACACTGGTTGCTAGGCAGCCGGAACAAAAAAAGAAATGAAAGAATGTACAGCATGTGGAAGTATTGTGCAGAGGCACTGGTCCAGAGTGCTGCAGCACAGAAACTGTTATGTTGAAGTGTTATGGCTCAGCGCATGAGAGTACATACTGATACAGCAGAGCACGTGAACGCCACAGCCAGAACAACTGAGCTGAGCGGGCCAAACTCTGTGGCGAAACACACTCATTCATCAAGCAGGAACCCAACGTGTGATAAACAACGGCACAGGTTTTATTTATGTACATATCTAATTGTATGTTTATTATTCATGCACTCAGTTCCTTAATTAGCGGCTTTTGTGCAGATTCAACCCTGATTGCAAAGAAATCCTTTTTTTTATTTCAGGTGCTGCTGAAAGTAAAACACTAACATCAACAAATGCACACTCAAATATGATAAATCTGACAATTTTTTATTAAGTACATGCAGGAAAGCCACCGTTTGAGAGCTTCAGTGCAAACGCTAATATTCTGGATGGATTCTGAGTTCTATAAAGCTGAACACATGAAGCTAAAAGGGTTGTCAGTTGGTCACATGCACCCCCCCCCAACAGGCATATAGGCTGGTTAAAATGAATGTGCATTCCATTTGCATATATATTTACGTGTCAGAATAGCATCATGCTTGGCTGAATTGCATTGAGAAGTCAACAAACTCTTAAAAGTTTGCTACAACAATCTTTTCTGTGGCTGCTGGAAAAAGTTTGCAATTTCACAATAACGCAGCATGCAGGTTCCAAATCATACAAGCAACAATCTTTCCAAATTTGTAATTTGGGAGCTGTGTGGCCCCTTGATTTGTTGGAACAAACAAATTCTTAAAGTTTAACATCAGCGCTTTGCTCCAGTGTTTACATATTTTCGACTACCTTAACTCTTCGTTGATTGTTGGCCACCGGTAACATCTTTGGTGTTAACGGGTTAAAAATCTATGATATCCACTATAACAAGTAGCGTAAAGCCATGTGAAATCAGAGGAAACTAATGTGATGCTTCCCTCCCACGATTTACAGTTTGATAAAGTCCTATTATTGGACCTTCTTAAAAAAAGATTGTGTCAAAAGTAGAAAAGTCAAATGCTATCAGTATTCTTTCACACCGGGTGCCTGTGGTGCGTTCAGGAACACATTTCATGAACGCATATTCAGCTGGTGGTATTCACACTGGACCTGCTGGGAGGAACTTCTTTTGTTGTTCTACTGCTTACTAGTGCATGTCCGCTACATACATAGGGATGAAACTTGCCGTGAAAATTCAAAGTGGTGCAAATCCTGCAACTCTTGCTCCAGGCTTTTTTTGTTTTCATTAGCTCTGTTCTTATAAAGTTTCATCATGGTGTCACATTGATCCGGCCGGACACAAAACGCACTTGTTAACTTGTCTTTCTTGATCATGTTTGGTACTTCCATGTTTTCAAAGGGGCGCTACATACATGTCACTGTTAAATCCAAGTCCCTGATTGGTCACAGTGCCACGATTAAGAGCAAAGAAGTTCAACTGGTTGAACCTTTAGCACACGATCATCGAACGCCCGATTTGTACATAGAGCCTGTAACCGGACTTAAAACCTAGCGTGGGGACACGAACATTCCGAATGCAGAACCCCGAAATTCTGGTCTTCACGTGTTTGCAGTGACCTTTTATTGAAAGTGGCCGCTTGAACGTAAGTCTATGCAGCTGGTATGAATGCAGCTTAAGACATAGGAAGGCATTTTTGGCTTATTTCTTTGGTCATTACTTAACCTTTTAAGACCAGAGATGTAGATGGTGATACTTAGATAACACACTCTGTTTGACATATTGTTACCGTTTACACGATCAACTTGAATCAGCTGATACTGACGTGGAGAAAAGCGGCTTTTCCTGTTAGCTTTGCATGGTATGCAAAGAATCAGCTGATTTGCTTTGATTGCAGAAACCCTTCATTACTGTAAAGTGTTGCATATCAGTGGAAGGCTACTATTCAGTACTACAGAATCTGCTGAAATTACGTTAATTGTGTAAACAGTTGAAATTTTATGGTAGTTAAAAGAATGTCAACAATAGGGGTTTAGAAAAATGTACTCTTATTTTGCTCCTGTATAATATTTTACATTCAGAAAATGATGTCTAACGTTTATGCACTCTTTGTCATCACGCTCCACCTGTCAAGTCACCACCGCTTCTCGCCACCGCCACTGGCAGCCAAATGCAAACTTAAAGAAAACTTGCAATGAAAATGGAACAGAAAGCTGTGGAATAGTGGGAATCACTGTTGCCTTTAAGCAACGTCACGCAAACAGACAGTTTCCCCACAAAGAGAATCCCTCTCTGTCTGTCATTGCAACAATGAGATTAAAAGGATTTGTAGCGAAGACCAATTTTCTTGTAGTGCAGTGACATATGTGTCAGCGTTCAGTCCTGCAGGACGGCGAGGGAGAGCAGCAAAGGTGAGCGGCCGGAGACGACTTCTTTGTGGGGTTTTCATTTCATTTTTCCTTTTGTGAAATGAAAACTTTGATAATGAAATCATGTTTTAATTTAAACAGTGTTAGAATATCCAGCTCAATGAAACCTCTGTAAAAGAATATGATAAGAAAAATGGAAAAGTAATTAAGGCTCCTTTAATAAAATATTTCCTCTGTCTAATCACCGTTTTTTTAAAGCAAAAAGACGTACATTTCAATGAACCAATCAAACAAATGACTGATTATACAAAAAAAAGTAACGAAGTTAAAAAACAGCTTTCACATAACTAGGTATGAAAAATAAATAATTTGTAACCCTTGTGCTATCCTAGACACTTTAACATTGGGAGTTGGGTCATCTAGACCAGTGTTTTTCAACCTTTTCTGAGCCACGGCACACTTTAACCTTAAAAAAAAAATCCCGCGGCACACCAGGATCCAAAAATTAAAAAAAAAAAAAAAAAAAGAAAAAAAAAAAAAAAAAAAGAGAAGCTCTATAATCTGTATTGATCTACAGTCCCTCCACAACCTCACATGCACTTTTGAGATAATTGTTGCAAAAAAAGCTGGAAAATGCAGCTGTTTTTTTTTTTCAAAAAGATGCAATAAAAGTTAAGTTAGAAGATTTTAAAACAGTTTGATGTGTGTTTGTTGGTTTCGAGACGTTTAACAACAGATCTCCTTGTTCGCTGTCACTCTCACAACCCAATGCATCATGGGAGATGTAGTGCATAAAACGGCCGGCGGAGATCGCGTCTCTGAGCTTCATGGTTTTGTTCTCTTGTTCCACGGTCTGATACCGGATTCTGTGGAAAGCTACACCGCTAAAGACGAGCTTTAGCTGCTATTTTTGTTGGAACTGAGCGACTTTACGAGCTAAATCGGGACAAGGAAGTGCAGACTTTAACCACTTCTGATTGGTCAGACTGACATGTGATTAAGCCTTCAAGAATGATTGGTGGAGACAATTAAAGGGGCGGGACTTTTCCAAAATACTGCAGCTGAATCGCGGTACGTCATTCTTATCAAAATGTCTTTAATAAAATAAAATAAACGCAAAGAAAAAAGTATTTTATGATCTTTTATACTCCTAACTCCTCAGTGTTTTATCAAGTCCTGTTTAGATGAACAGAGAGCTGAAATCCTGGAGATGGTAAATGTTTTTATATCAGTTAATGAGGGCAATTTCCCATGGCACACTTGACCATCTCCCACGGCACACTAGTGTGCCGCGGCACACGGGTTGAAAAACACTGATCTAGACCCACTAGACAGAGCTCTGAACCTTTTTTCTTCAATGATTTGTGATCTTCACTGGTGTCCATGGATTACATGAAATCCTCTCCACCTTTATCCACCTTTGTCATGGTAGGGAGAACACGTCAATGGAAGGGTGGGGTCATAGGATAGCACAAGGGTTAAAGAAATTCCAATTTTCTCTGCGAGACTCCAATAAATGATTTTTGGGGGTTAGTGCCAATTTTTATTTGTGCCAATTAAATTTTCTGCAGAAAACATCAATAATATTACAAACATCCCTTTTTTTTTAAACCAAAAGTTTCTTTTAATCCAAATCATTGATTTCTGCGCTCCTGCATTGCTTTTACATTTTTTTAGACAGGAAATAATGCCTCCCACCTTAATCTTTTTTAGTTTTTTTTTTTTTAATTCACAAAGTGCCAAGAAGGTTTTTTTTTATTTTTTTTTTTAAGTTCAACAGCTTCATCCGGAGTCAGTGAGCTGTTTCAGATTTAAAATCTTGGTGCAGAGCATATAGACTCCCCCGCTACACTCAAGTCTATGTTTAAACTTTGCTACTAGAAAAGCTCTAGTCTGGTGGGTTTTTTTTAATAATCAAACAATTTTTTTTTCTTCCAGTTCCGTGTTGATTTTTCAATTGAATATTATCTGCTTATTTTATTTTAAATAACTGATCAGCATGTGCTATGTTGATTTTTAAAATAGAGTTATGTCTATTTTACATAAGTATTAAGTAATTCATCGTTGTCATGTGATTATTGATACTTATGTGTTCTTAATGACCTGCAACTGTGTTGGTAAGGTTGGCAAGATACCTGATGAAATGTTATGAACCAGATAATGATAAATCATGTAATAAAATGGTTACGGTAGAACAGGGGTGGGATTTTATAAGTTTGCTTCCTTCCACTCCCTTTTAAGCAATCTTTGATTTAATGTCTAATTATCCTAAGTTTGATATGACTTTGTATGAATATATAATTGATGATTGTATTGTTCTGTGCATTATTCTTGCTTTGATTGCTTGAAATAAACAATTTCGAATCAAATTCATAAATTCATTGAATATGCGTGATTTTGATCAGTAAAGTTGCTTAAATAGTTGCTATGTAATGGAGAAGTATGTAATTAAGCTCAACTGGAAACAACTCCACGTGACTAATTTTAAGTCATCTTTCAGAGAAATGTAAATTGCCCATTTTCACCTGAGTGGCCCTCTGCAACCCAAAACTACATGAATACAAAAAGGTTTCATCCTGCTCTAAGATGAATCATTTGCTCTGACTCTTAAATCAGAAGGTCAAGTGTGTGTCGCTAATTGAATCTAATCTTGCAGTTTGAGCTATCAGCCTGATGCAGATGTTGCCCTAAACTCTGCATTTGACTCCCCTGAAACTGCTTTGCCTGACTTCATCTGGATAATCTTTGCAGAACATAAGATTTTGTTAGACTTTAGATTTAAAAAAAAAAAATCAAAGAGTTTCATGCTTCATCTTGGCTGTGGAAGATAAGGCCCTTAACTGTCACAAGAAATTAGGAGCTGCCTGCTGAAAAAGCCCCCATCCTGAGGCTAATCCCCACCATCATCTTTACCATCTCTAAAAATACTGACAAACTATCTGTGCAGGAAATGCAACTGCAAGTTTCAGCACCAATGCAATTAAGCAGAGGGTGCTATGCTGAAGTTTCAATAGCCTATTTGTATTTTTCACACTAAAGGCGACTCCTGATTATAAAGTACTCTGTTAATGAATGGTCTATTTTCTAAATTATAATAAATTATAATTATTAGTATAAGGTGCATTAACTGAGACAAAAGAGTCGAAGATGAGTTCATCAGTCAGTCAATTAGACTTTATTAAAATAAATACCTTCACAGTAACTTGAGAATTTATTTGACATTCTACACTTTAGCCTATTCACAGTCCCTGTAACTCGTAATATTGAACACATAAAAACATGATATTGCTTTAAAAAAAAAAAAAAAACTTAGAGTGACTGCGCTAACTCTCAACCTTGTTAGCAACACTTTTAAAAAATACACAGTCTGACATTGCCAGAGTATTCACAATGCCTGCAACTCCTAACCTTGTTTGCAACACATTAAGAAACAAACACAACTAAACCAAATGTTACTGTGACAATAGCAATTTCTAACCTTGTGAGTAACACTCAAGAAAAAAAAAAAAAATCACTGTTCGACACTGTTGCATGTCAGTACGTTAGCATATTCACAATACCTGTAACTCAACCTTATTTTTAACATTTAAAAAAACAAACGCCAATTTGTAGGGGTATCTGAAGCTGTAGTGGTGTCCGAATGTGTTTTGTAAAAGAAGAGTTCTAGCGAACTATGGCTGGCTATCCCTTTGTCAGTAAGGTGATCCACGTCACGCCTGTGGCAGATGTTTACATTTAAATAAAAGTATTTTGTTTTTGCATGACTATTTAAAGTTACAAAAACAAAGTTATTTTGTATTTTACGAGTTCTGGCAGCTACAGTAGCCAGTGTACATGACTGGTGACAATTGATGATGCTATCAACCAGTAGTTATGTCCGAATCTTAAGACACTATTTTTTCCATATTTCTCCGCTTGGAGGGATAAATGTAGGGATAGGGAGAAGCCGTAGAGCTAGGGATAGGGAGTTGGATTCAGCAAACAAATATAGCTAAAAAACAAACATTGCTGTGACTATAAGTCCCAACCCTATTAGTCATAACACATACAAAAACAATTTGACATTGCTACACATAAGCCACATTAGCCTATTCGCAATACCTATAACTCCCAACCTTGTTAGTTACACATAAAAAAACACAATGCAACATGGCTACACGTTAGCATACTCACAATAATAGTCTACCTTTACTGCAACTTGTAAAAAAAACCAGTAATTTTTTTAAAACAAAATATGGCTTTTAAGTATGCCTTATACATATGGGGAAAAGTGACATATGTACAGATCCCTTCTAAGTTACTGCTTACTTTTACTATCCGAACCACTAAAAAACAAACTTTCCATCAGGTATTTTTGGCCGAAATACTTATAAAAAGCATTTTGAAAGATTGCCCAAAGGACACTTGCAGCTGTCTGCAGTTGACTTGCAAAGTTACCAGCGAGGACAGCACAAAGACAATAAGTTAAATGGGTTGCTTAATTAGCCAAACTGAGGCAGCGGGGCACGTCAGAAAACCGCAACAACTCATTTCAGCCGTTCAGATTGGATGCTAAAAGGTGAGAAAACTAGAGAGAAAGGCCGAACACTTCTGGTGTCATGCTGCTCGAGTTAATTAGATTACCTCTTAACAGATGCACGCACTTGGCACGCTGCACAGCCTCAATCTACAGCCACCTGATGTGGCGAAAATCACAAAAGAAACACCAAAGACAAGTCATGATACCTGACACATTCTCTCTAGGAGGACTGCAAAGCTGTAGCCCAATTAAAAATGCATGATTTTCTTCACACATGCTTTAGGATGACAAGAGTGTGACATCAGATTGCCTGTTTGACTCATTGGACATCAAATCTAAGTCATCCATAACAGTGACAAGTAGAGATGGGTGCTGAAAGTCTTTCATAGGCAGATGTTGCAAGGCAATTACATAAATTAAGCTGTCAGATGGGTCATGAGGGACGTTTGTCTTCCAGGCTGTGCCATACCAACGGGGCCTCCCTTCCAGACAAAGTGCCTGATAGGAAGGAAGCCGAGGAAGGGCATGCCTCTGTCACGATTACCAATGAAGCTTAAAAGAGCTATCTTTAATCTAACAAATGTATGTCATCTCACATCTTAACAGGGAAAGATTCCCAGGGCGCAAATTCTTATCTACTGCTTTGTTTTGAGAGCAGAATAACACCCTTGCATGAGCTGAATGCGGACAACATGTTATTTGCACTATCAAGTGTGGTCGGCCTAGCTTTAGTGTAGTCACATTATAGAAACACGAATAACATTGTACTATTATATTAATATTCTAAAAGCACGGACAGAACTTACATCTCTGCCAGACATTTTACATTGTTTCCACCTCATAACAGCAGCCGCATTTTTTTTTTTTAATCGGTTGAAAAAAGGAGCTCCCTCGGGTGTCTGTTGGGACAATTTCCATCTCTAGTCAGTGTTGTCACAGTAGATACATGTTTTTCAAGTTTCCCAAAGGCTTGCCATCATCAGAGTTGTCATTTTCAATTAGCCATGCTCTTAAAAGCCTGACTGTTGGCCCAGGTCAATAAAAATTTCCATTTAAGAGGTTGAGGCAGCTGTAACTTGAAGATTGATTTCATTTAGATTGAGATTAGCTGCTATGCTAATTAGCATTTCATCTCACACCTGTCCCCGAGTGGATTTGCAGACATTTTAAAACCAGAGCTGCAAGTGAATCACTGATTCACACCCAATGAGGGCAAAACTAGACTCTAATTTGTGGGAAATGAAATCGGTACAGCTGTGTACCTCACCCAGGTGCCCCCTCTGATTAAAAAAGGAAGACAGGAAATGTGTCAGCCCCCCCATCTCTAGCTGCGTTTCCATTGACTATGAAATTGCGCAAATTGGATTTGCAATAATAAATTGGCCAAATGGAAACACAACACTTTCAAATAAACTTTTTTTCACCAAGTTTTTGTGCTCGGAGGAGGTGGCTTTTGAGGCGTGTCAAAATTGACATATTTCTCAAATCTGCAATGGAAACACCTTTTTAGAATTAAATGAGTCACGTGAACTACAACCGGATGGCGTTGCGCTTCTTGGTAGGAACTGGCTGCACAGCGGGCGCCACAAGAGGTCCCACAGCATCACACAGCTCATCAAAAGTTGAGTGTGTTATGTGGAATTGTGGGATCCACAGCTCTTCTGTAAAATCACAGACCACAATATCCCAAAATGGCTTAATCTGTAGCCGCTCGCAATGTAAAGAGCTCGTCACTCCATGGCCTGAATTGAGATGCTGACGTCTCCTTCGATAGACGATGATGATGAGCGCCAGTGATGTGGCAGAAATTTGAAAGAATATGTTGTATAAGTATGGTTCACATCCGTTCACTTAACTTATCACGCGAGTTAGTTTTTCTGTATTTGGACAATTATTATTGAAAGGAAACTGTGTAATTGCGAAATTGTGTTATTTTTTTGACATTTCTAGAATTTCGATAAAGTTTTGCGCGTATTTGTGATGGAAACGCAGCTTCTGTTAAGGGAAAGGTTTGACATTGATGGCTTCAAGGGCTCCTCTTTCAAACCATCTAAAAAGTGAACTTTGTTGTTGTCAAGGGAATGTCCACTGTCCCTCAGGAACAGGTCCTGAGTCCTGGTCTGATGTTTTGGCTCTTTGCCATCTTGTTGTGAGGGGGCTGTTTGGTTTTCCCAACATGCAGATCAGAGCAGTCCTGACTGATATGGCTTTGCTTCATCCTCTGTGTTTTGTCCTTGGGGTAGACCACTTTATGTCTCAGTGTATTGCTTTGTGTGACGTTATCAGGGAGGTTGTGTGTGTTGCAGAACCTTCTGTGCTTCTCCGACAAACCTGGCACATGAGGGAGGAAACTTTTGTTCTTCCAGTCCAGCGGGAACAACAGCAGTTCCTGAAGATACTGTAATGTGGCTCCTGATGGTTCCTCCTAAGTTTATAGATATTTTGTTTCTGCCTGGTGTCTATGTTCAAGCCTATGTTCTAGAGTTTTGTGGGAGCCAAATTTAAGATGCTGTTTATGCCGTTTTAGGCAAAATCAAAAATTCGGTGTCCTTTTCTAGGACATAGTTTCTGCAGGGCGGCAGAGGTTTATCAGAAATTTGCCTCTGAGTTTTGGGAGGGGCCATTGGCGCAGAGTAATCTAGAGCTCATTTCCCATCAACTCTTTGTTTACACTCTCCCGCTAGCTCACAGACTCTCACAACCCCAAAATAACATTACCACTGAAACAAAAATATGGCAACCAACGTCAGAGTCATCCAGCCGTAAAGTTATGAGCCAAATACCAGCTCAGACAAGGAAAACAGAGACGTACATGGATCTATTTGTCTGCATGTGAATCCTTCCGAATGGAGTGGAACAAGGAGCTTGTGGCCTGCTGATTGTAACTTTTGTAACTACAAGCTTTTTTGAAACTCAATAACTAATTTTCTGGATTTCTACACGGTTTGTTTAACTTTTAGAGAAACTTCATTAGTAAAGAATAGAAATAAAAGTGCTACAACCCTAAACATTTAAGTTTCATGATTAAAAAAATGCTATAATTAAAAGAAAACAAATTATATCTATCTATCTATCTATATGTATCATATAACAAGTACGAGGGCAGTACACAAAACAAAAACAAAAATAACAAACAAAACAAAAACAAAAATAATTCTGCCCTCTTTCATGGACCAGGTATAAGACACGCACCTGCAATTTGCACCATCTGGACACGAGCAACGGGGGACCCACAAACCCCCACGTATAAAATGTTCCAGTAATCTAACAAACAGCTAACAACAGAAGAGATTACTCCGGCAGAATTCATATGAAAAAGGGCTTTAATTTAGTCAGCGGTCTTTATATAGAAGGAGCTTCATAATCGAGTCTCAGGTCTAAAGACTTGGTTTCATATGCTGGATCTGCTGAAGGGGTTCCCAGTGCTATGTCCCTGATTAGCAGCTAAGTGCAAAGAGACAAGGAGACATGATTAAGATGAGTTGCTAACATTTAAACCTACCGTTGGAGGAAAAAAAACTAACGGGGCGTTTTCAGCTGACATGAGAGACATGGTTGTTCATAAACTATCTCATGCAGACTATTCTTGTAACAAAAGCTTGTTTTGGACTCTTTCACATCTTTTGGTTGAAAAGAAGGTGCTTCTTGATGAATTATTTTTCTCACTTCTCTTTGCACAGCTCATCTTTGGGAAAACTATAAAAGTGCCAGTATGTGGAAGCTGCAGGTGGCGTCCAAGGTGGGTGAGTGCTAGAGAGTTGTTTGTTTCTTCCAGAATTCACACTCTACTAGCTTTACTACTCACCATCGTATCCAAATAAATACATCAGAACATACTCTTATCTTATCCATAAGTCACATTGTGTTTAGTGTCATACGCTCTCAGTCTGATATATGGAAACACTGAAAGAACTTCCTTTTTATGTGTCCTTTTAACTAACTAATATACTGGGATTTTTTTAACTTTATTTCATGTCATTTTGTTTACTTTATTTTTGCAAGTTTTTGTTTTAATTCTGCTTTTTTAAATGCTTTTGATGACTCTTGTATACTCTGGGGACTGCATCTATCCATAGATTGATCCATCAATCCATCCATCTATCCACATATCCCTGAATGTTTCTATCCACACATCCATCCATCTATTGATTTATCTTTTCATTTATAAATCCATTCCATCAATTTATCCATATTTCAATCCATCCACCTATTGATTCATCCAACCATCAATTGATCCAACCATCTATCTATCCATCCATTCATTGATTCAACTATCCATCAATCCCTCAATTTATTTATCCATCAATGAAACTTACCATCCATCCATCCACTGATCTATCCATCCATTTATCCATAAATCCATCCATCCATCTAACCATCAGTTGATTGATTCATCCATCGATTGATCCATCCAATCATTCATCCATCCATCAATTGATCTAAAAAAATAAAAATACATAAATTCAAATCTATCCATCCGTCTATTCAACAATATTTCTTTTTATTCATTCTTCCATCCATTTATCCTTAAATTCATCCATCTAACATCTATCTATTCAGCCATTTGCTGGGCGACAAAACCTCGATATTCAGACAAAAGAAAATAAACAGTCGGGCTTCAAAGAAGTCTGCTGAACTGACCAGAATTTGTGTTAAACTGGCAAAAACTGAAAATCGTCTGTGTCCATTCTGCAAACAATACATCAAAGTCAATCCAGAACAGCAAAGTGCATTGACATAACAGGAGATAGATGTGATAAACTCCCAAACCTTCAAAGAGTGCGAAGTAGGCTCCTTTCATCTCTGGATATCCCACGCTCACACACAAACTGCACTCCATATAGGAGCCAACACAACCCGCAGGTCAGCATGTGTCAAAGGAGAACTTGGAGTGCTAAAATTACCGGAGCAACACCAGAGAAACACCTTTATCCCTGCGTGCTGAAGTTACTATCACTCTTTCTGCTCGCTCCTGGAATTTTTTTCCCTCGAAACCTCCTGCCTCCGACTGTACCACAGCGCTCCTGCTATGTTCTCTGACACATGCTGCATCTGTAATGTTGCTGCCAGCAGAGTTTCCTCAGTTGATCTGCAGAAAATCTCACGTCAAACGTGGAGACTAAGACCACAGGCCAAAAAAAAAAACAAAAAAAAAACAGCATGATTTTTATTTCAGTATTCTACTAACATTATTTTTAAAATAGTGCACCATTGTTTTTTAATGCGTCTAAATGGACTTGCATTAAAAATTAAGAAAGGCAGGAGCGACTGGGAGGTTTGTACAGTGGCTCTAAAGAGCAAATCACATCACTCAACGCAAAAACATAACAAAGATTACGACAATTAAAAAAGCAAAACAGCTGAAAATAATCACATTATGGAAAACAAAACAATTTCAAGAAATAAAAAAATAAAAACTGAAACAAAATAAGAAACTGTTCTGACATCGGAGAGGGGTGTTAAAGAGTTGATTAAGCAATCAACAAAGTTTTGCAGCAGCTGTGGCCAAAATGTCAGAGGATATAATACAAATATTAATAATAATAAGCGCGATAAAAAAAACGGAAAAGGTAGGTACTATGGGACATCACTGATTGGACGATGACATTTTTCCATCATTTCAACCAAAACGTATTCATATCATCATCCAATCAGCGATGATACCTTTTCTGGTTTCTATGTTTTAGTAAATTATTCTATCCATTACTATGGTGTGTGGGTTTGCGTTGTTTGGGGGAGTGGAGTGGGGGGGGGGGGGCACCGTATGAGTTTTATACATGTTGTTTGTGTAGTGTCGTGCTTTTGATTTTTAAAATGTGTCTTTATGTAAAGATTTGATTTGATTATTTTTCTGCATTATTTTTAAACATTTCATTTTGATTTTGGGAAATTACTTTTTATTTTAAACGTTTCATACTTGTTTAATTTCTTTGTATTATTTATTATTGTTTTGTAATCATGTTTTAGTTTCTGGAATTTTGTCTTGATTTCTATTTTGGGGGGGGGGGGTTGATTGCCTCGTGATTGATTTGATTGCTTTTGGTGAGCATGTTTTCTTCATTCTGATCATTTTCATTTTATTTTGTAAAATAACTTATACAAAATCATTTGTTTTTCTTGTTGAAATGAAAAGAAATAAAGAAATTGAAAAAAAATTATATATGTATATATATGTTTAAGTGTTATGTGATTTTACTTCAGGGCCACTGTAGATTTGCATCCTTCATTCAACCTCAACATAACTTAGAGAAACTTTCAAAAAGATGTGCAATAATATAAATATGATCCAAATCATGGAGCCGGAACCCTCAAGCCACAGAGTACAACAGTCTTACACCAAACATTCAGCTGCAGCAAAGCTGCAAAATTAGAGTTTGGTAGATTTGCATATCTATGATTAGATAATTCCTGTGGGTCCACTTGTGTGGTAAGTGGTGTAGGAAGCCTGCAGCTCTGCAAACCCAAAGCTGCGCTCCTCAAAGCATAAAAAAGAGCGCAGCTTTTCTCCTTTTCCTTACAAAAACTGGTTTTGTTCTGATGACTAAAAGCTCCTTTCAAACGCAGCTAGACCTTTCCCTTTCAAGTCCAACTCAAAGCCGTTTTGTTTCCACTGTTTCGGGCGTTTTGCTGCTTGTATTTCAACTAAAAAAGAAGAATCCAAACCCGCTCAAGGCGTGATAAATATAGACGCGGTGCGTGATGTGGACACGCGTTTCATCCTCCATTCATTCCTAACAGGAAAGTGACTACAACTATGTGAGAAATGATTGGATAAAATGTTAGATGTCAAAATAAAAGTCGACACATTTCTGGTTTAGAGGATCAGCATCATCAGGGCAACTGTTTAACCAACCACCACGCACGCACCGGAACCTGAGGGCAAAAAGAGAAGCAAACTACTCACGCAGATGAAAAAACAAAAAGTCCAGTTTTCTTCTTTTTTTCCTCGCTCCAGATGCGTCCTGCGTCTGCGATGCGTTTCCGATACAATCCACTCAAGTTCTCCTCTCTGTCAGCCGCTTCACCTGCTCAGCCTCAAGCGGCGCATCTTCGCGTAAAAGAGCGGAAAGCTGGATGCTTCTCTGCCGGAGCCTCCGTCCGTCCGCGTCCTCCTCCTTTTCGGGGAGCTCCGTCTGCGCCGTGCGTCGCGGCGGACTGAGGGTTTGTTTGGGTCTCCTCACTGTCTGCCTCCACCGCTGCGGCCGGCTGAGACTCTCTCTGCAGCGCAGCATCCCATCTCTCTGCTGCTCGTCGGAGAAGGTGGCTCTTACATACTTGAGAGGAGTGGCAGCGCATGGGTTGGTGTCCCCGCGCACGCCGACACTGTGCGCACACTGTGTGTGCAGTCAAGGGTTTTAAGGCCTAAAGAAGTTTGATTTCTTTCATTTTTAATCAATTGTGTTATATATATATATATTCTTGCCACAATTTATCGCACAAAATTATCTAAATAAGTTCAACAGGAATCAATCCTCACGATTTTTATCTCATTTTCCTGCTTGGACCACCAGAGGGCAGTACTTCGCAGAGCGGTTACCTATTGTTGATCTACAGTTTCCACTTCCAGTTTGAAGCACTTTAGAAAAAGAAATTGACTTGAGCTGATCACTTCTCCAAAAAGCCACCAGGTGGCTTGTTAAATTAGTTCTTACTCAGATGTAAAAGGGTGCAGCATATATAGTTAAAGGGTCTATATCCTGCTTTCCTTTAAGCCTTTCAGAGGAAATTACATCCACGTATGATTACCCTTGGCACACTAAAGAAGGATTTTCAATGAAACACTTGTTATTTTCACAGCTCGTTTCGTAATCTGGAAGTAGGATGACTCGATCTCTGAGGAACCGCCATTCGCTCGGCAGCGTGTCTGTGTCTCGAAAACAAACAACATCTGAACTTTTGCTGAGATGGATGTGAATATTGTGCTTGTAAATGAAAAGAGCTTTTGCCGATCACAGCTAGCTCCATGGAGAAAGTGGGTGTGTGTGTCACCCCTCCAAACCCTGCCTTCTTTTCTCAGCCCATAACTATGGACGGTTTTGCCGGCCCACCTCCCTCCGCCCCATTCTCCACCTGGACCGATACTATGTCATGGACTGGCCTTAACCAGCATCAGCGTCTGGCCTCCATCGATGGTCCAAGCTCATGTCACCAGGATAAAGACGTCATCTGGCCAGAGCCGAAACTGCCAAAAGACTGGACTATTCCATGCACATTTTTGTATCACAAATGAATCTCTCTTATTATTGAAATTTCCCACTGAGTTGTTGGCAGAAGCGTTGACACTGAGCAACTCCACTCCCTGCCCCCTCCCCACTGCTGAGAGCTCTCTGTTTACATGCTCTCCCGCACTCACAACCAGCCTAAGATTTTATTATTAATAGCAAACAATGGAACTGAGTGTCAGTTCTTGTGTCTGTGTGAATATTGAGAGATCAAACCGTCAACGAAACTGGTTAAGAAAAAGAAAATAGTGGAAAAAAAAGTACAGAACAACGATGTGGAGACAGTCAAATCAAGTTTTAGACTTTATCTCCATTTTTTTTTTTCCTTAAAACAAGCTCAAGTTCATGCCTCCACCCTCAGTTCTTCACAGATGCAGCTGAAGCCCGGCATCTTTACCCTCTTCTTCAAATAATCCAGTCTGATCACAGGCATTAAAAGTGAGCAGACAAAAGAACTGTCTGTCTGCAGTATTGAGGGAAAAATGAGCCATAAATAGACATGCAGCCTCCTAGTTTGTCATTTAGTTTTCTGCCTCTGGCAACAAAGCTTGGAGAGATGCGCCTGGGCTGGCAAGAGTGGGACATTTACGCCCCCAAGGGGTCACTATGAATCAGCCTGAGGCAATAGAACTTCAATGTGTCTTTTTTATTATTGATTAAAAATCGATTTCTTTATTATTAGCTGTTGAATCTTTGAAATAAGTTAAATGAGTAAATGGATCAAAACCAGATAAAGTTATGGTCTGTTATTTTAGCTTAAACTTTATTTATTTACATAGCGCCTTTCATTTAAGTTAAAAACTCAAAGCGATCAACATAAAAGCAGATAAAATAATCCTAAAAAAGAAAAAAAAAATCAAAATTATTAAAAACAGAAAACACAGGACAATCACACACAGATGGGACCCCTCCCTCACCAGATTCCTCCCTTCACCCACCCAGTTCTCCTAGCAGAACCCAGAACATACAAAGAACTGCAGCTAAAGGTACATGCTGAGGAAACGATATCATGGGGATCCATTCATTCCAAGGCCCAGCCAACCCGTGGGTCATTACTACAGCGCCCGACCCAATACAGAGCAGCCTAGGGCCCACTCTACAGCTATTAGACCTCAGAGTGGGACCCCAGCCAGCCCAGTGAGAACAGGCACCGCAGTAACAGCACCCCCTACAGGTGAAGCCGGTAGTGCCCCAGAACACTGGATCCCCAAGAGGAAACACTGGAGTAAAAAACATCAGAATAAAAATTATCGTAAAGTAACAACAATAAAAATAAAATAGGAAATAGCAATATTAGTAATAAAAAATAAGATATGTAAGATAATTAAAACATAACCTTAAATATCATAAGTATAATAACAATAAAAAATAAGGATATTAAGAACATAAAGATAATAATAATAGCCCTTAAAAATAAATAAAATAGATAAATTAATAAATAGATAAATAATATAAGACATAAGCAATTACCAAAGTCATGTAAAAGCCAGACTAAAAAGGTGGGTCTTGAGCCTCTTCTTAAAAACCTCTACAGACTTTGTGGACCTCAGGTTCTCTGGCAGGCTGTCCCACAACCGAGGACCATGATGGCGGAACGAAGCCTCGCCGTGTGTCTTGGTCCTCATGTTAGGAACAACTAAGAGGCCAGTGCCAGAGGACCTCAGGGTCTGCGAGGGCTCATATTTTAAAATAATATTATTCAAAAAAGAAGGCCCAAGACCATTAAAACATTTATAAACCATTAAAAGAATTTTAAAAATCAATCTTGAAACACATATGGAGCAAATGCAGTGATTTTAAAACCGGTGTAATGTGTCCCTGCCATGTGTTCCTCCCATTCAACTTTTTCCATCCTTATGGCTAACTGTGCAACTGAAAAACAAATACAGTGCATTTTTTACACATTAATCAATTACGAGCAATCAATTAGTAATGTAAAAGGTTTGGGCTGAAAATGACTCAAATACCAACCGGTTTCAAGCGGATCTGTCCACTTTGTCTCACAGCAAGGCTAACGGCTCCAATGCAAAGAAAATACACTTGGATTGAACTGATTGGAAATATTTAGACCTGTAGTCACTGTCACCTGATCTGCACTTGATCCAAACCTTCCTCTTTCTTCCAAAGATGAAAACCGACACACAAGTCGGACAGATGTTGAAGCTGCCTAATGAGGATTGAACGGTCAGTCAAATAACTGTTTTATGTTTATTTCAAACTTATGCTATTTTGAAAATGACGTTACGTTGCATGTTAATTTTATCTCCAAAGTTAGGTTGCCACCTAGTGGGGCGACGGTGGTGTAGTGGTAGGGCAGTCAACCTCTGATCAGAAGATTGCAGGTTCAATTCCCGCTTTGCCCGCCCATGTGTCCACGTGTCCTTGGGCAAGACACGGAACTCCACCTTGCCCCTGGTGAAAGGTTGGCGCCAGTGTGTGAATGGGTGTGTGCATAGGGGAATGGGACTGTGACTGTAAAGCACTTTGGGCCTTCGAAGAAGGTAGAAAGTGCTATATATATATATATATATACACACACATCATTTTTAAGTGGGACATATTTTTTTTAAGAGAGGTGTTTTTTTAATGTGTGTGACTTTCCCCACACACTTGGTTTACACTGTGCATGTTTTGCATTTAGGATTGCTAAAAATTACAAAAATCTAGTCTAAAAATCTATTTAAGTCTATAAACTTCTGCCAACAGCTACCTCTAAATGAAAGAACGTAATTGGATATGTTGATCTTAATGGCCAAGTATTTACTGCTTTTCCTTCCTGGTGTTTTTGATTTTGCATCGTTTCATTGGCTGATGTGGCGGTGTTGTTTGGACGGAAGCCTTTCAGACAGTTATTTCTTTATTCATTATTCATACAAACAGTCTTAACATTTTTCCTGAGATCGGTGGGGAGAGCTTTTAATTCTGTCTAAGGACTGTTTGACAGAACAACTTCAGCATCTATTGATGATTACAATTGGTTGCAGCCTGTCTTAAATCAATCAACCACTTTGCTCTAAAACCAGCTTATAACCTAAAGGGACACATTCATTTTCTGCTTTTTCATTTCACGCTCTTATCATCAATATGCTTTTTAAAATTTCTCATTAATTTAGGAAATCATGCCTTCAGGAAGATAACCTAATGGCCACAGGAGAAATTAGGAAATTAAAATTGAATTTCACTAATTAACCGCTATTGATAACAAATGCAAAAGTAACGCATCCACATAAAGATACATTTCTTTGCAATAATCCACATTAGGCTTAAAAAGACAGATTTATCTGTCATTAAAATGAAACAAAAGCAAATAGGCTGTCCTCATCTCACTGTATTTCATTAAACGTTGATAGAAAACTGTAATGACGACTTTTATCATTTAGGTTCAGGGGTTTGTTATTGTGTGCTCAGAAAAGTGTGGAGATGTGTGTCATGCAGCACTGCCCTCCCAACAGAACACTAATGGCCTCAGACGAGAGAGTATAGATTAGTTGCCTCTGTTTCTGCTATCAGTTACATAGCTCATATTGCCACCCTCTGCTGTGAGCCTTTGACTGACAATATGGAGCTAACAGCCTATCTCGATCCTCCGTCATTAATTAAACAGTACCCAAGACTGAGTGCTCTTCCTATTGCACAATTGATCCATCTCAGCGCTTGTAGCTCTTAGATCTCATCTTTTAAGAGCTGTATTTTGAGGGACCTGTTTACAGCTTTCCTTATTGGCACTGACATGTTGAGAGCGTTGCTACAACGAAACATGTTCCTGAGAAGATCCGGGGAATTTTTTAATGCCTTTCATGGTCTCTGTATTTTCTATTCAGAATATGTATTAGTGGACATATGTTTCCCAAAAAACTCATTTATTTTCTTCTCGATCATATAGCATTAAGGCGAATGGTTTAAAAAGCACGTTTGATTCAAACTATTCCAATGTGAACTGACAGAACTTGAGACAAATGGAATCAAACGAGCCCTTAAACCCATTTGCAAATTGCTGCTTAACCTGCCAACCATGTTTGTTACCTTTGATAATCATTCTATAAGAGCAGGTGTATGACACATTTTGCAAAACAATAATGTAAATAGATAAATGGGTACATAAATAAGGCACACACGTCCCTGCACAGTTTGCAAAACCAAGTTATTTTTGCAAAACCATTATTTTTGCAGCTCTTTTTCCAACCCAGAAGGAAGATGACTCAATCTCGGAGGCTCCGCCTTTCTCTCTTTGTGGGCGCCACCCATTTCATGATGTCAACCTAGATCCGGCCTCGGCAGCGAGTCTGTGTTTCGTCTACAAAAATTATTGGAACTTTTGCAAATATGGATGTGCATATTGTGCATATAAAAGGAAAGGGTTTCTGCAGATCACCACATTAGTTGGTGTGTGTGTGTTAGCCTGGGGGCTGACTCTTCTTGGAAGGGGCTGTTCCTCACTTATCTACGTCACAATTTGAGAATCCACTCGTATTCGTTAGTTGGAAGGGGCTGGTGCTCAGAGCGCAGGTTTGTAGAGGAATGCTCAGAAATGCACGAATGGATCAAAATACTGTTTTGGGATTGTTTTTTGTGAGGAATTAACATTGTATTACCCTTAAAAGCTAAATAAATATTTTGCATGACATAGGCCCTGCAAAGTTAATAGATTTTTTATATGTTAAACCTTGTTTTGCCTTCCCATGCCTCTGTGCAGCCTTTCAAAATTCTAACTGCAAGTTTGAAGACAGTTTCTAAAGTTTGAAACACCTGCAGTTTTAAGACACGATGAAGTTCACTACAGATGCACTTATGATCACATTGTTGTCAAAGCCTAACTATTCATTCAGAATTATTGACAGAAATCTTTCTGATGCCAATTATTATATGTTGATATTGAGCCAATAAAATCCCTCAAATAAAAAAGGTACAAGTATATAATATAGACATTTTTTTTAAGCTGCAGTTCAATCGATTTCGTTCAGGGTTATATTGGGAGAACTGGGTGGGTGGAGGGAGGAATCTGGTGAGGGAGGGGCGCCAATTTTGTGTGAGTGTCTTGTGTTTTTTGTTTTAACTAATTTTCATATTTTACGGCTATTTTATTTGCTTTTATGTAAAAGCGCTTTGTGTTTTCTGTGAAAATGAAAGGCGCTATACAAATAAATAAAGTTTGAGTAGATTATTCACCAAGAAAAAGTAACTAGATAAACACAGCCTATTGTGGCTAGGTTGGAGTATTGCATGAAGAAAAGAAAGATGTAAAAACAAAAAGGGAGTGAAATTGAATCTGCCTCTGCTCTTCATGATGATCAGACATTTTAACATGGCACAGTCTCCTGCAGGATTCAAGTTTCTCGTAATAAGATGAGAATGTAAATGGTATTGATGTGCTATTGTATAATTTTGTGTCATTTGTGATCATGTTTTTCATATCCCAGTTATTCTGAGCTTAATCATTTTTGACTATTTTGTGCACAAACACATTTAGTTTTGTGTTTTGTTGTTCAAATAGATTCATGTTTAAAAATACGATTTATAGACTCTGAAAGTTTCTCTTCAAAAGGTTGATAAAGTTCTCAGTCAATCATTTTTCCTGCCCCTTTGGCTGCATAATTTAAAAAGAATGCTTATTAAAAAAAAAAAAAAAAAAAAAAACAGTTGGTCAAACATCCCTGCATCGGTTTAATGTTATCCTCCACTATGTGTGCAGAGATTCTTTCTCAAGGACTGTCAGAGGTTATAAGTTCACTTTTCCAGAGAAAGAACGTTCAAGATATCAATTTTGTGGTCAAAGTCAGAGCAAGATGGATCTGTCCGCTGTAGTCTGTGAAGGAGGAATTCAGCACCACCGACTTGGTTCAGGCAGGGTGATAGAAATCGAGCACTTTGCCTTTTTGTTCTCTGTCAATCAGCCACACACACTGAGCAGAATGCATCGAGAGAAAAAGAGTCTAAAGGAAAATCATAGGACAATGAGAAAAAGGAACATTTAAAAGAAATGGATTACAGAGATTAGTATCAGCTGTTCAGAGCTGCATCCATCAGTGACCATAATTTAATAGAGCGTGGGCTGCAAAGTGCAGATTAGACTCTTCACTTCTTCATATGATTTCCGGTAAGAGAAAGACTATAGAAAAGATTAGAATTATCCTTAAATTAATATTTTGGGGGGGTTTCCACAAGTACTTAAACCTCGGGAAGAAACTTATTATATTGAAAAAGTATCAAGTTCAGTAATCAATTATTTATCAAAAATGTACTTGAAGTTTAGGGTTAAAGAACCATCCAAATAACACTTTAAACCTAAAAAACACACGCTCTTTGACCTACCATTGCTCCTCGACCAATCGTGATCAATGTGAATGCGCTAATTTTGATGCAGAGAAAAGTGGCTTTTCATATCGGCTTTCTACGATTTACAACACGTTACTGACGTGAATTTAGCTTTTCTTCGCAACAGAATCAGCAGATTTATGTTAACTGTGTTAACATTTCATGACAGTATAGTGTTCCGAATATGTTGCTATCACATCATTTATGTAAATAGCTAAAGAATATGTCAACACTGGAGCTAAAGCTCTGGTTTTAAAAAAGCAAAAAAAGGGGATAAGCAAACAATGGCCTCCTTGTTTCCACTGATAACAGCTTCGTATTAACTTTGCAAATCAGTTTTGTTTTTAGTAATATTTACATACACAGTTTTATGACAATAAACAGAGTTTACACTGCTGATCTATAACATGTACAACTGATAAATTGTACAGGAACAAAAAAATCACAGTCACAGCTCTACTTATATTTTTTTCACTAAAGAAAAGACTTAACTTTTTACGTATAATATTCCTCAAATATGCAGACGACACTTCCCTTATCCTTCAAACAGTCAATCGTTCCCGGAATATTACACCTCAATCCTGCAAGCTAACTAATGGCACAAACAAAACCAACTTTACATGAAACCTAGTAACACAGACTGAAAAAATCTTTAGGACTCACCTGACTGTTTAGCAATCACTGGAAACTGGAAACAGCAGCATGATTGAGAGGATCAGCCTTTTAAGGGGAAAACTATAGTGTTGATTCACATATACTGTATAGTACTAGGAGAAAATAACAAGAAATAACATGAGCTATGTGAGCAGAAAAAAGTTGCTTCTTTGTTTAAGAGTTTGTGCTCCACCACATGTCTGCTGATCACACCAGGGGCCTGTTTCAGAAAGGAGGTTAAGTGTAAACTCTGAGTGAGTTAACCCTGAGATCAGGGAAACCCTGGGTTTTCCGTTTCAGAATGGGAGGTTTGTTAAACCAGAGTAAACAGAGTAAGTCAAACCCGTTTCTGAAAGAGAGGTAACTTATACTCTGAGTCAGTGTCCATGGTTACTTATGCTGTGAACCTAACCTGGTCAGGAGCAGGTTTTATTCTCCAAACTCAAAGTTTCTGCCGGTCCCCTCCCCTTTTTAAAGACAAAGCGGTATGTTTCGCTTTAACCTTCATTGCCCACATTTCCGTCACACAGAGACAAGTGACAAGAATGACTTGTTCTTTTTTGGAGGACCCAATAGACGAGGAGGCTGCATTAATTCATAGAGAATTATATTTACCTCGTACGAGGATTTTGAGAAGACTCGATTTTTTGTCATTTCCCCATACGTTTTTGTTTGAGCGTTACCGTTTTTCGTTGCAGTCAATTACATATATACAATGAAAACAACATTAGATATTGCTATGTAGATGTTTCATATGTCAAATATTGTCAACAAAGCCTACATCCATGAAATGCTCAAATTTGACCTGATTGAATTATGTTTTTATACTTCATTTTTAGCAGCTGCCATGTTCTTTTAATTCCTGCAGGATTGCATCTACATGAAAATGAAATCAGGGACATTGAATTAGATTAATGTAACAATTACTTTTTGGAAACACAATTTGCTAGTACTGCTTACTTTCTTAATCCTATATAAACCTATACCACATGATCAATACAAGGGTAGTGTTGCAGCGTGTGTGTGTGCTGAGCGGGTTGCGATCCACGACAGACAAGGGGAGGGGCGATTGCAGGTGCAGATGGGGGGGGGGGGGGGGGGGGGTGAGCACGGACCGGAGGTGTGTGCGTGGTATATATTGTGTGTTCGGAGGACGGAGCACTTAGTTAAATAAAGAGAAGGTGTCATTCCCAGAATAACTGTTTTGGAGTCATTCTTAATCCGCTCTGGAGGTTGAGGGTTTCGAACGGGAAGTGAACCCCGAGGGAGAATTCCCTTCGGCCCTGAAGGAAATCTCCCCTGCGCTTATGAACTGGTGTCAAGCCAGCCCTCTCTCGTCGAACGGCTGTCAAGTGAGCCCTCTCTCAAATAGGGTGTGCCGCTTTTTTACATACATTGCGGTAACAGCAAGAAAGCCTTCATTCGGGTAAATGCAAAGACTCAGAACTGTCATTATACTTATATGTATATACTATTTACACATACACCCCCCTCCTCGTATATAACTATATATTTATATGTGTATATTTAATTATATGTTTCAGGTGAATTATCAATTAAAGACCAAATTAAAATCACATATTGCCACATCTTAACAAAGCTGTAAAAGGAAAACTCCTAGTTTCCACAGAGTCATTTCACTTCTCACTGATAGTATACCACCTGGTGAGGTCATCATAAAAGTTTTAGCTGGACCTGATGTGGAATTTCAAAATAAAACACAATTGAAATCAGGTATAAATGCAATATTGCCTTATGTTGACAAGGCTGTAAAATGAAAACTCCTAGTTTCCACAGAGTCATTTCACTTCTCACTGATGGATACCCACCTGGTGAGGTCATCATAAAATAAGTTTCAGCTGGATCTGATGTAGAATTTCAAAATAAAACCCAATTGAAATCTGGTATGAATGTAATATTGCCTTATGTTGACAAGGCTGTAAAATGAAAACTCCTAGTTTCCACAGAGTCATTTCACTTCTCACTGATAGTATCCCACCTGGTGACATCACAAAATAAGTTTCAGCTGGATCTGATGTGGAATTTCAAAATAAAACCCAAATGAAATCAGGTATGAATGCAATATTGCCATATGTTGACAAGGCTGTAAAATGAAAACTCCTAGTTTCCACAGAGTCATTTCACTTCTCACTGATAGTATCCCACCTGGTGACATCACAAAATAACTTTCAGCTGGATCTGATGTGGAATTTCAAAATAAAACTCAATTGAAATTATGTACGAATGCAATATTGCCATATGTTGACAAGGCTGAAAAATGAAAACTCCTAGTTTCCACAGAGTCATTTCACTTCTCACTGATAGATACCCACCTGGTGACGTCATCATAAAAGTTTCAGCTGGATCTGATGTGGAATTTCAAAATAAAACACAATTGAAATCAGGTATAAATGCAATATTGCCTTATGTTGACAAGGCTGTAAAAGGAAAACTCCTAGTTTCCACAGAGTCATTTCACTTCTCACTGATAGTGACCCACCTGGTGAGGTCACAAAATAAGTTTCAGCTGGATCTGATGTGGAATTTCAAAATAAAACTCAATTGAAATCAGGTATGAATGCAATATTGCCATATGTTGACAAGGCTGTAAAATGAAAACTCCTAGTTTCCACAGAGTCATTTCACTTCTCACTGATAGTATCCCACCTGGTGACATCACAAAATAACTTTCAGCTGGATCTGATGTGGAATTTCAAAATAAAACTCAATTGAAATTATGTACGAATGCAATATTGACATATGTTGACAAGGCTGTAAAATGAAAACTCCTAGTTTCCACAGAGTCATTTCACTTCTCATTGATAGTATCCCACCTGGTGACGTCACAAAATAACTTTCAGCTGGATCTGATGTGGAATTTCAAAATAAAACCCAATATAAATCTGGTATGACTGCAATATTGCCTTATGTTGACAAGGCTGTAAAATGAAAACTCCTAGTTTCCACAGAGTCATTTCACTTCTCACTGATAGTGTCCCACCATGTGATGTCACAAAATAAGTGTCAGAGGGATCTGATGTTGAATTTCAAAATAAAACTCAATTGAAATTATGTATGAATGCAATTTTGACATATGTTGACAAGGCTGTAAAATGAAAACTGCTTGTTTCCACAGAGTCAGTTCACTTCTCATTGATAGATACCCACCTGGTGAGTAGAGGTAAGATCTGGCCTAAAAAATCCGGCCCGACCCGACACAGGCCCGCGGGCATTAAAGCCGAACTCGGACCGAACCCGACCAATTAACTTGATTTGCAGGACCGAGCCCGAAGCAAACCCGAAATTTCAATTTAACCCATAGTATTTTTGGCAGAAAAAATCGCCAGATTTCTTAAAGGTAAAATATTCTACATATTTTTATGATCATGAAAGTTATTGTCCTTCTAACAGAGAGTGGTCGCTGCAGCTGCAGCGCAGCGCGTTTGCCTTTTCAGCTCCTCTGTCTGAAGTTTCTCCTGGACTTCCTGCTGCTCCATATCGGGGAAACCTAAACAACATAGATGCGGGCTTGCGGAGGGAAGATTACATTCACGACACGTGCGCAGAGCTGAGGGTGGCCGGCGCCCCCCTCGTTCTGCCAGTTGCTGGACCACAGTGTATGTCATTTAACGGTGGGCTGGTGACTGGTGGGAGGGGGCGGGGTCTACCTGTGTGTGTGTGTGGGTGTGTGCTTTAGGGGAACGTTCTCCCTCTGAGTAAGAAGAAGCTGGCTGTGCCTTTCGGTTCGTGCGGTAACCGTTCTGACATACAGGATTAATAAAGAGCTGTTTCACAACCGCCACCTAAGGAGCTTCTTTGCAGACATTACAATATATTTATTAAAAAAGTCAGCGAGAGAGAAGCCCGGCCCGAACCAACCCGAACGTAATGACTGTCATTTAGAGCCCGACCTGACCCGAAATTCGGGTCGGGTCGGGTTCGGACTCGGGCTCGGGCTTAAGATCTTACCTCTACTGGTGAGGTCATCATAAAGGGTTTCATCTGGATCTGATGTGGAATTTCAAAATAAAACTCAATTGAAATTAGGTATGAATGCATAATTGACATATGTTGACAAGGCTGTAAAATGAAAACTCCTAGTTTCCACAGACTCATTTCACTTCTCACTGATGGTGACCCACCTGGTGACGTCACAAAATAAGTTTTAGAGGGATCTGATGTGGAATTTCAAAATAAAACACAATTGAAATCTGTTATTACAGCGTTATCAACATATGTTGACAGAGCTGTTAAAATGAAAATTCCTAGATTCCACAGAGTCATTACACTTCCCACTGATTGTGTCCCACCTGGTGAGGTAACAGAAAAAGTTTCAGACCGATCTGATGTGGAATTTCAAAATAAAATCCAATTCAAATAAGTTCTTAATGTGTCATTGCCACATGTTGACAAAGCTGTAGAAAAAAAAAAACTGCTAGTTTCCACAGAGTCATTTCACTTCTCAATGATAGTATCACACCTGGTGAGGTCACAAAATAAGTTTCAGACCGATCTGAAGTGGAATTTCAAAATAAAACCCAATTCAAGTAAGGTTATTAATGTGTCATTGCCACATGGTGATAAAGCTGTAGAAAAAAATAAATTCCTAGTTTTCACAGAATCATTTCACTTCTCACTGATAGAGTCCCACCTGGTGAGGTCTTCAAAGACGTTTCAGAGGGATCTGATATGGAATTTCAAAATAAAACCCCAGTGAATTCTGTTATTACAGCATTATTGCCACATGTTGTCAAAGCTGTAAAATGAAAACTCCGAGTTTCCACAGTCATTTCACTTCTCATTGTCAGTATCCCACCTGGTGAAGTCACAAAAAGAGTTTCAGAATAATCTGATGTAAAATTTCAAAATAAAACCTGTCAACATGTGGCAATCTTGAATTCATACATAATTTCAATTGAGTTTATTTTCCAAATTCCACATCAGATCCAGCTGAAAGTTATTTTGTGATGTCACCAGGTGGGTATGTATCAGTGAGAAGTGAAATGACTCTGTGGAAACTAGGAGTTTTCATTTTACAGCCTTGTCAACATATGTCAATCATGCATTCATACCTAATTTCAATTGAGTTTTATTTTGAAATTCCACATCAGATCCAGATGAAACTTTTATGATGACCTCACCAGGTGGGTATCTATCAATGAGAAGTGAAATGACTCTGTGGAAACAAGCATTTTTCATTTTACAGCCTTGTCAACATATGTCAATATTGCATTCATACATAATTTCAATTGAGTTTTATTTTGAAATTCCACATCAGATCCCTCTGAAACGTATTTTGTGACGTCACCAGGTGGGATACTATCAGTGAGAAGTGAAATGACTCTGTGGAAACTAGGAGTTTTCATTTTACAGCCTTGTCAACATATGGCAATATTGCATTTATACCTGATTTCAATTGAGTTTTATTTTGAAATTCCACATCAGATCCAGCTGAAACATTTATGAGGACCTCACCAGGTGGGTATCTATCAGTGAGAAGTGAAATGACTCTGTGGAAACTAGGAGTTTTCATTTTACAGCCTTGTCAACATATGTCGGTAACGCATTTATACCAGATTTCAATTGGGTTTTATTTTGAAATTCCACATCAGATCCAGCTGAAACTTATTTTGTGACATCACCAGGTGGGATACTATCAGTGAGAAGTGAAATGACTCTGTGGAAACTAGGAGTTTTCATTTTACAGCCTTGTCAACATGTCAATTATGCATTCATACCTAATTTCAATTGAGTTTTTTTTTTAAATTCCACATCAGATCCAGCTGAAAGTTATTTTGTGATGTCACCAGGTGGGATACTATCAGTGAGAAGTGAAATGACTCTGTGGAAACTAGGAGTTTTCATTTTACAGCCTTGTCAACATAAGGCAATATTACATTCATACCAGATTTCAATTGGGGTTTTTTTTTAAATTCCACATCAGATCCAGCTGAAACTTTTATGATGACCTCACCAGGTGGGATACTATCAGTGAGAAGTGAAATGACTCTGTGGAAACTAGGAGTTTTCATTTTACAGCCTTGTCAATATATGGCAATATTGCATTCATACCTAATTCATTTGGGTTTTATTTTGAAATTCCACATCAGATCCAGCTGAAACTTTTATGATGACGTCACCAGGTGGGATACTATCAGTGAGAAGTGAAATGACTCTGTGGAAACTAGGAGTTTTCATTTTACAGCCTTGTCAACATATGGCAATATTGCATTCATACCTGATTTCAATTGGGTTTTATTTTGAAATTCCACATCAGATCCAGCTGAAACTTATTTTGTGACATCACCAGGTGGGATACTATCAGTGAGAAGTGAAATGACTCTGTGGAAACTAGGAGTTTTCCTTTTACAGCCTTGTCAACATAAGGCAAAATTGCATTCATACCAGATTTCAATTGGGTTTTATTTTGAAATTCTACATCAGATCCAGCTGAAACTTTTATGATGACCTCACCAGGTGGGTATCTATCAGTGAGAAGTGAAATGAGTCTGTGGAAACTAGGAGTTTTCATTTTACAGCCTTGTCAACATATGGCAATATTGCATTCATACCTGATTTCATTTGGGTTTTATTTTGAAATTCCACATCAGATCCAGCTGAAACTTATTTTGTGACATCACCAGGTGGGATACTATCAGTGAGAAGTGAAATGACTCTGTGGAAACTAGGAGTTTTCCTTTTACAGCCTTGTCAACATAAGGCAATATTGCATTTATACCTGATTTCAATTGTGTTTTATTTTGAAATTCCACATCAGGTCCAGCTAAAACTTTTATGATGACCTCACCAGGTGGAATACTATCAGTGAGAAGTGAATTGACTCTGTGGAAACTAGGAGTTTTCCTTTTACAGCCTTGTCAAGATGTGGCAATATGTGATTTTAATTTGGTCTTTAATTGATAATTCACCTGAAACATATAATTAAATATACACATATAAATATATAGTTATATACGAGGAGGGGGGTGTATGTGTAAATAGTATATACATATAAGTATAATGACAGTTCTGAGTCTTTGCATTTACCCGAATGAAGGCTTTCTTGCTGTTACCGCAATGTATGTAAAAAAGCGGCACACCCTATTTGAGAGAGGGCTCACTTGACAGCCGTTCGACGAGAGAGGGCTGGCTTGACACCAGTGCTTCACACCACGGTCGGAAAGACGAGAGAAAAGAAAGGAGAAGTCTTCGCGCAGCGAAAGGTTCAACAGTAGACACAAGTTCACTTTTAAAAACACAATTGCATGTATTAATATTAAACTGACCAACGTTTGCAAGAGGGGAAGGTTAACAAAAAAGTCCTTTAAACATTACCGACGTTAAATGCACCCCCCCCCCCCCCCCCAGATTGGTTCTGTACACTATGCAGCATTTCATGCATTTACACCAGGAATAACACTTCAAAAGTACACCGAAATATCGCCATTTTTTAATTTCACACCTTACGCTACTTAAAATTTATTTTCTTAAATTACAGCCAATATTTTATAACAATGATTTAAATGCAAACTTACGCATTAACTCGAGCAGCTATGTTTTCCCACGCTAACTGTCTCTGTTCTGCAGATGCAGCGGTGTTGCTTTTCTTCTGAAATATGTGCTCATATTCACTGTAACTCTGCAGCAGCACGTCAAGTTCAGCTGGTGAAAAATATGCAGACCTCTTTGTTTCCACGGTTGCCATGGGGACTCGTGATATCTGCGCTCCATTGATAATGGCTTCTTATGGTCACGGTGCGCACGCTCAACTCTGATTCAGTCCACTCAGAGTTGATTGACCTAACTCGGATCAGCTTCTCTGAAACAGAAAACTCAGAGTTGTTAATCTCCCGATTGACCAACTCAGAGTTCAAGTTTAACCTCAGAGTTGGTTGAACCTCCTTTCTGAAACAGGCCCCTGGTTTCAGTTTGTAATCATCACAGCTGTTGTATGTTTCACCATTTTCAGTCGCTGTTGATGCTTGCATTTAATTTCCTCTCTTTTGCTTTCTACTTTTAAGCTTCTACTCAATCATAATTGTATTTTGCAGATGATGTTTCAACGATAAAAATCTTTTTTTTACACCTGCCTTTGCTTCTCTTTTATCCAGGTTTCTTACACTAAAGAATAGAGACAATTGCTATTATAGACAGAAAAATGATTTAGCTCCATTGACTAACTACAAGGATTCTTTGTTGTGTCACGGTTCAGTTTTGCAGTTTCGTAGATTTTTATCAGTGCAATATTTGCGTGACTCAGTTTTCTTTGTTAAGCAGCACACTGTTCTGCGTCCTCATGGGCTGTAAACCTCATCTGTCATGTCCTTTGTGTTGTGTCTCCTGTACAGAATGCGTTCAGTTTGTTTGATCGTGATCAGATCTTTGTTTTAATTCTATAATTCTGGAAATAAACAAGAGAGAAAAGTGTGAAAATGTTTGCGTAGTCAGGAGTTTTACTGCCTTAAAACATCTTTAGGTTTAATTCTTCTTCGCAGAGTTTTGTATTTCGCTTTTTTTTTAGATGTAACAACTGCGTTAAAAGAGAAAACCCTGTATTCCAAAATCTATATTCTAGATCCTATAGCTCTTATTTGGATCACTGTTGTTGAGATACTTTTACAGTAGTTCGGCAACTAGTAGATACATTTGGCTAAAGGCAATATCACAAGCCACTAGGTACATTTTGCGCATTTTCCAAGTATGACATTTTGTTTTTTTTCATGATACATGTGTGATATATGTATTTCATAAATGTTTCTTGCGGGTCTTAACGTGAATTCGGTTTAAAGCTGTTAATAATTTTTCGCTCAGTTGAGATTTGTGCACTGTACATGTATTTTACATGATTCATGCACAATTAATACATCAATTTCACACCATTGATTTTTGCAAGATGCATATGACAATTTTTGGCTTTCCACAACGGTTCCACATATGTCTACGTATGTCTGACGGATTTTTCACGCATGTAACATATGTATAACTTTTAAATCATGTATACAGCGCACATATCACATTCAAGTTACGAAATTGATACATAAATCGCTAATGAATTTCGTATAAACAGCAAAATAATCATGCATAATTCATGTTCTATGTTAATTATGTGTTCTTTGCATGGTTTATTCGTACTTCTTTAGTGGTGGTAACATGGTTCATTCATGAAGATTTCACATACAGACCACAATTTTCTCACTTTTTCCATGTATATTCACATATGACCAGTTTTCATCCGTGCAAAATGCTCAAAATGTACACTATGTTAACACAATTCCAAAATTTATATTTTGTATTTACTTCTATGTTATTTTTAGTTTTATTCAGAGTTTGTGTTCCTATGAAAAAGAGTCTGCGCCCATAATCCTTGATGGACAGCATGACAACACGCTCGTTGGTAACCAGACAACTGTTCCCTGTAATTACAGAGGTGGAAAGCGGCAGAAATTACAACCTGACAGACGTTATAAAGCAGCGACAAGGACTGCTCTGACAAACGGTTATTGGCAGGTACAGCGCGTGAGCGGCTGAAGATGGGGAAACCATAAGGAAATAACTTTCATCTCTAAACCAATTCTCAAACATGATCTTGGCATGCTTCATAAAAAGCAGTGAGTGTGAGTGGATGGCGAGTAAAAAGCTTGAAATTGTTGTTCTTCATAATGTAAGTAAAATCACATAGTGTGCTTTCAAGAGTCAGTCAGAGGAGCCGTGCTTTATTCAAATCAGCATTTCAGAGCTCCTTGTTTACATTATCTGCCATCAATCAATGCCTTCTTTTTGTGCCAGTTAGGGAGAGAACACTGTATACTTGTAACAACCCAAGTGTGCCACATTTGTGGTTTGCAGGCTGGTACGCAATGTCGCAGATGACTGAAACCTAATTTCCCAAGAAAGAGCTAAAGAGATGGCTATCCTCACCATTTGAGCTAACACAGCAGTACCCCCCCCATCCAAACGTCTTAATTTGTCTTCATTAAACACTTGGAGAGCTGCGTTGTGTCGGGCAGCGTTCTGCTTCACTGAAGCTCTGAATGCTGCAACAATTTGTGCGTTGACATGTAAGATGGCCCATATTCTGTAATAGACTCTAATCCAATGTGTTTTTATTGAATCTATGTTTCCTTTTTTTATTTTGGCAAATTTACTAGAAAGCTTTTTTATTTGAACTAGAGCTGAATGAGAGAAAATAATTATTTTTGTGTTTTTTGCTGACATTACTGAGCAAATATCCATATTTTCACTCATACTGTATTTGCAGTAAATAAAGTGATTTTAATGTGTTTGCTGAGCAGACGAGACGTCTCCTCCTTTATCTGCTTTTGAAAAACCATAAAGGTAAACGCCCGCAGATGGTGACTTACATTAACATGCACGGCAAATTTAGGCAATTTGTATTTATTTCTCAGCAGATGCTGACTAGATAGAGGTGGTAAATTATAATTTTGTTGCTAGACTGATTTTTTTTTCCCCCATTATTGGTATAACCAACATCTGCTGGGCAGAGCGTTAATGTATGCAAGTGGTGTAAAGTCAACTGATGGATGGTAGAATTTTAGGAAAACCTGGAGAAAGAAAGTCCATACCAAAAATTGAGGAATGAAGGGACATGGATGCCTGTCTCATTTTTAAAGTTTTGAATGGGCTAGCCCCTCCCCCCTTATTAGATTTTATAAGTAAAAATACAAATGCTGGAATAGGCAAAAACGAAAAAGTATGGGGGGAAAAGTAAAGTTCTCAACAGAGATGGATTTGACATAGGTACTTATGTCGCTTTTAAGTCTCATGCAACGTACACACTGGCCATGTGATGCGCGTTCAAGGAAATGCATTCTGTGTATTCTTGAACATACTTTTGGCAAACGGTGTTCACTGTTGCTACCTAATACTAGTGCATGTATTCACACTTAGAAGAGCAAAATGTAGAAATGGGACAAATCTCGCTCAATGTTCTATTCCCATATATAAAATACTTGGTGTCATATACAGTAGTCCCTTCAAATTTGCAGGGGTTAGGGACCAGACACATCCATGAATCTGCAGACATGATTTGCATGACAATGGCATCCATTTTTAAGTTAATGTACAGAGACGGGTTAGACGGGAAGAGCTTCTGCTGTGTGTTTTCAACTTTGAGCACAGCACAAGTCTCTTGCAGCGATGTGTTTTGGCATTCCAGAGTTCCCTAATATCTAGATTTTGGCAAAACATTGTTGCATCAACCAGTTAGAAACTCAGCTTTGACAGTGAAGTGTGAGGATGTAATCAGCAAGTGGAGCCCAAAAACAACAGCAACGAGAAACTGATCGTTGACGTTTGTGCAAGGCAGATGGAAGGACTGCTGAAAGCATCGTCATTCAGATGTAGCTCCTGCAGTACATGGTGAACATCACCATACTAGGCAAACCTGAATGAATCTCATGAACACAGACATGGAGATGTGTTTACTGACGCTTTTGTAGAGCTCTTTAAAATGAATAAAGCTGATTTCTCAAACTCATTTGTCTTCCATGATAGCCATAGGCAAAAAGATAGGCAAAAGTTTTGAGTGTACTCTTTCCATACCGCCAAGAGTTTATGAACACACTTTTAGACAAGCATTGAGAAGTGAATTCGACGTAGGTTGTTCTTGTGCATCGCTTAAGAAAAAAAATGTTAAAATAAAATTAATGCGCTCTAAATCGCAAGCTACTTTTATAGGGACAAAAAAAATTCCAACTTTCTTCCATGCACAATATCCACACAATTTAATGTATTTGATTCCTTAAATTGTCTGTAAATTCCCGAAGAAAAAAAAAAGAAAAACTTTTTTACGACTCTAATTGGTCTTTTTTAAGTTTAATTATTGGATTAAAATTTGTTTACACATTTGGAAGTTGTCTGTTTAATGAAAATGTGTGATAAGAAAATATTCATTCAAATTACATTTTAAGAGTTGACACTTGACTTGAAATTAAAGTCAAAGGCTTCAGACTTGACTTGGACTTGCAAATAAAGACTTGTGAGCATCATACTGATAAAAACGATTGTGACAAATGGCTAACAGTAGGGAGGTCTCGCTGTTTCATTTAAGTTTACAATTGAAACACTTCTAGAACATTTTTAGGCTTCATATGATAAGCTTTTTTGTAAGCTTTGTGATCAAACAACTTTTGAAAAGTTTGGTCTTTTTAAAAATGTTTTGATTAGGTTATGCTGTATTTTGTGTTCTGATCATGTTCTAAGCTAAGGTGTTTCTTCCAAACACACCAGACTCTAGCTTTAATTGTCCACAGCTGTTTCTCTTTCAGGTGATTGCTTCACAGCCTATTTCAGGCTGAGGAGCAATGGCAGAAACTGCTTTTTTCACTTTCTTTTATTTTTTTTCCCCCTCACAATGGGGTGGAAGCTCTGTCATGTGGTTGATGGTTATCCTAGTTTATAGTTATTTTATGTTCATTTTAGCAGTTGTCATATTTAAATGATTTTTTTTCCCCCTTAAAGGTATAAAAAAAAAAAATCTTCCCCCCCATTTTTGTCTATACCTAAACCATGAAATTTAGTTTCTGCAATTAGAAAATAAGTAAAATGAGAGTGAACTATATAAGAGATTAGCGATCCAAAGAAGTGGGGTGAAATATATGTGGGACAGAAAGTCAAATAACTGGAGAAGACAATGAATGATGGTGACAATAAAGAAAAATAGGATGGGGGAATAAAGAAAAGAAATGCCAAGGGTTATGTATCTTTAAACGTAATATTTCAAGTTTAATAAATGCAACCAAACTGTACGAAATTGATACATTATAATTTACTGTGTTTTAGGTGAATTGAACCAAGAAATCCAAGCAGATTGCTGCTGGAAAGGTTTATTTAATGAGAATAAGTTTTAATCACAGATCACTAATGTGACCGAGCGCCTATCATTGGTTCCTAAAGTTGATGCAAAATGAGAAATTACCAAATGTTGCAGTTCCATGAAAAACCACTGGAGGTGGGTTTCAACAGGAAACAATTTTACATTTTATCTTTGTGTGGGGCGGTTCTTTTATTTATTTTTTCTTCTTTCTTCTGGATCAGGAGGGGGGTTGACTCAGTCATTGTAGATGGACCGGATAGAGCTTCAGACTTTGCTTTGTTCCGTCTAATAATCATTTTCTAAACTTGTTTAGTTAGGAGAAAACTTCTGTCAAAGACAGTGCCCATCCTACGTCAAGCATCATGCCATACAGAATTTTAAAGATGGCTTTAGAACTGATCACACCAAAGATGCTCTTGGAATGAGCTGTAAAATGTCTGCATCTGCCATCAATTTGCCCAGAAGAACAGAATCCTGGGAGAATTTGACCTAAACAAGAAATTATCTACAGTCAGTTGTGTGCATTTCTTTTAACTTTTTTAATTTATTTATTTTGAGTTTTTCCAAATAGTTGTGTTACTGAACTAAATTAGGTTTTTGCACAGGTGAGGTTGAGGTGCTGCTAGCCTCTTAAGGATAGAGCAAAAAACTATATATACTCTGCCAAAAAAATTATCAACGTGTCAATAGTGTCACTCAGTCTGTTATTTTAAAGCCCCCAAAAATGAATTCCAAAAGCTAAAAAAGAAAAAGGCCATCAAGCCAGCTATTATTTATTTAAAGAAGCTAAGCTTTCCTCCATACTGGGGCACACTGTTGTGTTGCTCATGCAGATGAAAAATAAATATTATAACACAGAGCAATGACAGAATCAAAGCAGCCTGTGAGATCAACAAAAATATTTCCAGTTGGCTTTGGTACAGAGAGAGACAAGCCTTTAATAGAAAAAAGCCTAAAAATGGTCAAATGGAGGCCTGAAATAAACATTTCTATAGATTTTTCGTTGGAAGGGGCTGCTTGAACATTCGTTTCCAAGGGCAGTGTGAACGTAGCTGTACATCAGCGACCTGTTTGTTATAACAAGGCCATAGAGACCTCAAAAATGATCTGATAAGTCCTGTGACTTTCTGAAGTCCATCGTTTCATAGTAAGAAATATCATTTGTGAATTGACTGCATCTAAAGAAGTTGTCTAAATCCCAGAAACGGACCTTGAAGCAAATTTATCTCAATGTCAGACCATTGAATGCACAAAATAGTAAGACCAAGAGCTACGTTTTACAACTCACTGAGCATGTTGAACGGTAAACACAATGACAGGATCATAGCAAGAAGAATGAAGCAATGCGGATTGCATCGTAAGGATTAGGAGGAGAAAGCATTCCATTGAAAAAGAACACACAAGCATGACTGATGTTCTCACGGAATACCAACCTCAACACCTCTGGAACAGCGTCCTACAGACAGTTGAAACCAAAGCGATAATCTAACTCGGCAGGTCATCAGAAACATTTCAAGACTACAGTGAAGTCTGGTGCTAGAGGGGTGACGGTTCCAGCTTCTTACCAGCTCCACAGGCCTCGACCCTGTTACAGTCGCCCCAAAATGTTTGGAATATCAGAATATTCTTGTTACATGTGAAGCCATCTGTCTGACAACTGAAGCTTGGTCCAAATCAGGCAACACGGCTTGATCTGTCTGTGTGTTTGAGACCATAAAAATGCTAATGCTGCTGAATGTGGATCCAAAGACTTAGAAGAATACGTTACAAAATCCTCAGTGTTTTTTTTTTTTTAAACCTCTTTTCATTTAAAGTGTTCAAGCCTTGTCTTTGTTGGTTTGTTGCAGACGTAGGAGGTACTTTTGTTTTATCTGTATGACCTGCCTGCATCTCACCTACTTTACCCCTACACATGCGTGTTGTTTAACATGACCTGTTGCATTCTGCATTAAAAAAAAGGGCATGAACTTTTTCACTCTACGGGTTCACAGAGTGGTCTACAACCTTGATATTTCATTTTTGCCACCTGTGTGGCCCGTACAGGTCTGCCCATTTTTTTATCCCACAGACTGCCCACATCCAGCTGTGTGGGCAGATATGACTGAGGCTTTAGGCAGATAGGTTCCACCACAGCCGGTTTTCTCCATGTGACATACAGTGGTTTAGACTCAGTTTTAAAGCCTAGTGAAGATCATATCGACACAAATTACGATGACTAACCACAAAAACATGTTCTGGCACTCATACAGGAACACCCAACAAATGACTCTAAGCTAAGTGAGCTTCAATGTCCATTTTCCAAAGGTTGTTTGCTTTTTTCAGAAGCGTGCTTCCAATACATTTCAGCTTTTTATCCAAAGATGCTACTGAGTTTGTTTATTATTTGTATTAACTATTATTGTTGCATCCAGCAACATGAAAGTTCCAAACTCAAGAAAAACGTGAAGCTAAAAGACGAATGTGGTTAATATTTCTAATTTTCCAATTTCTTTATTTTTTTAATTTTATTGGTGCACACAAACGTTTTTGAAGTTCGGATTACATTTTCAAATCTTTTTTTAATTGCAAGTCTGGTCATTAGAATTTTCAACTGATAACAAAAGCAAAGAAAAAAAACAAGAAGAATGTTCCTATCTGGAGTACAGAGTGAATGCAGCGTGATTTGAAACTGAAATTGTGTGACGATAAAAGTGTTTGTGCTGAAAGAGACTTCAGACAAATATGTGCTTTCAAGCATTAAAACAGAACTCTTTTCATGTCGGATCCCTTTTTAAAGGCCTCTGCATCTGGCATGAAAAGAGCCAGAATTTTGTTTGGTAAAAAAAAACAAGCACTAAAATAGCCAAGAAAACAAGTAACTGAGTCACAAAATACAGTTTGAACAAGTTTACCACCCCATCTGATGGAGTTAAATACCCGCTCCAATGAAAATTGTGTTTTTGGTTTTTTTAACATGTTCCTGTGACATTTCTCTCATGATGGCATGTACAATGAAAATGAAGCTCAAAAGTGCATTTCTAAGTATTTCTATATTCAAATCATTGCGAATTAGGAGCAGACAAACTAAATGCTGTTTAAAAGAGATGGTATTTGTACGGCGGCTGGGTGGCTTAGCTGACTTATGCATGAAAAGTTTGTTTCTCAGGGGGAGCTATGAGCTTCATGCGGGTCCTTGGGCAAGCCCTTCACACTACCGCCTAACCATGAAACCATACGGGGGTCCAAGTCTCCCTGGTCTCCCTGTGCCAGTCCCCAGCCAGGATGAATCACAGGGTTGAGTCAGGAAGGGCATTGGCATAAAAATGTCTGCCAAACCACCTGTGCGAATCAGTGGAAGCTGAAGGGATATGCTGAAAGGTGAACAACAACAAGAACAAGATTGTATTGGTGACATAAAAAAATACACTAGATGGGCTGCAATCCTGCTCTGGTCCTTTCTGATGCATCCACTTGTAGATGACGATACATGCATATATTCATTTTTTTCATCTGAGCTGGAATCTGGCTCAAAACTGTACAGCTGGACCACTCTGCTATCGCCATTTTTGTTGCACGGTTAATGTTTGGTTGGGGGTTGTGAGGGGCGGTAAGCTTGCGGGAGACTGCGTGAACCAATGGGGGATGGGAAGTGAGGCGGGGTTGTTATGCACCAGTGGTCCTGCCCACATCTTAGAGCTGAATTTCTATTAAAATACTGTCGCTCTGCAGAAAATATATCCTAAGAAACAACTTTTGTTTTCTCTTCATTTTTTGGCTAAAAATGCCCTAAATATAATTAAAAGGCCACTTGGAAAGCATTGAAAATAGACGAAAAGATGATCGGAATGGGACTTTAAAGGTTTGAATCATTGTCCTTTTATGTTTAAAAAAATTGGAAAGATTAGAAATGTATGTTTTATCTTGTGCGTTTTATTTATAAAATACAAAAATAAAAATGAGTTTTTATTCTTTTGAATATAATGTGACAGAAACCAGAGTATGTCTGCATTTTCAGGCATTGCTGGAGTCAGAGAGGAGCATTGGATGCGAACAGATCTGCCTGCAGAGGCTGCAGGACTGTCGCTGGCCTCCCTGTAGAGTTGCTGCGTGCATTTGTCTGTGCTTGTGCCAGCAGAATGCTTGTATCTGAAATGGGCCCCTACAGAATTATCCAGCATAGTCATTCTGATGCTGCTGAAATAATCCACCTCCACTCCATTCAGCTTTGCTAAAAAAACAAAAAAAAAAAAAACAACTATCATAACAACAATCCCTGAGCAACGACTGTCACAGGAGCACTATCTCCCTTATGTCGAGACAAATCAGTTTCTTTCAAGAACAGGAGTTTGAGGGAAAAAAAGGAGGCGGGGATGGTCTTTTTAATTGAAAAGACGCCCTATTATGCATCATGTAATTCTATGCAATTCAGAAAGAGCTGTGTCTCACTTCCACTGACTGAAATGTATGACAAATTGGTTGGAAGATATTTGTTTTCCGCCTTTGTTTTCCTCTCCAAGGCCTTCCAAAATTCATTAATCCCATCTTCTGGCTGCTCCACTGTTGGCGGACTTTGTGTCACTTTGAAAGAGAGCCGCCTCGCACACTCAGGAGAAAGTTGAAGAAAGGAATCTTGGAAGATGCTGCCACTCACCCTCTGTCTCTTTGTCAGTGGATTCCTCATCTCCCATGTGGGAGCCCATTTGTGCCGGAGTAATCCATTACCTGCTCACTCAGTGGTGACAACACCTCACTTCCATCTGGCTCTGCGGTCTCACGGGGGCCCACTACCCCAAGAATAATAAGGACAGTGACCAGGAAACATATAGTCTCTCCTATTACCTCAATAACGGAGTAATGATTGATACCTTGTTGGATTATCCATGTGTCACCGAACAGCCAAGGGCTTCTTAAATGAGGGAGGCAGTTCTCCGTCCACCTGTGCCTCCATTCCAAATTACAGATGATGAACCAAGTGCAGGAGTGTGTGACAGCCACTGCCAGGGTTTCAACAACCCAAGGGTATCAGTCAACCTGCCAGAGGTCTGTTTTTGAGAGTTGAGCGTGCAGCAGAATCGATTTTCCAGCAAAAGTCTACAGGAAAATTGGCCACCGAGGAGAAAAACGGACCAATTCTTTTTCCTGCGGCTCTAAAAACACACGCTAGCATTTATAATAATTGCTCCTTTGAATTAGCTTTTTCATGAAAAAAACATTTCTTAAAGGAGCCATTTGCTCCAATGTATTCAGTCGCTTCTGCAGGAGCTAAATGCAATTCTGGTTTTTCAGAGTGAGGGGGATAACAGCGGCAGTCAATTTGAGAGGGTTTTGATATTTAACAGGACTGCAGTGCTGTCACAACCCAACTGATGGGGCAACCTTTGGAGTCGTGCTGCAGCCACCCGCTGCACGCATCCAGGGTCTCCCTTCAGAGGCACGCAGCTGTGCGCAACACCTGGACACATGCCGTCGTCCCCTCCGTGCCGTGCAGCTTGGGAGGTGAGCAGCACAGCCTTGGGCCTGGGTTCTGGATCCATCCTTGATTACACATGTGTTTACTCGCCAGATTTGGAAAGGCATGAGAAGCAGAGCGTGAAGCTTTCCTGCAGTGCCAATCACAGAAATGTTTTCTGCCTGTTTGTCGTGTGATTTCTAGGAAGGAGCCGCTGATCACTTGTGTCACTATATTTCAGCTGCAATGCTGGAAAAACAGACTAAACATACCATTTTTTTAGTACAAAAAACACCAATGTGCTAAAAAAAAAGGATTAAAGTTTTATTTAGGCTCAGCAATAAATTTGTATTTTTCTTTCGGGGGGTTGAGAATGCAGGCGGCTCCCTGGGGTCTGCAGGTGGAAAAGTTCAGGGCAGGTTTATGACGCCAAGAAGCCTCAACCCCCTTATTTGTCTGCATACCTACACCCATTTCTGTTCAACTCAAATACGAGTACGGGGTTCTTCTGATTCTAGCGGATAATAACAAATTATGAAATACAGCAACGTCAATAATCACAGGAGGAAAGGACGCATGACTGATGCAAAGAAATAAGGATAAAAAAGGATAAAGAAAACAAAAAAAATGGAAGAGAGGCAAAAGAGGAACAAACAGTGTTAGAAAAGGAAAATGAGCATGAAGGAAGATTAACCTGCTGGAAAATGCATATAAATCTGCTTTCATTTGCTTAATTTCAGGTTTGATCTTGTATCTCGACGGCTTCCTCCTCAAACCTTTTTTTTATTTTCCCCCTTTCATTGTTAATCATTACTTTGTGCTGTTGGAAGTTTCCTGAAGCTAAAACACCCAAAAGTTTCACCTTTTCTTCTTCTAAGCAGCACTTCCAGTTACCGTGTTTCCTGGAGTGTAAGTCACATTTTTCCATCACGGGTGCGCCTTATACTCAGGAGCGACTTATTTCTAATTTTTTTTTTTTTTTTTTTATAAAAAAACATGAAGGAAAATCGGATCATTCTCTTCCTGAATCTATTCAATGAGACATTATTAATTTTGTTTTCATTTTTTCCTGAGATGCTGTGATTGGCACACTTAACAGCACATGGATTTGTGTGTGTAATTATATTTCCTTCAGCTTTTCATCTGTAGTATTGTACTATACCCCTCTTGTCAAATTTACTACATCCTATGGTTGATTAGTGGTAGAGGTAAGGAGGAGATTTTTATAACCTTCATGTCATTTGTGTCCATTTTCTGTAGTGGGTTTTTGTGTATGTGGAAATTGCACGCCTTTTGTTCCTAACCTCAAATAAAATGACTGGATTTTGGTGCCTGGAAGAATATTACTGCTTACTCTTCCTCATGGTACTGATCAGGAGAGAATTCTGAGATAATGAAACCAAAATCATGTACATATCAAGGCAGACTTTTATTTTTTTATTGCGCTTTTTTATTTGTCATATCTACCCTGCAGCTCACGTTCACCACTATCCATGTTTGCCTGCAACAGAATCTCCTCACATGTTAGCAACACCCACACGAGCACCTGTCCAACGAAATATCAAACAGAACCATCGTTTTTTTCCCCTGATTTTGATCTCCACACAGGGATGGTAGAAAAAATAAAAACGAAAAAAAAAAAGAGCAGATGTAGCTGGAGCATCCGACGTGCAAAAGCATCCATCACCATTAAATCAATATTTTGGCATATTTCTTAACTTTATTAATAAATCAAGGAAATCTACCCAACTGGATTGTAGTTATTTACAGATACGCAGCATTTGTTTTTAACCAGGGTCCCACAGTTATCCCTCACACCGCATTTGCCTTTGTGGTGAAGCTCTTCATATAAAAATAAAATTACATTCATAATTTCTTTCTCAAGTTGTATTTCCTTTTACAGAGCTTGTTTTCTTACGCTACATCTCATGATCTCATGGCATTAATGTATAAACTACAAAGCGGACATGACTCTGCAATTAGTTTCGGCGGACATCTGATGACAAATGTTCTCCTGTGTTACAAACATTTAATTTTTATTGTTCTTTTTACGTGGGGTTGTTTACTCCAAGTTTGAAGTTGAAAGATCAACTTTGATCATCTTTAGAGATCTTTTAATTATGATTATGCCATTTTTAACCAAAATCAACAAACCCGTTGCTTTTAGGACATACATTAAAAATTCACCTATGAGTTGTGGGCAAAAGCATTGGTTCGGAGCAACGTCGCCCCCCTTCCTGTCACCTATAATTGAGCTCTGTTACAACAAAAATAGCAAGCAATACTAGAGCTATCCAGCCGTAGAGTTCTGATCAGGATTCCAGTTCGGACGAGGAAGACGTACATGGATCTATTTGTCTGCAAGCAGATGCATCAGAATGGAGCATTGAGTTTGTGGCCCCACCAGTGTATTTTCTACGTCACAAATACAATCTTTTTCAAACTGCAGTTTTTTTCCTTTGCTCCTGATTCCCAATTTAAATAAAGATAACTCATAAATTGAATTTTAAACTTAAACGTATTTATTTAGGTCCTCCATCATCAGAAAAAAGCCACAAGCACACAATAAACACCAAAAACACAATTTTCATTGGAGCGAGTCTTTTAAATAAAGCAAGTTGAAAATGGCTTCACTCTCTGTTTTTCCTGTTTTTGTATAATTTCTTTCATTTCATCTTCTGAAGGTCTTTCTTGTTGTTGTTCAGTAACCTTGCACTGTTTCTTTTGAGATTTTGAGACCTCACCAAATTGGTTAATTTGCATTTGTTGTTTTTAATAAATTCCAATTACCTTACTCAAAAATCTGTGGGTGCAGATAAATCTGACCTGCACTTGAATGAGAGGGGAAACAAAAAACTCCTGGAGGTTTATCAGCTAAAAATTGTTTTACATCTGCAGCCCCTCTGCTGATGTCATGGTTTCCGTGTAACAGTATTAGCCGGTACACGCAGTCTCTTTCAAACGCTGACACCCAACTGTCGCGTGAGCTTCCTCCCATCTTTCCTCACAGGATCATGCATCTGGGATTGTTTCCAGCTCGCCTAAAATTGATTAATAGTGGCTTTAATTCCACAGAATGCTGATTGCAGACTCTGCAACTGCGGGTCTTGAAACATGCTCCTTCCAGTCTCATCATCAAGATGTGTGTTTTGGCGAAGCTAATGAATAAGTCATTAGAAGGTGACAATGATTGATGTGTTAGCAACAAACAAGCTACCATCAGCTGCTGTTGGAATCAGCGAAGAGGCCAGACTGCAAACTGCAGGTGAAGCCACTGCAGGCGGCGCATTGATTTCACCATATGTGCATTGTCTGCCTGCACGACAGACCATCCACATTTGGTTTTGCTGTTCAAACAAGCCTTTTGTTCTCTCTGAGGGATTTCACTGCAGTAACATTTAGCATCCTTTCATGGAGTTAATGTTTCCCTGTATAGAAATGAAAGGACTGTGGTCTGACAGACGTGACAAGCATTGCAGTGGATGACCGTGAAAAGAAAAAAAGCTTCTCAGAATGTATTTACATTTTCCAGTCGCCAAACGAGAAGGCAGCAGGTTACCCTGCTCACTCGGCTGGATAAAGGACATGCAGCAGGGATCCTTCCTCAGTAATAGCATCAGCCAACAAAAAAGCTCTAAGCACTGTCTGGGCACAGAGGACAACAAATGTAAGTAGGAAAACAAAATCTAGAGCACGCTTGTCAAATTACTAGACTTCCCTAAGAAACAAGCACTTACTCGGTCTTCGGATTTTATTTTTACAAACTTTGATTTTTTTTTTTTCCCCCCCAGAGAATTTTACTTTCTGACAGAAAAAGAAGTGTGTGCAGGAAAAGTATTTAGAAAATGACGAGCTTCAATCTTTTATGTGTCAAAGCGCTTCACATCCCAGTGTTGAGGGAAACATTAAAGTTTAGATCCGATGTGGGATCCGATCGTATTTCAGTCCACTCAACTGCCAGCCAGCAAACTGTGCAGAAGGGAGAGGCTGAACTGTATTTGTGCATGTCTGGAACTATTTTTCAAATTCATTCTCTTATATGACCCACTATGATTTTTTTTTTTTTTTTTGAGTTACCGTATTTTCTGTACTACACTGGATCAGAAGCCGCATCGCCAATGAGTTATTTTCTTACTTATGACGTATATAAGGTGCACCAAAACAAAATAATGCTTTAAGCTACATCTACAGTGGTGGACTTTGATTGTAAAATGCCACAGTTTAAATATGCATGTACAAACCGGTAATCATACATCCATAGCTCATCTGTATAGTCTGTGTTTTTACTTTATTAATTTAATTTTATCATTAGGCATAACATATGTTATGTCGTAATAGTGTACATAAGTTCTTACTTAATTTTTACTTTTTCTATTTTTGCACATTTTTGTATTGGTATACTTGCACATTTTGGAACACCCCTCACTTTTGCACATTGCTGTCACTTTTCTCAGCTTTTTGAAACTGCTGTGAGAATTGAATTTCCCCAATGTGGGATCAATAAAGAATATCTTATCTTATCTTATCTAAAATTGTTGGTACCCCTCAGTTAAAAAAAGAAAGACCACAATAGTCACTGAAATGACTTGAAACGTTCAAAAGTAACAATGCATTAAAATTAATTGAAAATTAATTAATCAAAATCAGCCATTACTTTTGAGTTTTTGATTAACAGAATTATAAAAAAAAAAAAAAAAAAACTAATGAAATAGGGCTGGACAAAAATGATGGTACCCATAACTTAATATTTTGTTGCACAACCTTTTGAGGCAATCAGTGCAATGAAACGGTTTCTGTATTTGTCAATGAGCCTTCTGCCCTGTCCACAGGTATTCTGGCCCCCTCCTCATGAACAAACTGCTCCAGTTGTCTCAGGTTTGACAGGTGTCTTCTCCAAATGGCATGTTTCAGCTCCGTCCACAGATGTTCAATGGGATTCAGATCTGGGCTGATAGAAGGCCATTTCAGAATAGTCCAACGCTTTTCTCTCAGCCATTCTTGGGGGTTTTTGGCTGTGTGTTTTGGATGGTTGTCCTGTTGGAAGACCTATGACCTGCGACTGAGACCAAGCTTTCTGACACTAGGCAGCACATTTCTATCCAGAATGCCTTGATAATCTTAAGATTTAATTTTACTTTGCACAACTTTAAGACACCCTGTGGCAGATGCAGCAAAGCAGCCCCAAAACAGAACTGAGCCTCCTCCATGTTTCACATTAGGGACAGTCTTCTTTTGGTTGTCTGCTTCATTTTTGAGTCTACGAGCATAGAGCTGGTGTGCCTTACCTAAAAGCTCCAGTTTGGTCTCATCTGTCCAAAGGGCATTTTCCCAGAAGCTTGTGGCTTGTCAACATGCATTTTTGCCAATTCCAGTCTTTTTTATGATTTCCTTTCAACAGTGGTGTCCTCCTTGGTCGTCTCCCATGAAGTCCACTCTGGCTCAAACAACGACGAATGGTGTGATCTGACACTGATGTACCTTGATCTAGGAGTTCACCTTTAATGTCTTTGGAGGTTGTTCTGGGCTCTTTAGATACAGTTCCAACTATCCGTCTCCTCAATTTGTCATCAATTTTCCTCTTGCGGCCACATCCAGACAGGTTGGCTACAGTCCTGTGGGTCTTAAACTTCTAAATAATATGTGCCACTGTTTTCACAGGAACTTCAAGATGCTTAGAGATGGTTTTATAGCCTTTACCTTTACAATGTTTGTCTATAATTTTGTTTCTAATGTCCTGAGACAATTCTCTCCTTGGCTTTCTGTTGTCCATGTTCAGTGTGTGGTTCACACATTTTCACCAAACAGCAGCGTGACTATTTGTCTCCCTTTAAAAAGACAGACTGACTGATTATGGGTTTAAAAACAGCTGTGATGTCATACCTGAGTTCATCATGACCCCCTGGGCAATTACTTCTCAGTCTTTTATGGAGGTACCATCATTTTTGTCCAGCCCTATGTCATTAGTTTTTTTTTTTAGTAATGGCTGATTTTGATTATTTAACGTTCAATAGATTTTAATTTATTGTTAATTTTGAACGTTTCAAGTCATTTCAGTGAGGGTTGTGGACTTTCTTTCTTTAACTGAGGGGTAGCAACAATTTTGTCCACCACATATGTCTGTCAAACTATAGCCATGTTTACAGTAACTCTAGAACTTGTTTGTAACACGCTACACGTTAAAAGGAAAAACAAAGACGTCCGCGGATCAAGTCGTAAGTGGATGCATAAAAATACAAACAGCAAACAGCTTGTGGCCCGCCCACCGTACTTTCTACGTCACAGATTCAATCTTTTCGATACAACTTTTCTTTTTTCGTCTGCTCCTGATTCACAAAGATTTGAATAAAGAAATACTCAGACATGCAATTTTAAGCTTCATTTGCTTTATGTATAATCAGGAAAAAATGTCACAAAAACATGTTAACAACACAGTTTTCTTCGAGGGTCTTGAAAGTGTGATTTGCGGTCGTATTGCTCTGTTCAAATGGCTTGGGTGGTTTGAAATATCCACTAGACGATGGGGATGAGAAACCTACAAGTTGTGTGCTTTGCAGTACTGCAAACTCAACACTTTGCCCTCTCCAGGCTAAAACACAGCAGTGAAAGGTAATAAGGCTTCTCTAAAGACATGAATTCAAGCAGAGACAAGCTGTTGAAAGAGCTTGTGGCTGTCTTGCTGCCCAACCCTTGAGCAAATCAGATTTGAATAAATAACTGCTGTGTGAAAAATAAACTTGCTCAGGTTTCTACAAAAGTGTGCAGAACAGCTGGTGGAGTGAGCGGCATCCTATCTCAGTTTTTTTTTTTTTTTGTCAGTTTTTCAAGTTGCTGGTTGAAATACCAAAACAAATGTTCAAATTTGCCAGAGCATGCATAACTTTGGCTTTCATAGTTGCTCCTTTGGGCAACCTAACATATAAGAGCAATCCAACTGTACTGTTTTGAGCCAGATGCCAGCTCGGACGAGGAAAGCAAAAGCATAGAGTTTGGATGATTGAAGCTTATACGCAACATATATAAGGTTATTCTAAATGTATTTTTTCATCTGTACCTGATTCATAATGATCTGAATAAAGAAATACTCAGAAATAAACAACCTTGGGAGTATCTCAGGCAGGCAACTCGAGCAGTGCGTTTACCTGGTTACTCCTCCCTGCGGGCGGTTCAGTCTAATCAACTCACCTGTTCAGCGTCCAACTTCAGTTCCAGGTGTGCGGTGCAGTCCCTCTTTATCCATTTCCACGAGCTCTGCGTTCGTCACCCCACCCTCCCCGGCTTCCACCTGTGAGCTCCGTTAGGGGTAGTTTAGTACCCAAGATTTTCTATGGAGATCTTTGTTTGATGTATCTAAATGGAGCCTTATGCTTAACGAAAAGAAAATATGGAAATAAATCTTCTTTACTGCATGAGTTGTCTGACTGAAATGCAATTCTAGGCTTAATTGTCTTTGTAAATGTCCTCCATCCTCAGAAAAATGCTACAAGAACATGTTGAAAACACCAAAGGCACAATTTTCATCGGAGTGGGTCTTTAAAAATACCATCACACTGTAAATCTCATTCCTTCATTTATTCGTCTTCTGAACAGGTTTTTGTCCCTTTCGGGGTCACGGGGCCGCCAGAGCCCATCCTGGCCACTCGCGGGGGAAGGCAGCAGACGTCACAGACAGCTCTCCAGTCTGTCGCAGTATTCTAAATCTCTTCAAATATATTAAAGATGCTCTGAAAACTGTAAAAGCCAAATAATGCTTTGGTGAAGAAAATGTTGGCTCCTATTAATGGAATTCTCTTTTTTTTCCCCATGTGAATAAAAAAAAAAACAGCGTTCACACATCTTTTCAAAAGCGTTATATTTTATTTGATAGGAATGCAATTTGTCCGATTTTTCTTTTGGCAGCTAAAACATTCATTTTTCTTTTATACATTTTGGTCCCTTTAAGGAGTTTTGTTTGGATTTGAAGCATGAAGAAGATATATGTTTGGAGATATTCTTAGAGAAAATGGGGCAATAATCAATGATGGATGCAAAATTGATCAATGGTGGATGGTTAGGAGAAAATTTACAAACTACGAGCTCCAACTTCTGAAAAGAGAACAGGCATTGTGTTTTCCCTGAAGGTCACACATGCAGAATCATCTTAAAAAGAGGCCGTGACCTTCAGACCTGCTGGTATCATAGAAAACTCTAAATACATACTCAGAATGTGTCTTAAAAAATCTACATGAAATTTGTACACAAATTTTGAGGCTATTTTTGCTGAACATGATTGTTTCATGTCAGACTTTTTAGAGGTCCTAAACAGATCAGAATTGAGCCAATATCCTGTGTTTTTTCAGCTATCCTCGTTCCATCCTTTACTTTCTTTCCGACAGGTTTGAGGCTGTTGCTGTGAAAACGGCATTCTTCAAGTAATTTGTTTCCCTCAGTCTGACAATACCAGACATAAGAGGGCTTCCTTCAGATTACCAAGCTGTGTCTGATCTAATCTTCGTACTTGACATTTATTTTTTCACTTTTTTTTCTGTTTTTTTGTTAAGCGAGATACCTTCACTCCCTTGCTTCTGAAATGGGATACTTCTTTATGGGACTCAAAGGAAATTATTCACAGTCTCCTCGGGGCTCTGACAAGGTCGTGGGCATTCTGTCTCCCCACTCTCTTGGCTTCTGTTCTGAACCATAATTGATTAGGTTAAGCAGCCAGAGAGGGAAGGTCAAGCCTGCAGTGGGTGATCTGGAGCGCTCAGCGGCACGCATGGCCACAGACTCATGCTTTCCATCACCCGGAGACAACTGCGGCGTGGACAGCATGAACTGCACATTTGAAATGTCTGTGTTCACATTTAGCCTCCGTGAGCAGATGTTTAGAGTTCTTGCAGCTCAAAGTCACATCGGGGCCAAAGTGGGACCCGATTTGTTTTCAGTTTTGATAAAACAGTTGGATTTTTCTGCTTTTGGAGTCAAAGGTTCACGGAATCTCAGTGAGTGCTTTGTAAGAGGGCCTAGAAACAAAGCCGAGCGCAGTTTGTGCAGCTTGGACGACGTGATTCAGCGTGGCTCCATTAGCCGGCCTGTTCTTGAAAGACCCACGCTGATAAAATGGTGTTTTGAACATGTTCTTGTGGCATTCTTCTGATGATGGAGGACATGCATGAAGAAAATGACGCTCAAAATTGCGTTCGAGTATTTATTATTATTTATTCATTCAAGTAGTCGTGAATCAAGAGTAGATGGGAAAAAAAAAAAGAAGTTTGGAAAAAAATCGTATTTGTGACGTTCCAATCTGACATCCACTTGAAGATGACTAGATCAATGTATGTCTTTGTTGTTATGTTGAATGGGGGCTGGACCCCGAAGCTGGACAGAAACTAAAGATGGATGAAATAAAAGTCTTTATTGAGTCCTACAGTAGTGGTGGAGGGTTCTGGCTTGAAAGACACGTGGCTTGGATGGATGACGAAAACGGATGAGCTGCTGGTCTGGTGGAAGCTCCCGTTGGATGACAAGTGGTTAACAGTGAGCTGGTAGTTTCTGCTGAAGGAGCAAAACACAGAGTTTGTCAGGTGAAAGCGTGGCGTGTGGCGCTTGGCATAAGGCTTAGCTTGGCTTGGCTTGGCTTGGCTTGGCTTGAGAGCTTAGCATGAGTCTGTTACTCTACAGCAGGAAACAGACGGACAGACGTCGGCTGAAGGGTGAGCATCCAGATAAAGGCTGCAGGCTGATGAGTTGATAGGTAGCAGGTGGGAAGATCATCCCCGGTAGGAGACCAGGATCCTAACATTTGTTTTCCTTTGAGCGAGGTCGCTACTCAACATTGATCCCGCCCACAACTCTGAGGTGAATTTCTAATGAACCACTTCTGCTCTGCAGAAACTGTCGTAGCAGTTTTTATTTTTTATTTTTGCTAAAAATGTTCTAATCATGACTAAAAGACCACTGGGAACACTTTGAAAAAAGATCAAAAGATGATCCAAGTGGGTCTTGAATGACATGAAACCCCACCAAACGCACAGCCAGACTGGATGTGAGCACAGCAGAGGCTCTGGGAGAATCTGAACTTCCTCTTTGTAGTTTTTTTGCTGGAAGTCAGTGAGCAAACACAGGAACCTTAAAGGCAGCAGCTGCTGGACCAGGTTGATACCTTTCTGACAATACCAACAGTGAGAAGAAGCCCAAAATAGAAGCATCCAGACACAGAGCTTTCAATTCTGACAAGATTGGACATTTTTTTGTCTCTGATTTTTGTTCCTGGAGAGATTATGAAGACGGAATAGAAAATACGTTTTTCTTTTTCTTTTTTTTTTTTTTTATGGGTGTAGAAAAATGAAAAACATGAAGTTCTGGGTTTCATTTCTTCCTTACACAGGCTGTTCATATAAAAAAGGAGCAAAAAACCCAGAAGAGCCAATGAATGATCAGCCCTCTGGTGGTGTTACATTACATTTCAAAAGAGAATCGGCAGTGGGCCACAAGTATTGTTAGGCATAAACCGGCTATTCATATTTTTTTTCATACCTGTTGTTTCGTTTCTGTGAGGAAGGAACCCTATAGCTGCAAATTGCAAATTGAAAGCAGATGGAAGATTGATTGTTTCTGCCTGGAAAAAGCACATTTTCTCACTTATTCCCAGCAGCAGGCACACATGTAGATGTTCCTGTGTTACTCTGCACACTTTTTGAAACACCTGACTTTGACACACACGCCACACTATAGAGTTTTAGTAGCCCTCTGCTTCACGTCAATAATAATTATCTTCAGACATCCGCTAAAGCTTGTTCACTTGTTATTTTTCTGATTTGTCACCCCTCCAGTGATTTGGGATTTAATTTTTAAAAAGGTTTGTTCCATGCTTCTCTCCTCCTTCATACTTCTGCATACAATTTTCATCTTCATTTCCAGTAAGAAGTCATGTCGTAGCTGCTGTGCAATTCTAAAAATGCAGGAGTGGGTTGGTGGTTGAATAGTTAAACTGACTGGACTTGGGAGATACTTTTGTTTTACCACTTGCTACCCAATTTTAAGTAAAGGCAAACCTCACAATATGTGATGTTAAAGTCATGACAAAACCCTGGTAGTTTGTAAAAATGTTTCTTAGAGTTCTAGTTAAAGTTTACAACGCTGAGTCTTTTTGCTATGCCTTTAGCTTTGTAATTGCTGGCCTAGACAAGAGCTGTCTAGCCCTTGGCCTGTTATTACTGTAATAGTTGAGTGGTTTGAATCTGCTTAGGAAATTGGGTGTTTAACCCTTTAACAACAAAGCTTTAGGCCCAGCGTTGACATTTTTTGATTGCCGTAAACTCTCCAACTGTTTCCACTATTGTTGTAATTCTAGTGGACTCTGATACGGGAAAAGGCTGCTTTCCTGTCAGAATCAGCAGATTCATGTTGATCGTACAAACAAAGAGTTACGGTTGGTCAAATAGCATGATGATATCTCAGCTGGGTCCTTCATCCATCTTCTTCCGCTCATCTGGGACCGGGTCGCGGGGGCAGCAGTCTAAGCAAAGATGCCCAGACTTCCCACTCACCAGCTCATCTGGGGGGACCCTGAGGCGTTCCCAGGCTAGCCAAGAGACGTAGCCTGTCCAGCAGGTCCTGGGTCTTCCCAGCAGCCTTCGCCCATTCGCTCAGTGGGACATGCCCGAATAACATCCCCAGGGTAGCTTTCAGGGAGCCACCTCAACTGGCTACTCACGATGTGCAGGAGCAGTGGGTCTCTGTCTCTCTCCGGGTGACCAAGCTTCTCACCCTATCTCTATGGGAGCGCCCAGCCACCCCATCAGAGGAAGCTAATTTCGGCAGCTTATGTTTGGGACATCCTTTTTTCGGTCATGACTTTAGGTGAGTATTGGAACAAAGTTAAACTGAGAGCTTCACTTTCTGGCTCAGCTCTCTGTGTACCACAACAGATGGGTACAGCAACTGCATAACACGCTGCGCCAATCCACTTGTAAATCTCATGCTCCAATCTTCCCTCACTCGTGAGCAAGACCCCAAGATGGGGCAGTAGCACTCCACCCACCCAGAGAGGGCAAACTACCTTTCTCCGGTCGAGAACCATGGCCTCTGACCTAACAGTGCTGACCCTCATCCAAGCCGCTTCACACTCGGCTGCAAACCGCCCCAAAGCCTGCTGGAGGTCCTGGCTTACTGAAGCCAACAGGACAACATCGTCTTTTTCTGTTTATTTTCTTAGGGGTACTTTGAATGACCCAGGAAGGAAACTGATGAACTGTTGTACCTTAGATCCAGAAACAAGAGTTTGTGGTCAAGCAAAAAGCATTGAATAACTGACAGAAAAATCTGACTTAATCTTATAGAGTAACATAAACTAGAAAATCAAACTAAGGAAACATAAACAAGACAAAACTAAAACTAAGAGGAGATTTAATCTGCGGCAGCTAAAGCCCTAGATGTTTTTATGTCTTGGACATCACTCACTAATTAAAATCAGCTGTTATGATGGGAACTTTTGGCTGGACAGAACATATTCCAAAAAAAGAGAAGCTGAAACTTATTCTAGATGTCCAATTTAAAGAGACTCAACAAAATAAAAAAAAATAAAAAAAACAAAAACAAGTATAAATCAGAATCAAAGCCAATGATCTTTACTTTGAATTATAACAGAAAAACACCTAAGAGGGGAATATTCTGCCAAACTACAGGCATTTCAAACAGCTGTAAGATCTGGAAAATGGCTTAATCATTCATTTGAATGCAGCAGCTTTTCCTGAATTTTGTCCAGCTGACTAAGAATCAGTGATTCCGAGTCAAGATATATGAAATCCAGGAGGAACAGCAGCATGCGAATGAGCAGCAGGGCGGGTAATCCCTATGCAGAGCGTAGCTCGGAGAGAGGCAGACCAGAGTGATGATGAGTCCATCTCTGGCGAATAAATTGGGGTTGACTTTGTGAGGGCCTTGAAGGAAGGGAAAAGGAATAGAATGAGAATGTGGCGCCGCTACGCTGCTGGATTATATTCGTGGAAGATGAAAGGCAGCGGTAAGCGAATGAGGCTGCAAAGCTCCATGAATCTCTTGTACAGGTGAAAGGAAGATGACCCTAGTTGGTGGCGTTTATATTAAAGAGAAAAGTTCTTCTTCGATTGATGGCCAACAGCGCAACACAAACCCACAAAAATGTCTTTATACTCTTATGTTTGAGATGCAAAACAGGATCTAGACAGAGAAAAGACATAAAAAAAACAAGCAACCCAGCTTTCCTTTGCGAGATTTGAAGATAATTCCCCCCCCCTCATTTTTTTTTGACAGCACATCTCTAAAAGCTGCAGCATCTTTTTTTTCCCCTTAAAAGGGCAATGCCTAATTTGAATATTCATAAACGCCACTTTCTGTCGACCTCTGTGGTTGAATGCATTATTAAAAGCACAAAATGTTTTAATCCAATGTAACATTATTAACAAAAAAGCAGGAACTTTCTAAATAGCGGGCTGGGGGGGGGGGTGATCAAATAAAAGAAATAAAAAAAATCCTTTTAGAGTCTGAGGACTCTGGGCGCAAAGATGAAGTTAAGTAATTTAATTATTTAGACCTCCCACCGTGACAAATGGTGCTAATTAGCATCAGACTGCTTCAGCATGATGAGATGAGCCAGTATCACACAGGTGCAATTGTCACTGTGTTTTGTTGAATAATGAAGAAGCTGACACTTGCTTGTTCCAAGGGCTTGTTAAAATGTATGCAAGAGAGCCAGACTTGCTCTTGGAAAGGCCACGCATGCAAATATCGGTGTAATTCCTGCTGCAGGACGCTGTGCAGGTCAAGCCAGCTCTCTGATGACCCACCACAAACAGCAACAAGGCCCAAAACACCGCAATTATAGGGAAAAACATCCACTTTTTTTTTTTTTCCGCGTTGCTTTCAGTGTTTGACATTCATCACATTCATATTGACTACGTCACATGACCTCTGCCATCCCAGTAGCCTCTATCCTGAACTATTTGATAAATGACACCAGTTGAACTTTTATAACTACACTTCCCCAGGACTGCAAACGCACAAAAAGGCCAACTATAGTTCTGTAATTGAAATCAATATTGTTTTTCAGCAATTATAGTCCCTTTCAGCATTTCTTCTTTTGCTCATAAACAACAAGGATATAAAAAAACACCAATCCCTCTAAAGTGAAACTGAATAGATTACAGAATGAGTCAGGAAACATTTAAACACTTCCCATCAGAGCAAGCTTTTTACTTTTTCCCCCCAAAAGGTTATTTTAACATCAGTTAATTTAGCTGTAAATATGCAAATTTGGTTCAAATCAACTTTTTTTTTTTTAAATACATAGTGGTCCACTTCTTGTTTTTATCCTCAAAGGACTGCTTTTAAGTCCATACCAAGCTCTCTGTAATTAGTTTCAGGGGTCAAGCTCCCACATCTTTGCTGAAGTGTACAATTAATTAATTTTCTTTCCTTTTTTCTAACTGTTTAAAAATGATATTTTATTTTACATTTGGACCTCCTGATTAAAAAGATTCTTAGCCCACTCAAAGGAGTGCAGCTCCCTCTTTTCTCCCTCTATGTCCTAAATTTGTTGTGTTTTTATTATCTCTAACAGATGTATTTCCTTTTTTTATTCTTTATTTACACAAACAACCACATACTTACTTTTTCCACACAAAGACAATTGTAAGTAGTGCTGTAATTAGATGAATTTATGATAAATAATTACAACCTGTGATTAATTATTCCAAATAATCTACTTATCACTTTCAAACCATCTACTTTCATGGTTTGATACCACTGGTTGGCATGGCAACGGTAGAATGTTGCCACGATGATGCTAACTTTGTTAACAAGACTTTTGACATGTTTTCACATTAAAGGCGAGTTGCTTGTGTGGTTTACTTGAAGGCTGCAGACAAATGCAAAATGCAGAAGTCACTACAACACAAGGGATCAAGCTGCCAACGTCACTTATGATGTTTGTGACCAGCCACTTCACCCACACACCGGAGAGAAGACGGCTGCAGCAGGATGACCTGTCAGAGCTGCTGGATGATTTGTGTGCATGTACTATTTAGCAGGTGATGGAGCGATCACACATGACAGCCTGGGCTTTTAGGCTGTTAAGACGCGATGCGGAGAAGTCAGAAGGCAAGCAACCTGAGCACACACGTCCACGAGGAGAGGTGCAAAAAACACCCCGTCTACACAATGCTGAAAGGTTTTACTCCAACTGTGTCTATCAATGCTGACATATGATATGAACTTTCAGCAGAAGATTTTGACCTTTTAAGTATTATAGATTGATAATCAACAATTTCTTTGAAAAATTTTCTGGACAAATCTAAAGCTTAAAATTAAAAAGTTCTGTTAAGCTGTCAGGCTGTTCCATTTGATTCGCTTTTGTTACAAATCAAAGTCTAACTTAAAGCACTTTTCATACAACAGTAGTATTAAAATACGCTCCAGCAACCCCAAAATTGATTTAAGCAGGTTCAGAAGATGGATGGAATTTTTCCATGTGACAATTTAGTCACACCAGATTTTATTATTGAATTTTATTAACCTAATGTATTAAACCAATAGATTCCCATAGCAACTCTATATCACTAAGAGTGTATGAGGTGACCCTAGGGAAGAATGACTCACCTCTAACAAAAACAAACCCTCAGCAAAACCAGATGCAGTAACGGTGGTCATCTGCCTGCTGGTTGGAAGAGACAAAGATGCAAATCACTGAAATATCGGCTATAGGAAGAACTGAACACAAATTAGAAGCTGCAACAATAAAAGCATATCTGTAGAGTTGAGAAAGCTGAGTGAGGAACTCAGCAGCCGAGGCTTAAAGGGTCGTACAGAAATGTGAAATTCCTTCATGTCATCATCAGTTCTGGTTCTGAATCTTGCCGGTTTGAGTCTCTGTGACCGAGCGGAGGAAGCCCATGCAGGTGAGGAGACGAAGTGGAACTCACCCTAGTTGTAAAAAATACAATTTTGAAAAAAATCCCACAGGAAGTGTGTGGTTTAGTCATAAGAATCAGAAAAAGAGAATCCTGTCCTGCTGTTAGCCTGGTTTCTGTGTTAGCCCTTGAGCTTGAAATCACATCAGCATTCTGTGACGAGAGGACAGGAAACATATTTGTCAGAATTTCTCTCAAGGAAAACCAATTTTAGGATTTCTTTTTGAGATAACAAATGAATCTGGCTAACACGTAAATGCTCTGTTGACGACATTATAATTTGTTGATCTGGCAGGAGGTTTCCTGTATGCTCATGTCTGTTTCTGGCACATTTAGGAGCCTACTAAGTAATTCAGTCATGGAGGGCCTCTAAGAGTGTCTGCAAAGAAAAGAGGGTTTGAAGGAGAGACCGGGGGGTCTGAGCAGAGCACACAGCTTGTTACCCAGACATGAGGAGGAGTGACCCGCTGCATGGAGATGGAGACAAGTTCCCTACAGGGGAGTGATGGCGGCATGCACACGGACAGCATGATGAATGAGGGAGCAAAGCTGCAGGAGGCCATAAATCAATATCCCCTCTTTTCTTCTCTCTTTTAGGGAGGATACTGCACATGTCTCCTTGTCCTGTCTTATTTTAAAGATGAAGGTGGAACACCCCGAACGAACGCACTAATATCCCTGAACCTGACCCGTGGGCAGCCGTGAACTGCTTTGCATTCTGCTCCTTTAAATAGCTCTTTTGTGCAGAATATTGCAACTCGCTGGTGAACTTAACAAGTCATCATCAGGGGATCTTGCAGGGCTGAGTGTTCTACCACTTTACCACTAAATGCATTGGTCTCACTCAGCGAGTGAGCTGAAATGAGCACTAAGCTGACTGGATCTGTTAAGCCTTGTGCAGCGTGTTGATGTGGAAGAGCAGCGCTGTGCACGGTGAAACAAGATTTAAAAGTATTTAACTCACAATCCTGAGTGTCTGGCCCACCACCACCACCACCAAAAGGGATAAGAAAGAAAAAAAAAAGACATGTCAGTCTTTTTTTTAATTATCTAAATGATCTAAGGATTGCAGTTGCTTCTCACCTTCAACGACACAAATTAAAATTCATTTATAATAATTTATAATAATAATAATAATAAAACATTTTATTTAGAAAGAAATGCACTTTAGAAAAAAATCTCAACATGCTAAACACAAAATGGAATGGGCTGAAGCATCACTCTTAGTAAAAAACATCCAAAAACACAAGAAACAAAGATTATAATACATATTTAAAAGTAAAGAAAAGGGAAAAAAGGTATCTGAAATTACAGTGTTTTTTCTTCTATTAAAAATGTACTCATGAGGGCAAACTACCTTTGAAAGCACAACATTTCCCCCCCCACATTGGTATGCATAGACAATATCCACACATATTAAGGCATTTTTTAAACAATGAATTTGTAGATTAAAAAAAAACAGCTTTCATCGTTACTCTAATAGCTCATTTTTTAAGTTTAGTCCTGGGATCAATTTGTTTTTTTATGGATTTCCCTACATTTCTCTAAAATACTGAAAAGACGATAGAATAAATTCTAAAAATAAAATGCAAGCAGTTTTTACTCTGTGTTCTTTGGATTATTATTATTATCTGTGGATTTAAATATTTTGTTTTCATACTATCAACAAGCGGCTTCCAATAAGCTACATATATGTGATGGTATTGGATAAACTTTAGATTTCCAAACAGAAATGGTGTAGATGTTTTAGAGTTTTTATTTTTTATTTTTTTTATTTATTTATTTTTTATGTGAATGAACTTTCGGGGAAATAAAATCCCAAAAATCTAATGAGGACATTTCCCAAAGATTAACTTTTTGAACTGGCCACAAATCTGCAGACAAAAAGAGAATTTATTGTGTCCCTTTTGCATTTATTGGTGCAAAAAAAGCTCCATTTAGGGATAAAATTCCAATGAGGGGAACAAATGTGAGTTTTTATTAATATTAAAACCAAAAAATGAATGCAAAAAAACTCCTAGCTGTATTTAACAAGGGCCTTGATAGTTACTGCAAACCTACATATTCTTTGCATTTCCAAAAAACAATATAACTTTACAGAAAAACAAGGTGCCTATTATAAAAAGTGAAAGACAGAGAAAATGAAGTCGATTTATAAACAAATAAACAAAAACAAGCAGACATCATGACATGTCAAGTTGCAGGAGTCTGCTGTGTCAACAGGGGTGGTGCCATTAGTCAAAACTGATTGGAACACTAAGTGGAGAAGATCACATGCGTTTCTATATATTCTATGTATATATTTTTTTCTAAATGTCTGCAACAATGATTTATGACTAATGGGCTGCAAGATGAACTTAGAAATTAAACTGATTTGAAAGCTTGTAGGGGATCAGGGGATCCAGGATGCTGGCACACAAGAGAGAAAAGGAAGAAGAGAAAAAGATTGGATTCTGTTTTTCTCTGTTGCAAAAAAAACAGGGAAAAAAAAAGACAAGTCGGAGTGGGGAAGGATGGGCGAACTGTCAGGAATCATAAAGACAGAACCTGAGACAGGTGGCAGACAAGACGAAACCGCATCCCAAGGATGAAACCAAAGAGGCGGTTGCCACAGAAACACAGGACATTTTCCTGATTTATTCAGAACAGTGCAAACGTCTCGTTTCTTATAGATGCTTCCATAGAGTCAGACTCTATTGTAATTTTAATGTGGTCTGGATCAATAGTTCCTGAAGCTTTGTGTTCAGTAAAGTTTTTCCTGTTCCTTTTTCAGAACAATTCATAGTGTTACAAGGGGACTTTCCTCTTTAGTCGCTGTAATTTGCTTAGTCAGCAAACTACTCTAAACTATGTCAAGATTTTCAAGAAATTTAAACTCTGTGCGTATATATATATATATATATATATATATATATATATATATATATATATATAATGCTGTTTCTAATGAAAATCAGAAAACCTGTGTTATTTTCTAAGAAAGAATTTCTGCAGAGCTGTTTACGTGCTATGCTGTTAGCTTACAGCCCCTCAATTTATACAGCGAACAATGGTTTAGTTAGCTGGGTATAAGTTTGGCATTTAGGAAACCTGGGTTTGCTTCCCAGGGCGTACAATCCAGTGTGGGTCCTTGAATGGTACATGGCGTTTACTTCCTTCATTGAAGGTGCTTTTATCTACATAACCCTTGTGCTGGGGTCAATGTGGGGTCAAGATGACCATTGACGTGTTCTCCCTACCATGACAAAGGTGGAGAGGATTTCATGTAATCCATGGACACCAGTGAAGATCACAAATCATTGAAGAAAATAGTTCAATGCACTGTCTAGTGGGTCTAGATGACCCAACTCCCAATGTCAAAGTGCCCAGGATAGCACAAGGGTTAACTAATACACACTGATGGCATATGCGACACAATGTGACCAACACATGAGCAAGACACTTCGACTTATGGATGGAAAAGGTGGGAATCAAACCTGCAAATATTCAGACCAGAGGTCGACTGCCCTACCGCTGCAACACAAAGATGTACATGGATCTAGTTGTCTGCAAGTGAATCCTCCCTATGTTTCCTGTTTCTCTGGCATCAGCGGACCGGAAATAGAAATTGCGCTGTGGAGGATTTAATGTCACACGCAGACATGACAGAGGCGTTGCAACAACGTGTCAACGCAACAAAGACACACCGCAGATGAACCCGTGGAAATCAGCCTTCACAATGGTGTCATAATTCTCCATCCTTTTTCCATCTGTGAGTTGCTTGAAGGTAACCAGCATTATTACTCTCACCTGTGTGAGGGACTTTCCAGAGACTCTCCAGCCTCCTGTTCATGGTTTCCATTGTTTGTTTCCCTGCTTTGGAATTTTTTACTTCACTTTTCTGGATCAAGGAGTTTGCCTGCGCCTTTTATTGTGCCTCTCACGTTTCCTGTGCACTCTTGAGTGAATCTCTTGTTGGATTGTGAGCCTATTGTTCCCAGAGTTCCACCTGGGAGTGCTGTTGAATGTGTATACATTATTTTCTTTGTTTTCATTCTAACTGCTGTTTTTTCTAAGGCTGCTTTTTCAACTCTGACCTACACACTGAAGGCTGCTGTGTTGGGATTTTTTTTCCTTCTCCACATGCCTTCTGGAGGAAGAAGTGTCTGAGAAAGCGGAGGGACTTTGGGATACAAACTGATAAAACTGTGAACCAAAACTCTTGTGTCTGTAGCAAGAAGTTTAAACAAGTGTATTGTTAACTACTGACCTTGCATAGGTCAGTAGTTATTATTTTCTCTAACCAGACAGGGCAACCAATTCTAAATTAAATAGGAGGTCGGAACAGTTGTCAGTTTCAGTGTGTCTGTTTTTAATACGGTCTTGGGTTTTCAGACATAACCTTGACAGGTGCCTACCTGTCCCCCTTCCTGGTGTGCCTGACGCCCCCCTCTGGCTTAAGGATGCATTGTATTGGTTTCATAAGACTCTGACTTGTGAAAAAAACTATTTTCCTGTGATTTCTGATCAGTGTGATTACTCTGTTTTTCTCAACCTGACAAATGGAGAGAAGCAGGGAACTTGTGGCCCACCCAGGGTATTGTCTACATCACAAGTTCTTATTTATTTTATTTTTTTTGTTCACAATACAGAAAAAAATACACACAAGTGCAATTTTAGGCTTAATTATCTTAAGACATATCCTCCATCAGAAAAATTCCATAAGAACATATTAAAAACACCAGAGTGTGTCTTTAAATATACAACAATGAACCTTTAAAAATCTTTGCAGAGTTAAAGATTGTCGCCTCAGATCATTTTTTGGTGTGAAGTTTTGCTGCTTTAACACAAAATAAAAGAAATTAAGCTGAACTTTGTTGAGACCTTAGAGTATAACTTGCCCACATTTTTTCTCCTCTGCCATTTTTAGTTTTAGCAACAGCTGCAGGCCAGCATAGAAAGCAGGTCTACCAGGGGACGTTCCTATAACATACGGCAGTGTTATAATGCTTGTTGCATACACATGTGAGGCTTAATGATAAAAATATGTGATGTGAGTAATAGGAGGCCTGCATCCCAGTAGAGATTTATGTGCTGCACTGTCCCAGTGTCTCCTGAGCGTTCCCTGTAGTTCTCTGTTGAATAAATAAAACAACACCTTTAGAAGCTGCAATTATCCCAAAACATCAAAGATGTATGCAGAGGGAGGAGATCATTGATCCGGCCTTATACATAATCATAAATGTGTGTTCCAATCATAAAACATATATAACAAAACAGACAAAATATTTAGTTTTAGGGATTGTCTTCAATTGCGACTAAAAAAGAATCGATCTGAACAACATGTGATGCTACATCCACAATAGGCATGTGACACATTCAAGAACATGCTAAACATGCGCATTCAAGAACACATATGGTGTTCACTCTGGACAAGCAGGGAGGGGCTTCTTCTCTTTTTATTGTTTACCAGCCCACGTCTGCCATCTACAATTGGTGTGAAATGTCAAAGCGGTGCAAACTAGGTGTCATAGAATAAAAAAAAAAAACTGCCATTAATAATTTATCCTGCATGATCAATTTTCAAACCGTTGACACTTCCGTGAATTAAAAAAGATGCCACCCATACGTCAATACCAAATCCAAATTTTGTACCTAGAGCCTAAAAATAGCAGAACAATGCGTGTTCTTGACAGTTTTGAAGCCTGAAACGCACATTTACATGGACTTTTCATTGAAAGTGGCCACTTGAACATGCATTGCTGAGGGTAATGTGAGTGTTGCTTGAGAGTTCAGCGGGCAATCTGTGCAAACTTCCCCAACTTAACAAAACAGACTTAAAGATTCATAAATGAAACTTTTGAAGTTTATTTCAAAAGTTTATCAAAGCACTTCCACTCCCCTCCTGGGGAGTGAGAATGCTTCCAGATTCCAGTTTGCCCGTCCGTGCTCCTGTACCTGACCAAGTACCTCGTCTCTGGCTCGCCTCCATAACTGCTCCTGTGTGTTCATGATCCAATTGATTTTATGTTTTACCCTACCTTTATCTGCACAAAGCCCATCAAGATGACTGTCGTTGTGATTTTGGGCTATACAAATGAATTGAATTGAATTGAAGCTATGTTTCTTAATAGTAATTTTCTGGTTTTAGATGCATTTCTTTATTATTTTGATCTTTTGCAACAGTGTGTCTTAGGAAAGTACATTATCCATCCACTCATTTGGGTTTGGGTAACAACAGAGATGTGCAGATCCCATTCTCCTTGGATCCAATTAAACTGGATTTTAAAGGTGTTAAGCGATAATCTCTCAAGTGTCTCCAGGGTCGTCCATGGGGACCCCTCCTGGTTGTACATGTGTGTTACATCATATCGGGAAGTCCTCTGGATGGAATGGAACATCTCCAAACCACCTGAGCTTATCAATCTCAATTTGGAAGAGTCACGACTCTACCTCGAGCTCCTCCCAGAGGGCTGTACTTCACACTCTTAAAGGGAAATGTCAGCCTCCCTGGAAGGAGAGCTAATTTCTATCGCCTGCATACTCAAAGCTTTTCTGTTTCCACTCAGCCCTCTCTTAACCACAACAGGGGTGGTGGTTTATCAATCACACAGATCAACCCTCCTTCAACTGCTGAAATTCTGCACCTGTTGAAATGATTTATTCCCAACTTGGAGATGTGATTCTCTGTTTTTCTCACTGAGACTTACACAAAGCTGCTATTAACTGCTGTAAAATTTATTTGAAATCTTTTACATCTTTTACATTTTTTTTTTAATGATCTTAAATCAAGCTGTGCATCCTGAGATGATCAGGTAACTTCAATCCAGTTTGCAAGTGGCAGCAGTCATGTCCACTCTGCTCCAGAACAGGGACCAAGTACCAAAGGTTATCTGGACATGAAGCAGTGGGCATCTCCTCTTTAAGCTGCATTCACACCCAATACAATTCGCACAGCAGGGGCGGCCAGTTTCAATGTTAGGTCAAAGTGCAGATGCAATCACAAGTCCTGCGCCACGATTTCAGCGCCGGTCTCGGCTGTCTGCCAACAATGCTGAGCGGAGAAAATTCTGACGTGAAGTTCGGGAAGACAGGAAGTTCAAATATCCGAACTTTAGCAAAGAATTTTCTTTACGGATGATGGTGCGATTAGTGGGTGGAGTCCAAAACTAACATGAAGGTGAATCTGAATGCTTTCCCCTTGAACTTGAAAATATTTTTCTTATTTGTATTGATCTTCATGAATCCGGACATGGAGACATGCTTACCGATGCTTTTTTAGAGTTCTTTGAAATAAATAAACCTGATCTCTCAACATAATCTGTTTCTGCCATGCATTGTAAATGATAAATGAGCTCCTCCTTGAGCATCTAGTTTATGAAGGTATTTTTGGACAAACGTCAAGCAAGTCCTTGTCGAAATGTGTCGAAATGAAGGGGGAGGATGTGAATTCGCCATGTGAATCACTGTTAGTGTGAACGCAGTATTAGACTGCAACTGAGAGGAGTACCACTGGGCCATAGGACCACTGCACTTTTGCTGAGATGCGAGAAAAATGTCTAGTTTGTTTAAATTATTTTTAATTCTAGTCTGGCACGGTGGACTTTGTTTTTCCACTCAAAATAACGTCTCTTTCAAACAACCATTGCATATTAAAGAGAATACTTTACCTAATGTCAGTTCAAACAGCCCCCACCAGGCTGGATTTTTCCATTCTTGCTTTTTTTCAAGAAGCCTTCCACACTTTAAACCACCAAAACCTCCCAAAGTTGAAAATTGTTTGTTTCTTGAAGTCAAAGCAGCAAGTGTTTGACGATATTTCCCAGCTAAAAACAATTTTCACACAAAAAAATGTGCCTCAATCAGAGATCCACCTGCACTGAAATGAGACGTGTGGGAATAAACTACTTTTCTTGGAAGACAAATCTTTTTCAGATAAATTTGAAAGTACTGCCTCTCAGGCTTCATCCACTTAGCAGCCATTCGCCGTGGTGCCTCCTTCATTATTGACTTGTGTGTATCAGGACTTCCCATGAGTATCGAGCAAACAGAGTGGCCTGCAGAAAGCTGTCTCTCATCATCTTCCGGCTCCCTGCTCCCCCTCGGCTGCATCTCCAGGCAAATATTTGACTTGGGATAAGTTTCACATTAAAGGGAGATCAAAAGACATTGGCAGAAATGGGACGGTCACCTTCTTGAATTTGGAGTTGTACCTGAGCTCCAGGATTGTTTTTGCCACAGTAAAAGATCCTGTTTGTGCTTTGGTATGGCCTTACTTTATTTATTTTATTATTATTATTTTTTTTTACATCACTAAAAACAGTGCCAAGTGGAAAACACACAGGGCTTCCTACTTCACAAAGACACTTCCAGGCGATGTGGTTGTTAAGTAGTGTTGGATGTAATATAGATAAATTTAAACAGCTGTAGGGGCCTTCTTCTCACCTTTTGTTGTAAACCATCCACAAACCAAGACAGAAGTGGGTTAGCAACAGTGAAAATTAGCACTTCTTCTCCTTACAAAGTGATGGATCACAGTTTTTAATCCGTTTTTGCCTAAAAAAGGTGAATATTTGGTTGTATTTCAGCAATGCTGCCAATTAGGCAATCCTAGCAGTCTACAGTTTGCATATAAGCATGAAAAGAAAAGTCTCCTTTCTGTTAACACACCCTTTCTTTCTGCTCTTCACCACAGCAAAAGCTTATGGGATTCCAGAATGCATCTCACTGAGGCTGCCTCCAAATTGTCAATCAATTATATGCACAACAGAACCAAACATTGGTCTAATTGTGTTTGTGTGAGAAGTGTTTGGTGTCACATCAGCAAACAGCGCTGAACCTTTCCCTTCACTGAACAAGAAAATTGGGGTCTGATGTGGACAGAAGAAGAAGAATCTGGCACTTTCTGAGGAGAATTACAACCCAGTAGGAGCAAATGTACAAAACGTCTTTTAGGATTAACAAATGCTGTTTAAAAGCTCTCATTGTTGGTTTGTGGACGCACAGTTCTGCTGGTCATACAGGCAGGAAGACAACTGGATGGACCCATTGATGGGTTGGAAAGGAACAAGAAGATCTGAAACTATGTTTTAGATGTTAAATGCTTAACCAGGAGAGCCAGTTTGAGAGGATATGGACACAATCAGAGAAGAGATGATGAATTTGTGGGTGTGAAAGGTTGTAAGATTAGAGCTGCAGGAAGGAGGCCCAGAGAAAGACTAAAGAGGAGCCTCATAAATTTGGTAATGGAGGACATGAGGGTAGTTGGTGTGACTGAAGAGGATGCAGACGATGGGGTTGGATTGGATGATTGTCTCTGGTGACGGACAACCCCAAAGAGAAAAGCTGAAAAATTAGGAAACAGTTGTTACCATTTAAAACTGAAGTTCTTGGGGTGGATGGAAATTGTCTAAATAGTGTACAGTGTCCCCGCGCTATATAGCCATTCACCTCTCGCTGATTCATGTGCAACTTCTTTTTTGCCATTTTTTTTTTTTTTGCAACATACTGTGTCCTGTCCAGAAGAGCCTCCGTTACTAAACTGACATAAAATTTCGATCGTTATCAGATCTTTTTCATTCTTACTGGACTTATTTTACTATAAAGGTTTGTAATGTAAGAGTTCAAACAACAGAGAATTGTATGAAAATGTTCATGTCTATCAGAGAAAAGTGTATAAAGTGTGTGGTGAAGGGTTTTACAGCCTTATAACATCTACCGCGGGTCTTTTTTTGTTTTTTAAACATGGCCCTGTAATACAAGAGGGAACATTGTAGGCAGAACGTTTAGTGCAAATGTAAACAATTACAGCAAGAAAGTTAACTCACAACAGCAAAGCAACCAGTGGTATTCATTATTGATCATTTTTACTTTCATTTTATCTCAGGTTTTTGAGTCAGGTTTTTGGCCACATGCATAAACACAAATTCATTTGTATTGCAATATCTCCAAAGTCATAGTATAAACACTTCTCCTTGTAGGTCGGCTGCTGTTTAGCCCCTGCAGCTCTGGACAGGGACCTGCACCGCCACCCTGCTGTGTTTAGCTGTGCTTGGCTGGGTATGCGGCTATCACCAAGAGAAGAGGTCCCAACTAGTGGTCCACCAGCCAACTCTTTCCATGCTTAGCATGTTTCCCAATACAAATATCCATCGGTTACGGTGGAGGGAGGTGCAGGAGGGGTTTGGGGGTTGTGTGTGGGTCCGAAGGAAAAGATGGGGTTCCATTTCCAAATTAATCTGCTTGTTTTCTATTATTTATTTATCCATACAGTATTTCGTTTTATGAAGTATAAAAAGTGTTATAAATGAAGATTCATCTGATTTGATATTTGCTGTTTTTATAGAGCAAGAGGCACATGTCCATTTTTCTATTCTATTCTACCCTTTTTTTTATCCATTGCATAAATCAATACATTTGACCTGTGACCCATTTTGGAAACCCAGTTCATTAAAATGTCTCTTAATCTAAAAAGAAAAAAAAGATACAAATGTTATTGTGTTTATTTTCTAACCCTGCTGCTTTTACTTTTCGGAGAAACCTCTAACAATAGATTCCCCACAAACTGCCTGTGCCTACTGATTTGAGGTTTTGAAACTGTGAAGTAGGAATTAAAACTGCTTCTCAGTTAATTAGAATTTGCAAATATGTGTGTAAGTTATGCACATTCCTAAAACCGTGTTAATACAATTGCCAACAAGTGGGACTTAATGAATTCACAATGAAACTGACATCACCGTTCGGCTTTAACAGCACTGCTTCAAAGTTGCTAACCTGTTTGAAGCACATAGAGTGCAATCTCTTCTGGGGTCCAGGACCTTTTTTTAGAAAAGAATTTATCATATCCTTCGCTTTCAATATTACCATTTAGAAAACAAATGCATGTGTGGAAGCCAATAACGGCCAACATAACAGCCTCAAATTCAATAAAACAAACCATTTCATCCATAACTTCAGTGTGTCGGCACAGCTTTCTGATATTTTTCATTCTGAGAGCAGAAGCTCCAAACTGCAACTGGCAATTTATGTCTCCTATAGACAAAAATTTAAATCACAACTAACACTGACCTTTTTCTAATAACATATGAGCCAACACGATATGTTTGGAATACATTTGGAAACACAGTCAGAATTGTTTCAATTTATGTTGAATTTGAGGCTGAAACTGTCAGTTCTTCAGATCTAGTTAAAAGAGAAAACATGACAGATGCTCGCAAGCAAACAAATAAGAAATGTTTGTGAAAAGATCGGCAAATGATTTGTTTTGCTGTCTTATTCGTTTCTGAACTTATTTATATAACTTAAAGTTGTATCTAATTCCCCAAATTCCATTCCTGTATTTGACACCAACCATTAAGAGGCGGCACAGTGTGTGAATATGTGCAATTCCTCAAATGTCTACCAGGATTGGTTTCAAATTGTTAGTTGACTTCGATATTAAAACGCCCAACTTCATATAAAAAAAAAAAACAAGTGTATCAGAGGCATGGAGTCTGGAGGCAGCCATCATAAAATGTATACTAACATTAATAATAACATTAATAATAAATTAATCGGTCATCTAATCTGTGCCGAAAATGAAATTTATATGTATAATTTTAATAACTGTATTAATGTTATAATGAAACTTGCTGTATTTTGCGTATGTTCCGCTACAGGACAGCTAACTCATGGCATGATTGCGTGACGCAAATAAGAATTAAACAGTTTGGGGGCACAAAAATAAGAAATGAGGGAGGGCAAGGGCAAGGAAGAGTTAAAACTTCACTTGGTTTTTCCACTAAATTCACTCATCCATTATCTAGGTCTGGGTTATGAGGACAGGAGCTTCAGGAAGAAGGCCTTGACCTCCGTCTCTGCAGCAACTTCATCCAGGTTTTCCAGAAGGACACCATGGTGTTCCCAGGCCATCTGAGATATCATCTCAAGTATTTCCAGGCTCAACCACCATGCCTTTAGTTTGACATTTCCATAAATCCTTACCAAGAGGCCATCTGTGTATCGTTGTGCCAGATGTCCAAACTTCCTCAGCTGGCTCTTCTCAATGTAAAGAAGTAGCGGCTCTCTAAACATGTCCTCTAGGACAGTGTTTTTCAACCTTTTCTGAGCCACGGCACACTTTAACCTTAAAAAAAATCCCGCGGCACACCAGGATCCAAAAATTAAAAAAAAAACACACACAAAAAAAACGGAGAAACTCATAGTCTGTATTATCTACAGTCCCTCCACAATCTCACATGCATTTTTGAGATAATTGTTGCAGAAAAAGCTGGAAAATGCAGCTGTTTTTTTCTAAAAGATGCAATAAAAGTTAAGTTAGAAGATTTGAAAACAGTTCGATGTGTGTTTGTTGGTTTCAAGATGTTTAACAACAGATCTTGTGCGCGGTCAGTCTCACAACCCAATGCATCATGGGAGATGTAGTGCATTAAACGGCCGGTGGAGATCGCGTCTCTGAGCTTCATGGTTTTGTTCTCTTGTTCCACGGTCTGACACCGGATTCTGTGGAAAGCTACACCGCTAAAGACGAGCTTTAGCTGGTATTTTTGTTAGAACTGAGCGATTTTACGAGCTAAATCGGGACAAGGAAGTTAAGACTTTAACCACTTCTGATTGGTCAGACTGATGACATGTGATTAAGCCTTCAAGAATGATTGGTGGAGACAATTAAAGGGGCGGGACTTTTACAAAATACAGCCGGAGCTGCAGCTGAATCGCGGTACGTCATTCTTATCAAAATGTCTTTAATAAAATAAAATAAACGCAAAGAAAAAGTATTTTACGATCTTTTATATTCCTAACTCCTCAGTGTTTTATCAAGTCCTGTTTGGATGAACAGAGAGCTGAAATCCTGGAGATGGAAAATGTTTTTAGATCAGTTAATGAGGGCAATTCCCCACGGCACACCTGACCATCTCCCACGGCACACTAGTGTGCCGCGGCACACTGGTTGAAAAACACTGCTCTAGGATGACTGAGTCTCACATCTCTAAGTGGCTGATGCAGCTCTAGGAGAACAGCCTGGTACAAAGTCCACATCTCTGTGGAAGCAGCGCTAATCCATCACTCAATTCCACTTGTGATTAGAAACTCAAACTCCTTGTCTTGGAGATGTGATCAAACTCAGATTGAATCCAAGTGAAATTGTAGCTTCTTGCTCCAGGTTGTTACAGTTAGTGTTTGACTCTTTAAAACGACAGACATTTTCTCTGCAGAAGTGTCAGTGTTTTTGTTTTTTTTTTACTTTTATTGACACACCGTTCCTCATCTTTTTGTTCCGTGATAACAGTGCAGAGTGGCACATCTTGTTTGGTGTCAAGAAGCATGAAAGGGAAAAGAAGCAGGAGCATCTGGAATAACATGCACAGACAAAACGACAACCCGCTCTTTGGATTTGATTTGAAAAACTATTCGAAAAATATTAAACGCATAAAGTTTTCCATTCAGAACACAGCAGGGTCTTTCAAATCACAGGTTCATAACATAGAAACATTTATTTGGATTTAGTTTTGGAGGAAATTTAATCAAGAGTTTTTTTCCCATGCCAATAAATAAATAATCCATCCACAAGGTTACTTTTGTTGCTGAAGTTATGCCATAAAACAACCTCTAAATGCACTATGAATGACCAACGTGTCACATTATTGTAACAAGCTTGGACGTGGCTCTCAACGTGCCCCAAATCCCAACCCTTTGCTCTTGAAACTCAGAACTGCTGAAGTGAAATACAAATACAAAAAAAGGAGCCCCATGAGCATCTTTGTGGTGAAGTCAGCAAGGTCAGGAAGTAGAAGTCAAATTTCAGAAACATCTAAACCTGCTGCTTAGAGTTAGTTCTGAATAAAGTCACCTTAATTCATTTTGTAACACGTGTCTCTAAATAAAACATAAACAGTAAGAGTCTGTTAAAGACCCACTCTGATGAAAACTGTGTTTTAACATGTTCTTGCAACAGTTTTTCTGATGATTAAGAACATATTATAGGTAAATTAAGCTCAAAGTTGCATTTCTAAGTATTTCTTTATTCAAACTGTTGTGAATCAGTAGCAAAGGAAAAAATGCTGTTTGAAAAAGAGCTTATTTTTGATGAAGAACAAAACGCTGGCCGGCCACAGGCTTCCTGCTCTGCTCCATTCTGATGCATCCACTTGCAGACTTTTTTCTCATTTGAGCTGGCATCTGGCTCAAAACTGTACGGCTGGATAGTTCAATATTACTGGTGTAGTTTTCTTTACATCGGTAATGTTAGGTTGGGGATGTGAAGGGCTGTAAACATATAAACAGAGAGCTTTCAGTAATGGGTGATGGAAAGGGACCGCACAAATGGTCCTGTCTGCAACTGCCGCTCTACAGAATATGCCCTAGAAAATGACAGGCTTTTTGTTTTTTTTATTTAGGTGGGCAGATCTATCTGAGTATCGATAGTATCAATACCAAGGTGAAGTGTTGTTACATGATGAGATCACTACTTTCCATACTTTTGTCACAGTTTTTCTTCAACACCTACAGTTTGGCCAAAAACAGCCCAATTTGAGCATAAACCCACCTGATCAGAGCGAAAAACTGCACCAATCTGACAACACTGTCTGTGTAAAAAGCGCACTTCCTTCTCTCTTGTTGCTGCTCGCACCTTGCCCCTCCCGTCCAAATAGTCATTAAAAAGCCACATATTTTCACTAAAGGTAGGATTTTTTCTGTTGTTTATATTTTTATATTTATTATAGTGTTGCTTTTTTTTTTTTTACTTTTTTCACTAGTGACTTTGAAACGTTATGACTGTCTTTGTTTTTCTTTTTAATATTTGTTTGTGGTGCTGTTATACTAACATTTTTGTTACATTCTTGCTTTTTTTAAACTACCATATTCTTCTTCTTTTTGTTTAGTACCATTATTAATACATATGTTCTATAATTGATGAATGTTTAGTTCACACTGTTGTATTTAGTTAATTAACATTTTCATTTACCGAAAGTCTCCTACTTGAGTTTTATTGTTCACTCAATTAACAAAAAAACCCCCAAAAAAGTATTTTCAAAATAATTCCATAGTGACTGAATAAATGAATAAACTATCCTTTACTTATCCCTTTATTAATCATATATTTCAAGAAAAAAAGTATATCAGCGATACTTCCCAGTATCGCCCAACCCTACTAAAAACAGCAAAATCATAACTAAAGGACCACTGGGAACATTTCTATAGTAGCTCAAAAGATGACTGGAGTGGGTCTTCAAGACTTTGTAGACATCAACTAATTAACTCTGCACCTTTCATAGGTGGAGAAGTTCAGATGCAATGACCACACATCAGGGCCTGATAAGCTCCAAATCAGAAGCCAATTCATTCTACCTCAAGGCCCTTCATGGGCTGTCAGTCAGTGAAGGAAACAAAACTCAAGCGCAAGCAAAACTCAGGGTCAAGCAAAAAGGTGAAAGCAGAAGTGACAGGACGGCCTAATTTACAGGTAGAAGCAGCTGGGAGGAGGTCACAGCAAACACATGGATCTAATTATCACGTGACTCCATACAAAATGAGCGTGATTATTAATAACTTTGATTATCAAAATGAAATTATGAAAACATTACTCAGTGATGGGGTCATAGTCTACAGAAGCAGGGATCTCTGTATATCACTCAATCAATGCATGTTCTGTTGGGCCCTATATGGTCTAACATTTAATGGGACAGCTGTCCTTGCCCTGGTATTCAAGCAAGAAAGTGTAATCAGTTTTGATTGAAATATGTCAGTGTTGAAGGAAAAGGTGGTAATTTAATTTGCCTCAAGTTTTCAGTATTTGACCTTTAATAGTTGATTACAGGGGTGTCATACTCCAGGCCTCAAGGGCCGGCCTCCTGCTGGTTTTTCAGAAATCCTGCCTCATCAGCTGTTGATTACCTGGATCAGGTGTGTTTAGCCAATAAGGAGCTTCAATGGCAGGATAGTTAGAAAACATGCAAAACACTGGCCTTTGATGCCTTGAGTTTGACACCTGTGATTTATGATGTTGCATGTCAAAAAACAACCATAGAACTGTTAAGCTAGCCACAAACATCTGAAGCAGTCGATATTTCACAATACCTTTTTGTGTGAATGTTTTATAGGTCCTTGTTAGTACTATTTATTGTGGTCGCTTTCTGTTTACAATAGTTTTTCTTGGTTTTGGGACATCTTCAGAGACTTTACTACCTGACTCTTATTGTGAAATCCATTTCCTGTTTCTGCCGTATTCATTCCATGACCTAATAAAAGCAGTTTTGTGGTAAGTTAGGTTTATGTATGGTTTTGTTCACAAAGTTGCCTTTTAAAAATAGAGCAAAAAAACTCACAAATTCCACTTTTCTATTCCTGTCTGAAAAATTAAACTACATCCACTGCTAACTGACATAATTATTTTTTGTAAGCAAAATTCAACTCTACCAGCACCATAATAAAAACAAACAAACAAAAAAAAACTGTAAAATATTTAGCAAAGAATAAATAGAAAATTAGGTTTTATTGAAAAGATTAGTTTTCCAGTTATTTTAATCTTTTTTTAAGTTGTAAAAACTCAAAATAAACGTGTACTTACTGAGACAATTCCTCCAACTTGCCAAAATATGCTCTAATTTCAACTTAAATATATTCCTTTGTTTCTAAAAAAAAAAAAAAAAAAAACTATTAACATCTTCAAATACAATAAAACATATTTTTACAGAAATTTAGCTCAAAAGATTTACAGAAAATAAAGGTCAAATATTTTTTACGAAAAAATATAAATTTGCTTTTACTCTTAATTTTTCTGTTTATCCGGTCTTTTGCTAAAAGGGAAATAAGAAAAAAAATATTAAAAATATTAAAAATACAGAAAGGCCACTTTTTGTTCCTGTTTCCGAGGAAAAAAGGAACTCCCAAATGTTTTTCCTTCCCCATTGTATGTTTTTGTTAAAAACCTATGAATAAATGTACACAAAAACTCCAGCAGCATGTGGCTTATTTTAATAGGGGAACACATATCACCCAGAAAAGTTTAGCACTACTCATGCGTCCCGCTCTTCCTGTCTTGTAGTACAAGCCTGAAAAGCTCATAACTCTGGCTGCCATGGTTGGTTAACATCAGACATCTTTATCAAAGTTAAGGATGTTCTTCCAAAAGACGGATGAAATAATCGCTTGCGGCTCACCAGAGAGTTTATGTGTTCCGTCATCCATATTGACAAGATCACAGCTTTTTTTGAGGCTGCGTGCGACAAACGTAGCTTGAAATTGCCTTGTCTCCTCCCCAACGGAACAAGTGTTTGGAAATCACCATCCATGAAAATAGATACACACATTCTAGGCATTAATGACTGACAGTCGTCATGACTTTCAAACACAGCAAAGAGGATAGGGGGCATTTTTCTGACAAGAGAACAATTCATTCTCCTATGTGGAACTTTAGCTGTGCTGCTGCAGTACTGCATAAAAAAAAATATATATATATTTTAACTGTAATTAAATAACATGCAACAGTGACCAAAGGCCAGAATACCTGTTGTACTGTGAGCATGTGTTACAGACCTCCTAGCCACCAGGGGGCTCCATCATAGTATTTTTTTTTTTGCCTCAGTGACACAGTTGTAGAACAAAAAAACAGAATACATATATACTGTACATACATACTTCTGATCAAAGTATTGTTCACATCTGTCACAATGTTTTTGAATGACTTATTGTGTGAGTTGGTTGGTGTTTATTGACATAATTACGATTTAATGTAAAACATTTTTTTTTTTAATTTCTAGAATTTCGACAAAGTTTTGCATACACGTGTAATGAAAACGCAGATAATGATGGTGCCAAAAATAAAACTATTCAAACAAATGTCCAGCTCTTGTTGCTGAACCTCTTCTTTGCTGCGTTGATTCAGAAGTGTTTAACACCACATTAGGCTATCCTGCAGAACCTTTCTTTCAAGACCCACTCCAATCCAATCCTCTTCTGATCTATTTCAAAGTGTCCCCAGTGGTCTGTGATTGTGTAGTTTTTCTTAAAAAAAAAAAAAAAAAACAAAAAGAAAAAACTCGGTTGTTTTCCAGTACATAGCACATGTCCAAATTTCCCCCTGATCCCAAACTACTGTCCAGTACACTGGATTTACAAATAAAAGCAATTTGGACACTGTGCTAACACATTTTCTTTTCTTTTAAACAAAGAAAATGAATCTGTTGGTCTGCAAGGAGATGCATCACAATGGTGCGGAGCAGGGTGATCCGTTCTGCTTGTTTTGCTCTTGGTTTTCACTTCCTGATTGTTACACCCTTGTCTAGGGGCTTGTTAATGGGTGTAACATAAAGGTAAAAAGGAAAACTAAATTCACCAATGACTCAAAAACCCTCACGAGACCCAGACTGAAATTAAGCTGGGAATTTATTCACAATGCCCATTCAAAAACATACAAATAACCAACCCAAATTACCAGGACCAAAAAAACTAACAATGTTTGATCTAATGCTCTGCTCTGCTACTGCCAGCTGGAGGGGGAGGGGCCTTCAACAGATGAGGTGGCAGTTTTTAAAGCCCCTGCTGGGGAGTCCTCAGCCAATCAGGTGGTCCGGACAAGGTGGAATCTAATTGGCACTACAGAAGAGGGAAAAGAAAAGGAGAGACAGATCCTCCCAAAGGAAAACACACAGAAACACATTCCAAACATACAAACAAAAGAACATTACGGCCACAGCCGCAACACTGATCTTGTGCAGGTCTGCTGAGGCTTCTCCTTGCTGCTTCACCCACTCATCTGTGCTTCCTGCTGGAGTTCACATCTGCACTGTAATTGTTGATTAAGTTGTCTGCCCCTTTTTAAGTCACCTTGTTTTATTTCTCAGTGTTGGAGCGCTTTCTGTTCTGTTTGGTTATCATTTCATGTTGCACACACTGCTTCTTAGTTTTGATTTACTGACCTTTTCCCTTTTTCCCCTCTTGTAAGGTGATTTTTTGTTGCTGTCTTTAAACAAGCTTCAATTTGCTCTTTTGCGTCCAAGCCTCTCTCTGTATCTGGGTTCTTGAACTCTAATCCGTCACATAGGTAGCTTGTGGCAAATCCAGCGCATTTTCTATGTCACAAATATAATCTTTTTTAATATACATTTTTCTGTATGCCCCTAATTTGCAAAAATTGGATTAAAGAAATACTCAGAAATGCAATTTTAAGCTTAATTTTCTTTTCATCAAAAAGCCACAAGAACATGTTAAAAACAAAGAAAACATGATTTTCATCCGATTGGGTCTTTGTAAGATTTCTGAACCTAAACACCTCAATGCCAAAGGAAAAAGTAAAGAAATTGCTTATTTTTCACTTTGCCTAAAAGCAATTATGCACTTATTGATTCGAAGTTGTTGCTGAGATTAAGACTTGCATGTCCTTTGATAAGCCGTTCTGTTATGTTCTTTTTTTCCACTTGGAACCCTGGGGACGTTCAAGAGCAGTGGAAGAGCATATGCTGCCCACAGCACGTATAATGACCCCCATCAAAGCCATCAATAACCATAATGTTCACCCAGACGCTCATGTAACATTTACTAGGATGAGGAATGAGGCATTTAAGTCAGAGGGCAACCTTTGTGCAAACGTATTTTGGAAAGGTCCAATTTAATTTTCCTGAGTTTGTTATCAAATACGTGGTTATTTCCAGGTAGTAGCAAAACAGTTTTTCCACGTCAGAAAGGACAGTTACTAAATTAGTAATATGAGTCATTTATATGTAAGTGGAATGGCACTGATAGTAATGATGCATGCCGCGTTTCTAAGCTGCGTTCAAGTAGACGTAAGGGACTGCGACAGGTAACCATATGGCATAAAAAGATGTCTTAGTGGTATTTTGGTAGGCTGTGAGCCATAGAGAAGAGTGGGGGGGACAACTGCTTGATAGACTCTGACCTTCATAGTTGTTTTTAGATGTTTGTTGTTCCTCACCCGCTCGTACAGGCGACCAATAGCACTAATTGCCTTTGCTAGCCTGCAGTCAATTTTCTTGTCGATCTTTGCATCAGACGACATCATACTCTCTATGTACATGAATTATATAAAAAAAGAGAAATACAATAATAGTTTAGGATATAAATTATAAATTACAATGAGTCGCTAACAACTCTTTGATATGTGCTTTTTAGGATTATTATATTATTTATGTATTAGATTTTTTTAAAGTGATTCGTAGAAATGACAGTGACAGCCACATATGCATCTATACCAAACCAAACGTTTGTTTTAACACTTTACATTTTCACATTTATCCTAAAGAAATGTCCCACACCCATATTCAAATTCATTTTTGTTTTTTTACATATATCTAGTATGAATTTGTAGTTTTTAATTTTATTTTATGAAAGTCTTTTAACCTATCACACTACATCCTGTCATTTTTTTAAATCTGGGTTTATTTAAATGAGCTCAAATCAAATGTAGCCAGAATGTGTTACAATGCTCCTCTATGTTTTCCAAACAAGGTAACATTAGTGCATTTTTGAAGGTAGTTGCTGATTGGAAATCTTTCTGGGGCAGCTGTCGCACAGAGATAGGGCGGTCAACCTCATATCAGAGGATTATAAGTTCGATTCCCGCCTTGCCTGACCCATGTGTTGAAGTGACCCTGGGCAAGACACTGAGCCCCACTGAGTGTTCCCAGTGGTCTTTAAATATGATTATTCCATTCCTTTGCCTAAATCAAAACACCTGTTTCGTTTTCTAGGACACAGTATCTGCAGAGAGGCATGAGTTCATTAGAAACTTGCCTCTGAAATGTGGGCAGAGTAAGCCCGCCCCCACATACCGCTATCTATTTACAGCGTACCTAACATACCCTGACACACCCGATCTAACATTACCGGTGCAGCAAAAATGGCGAGCAATATTGCAGGTATCCAACCGTACAGTTTTTGGCCAGCTCAGATTAGGAGTACAAAGATGTAAAGGGCATGGATCTAGTCATATACAAAGAGATTAATCAGAATGTAGTGCAGCATTGAGCTCGTTTCCCTGCTACAGGCGTTTTCCAACAGCATTTTTTTTTGTCTGCTCTTGGTTCACAACAATTAAAATCAAGGGATGCTCAGAAATGCAATTTTCATTGAAATATGTATATATATGTCCTCTATCATGGGAAAAATTCAACAAGAACAACTATAAAAACACCGAAAACACAATTGACATCATATTATAGTAGAAAAAAAAACATGGAATGGGAACCACTTGTTCATAAATAGCAAAATGTTCTTAATGTGGACTTTAAAAATATATGTAGTCCATGTAAGAAATTAACAAATAGGTCAGAGTTTTTATTACAATCCTTAGTTCTTAGTATGCACACCATCACAGTTGAGAGAAACAATTTTGCTTTCACAGGAAGAAACCTATAGCTCAAGACTCTGCAGGAATAGTAATCTGCCATGATTTACTTGAGTACAAGTAGGTGACAAACACAAATCCCTGTCAGAGTGGACTTCTTTTTTGTTACTCCAAGGTAAAAAGTAAATTGATTAAAAAAATGAAAGTGCATTTGCATCTTCTTTATTTCTATTTCCCATCGCAAGTCCTTTTAAACTACTTTATAGTGCTGATTAATCCAGTTCAGGGCCTCAGGAAGCTTGGGACCTATCTTAGATGTTTTCACTCCAGACAGGTCTGTAAATGCTAGGCCATTTGCATAACATGTTAAATGTCACTGTGATATCTATTAGTAGCACTATCATTTCTTGTCCACTTTCTCTCTAGGTTTGGTGATTGCTGTCCAGAGTGGTAAAAAGCAGTTGCCACAGGAACAGCTGTTTTAAATTTACTTACACTTTCTGCCTTCTGACTTTCAGCTTCCTCACCTTTTAGAGAGATACTTTAATTTAGATTTATAAATTGTCGCCCTGTGAAAGTGATTGGGGTGAGGTTATATTTCCTGAAATAGAGTTTCCAGCAATAAAGGCTGTCATCATTTCTTCCACCACAGAGAATTCAGGTCTCAGCGGTGGCAGATACTAGGCCAACACCTTGTGTGTGCGTATGTGCATGTACTTTATGTGCTTTCTAGTACACATTCTGTAGGTTTTTTTTGTTTTCTCCAAAGCATGGAGTTCATATATCAGCTTGGGAGGATGTAACACCACAAGCACATTACTAGATTGGGAAGTTAGAAAGACTGGTGAGAATGAAGCTCTGTCTGAACAGATATGTTGATACCAACAATTCAAGCTAATGCCCAGTGCTGTGGCCATTTTGACTTTGAAAAGAATTTTAAGAATTAGGTCAGGTGGCACTACTTTCCTCTTACATTAATTTATCTTAAAGGCCTAAAGTTTGAAAATGAAAGACATTTTACTTAGTCTTGCTACAATGTAATTTATTTGCCAATAAAATGGTGTAAAGGTGAAAATCGGTATTGTTGTGTATCTAACTCTGAAGCATTATCTATACAGTGGGGCTAAAAGGTACTTAGTCATCCACCAATTGTGCAAGTTTTCCTACTTAAAAAGATAAGAGCGGTCTGTGTTTTCATAGCTATACCTGAACTTTGAGAGACAAAGTGAGAAAATAAAATCCAGAAAATCACATTGTCGTTATTTTTTTTAAGAATTTAGTTGCAAATGCTGGTGGAAAATAAGTATTATGTCAATTACAAACACAAAGGATTTCTGGCTCTCAAAGACCTGTAACTTTTTCTGTAAAAGTATCCTCTTTCCTTCAAAAAAGTATCCTCTTTCCTCGTTACCTAATGGCAACTATTTAAAAGACACCTGTCCAAAAACATAAACAGTCACACTAAAAATGCCACAATGGCCTAGACCAAAGAGCTGTCTAAGGACACCAGAAACAAAATTGTTGACTTGCACCAGGCTGGAAAGACAATACGTAAGAAATAGGTAAGCAACTTGATTTGAAGAAATAAACTGTGGGAGTAATTATTAGGAAATGGAAGACCTACAAGACCACTGATAATTTCCCTCCATTATGGGTTCCCCGCAAGATCTCACCCTGTGGGGTAAAAATGATCACAAGAATGGTGAGCAAAAACCCCAGAACCACACAGGGGGATCTAGTGAATGATCTGCAGAGAGCTGGGACCAAAATAGCAAAGGCTACCATCAATAACCCACTATGCCGCTAGAGGCTTAAATCCTGCAGAGCCAGACGTGTCTCCCTACTAAAGCCAGTACATGTGAAGGCCTGTCTAAGCTCTAAAACAGGGGTGTCAAACTCCAGGCCTTGAGGGCCGGATTCATGCTGGTTTTTCAGGAATCCTGTCTCATCTGCTGTTGATTACGTGGATCACGTGTGTTTAGCCAATAAGGAGCTTCAATGGAAGGTTGGTTAGAAAATGTTTTAGGACACCGGCCCTTATGGCCTAGAGCTTGACACCTGTGCTCTAAAACATCACTGCTCTAGAGGAGATCTGCAAGGAGGAATGGACCAAAATACCAGCAACAGTTTGTGAAAACCTTGTGAAGACTTACAAAAAAACTTTCAACAAAGAGTATATTACAAAGTATTGTGTTGAACATTTGTTTTTGACCAAATACTTATTTTCCACGTTCATGTATTAAATTCTTTAAAAACCAGACAATGTGATTTTCTGTTTTTTTCTTCTCATTTTGTCTCTCATAATTGAGGTAAACCTATAATGAAAACTGCAGGCTTCTCTCATCTTTATAAGTAAGAGAACTTGTACCATTGGTGGCTGAATAAATACTTTTTTTTTGCCCAACTGAATATAGGAACTGGACTCACTCAGTCTACTGTGCTGCTCAGAAGACCACCCTTTCTTGGAGTTATTATGATGCTAAAGAAATGTTCTTGGATGAAAATGACAGCAGTGTTTCTTGTTTACTAGTAACAGTGGATGCAGTTTACTTTTCTCAAACTGAACCCTGGCTGGAAAAACTTTTTTTCTCGTGTCAGTGAACGGAAAAATCGTGATGTGAAAGAACCTAGCCTCAGTAGAGGAGCAGTATCACCCTAAAATGCTCATGAATGAAAGGGGGAACCCAAGAGGAAGATAATGGGTCTGCAATGCATATGATCATAACAAAACAAGAGAGAAAAAATGCTTTGGAAGAAATACATTTTCTTATTATGGCATAAAAAGATGCCTTAGTGGAATTTTGGTAGGTTATTAAGTTTTTGTTTAAAGACAAAATAAAACAGCAAAATAAATTTAGAAAAACATTAACAGTGACCAAAAATGCTTTAGGCATTGTAAAAACAATTTCATTTAAAACTGTATTTCCTTTATATTTAACCATTTTACACCAGAGCTTCAGCTCCAGTGTTGAAATTCTTTCGACTACCAATTTTTCAACCATTTACACAATTAATGTCATTTCAGCAGGTTCTGAAACTAATATACAACAATCAACACGGATCACAGCGGATTCTGTCATGGAGAAAAGTGGATCTATGCTGCTTTATAACACTTTAATGTTAATGTGTTGCATATCAGTGCAAAGTCACTTTTCTCTGTCTAAGAATCAGCTGATTCCCATTGATCGCATAACGGTATGTCAAAGAGTGTGTTATGTGGGTGTCACCCCGCAGTTAATGGTGTCATATAATTTATAATGAAAAAATAAAATTTTTGATTCTTTAGGTTAGACCAGCATCAAAACCAGTCCACAAAAGACGAGCAGTAAAAGGGGATGTTAACATTCAGGAAAGAAATGGATGCCTGCCCCTTTTAGTGTAGCTCCATGCCCTTAGCTTCAGACCCGATAGTGTCTGAGCATTGATGAATGCACTGCTGGCTTCCTTCTGTGTGCAACCCTTTTTAGCAAAGTAGCATGAAGAGCCTGTGGCAACGATGTGATTGTGACCCGCAGTGACAGCGCTGGCCCAACACGGAGTACAGTAGATGAGATGTCAAATGTCTTTCAGCAGCTCAGGATAAGTAACTCCCTGCATTATTCTCTGAAGCCTACCACAGAAGGGAAATCATGTTTATCTTTGAACATGTAATTGTTTTGTTCTCGAAAAATCCGACACAGCTGGGAAGCTTTAAAGTGTTGAAGCTCTGTTACTTAAGGAGCACAGTTGCTTTCAGTGGTAAAATCTTGAACTTTAAGTAACAGCAGGTACAGGTAGCAAGGCATAATAAATAATAGGGGTGTAACGATATATGTAGTTGAACTGGACCGTTTCGGTACGGCAGTTTCGGTTCGGTCCATTTCTGTAACGTTTCAGTAGGTTTTTTCTTTCATTTTCCCGCATGTGCATTGACTGTCCTTGTCCCATACTCACTCGCCCTCAAACAGTCTCAGAGAGAGAGAGTAGACAGAGAAATAGATTGTTCCATCTACTTTCTGGCATTAAAACCCATTTATTATGAACACAGACATACAGCGTAACAACATAAACCTGACTTCTCTTCATAGTTCTCTCAGTGATGGTGAAGGATTCAACACACACGATTTCATACTTCCCATGAGTCTTAGTGGCTATAGAACAGTGGCTAACCCCCAGCTTGCCACTATATTAACTTTACACCAAAGCGGAAGTAATGTTAGCCGTGAGTTTCTTCCGAGACACTATTAGGTGACGGACAGTAAGCATGTCAACATATGGCTAATGCAGACCCGATGCCCCCATCTCCTTACCCTCTCCTGTGTGGGAACACTTCGGCTTTGTCGTCAGCACCCATGAAGGGAAAAGACCACTGGATAAGTTGAATGCTGTGTGTTGACATTGTTACATAAAGATAGCGTATGCCACAGGTAACACTATCTAATCTGTTAACGAACTTAAAACAGCATCACCCGACTGCAACAGTTGGTAACAATCAACCAAAATCAAAATTTTTTACTTTAAAGCGCTCTACAAAAGCATCGGTAATCACGTCTCCGTGTCTGGGTTCATTCACATCCCGGTATGCGCTCTGTCCTGCTGCAAAAACCGCTTTCCGCCGCTACTTCTGTGTCTGATCAAGAGTGTCAAGAGGGAAAAAATGCTTGTCATCCCAGCATCTGGGCAGCTGCCCTGCTTTAGGGTCGAACAGGAATAAAAATATTGAGGACGTGCTGAGGTAGCAGTCAGTTTACATCCAAAGGCTACATGCTACGTATCCCATCATGTATCACACATATCCCACAATGCATCTTGACCAATCAACGTGTCACTGTAACTGAGGTCCATTGAAATACAACAGGATTAATGTATATTAGAATATTATTTTGTGGGAATTTTTTTTAACCCATGTCAGGTCACGGGCTCCATAGATATAGGATAAGAAAACAAAGAAAAAAGAAAGAATTTAAATCACATTACACTTTCTGACACAAGTCATCCTATCGAGGAAGACATAACCAACCAATTACTGATCATCACACATCAATGGCACTTGACATATCCCAACTGGCAGGGACAACAACAACCTCCACTATGTACACAAAAACCAAGGATAATGCTGTCACTTCAACTCGCATCACAAAAGAGGCAGCGGACACAAATTTAAAGAGCAAATTGTGTTCAGTGTGAACTCTGCATTACAGTCTTCTTGCAGCAACCCTTCCCGCAGAAGTCAGGGCAGATGTTTACTCTGTCATTTAAAAAAAGTACAGTATCTCATGTCACCTGACTACTTGTGTTGCACAGACCTCATTTCTTTTGGAGTCATTTTTGCAAAGTGTCATGAAAATCAATAAATTCACCTGTAGCTGTGGTGTCACATGTGACGGTCAGGCCTGGGTTCCATCAACCACATTGGTGAATTGGTGAGTATTCAATTTCTGTGGTGTGTGACCAAAATCTGGCAACATTTGTGGTCATTTCAAAGACACTGAGAACCTTTTTTATAGTCTAATAAAACCACAACCTAAAAGTAAAAGTGGAACTGAAATGGACGATGACAAAAATATGTTAGCAAAAGGTCCGGAAAGGTATCTAAAATCACAAAAATAAAAATCTCCTCCTCCTCTGTTTATTCCTCCTTGAAAGCAATCACTAAAGAAGAAGCTTTCAAAGAATTCCACGTAAAAAAAAAAAGATTTTCGCTTTAGGAGAATCTTTTTCCAATGAAGCAGAATCACCTAAATAATGCATTATAAGACATATACAGTGGGCCGCTCTCTCTCCATGAAATGCACTTCTATGTTTGCATTTTTGATGCTTCAGTCAGCACAAAAATGCTCTGTTGTTTCATGAAGAATGTAGAAGGAAAACCTGGTTAAGGTTTCTAAACTCACAAAGGCCGAAACAGGAAAACATCAAAGATTTCTTTGAAAATGTATCTTACATCACATGTGAAAAAGTAGAATTACAGAATCTGGAACCCGGTCAAGATCTAATTTTCTTTTTGGTATATTCTATTAGTTTTAGTTTAATAAGGATAAGACGCTGCAGCCAAGTCAAGTCCAGATTCAGACAGCGGAGACAAGTATGCAATTATGATGCAGTTAAAAATATTTTAGGGGTTACAGAGTGCTCAGTTGATTCTCATATTTATGGTTTACGAGAAAGCAAAACATTTAAATCAACAGTTTACTTATAAAGTCAAGTAGAGCTAAAAGCTTTTGGTGAAAATCTTCTAGGTCAGGGGTGTCAAAGTCATTTTCACTGAGGGCCACGTCAGTATAGTTGTCCTCAAAGGGCCAGATATAACTTATACATGCAACTAAACGTAATGTAAAATAAATGTAACTACTCCTTAAAATAAATAACTCATTTATTTATTTTTATATAACTTTTTAAAGTGATAATTACAGTTCCATAGAAAACACATGTCTGCTTGTTACTCTAGCACAGGGGTCAGCAACCCATGGCTCCGGCGCCACATGTGGCTCTTTCATCCTTCTGTTGTGGCTCCCTGTGACTTTGGAAAATAATTAGTATTTTATAAAAATTCAATTTTATTTTAGTTTGTTCATTTTTCATGGCATTTCAAAGGCTGCTGGCTCCATACGAAGCGCATGCGACGTAAAAAAAAACAGCTTCCTTAATGAATGAGCTCGTATTTATCGGGCAAGAACTGCAGAGCTGATAGCAGGAGGAGACACACGGGGCGGCTTCTATAAACATTCCAGGTCCGGAGTGGTTTTCTGCCGGGAACTTGACGTGCCGCGGGGCAGAGAGCAACTCTCTGAGTTTGCGCTTCGTGTTTTTAAAAACGTATGTGCAGTGATGTATGTTTCTTCAAGGACATGAGTGTAGATCGCGGGACAGAAAAGATAAAAAAAAAGTACTTCTCAAAAATCCACCAGCCAATCAAAATCCTCACCGAAAAGTACAGGACTTGATTGACATGCAGAATGGCCAATCGGACATCCTCTGACACATCCGCAGACGTGAGTTTAAATTCACTCAGCGCAAACTCTGTCATCAGAACGTCTTTTTCTGCCCCGCGGCACATCATGTCCCCGGTAGAAGACCAGCAACTGGAGTGTTTCTTGAAGCCGCCCCGCGTGTCTCCTCCTGCTATCAGCTCTGCAGTTCTCCCCAGATAAATCCGAGCTCATCAAGGAAGCTGCGAGGCACGCGCTTCGTACGGAGCCAGCAGCGCCAAATGCCTCATAATATGCCACGCTCCCCGCATTGCACTGTTTATAGCAGAGCATGACATACGATGGTCGCTGCTTTCTGTCTTTGTAATAAAACGCTTCATCTGTTAATACAAAAGTATCTTTATGTAAACTCACTGTTTAGTTTTTAATCATCAGTACATAAACAATAATGTTCAAATAAACATGTAACTAATAAACATGACGATGAAAAGAAAGAAGTACTTTTTTTTTAAATCTTCTCTGGCCCGTGATCTACACTCATGTCCTTGAAGACCGACCGCGTTCGACGTAATGAGCACCCTTGATATAATATATACATGCATATTATATATAATGATGTCAAAACGGGTTGTGGCTCCGGGTGCTTTTTTTTCATTAGGGGCGGTCCCAAATGGCTCTTTGAGTAAAAAAGGTTGCCGACCCCTGCTCTAGCATAAATCCTTTTAAATTTGATTCTGTCAGATTAGGTTATATGGACAGTGTTTAAGTCCTAATGTCCTAATCCAATATTTCAAGTCCAATACCCCTAGATATGAATAAATGCACACCAATTTTTGTTTAGGAAATTAAAAACTTTTTTGCTCTCGCGGGCCTTGAGTTTGACACATATTCAACATGCATAAATGTGGATTTGTCATTTGAGTGTTTTGTGACACATCTTTGAAGCCTGACAATCACCTCTGTTGCCATGACAACAGACATGGGTTCTGGAGTCAAAGAGTAAATGTCTTGCTTGATTTCTATTCAAGTTTTTGTTGTTGTTGTTTTTGTTGTTGTTGTTGTTGTGGCGGGGTAAAAGCTGCTTCACTAAAGAGTTTTGAGTTTTCCTCTACTGTTCTCAATACGCACCAATATGGCCGCCATGATCAATGAAAAAGCCTGCAGACTAATTTGACTTAACTTAGATGGAGTCAAGAAATAATTATTAACTAATTTGAAGCTCCAGAGTAATCTTTGAACTATAATTACGTTTCACAGTTACTGCATTTTGCCTGTCACTTCTTAATAACTGTCTTAAATTAACCGTGACATTGATCTTCCTTGTTTTATGATGCACTTATGGGTTTATACTGTACAGACTACAATAAAACCTTAGCTGCTTCATGCTCTCTTTAAACCTGCCTTCATCTTTACTTCCTGTTTTTTTACCTTTTAAAATGTTTCTTTTTTTTTTCTTCCTTTTTCTTAATTTGTTTAAAATTGAACAAAAATGCAGTAAAAAAAAACATTCTATAAGTAGGCCTAGAAAAAGAAAACTTCATTTGAAACAGTTTTGTTTTCTGCATATTAGTCTGCTCTGGAAAATGCTAACTTCACAACACGCATTTTCATTTAGATTAAATCTACTTTAGATCAGTTAAGTCATCAAATTCACTCAGGATGTCTGGGAAATCCCGGACTAACCCGCTTGTTTTGGTTTCGGCAAAACCCTTTGGTGATGAAATGATTGCCCTCTCCAGGTGTTTTGCATAGTTTCCTTACATGTTCCAGGTATTCAAACTTGTTTTACCGCCAATTAGTTCATATAAGGGATAACGGCAGACATGTCTATTATCAAAAATTAACTGTTTTGACACCTCGAAGAGCATTATCCCGCTCATACCATGATCACTTACAAAAGAAATAACAATTCAATCAATTTTTAATAGTTTATTCTCATTTTATGGTTTGAATCACTTTTTCACAAAAAGCGAACTATTTGATACCACTTCTTCTTGTCCAGATGAAGCAAAAATTTGTTTCAAAAAAGCCAGCACAGTGATATAGAACATTTGGGCTATGTGATTTGAATTTGGTTGTAGGCGTACATCATCACTTTTCTTTTATTTTTTTTATTTTTTATTTTTTTTACTTGTCCTGTCCAACAGCTGGGCAAACAGATGACAACATCATCACTTTTTAATCCACACCCAGCAGCCAATCAGAATCGACTATTTATCCAGACAATAATTAGAAATAACCTGTAAGCTAGTCACAATGATAATGACAGTATATTAAATACTCAACAGGTAATGAGATACAGGTTGAAAATTTTAAAGAAAAACAAAAATAAAGTTTGGAGGGGAAAAAAAATTAAAATGAGTTAATAAAAAACAAAACATCAGGTTTCTTGACTCCACTGTTTCTCTCATTTGATAGTCTGATAGCACTGCTCATTTTGAAAGAGAATGCAATGCTATGTTCACACTCTTCAACACTAATCTTGGATTATTCATGTTGGGATATATTTTGGTTTACTTTTAGGAGCTATATAAGTAACTTTTTCGTGTGTTTGTGGTTTAATTTAGACCCAATTCATGTTTTTTTTTCTTTAGTTAAAATAACTCAGTAAAAGATTTGTTCATTATTAACCTTGGAGTTTGGTTGAAAACAACCCAATTTAACTATTTAGTTTTTAATTTATTTTTGCTGATTTTCTGGGTGGCCAAAATGTGAAATATCAGTCTGTTTTATTATGTCTTTCATTTTTCCAGCTTTAACTCCAGAAAAGCATTCCAGGTGCCAAACAGAGACACGGCAGTAACTCCCCTAAAACGCAGCGCGGTTTTCTGTCATTACCCGGGGACTTCATGAACAGAACAAATGAAGCAGGAACACATGTTGAGGCATCATCAAGACACTGTGGCCCACAACTGGCCCCTGACTGGGAAATCAATCTCAACTAAAACTTCTCGAAGAGGAGTTTCAATTTCAAAAATGCAGCTGGGGGAACAGATGAGCGAGAAACAGGGGGCTTGTTGCAGGAGCAGAAATTCAGAGGGTACACCATCCCCACAGATCATTTCTGCACCTGAGACACAGTAAATAGTGGCTAATTAAAAACAAGAACACGCTAGCCTCGGAGCATTCATATATGACGTGTGATCGTAGAAATAAATGATCATAATAGACAAACATTAGATATGAGAAACTCTGTTTCTGTTAGTAAATGTATAAATCCATAAGGTAACAGTAATGAGGAGAAACTAAAACATAGCGGAAAAAACTTTGAATTAAATGTTTTTTCCATGATGCAGTGTAGTCCAGAATCAGTTCATGGTTAATAATTATAGACAAATTATTGTGTTAATTTGACTCAATCTCAATAATCTTATTTTTAATGTATTACTCATGTTCTCAAATAAAAAAGCAATGGTCCAACTGTTCACTTGCAAGAATGTTTTATTTAAACTCGTCTGTAAGACGCGTCTAGCACTGCTCTTGGTGTCCCTGTAGTACGGTGGCTGAGAACCTCCATTGCAGCAAAGAAAAAGCAACAGAAAATAAAATAAAACGTTGAACGTTGTGACGGCAAGTATCTCAATCATTTTGTATTAACACAGAGAGGGAACAACAAATGTCAAAAGAAAAAAATATATATATATTTTTTCCTTTTTAATGAGAATTGTTCTCTTCGAGCAGTAAATGGAGACATAGCGACGGCTGCCAAGGGACAATCAACAAAGTGCAAGTTCAGAGAAAAAGACCATTCTGTAAAAATCAATAATCTATCAAAAATGAATAAATGTCTACATTTATATGAGCTAGTAATTAAGACTTGTCAATTTAATCAAGCTACAATAAATAATTTGTGAGAAAGTCCATCTTTATTTTATTTTACTGTAGATTTTTATTTGTATTTTAATAGAAATATGAATCACATTAAAGGTGCTCAATAGCTCTGAAGAAACTAAAGCTATGCTTCCCAAACTTTCTGCACTGACTAATCATGACCCTATTGTCCTTCAAAAACAAAGACTATGTCAGATTGTCATGTTGTTTTTTTAAGAATTTTTAAAATATAAAAATGGATCATTTTTGGTCAAAAAAGCGCAATCGTTCTGAAGATACTGAGGGAACTGAAGCTACTTTCACCAAACTTTCCATACTGACTAATCATGACCTTACTACCCTTTTAGAAAGTTTGGTGGATTAGAAATAGCGCCTGACTTAAAAGAACTGCTGTTTTAATATAACAATTCTTGAAATCAAGAAATACTTTGAATGATTAAAAAAAGCTGCCAAACATTAATAGAAATTATCTCTGGAAGCTAGAATATGCTGTCCAAAATGACTGAATATTTGGAGGTTGTCTAGTTTTTCAGCTTCCTTTTCTTTAACAGGATTTTATTGCTGCTGTATCCCCCTTAAAAAGTCTCCTGGTTAAATAAAGTCTGCTAATAAAACTCTGTCTGCCAGTTTTGTCAGCACTACAGAAGACAAATCCTGTCCCAGCCTTGGATTTAATTTAGTTCCAGAGTTCCAGGTACCGACACATGCACAAAAAAAGTTGCTATACAGAAAAACGAATGAGGCCGTAATGAGCAAATTTGAGTGGAATGTCGTCATTAGGTGCTCGGTAAAGCGGGAATGCTGCAGGTCATTTGATGCCTCACCACAATGTTTTCTCCCTGAAATTCCTTTCCGTCTCCTCTCAAATGAACACCGGACCACACTGTGCTCATGCAGATACACCTGGGATTGCCGTTCCTTTGTTCTGAGGTTTTTTGTACTGTCATGGTAATGTTTTAATGAATGCAGAAAGCAGAGATGGTTTATTTGCACATAAAAAAACAGCACTTAGCCATCCCTGCCATTCCTCCACATGACCTTGGACTTCACAGAGTTAGTACATTGTACTTTCTGCAATGTACCCACATGACTGTTTTGCTGTATTTTCCTCTGTTTATTATAACTGAGAGGACAATGAATCTGTAAATCTTGTTTATCTCTCAATTTCTTAACCTTTGAGAGCCCACGGGGTCAAATTTAGTCACTGTTTCCGTTTTTTTTTTTTTCGTTTTTTTAATGTAAGTCGATATTCCAGGGGAATATCAAAAAGGGCTAAACATAATAAAGTACCTGATAGTTTATGTTGCTGTATAAAAAAATGCTTTCAGAACAAGTTTAAAAGTAGATGAGAGAACTTAAAAAAAAAAAAAAGAGAGAGAGAGAAAGACAATACATTGCTGACGTGTTGTTGGGGAGTGACAGGAGAAACTAGTCTCTAAGAATTGACAAATACAATTTGCAGGATTCTTGTGCACCTGCAACCTGTCCATAATCCTGCACACCTGAGTGAGCAATAGCTTGGCAGAACAGGAAATTCGTGAGGAGTGGGAACCAACAACCCGTGACACCACCAGGTGTTTCCAGGATCTGCATTGTAATTTTATTTCCCACAGGGAGAAAATATGCAGAGGCAAATCCTGTCCTTAGATTGTCTTTAGCCACATTTCTATCATCATGAGTTCACAAAAAAGCATACAAAAGTTGTTGAGTGTTATAAAAATCAAATGTATCTGCCCTTAATATGAAAGATTTACTATTAATAAAAAGGAAAACTTAGAGACGAGAATCCAACCTTTTTTTTTTTTAAGACATTTTCTGGTGTGTGACAACAATCAATGAACAAGTCCCTTCCATGTTTCTGCACTCCAGGTCTTTTCTGGACCAAACATCCAAATCTATTTTAATGTTTTCCAAACCAACTTACACAAACTCATACTGAACAACTGAAAATACATGTAGAGTCCTGAAGGTGATCATTTTTACAGAAAGATGAACTTCCATGTATAAACAGTGATCCCTCCTCCTCACTATATGTTGTGGTTCACCTACCGTTTTCAGTGCAATTTTGGATTTCTTTTTTTTTTTTTAACAGCACATTCTGTTCTGTGTCTTGATTGGCTGTTGACCTTGTCAATCTGGTCTTGGTCTCCTGTACAGAATGCGTGCAGTTTGCCACATTTACATAAATCTTTGTTTTCATTCTACAAAATTGGACTTATTTTTCGATGAAGGCTTGAAGTGAAGAGAGAAAAGTGTGGAAATGTTCATCTCTGAGAAAAATGTAAGGAATTCTACTTTGTGGACTTCACTTATTGCAGGTTATTTTTAGATTGTAACTCCTGCCATAAATAAAGGGAACATTGTAACCTGATTACATAAATGTAAGAGGGAAAACACTGGGAGAGACCGAATATCTTCCCATGGTGGCCGGTCTCTAATAGACGCTGATCACCGGGTTAAACAGGTTCTTCTTACTTCAGACACCAGTCTCCAATAGTGGCTGGGCTCCTTTAAGAGTCTTTCCCCCTACCCCCCCGATACATGCACAGTCGTGCAGATGCTGGGTGTCTGTGGTGTTGTGAGTCAGTGTGGCGATCAGGTGGCCATGGCCAAGAAACGGTCATTCGATTAACATTTTGTGCAGTGGCATACGTTAAAGATCTATCCAGTGAGAGATCTGCACGATCTTTTTGGGTGGATCCTAATTGTGTGAAGTGTTGCACAAATTCGCTTTACTCAGCTTCCAAATATATTTAGAATTACCAGAATTAGAGTAACTCTTGAACCGTAATGGTTTTTGAACTGTAAAAGTTTACGAGTTACACTAAAGCTCAGATGTTAAAGGATTAATACTACGATGCATATAAAATTAAGTAGTTTCCATTCAACTGAAGCAAAAAATATCCTGGTTTCTTTGATTATGCAGCATGTGCAGCTGAAATTCTTGTCAGATGTCTTTGGCCTGTGTCTAAATTCACACACAGCATCTCTACTGAATTGCAGAAAAAGTATTTAGAAACTTTTTCATACTATCAAGGGTACTCTGCAACATTGCAGAAACGTGCTGTGGGGGTTTGGTGATTCACATACAGCATCAACACATTCATCCTTTCATCATATGAAAGGATGGTCTGTTAGTGACCAGAAGAAAATAGATCTCTTTCTCAAGGTCAGCCCTAGCACACGAATGCCGTTCTTGTTCCTTTCTTGCATCTTCACATATCTTTGGCCCCCTCCCTCCGCTTGCTGCTGTGAGTCTGCGTGCATGGATGTGTGTTTGCAGTCAGGATAGCCTCGGGTCAGGCTGGGCTGTAAGCCAGCAACATCTGCAGTGGTCTTGTGAGAAAGCAACATCGAGGAAAAAAGCTGAAGATACCTGATCAGTGTGATGGATGCCTGTGAGCCCTGTGCGCACACCGACATGCACACCTGCTGCCTGTGCCCCACTTATTGAATCCATGAATCAATTTAATGAGCAGAGGACGGGGTCAGGCCTTCAATAAACACCCCACCAAGCTTTCACATGTAATGTTCGCCCAATGAATGATTCTGTATCTTTTGCAAACACTTTTACAGAACATCTGAAATGTGTTTTGAAGCATAAACCTCATGTCTGATTCATATCTACCCTTTTGGGTGGATTCGAGCTGTTTGTGGGCAAAAAATGGGCAAACCTGTACATGAAATATCAAAGTTGTAGAACATTGGTGAGCCCATAAAAACAAAACATTCATTCAGATTTTTTGGGGGATGTAATTGTACGCTCCATTTTCATTACATCCCTTAAGTTGGCTGTAAGACCCAGAGGGACACACTTGCTCTCCCTTTAATACTATGTTCACACCGGGTATGTGACGCATTAAAGATTGCTCATTTATCCCATGGTGTTCCCACTGGACTGTCGCTACTCGGTACTAGCGCATGTCCCCCACCTACAGTTAGAAGACCCTCTTGCTGCAGCCTTTTTCTTTCACAGCTCTATTCTGACAGATTAAAAGACTTTTAAAATTCCACATACATAATTTCTCCTCCATGATCAATTTTCAAACCATAGGCTGTTTAAGACTACTGGACTGAGCGAGTGAGATGTCACCCATAGAAAATGCCTTGCTTCTGGTTCTAACCAAAGGAAGTCAATTCAGTCACCGTTTTTCCATGAAATGTCTGTCGCCATGTTGGAACCAGACCTCCTCAGTAAGCCGTGTCAGTCTGAGTCTACATTTTTAGGGCAACCAGTCTCTCCAATCCGGAGTCAGCATGTTAGAACACCACGCCCCTTGAACTGAAAGCGGACTGTCAATCAAACGGAATGAACGTTCGACAAGAGGCCTTTTAGTGAATAGAAACGTGAATAGCTTGCTCTTTAGAAAAAAATATATGGATTAAAAAAAATCAGATTAATAATAACATTTTAAAAATTACTGAGTAATAGCAAATTATTTCTCTATAGAAGTCTATTGGATTTTGGCTTTTTGGAAACTGCAGGTACTTCCTAATTGGAACGTGAAGGGGGAGGGGTTGCTCTGACCAATTCTAATATAGAGTCAACGGCTCACACGATTGGCATTTTTGTCAATTGAAGGTGACCTCATCTATTCGTCACTACCAAGTTCAAGTCCCTGATTGGTCAAAGTTACATCTGGTTTAACTTTAAATACGTTTAGAAACGTTAGATGGCTTTGCGTTTCGTACGTTTTCTGTACATGAAAACAGTCGTAGAAACCTGCATAGTGGCGTGTGACTGCTAGAATTTAGAATGCAGAAGCCCGAAATTAAGTGCGTTAACAGAATTTTCACTAGAAGTAGTTGCTTGAACGTGTGCTTCTGAGGATGAACTTAGCTTAAGATATTCCATAAAGACTGTTATTGACTAAAGAGATGCCATATGTACAACATGCAGCCTGTAACAAAACTAAGTGAGCAAAAAAGTTGTATTCATATGTGTGACTAAACATGTATGGCAGGGTGGAAGACCAGGACTTGGGAAAGAGAATCAGACATCTTGCATTGATAATCAATAGTGCAACAGTGACCTGAGCGTTTGCTCTGTAATTCATCCCATTTGGAGCTGCAGGGTTGGCTGTCTGACACAGACAACTCCATGATTTCCCTCTGGATAGGACCTTGGAAAAATCCACACCATTCTGTGCATGGCAACTTCAGCGGGCAAACATTGCTGATCCCTAAAGTCGTTATCTCATATCCTGTGGTAAATCTATGAAACCTCTGAAAGTCAGCGGGCTGCAGCGTCTGTAAGACCGCTCTCAATTTCTGCAGAACTACTGCTTTTATTTGCATGGAGGCAAACAGCTCCTCATCTTTCAGCAACATTTGAGGTTCAGACCATCCCCCTCAACCTCCTAGTCTTCACACACTGTGAACTGAAACAGAAAACTGATTTGACCGGAGGCACACTTCCTGTTGTGTGGACATTTTCGGCACAGAGGACACAGCAGAAAAGAATGAATGGCTGCTATTTAGATGTCTGTGGCACTAGTGTCCAAGCAGTGAATACATTTTTCTTCATCCACTGGGGACGCAGAGGCTAATGGAGCATGAGAGTGCCATTCCCCTTGGATTTTATGCGGCTGAGTCACGCCCCCGTTTGGAGAGGAGCTGCAGGCAACGGCTATATGAGTTTGAGACCAACGGGGCATGCTGTGAGAGTCTGGGCCAATTCAGGGGTAAACATCGATGGCAGTAATTGGAGAACAGCACAGCGGGGAATTTCGTACATTTCGGTTCCATCTGGCTCATTCCAGAATATCCTTGCTTGTTCAGGTGAAAAGAAAAGCCTTTGTGGTTTTGGAGGGGGGGAGATTCAGAACGCGCTCTACACAATCCTCAAGTAATGAGTTTTGCAGGTCACAACTTCATTGATTGGAAGAGAACAAAACTCACCAGCTCAGAGTGAGCTATAACGCAGCAAATCAACGTGTGACAAGCTTGTTTGGCAGCTGAGGCAACAACCTGTTGATGTCCATTGCTTTCCCTAATTTAGCAGAGTTCCGGAGGAGCCATTAGGCCCGTGTTTGTAATTAGAGTAAATCAGTAGCATTAATCAGTCACTGCAAGTGTTTAAAGACCTCATTTCGACCAGTTTGTTCCCGTTTTGTTTCACGTTTTTACTTTAACATTTGTGCTGAGTCATCTGCATTTAACACAATCAAAGGCAATCCATCACAGAAGCTGTGATGTCAAATCTGCTTTACCTTTTCTTCATCACTGAGGTCAAAAAGGCTGCAGAAATCAAGCTATGGTACTTTCTATGTGCATTTTTAATCATAATAAAGAAAATAACATCTAACTAAAACATCTACTGATGACAAAAAAGGCAAAACTTTTACAACTTTTTACAGACTAATAAACCTTGGCAGCCTTTAAGTGTGCATGTAGTGTAATAATAAAAAAGAAAACAAATGCATGTATATGTGTTTGTGTGTAAAATAAATGTCCTTTTGTATTATCACTATTATAATACTAATAAAGAAACTAATAATATCTTTATTATCTTTAAATAATTTATTTTCTTTAACTGAAAGTTTTTTAATACGCCAGTTTCTTTGGTTCAAATCAGTCTTTGAGTGAACAACATGTTTTATTAACTTTATACAATAAAAATCAAACTTTAAAGTCAACCATCTACAGAAGCACAGTATGTACAAAACAACATCTACTATCTTGTTGCAAACAAGTTATTTTCTTGTGATAACAAAGCAAGTCCAGAGTGACACACGAGTCCTTCCAACCTGCACCTCTGTAACTGTAACTGTAGCGACTTCAAAAAACAAAGAGCTGCTGGAGGCTACAGCTGGGTCTGGGTAAAGAATGACGCTCTCAAGATCAGGACGCTTAACGAAGTTCGTATTTTGAACCTTTTATCAGTGAAAAAAGAAGGTAATTAAATCCACTTATGACTATGTGATCCATTTCATCAAGATCAAAAAGAGAAAAAACGAAAAATCAAAAAAAAAGTACAAAAGAAAAAAAATAAACCACAGGTGAGTTAAAATCACCTAAAGTCTCCATCCACAAACATGTGACCCACCAAGTGATTGCCTACCAATGACCACCAATACCACCATAATCAAAACACGATAAAAATAACAATATTCATTCACCCTAATAAAAACCACAGTTAATTCATAGCACCATGTCGATGGCCTGAACCTCTCATCAGCTCACTGATTAAATTGGCAACAACCAAAGGATCACAGAACAGGCGGGCCAACCTTTTCTTCAAATGACGATGACTGATTTGGACGTTGCTTATGACTGAACAACAGCAGCACAATCTCCACCTGAGTTGTACTACGATTAAAGGAATCAATTATGAATTGGTCAGTTCTTCTTGTGTTTAACATTTTCTCTGACAAACTGCTTTGTTTTGCTGCCGATTGTAGAAAAAAAAAAAAAAGCATTTTCGCAAGATCACGATAAGGACATCCATTATCTTGCGATCATGAGAACATTTTTCGTGATAATGAGATAGCAGATGTTGTTATCACAAGAAAACGGGCTAAAAAAATCCATTAGGTTGTTCTGTATGATAAAGTTCAAACAATGATTTCCTATTTGCTCAAATAAAGCAGTTTTTTTTGTTTGTTTGGTTTAAAAAGGAGCTTTTCAGGACTTTTGCACAAAAGTGGATGTACGCTAAGACAAAAGGGACAAATATTGTGTTACAGATTTCAATAAATAACATTTTACCACGTTTACAGGTTCTTTCATTAACCAGCATAGATTACATCAAACTTGCCCTTTACAGTATGGCTCAACAACAGAATTTAATGTAAAGTTAAAAAAAAAACTCTTATGTTTTATTTATTTACAAGATTTGTTCTTCAAAAATCTCTTTCTTCCCCAAATATTTGTCTTTAAATGTATAGGTCATCGTTTCATGAAGATTATCAAATATTTGAACCTCTTTGGTAGTTTAAGTGATAAACAAATGTAGGTTTTGAATGGTTTCAGCCTGTTTGTCTATGATATAAACCCAGAGGTTCTTTTCTGAAATGGCCAAAGATAAAATATGAATGATTTCACCCGTTCTGGAGTAAAAATCCTGTCATAAAGCTGCTTGTAGACAGTTAGGGAAGCAGCTAACCAATAGGAAAAATTAACGATGCAACGAACAACTGTAAAGTGCCGGTTGCTGTGAGTTGAGATTTGATTATATTTCCTGGGTGAATGAAAATGCAATCTGAAGTTACATCAATGAAAGAAATATAAAAAAAAGCATGAAGAATAAATTATATATGACCATTCTGTGGGTGGTAAACCTTGGACCTCTGTTTTATGTCTAATTATGTCTGTCACTCTGATTTATTTCACATCAGATGTTATGTGAGAACAGTAGGAGGCCTTTGAGTCTACTCATCTGTCAATTTATATTACTGTGTAGTTTTATGAAACTGGAACATAGGATGCTTTTACTTTTCTATATGGATTCTTGTGAAGTTAACACAGAGCTTTGAATATAATTATTATTATTATTTTATTCGAGATACGATTTCTACTGTCAAAATGGTTTCTGCTTTAAAGTCCCTCTGTTTTCCTTTTGCATATGATGTTGCCACTGATGTAGCTAAATCCAGTCCAGAGAATTTAATCTGGATTGACCCGAGTTTGCTGAAGGCGATTGAAATTCTTATCTCCAACTTTACAACTCAAGATTATGGGTTTTCTACACCAAAAAAATACTCCATAGTTGTTCATATTTTAAAAATGATTCTTTTTTTTTTTCTTTCTTGAACTTCATCGAAATATGTAAAGTTAACCTCTGGTTTGGCTAATGCACAATATAATGAACAAAAAACTTGCAAAGCATTTATATTTTAACTCAAATTTTAGACACGGACATAGTCCTAAAAATTTGACCCCTCTCTTTACACCTAATTCACATGTAAAAGGTGTGGGTCTGTCCCTTATTAGTATTGTGTATTGATGTTCATTCTGTGCTTACTAAAGTTAGCTGAAAGTTTAGTGGATGTAATGAAATGAGTATTTTAAGTTGTAGAGTGAATCAATTTGCTCTACCTACAAAAAATAGCTTTTCCGTATGCCATGGTGCTACATGATAACCAAAAATACCCCTTTGGGTTTGAGAGGAATGAACATCATAGTACAGGTAAATGCTCACAAAATTATTGAGCATGATAAAGGCACTTTAGCATGTTGGCAAAAACAAATTAAAAAAAAAAGGGAACAAAAACACAAGATTATGAGGATTTTCATTTGTAGTAGTTAAACAAGAATTGCATTCAGAACTGCGTAAAGAAAGAAAGTCTTTGAACTGAAGCAAATGCTCTCTTGTCGATACCTATAAGGTGTTGTGGACATAAGTACAAGTCAATTCTGCAACGCAGTCTATCTTAATGCAAATGAATTCTCTTAAATGCAATTATCAAATTGCTAGGTGATTCCTGTGTGAGTCAATTGAACTGCAAACGCACAGTGTTAAACACATTCTCTGCCTCATCTGTTACATTTTAATTAAAAGTAGAGAAAAGAAGTTCATTATCGGGCTCACGGTTTTTTTTCCCCTCTCATGTTAAAATTTGCTGCTTTTGAATTTCAACATTTGTCTGCAATACTCTTTGACTGTGATGTCAGAAGAAAACAGAGCACCATGACTGTATACTGAAAAATGGCCACCAACGGCACATTGAGGAAAACTGTTTCCTCTGCATGATCCATAAAGGAAGAGCTGGTTGAGGAGCAGATGGTGTGACCATCGACACAAGCCAGGAGGGAACATATCTGCTTTCCAAATATTCAATTTTTAACTGTGACTTTCCATTTGTGACATTGGCTTCGAGTTTTACTACCTTACTTGCTGATGCTGCATATCAAGAAGCTACTGCAGCACAAAAAACAAACACGTCTTTTGATCATTCTGCAAAATTTATAAAGAATTCATGTATTAGTGAAGTTTGGAAAATACGACTATAATTATTATTTGCTGTATATACATTTATATACATAACAAGAAAAAAAAAAATCTGATCATATACGATGCCTTAGTTACAGCAGCTCTTATGAGTGCGTAGGCATTATCCCCGTCTACAGGGATAATGCTACATTCATATTGAGCTCGGTTTGTACGTAAAGCCCAAGTAGGACTTAAAACCTTGAGTAGCTTCACGTGAAAGCAAGGATTTTGAGCGTGGAAGCCAGAAACACAGGTTTATGGGCATTTACACAGACTTTTAATTGAAAGTAGACGCTTAAGCGAGTTTCTGTGGCCTGAGTGAATGTATCAGAACTGTGCAGGGCACACAGTTAGAAAAATTGTAAGATCGAAGACCATTCTGTGAGTCCAGAGAGAAAATGGTCATGCACATTCTTATCTGCGGGTAGAGGACACTTGAACAACAAGTAAGAGGGAAGTAGGTGGGACACAGGCATGTCGTATAGATATTTTGAATTTTTTCAACCTCCCCAAATCATGTACACTGCGCAGGTGGTTCTTTAGTGCTATTAAAGTGATATATGAGTGCTCCATGGTTTCATCCTGACTGTTAGAAATTCGGAAATCAGACAGAGTGGAGTTTGTGTGGGCATCCTATGGGCACTTATGTATTACATACAAGGGAATTGCACACAGTCAGTAACAACCACTACCACGCTTCACTAATGACTAGAGTGCGTCATAAGGGCAATGTACAACAGCATCACCCATACCTCATAAGTGTGTGTAACTTACCAATACACCACAATACACTTACCACACGTCTACTAATCACATCTTCCGTTTCCACTTTGCCCCTAAAGGTGGTTCAAGGGAACTGCGAGACACACCTATTCTTCCCTTAAGAATGGACAAGCCAACAAGCCAACAACCCACAGCACCCATAAGAGTCAACTGCTGTACAGGTGCATGTGACAAAAAAATCAAAAAGTTGTGCATTTTATGCATTCTCTTCAATCTACAGGAAGAGTGAACTGATTTACAGCTTGGGTGAACTTTATTATTATCCTAGTCTACAACAAGCTGTTTTACTTTCATGAATTTTACATGGTCGATCATTTATTATGGCTCCATATTGGGCATGAAATGACTTTGTGCTGAAACCTTGGCTACCACTGTTCCCCCTTTTCACATTATTAGCTCCTGACATTAGCAGAACAAGTGAAGTGAAATGTCTCATTTACAGCTTTTACAAACGTTGTCAATTTATCCAACTCTACGTGAGTGATACAAAATGACACTAAAGTACACCGTCCTTAGGGGGAATCTACACATCCCTCACTGCAAGGTGCTTTTAATTAGTTTTGAAAATTAAAGGCAGGATGCTGGGTGAAGAAATGCCAGAAAACAAAATGAAACAGACTTAAACATGAGTTCCCTTGTCTAGGTTATAATGTGTTCTTACTCATTCGTATTCAGCAAGAGATTCAGCAATCTTTTTTTGTGGAAAAAAATAATTTTCACTCTAATTATTTGCAAAGATTTTGTAGTAAAACAATCCTCCAAAGCTACCCCTCCATATACTAGTCTTATCTAAACATTATATGGGCTGCAAGTTTGTGTCATGATTAGCATTCTCACCTCACAGCAACAAGGCTGTGGAGGTTCAATTCAATTCAATTCAATTTTATTTGTATAGCCCAAAATCACAACAACAGTCGTCTCGATGGGCTTTGAAGTAAAACATGACTCAAAAGGATCATGAATACAAAGAGTCAATAGGAAAATACTAAAATAAACTAACAAACTGACTAAGCTATACTGGCATCCCTGCCCTTAGACCCCCCTTCGCGGTAAGGAAAAACCCTAAAAAACCGGATTCCGGAAAAAATGAAGAAACCTCAGGGGTGCCCACATGAAGGAGGGATCCTCCCCCAGGACGGACAGGGGCGATTTACCAGAACTCTTAGAGAAGAATTAACTTATCTAACTCTACATCTATATATTTAAAGTCCAGCAGACGAGCTTCATCCAGCCGGGGGTTGGGGACAGTCAGGGGCGTGAGTCGAGCCGGAGACAGGAACCACAGCCAGGTGTAGGAGCAGGAGCAGAGACGAGGTACACAGTCAGGAACAGGAGCACGGATGGGCCAACTGGAATCTGGAAGCACTCCCACTCCCCAGGAGGGGAGAGGGATAGAGGGACAATACATGAATCGAACTGCACCAAACAGAGGCATGGATAACTAAATGATAAATGATGATCACAGATAGAGAAGAGAGGAAGTGTAGAGGTAGATGAGAAAAGAAAAGTATTGGAAAAGGACAGAAAAGAGGACAGAGCCCCAGTGCACCATAGTTACCCCAGCTTCAACTTCTAGCAGCCTTTTAAAATAATAGTTATTGTTATTTAGTTTAATTTAAACAATTAACATTAAATAATCTCTGAATACTAACTAGTCTGACAATAAGCCTGTCCAAAGAGGAATGTTTTCAGTCTAACTTTGAATGTAGAAACCGAATCTGCCTCTCTTACATGAGCTGGGAGTTTATTCCATAAGACAGGGGCTTGGTGGCTAAACGCTCTACCTCCAACTGTACTTTTACTAATTCTAGGAACCACAAGCAGTCCTGCATTTTGCGAGCGAAGTGTTCTGATTGGATGGTAAGGGACTATGAGGTCATTAATATAGGACGGGGCCATTCCATGTAACGCCTTATAGGTTAACAGGAGGATCTTGAACTTAATTCTAGAATCAACCAGGAGCCAATGGAGCGAAACTAACACAGGAGTGATGTGATCTCTTCTGCTAGTTCCTGCTAATAATCTAGCTGCTGCGTTCTGAACAAGCTGGAGACTTCTTAAGGAACTCTTAGGACACGCTGCTAACAAGGAGTTACAGTAATCCAGCCTAGACGTAACAAATGCGTGGATGAGTTTTTCAGCATCACTCTTAGAAAGTATATTTCTGATCTTAGCAATATTCCGCAGGTGAAAAAATGCAGTTCTACACGCCTGAGATATGTGAGCCTTAAATGATAAATCCTGGTCAAATAAAACCCCAAGGTTTCTAACTGTGGAATTGGGGGCTATACTTACACCATCCAGGGAGACTATCTGAGCAGACAGAGCATCTCTCAGGTTTTTAGGACCTAGTATAATAACCTCAGTTTTTTCTGGGTTCAGGAGGAGGTAATTAATTGTCATCCAGGTCTTGATGTCACTAATGCAGGCGTTCAGTTTCTCTATATTGTCATTCTGGTCAGGTTTCATGGATAAATACAACTGAGTATCGTCGGCATAACAATGAAAATTAATGTTGTGTTTCCTGATTATGTTTCCTAGGGGTAGCATATATAGCGTAAACAGGATGGGTCCTAAGACTGAGCCCTGTGGGACTCCGTAGTTAACTCGAGTGTACTGAGAGGAATGTCCATTTACATTAACAAACTGATACCTATCTGACAGATAGGATTTAAACCAATGGAGAGCAGATCCTCTGATCCCTATGTCATGCTCTAATCTATGGAGTAAAATACTGTGGTCGATAGTGTCAAAAGCTGCGCTGAGGTCTAACAGGACAAGAATAGAAAGTAGTCCCTTTTCTGAAGCCAATAACAAGTCATTAGAGACTCTAACTAGTGCGGTTTCCGTACTGTGGTGGGGTCTAAACCCCGACTGAAAGTCTTCAAAGTGGCTGTTGTCCTGTAGGTGGCAGTAAAGCTGCTTAACTACAACTCTTTCTAGGATTTTAGAAATAAAGGGCAGGTTTGATATCGGTCTATAGTTGGCCAAGATGTTAGGATCCAAACTGGGCTTTTTCAAAAGAGGTTTAACAACTGCGTATTTAAAAGACTGTGGTACGTAACCCGTTTCCAGAGAGGTATTTATCATTGTTAATATGGAATCATTAATTAGGGGAAAAGTTTCTTTAAAAAGTCTAGTGGGAATTGGGTCTAACAGACAAGTTGAGGATTTGGAGGATGTAATAATTGATGCCAATTCTAATTGATCCACAATAGTGAAGCAGTCTAATGTTACAGAGGTTTCTATGGATGCCTCCACTTCTACAGCTTCAGCCTGCTCTGGGCTGATAGAAGGAATAACTTGATTTAACTTATGTCTAATATTTGAGATTTTACTATCAAAAATGTGAGAAAATCATCAGAGCTGAGAGAAACAGGAACATGTGGTTCTACTGAGCTCTGACTGCGAGTTAATTTAGCAACAGTGCTAAAAAGAAATCTAGGATTGTATCCATTCTCTGATATTAAGGTTGAATAGTACTGGCTTCTAGCTCTACGCAGAGCTTTTTTATAATTTAATAGGCTATGTTTCCAGATATTCAGAGACTGCTCTGAACCGGAGCGGCGCCATTCTCTTTCTAACTTACGGGTTTCTTGTTTAAGAGAACGTGTTTCAGCGTTAAACCACGGTGCTACTCGGTTTTGTCTAACGAACTTAGGTTTCAGGGGGGCAACAACATCAAGTGTACTCCTGAGGGCTTGTAAGGCATCATTAACAAAGTGGTCATTTATACTAGGACTGATGCCATGGGAGCTGGACTCAGAATATTTGCTCAGAATGTCACTAAGTACTGGCTGAACTGTGAGTTTAAACTCAGACACAGAACAGTCAGTTAAGGTTCTTCTAAGTTGTTTCTTATTCACTGGGGCAGTAGCAAGTTCTAAAGTAAGCTGGAAGGTAATCATAAAGTGATCAGAAATGATGGGGTAAGAGGAAGGACACTCAGCTGGCTGATCTCTATACCATGGGTTAAAACGAGGTCCAGGGTATGCTTGTGACAGTGAGTGGGTTCATTTACATTTTGGGTGAAACCAACATCATCTAATAAAGCTGCAAAAGCCTTTCCTAGACAGTCACTGGGATCCTCAACGTGAATATTAAAATCCCCTATTATTATAGTTTGATCAGAATCTAAGACAATGATCGATAGGAAGTCGGAAAACTCAGTTAAAAATTCTGAATATGGGCCGGGGGGGCGATAAATAATTATGAATAAAACAGGTTTTCGAGTCTTCCTGTTTGGGTGATTTATAGACAATATGATACTTTCAAATGAATTAAAAGCATTTTTAACTTTAGGGCTGAGAAGTAAGCTAGACTGTGATATTACTGCCAAACCACCTCCTTTACCTGAAATTCTGGATTTCTGATAGTTAGGTTGTGAGGTTCAGAACCCAGCTGGGATCCTTCTGTGTGGAGTTTGCATGCTCTCCTCATGCATATGTGGGTGATTTTTTTCCGTCCAGTCCTGGTCCAGAAAAAAAGCTCAGTAGGTTAATTGATGATTCTAAATTGTCCTTTAGGTGTGTATGAGTTTATGTATTTGATTGTGTGGTCCTGCAGCAGACTAACACCCTTCCAGGTCCCACCTTCGCCTAACATTAGCTAGGATAGCCTCCAGCAACCCATGATCTTGAAAGGGATTCAGCGGGTTCAGACCATGGACAAATAAACATAATGTATCATAATGGACTAGATTTTGGATCAACTACTTAACTGTACAGTTTTATTCTGTGTGACAAGTATATAGTTATATCGACTACTTAGATTATAAATTAGAAGTGGGCATGAGCTAAACATGGGTAAAAATGTGGGTCTTGTGCAATTTAGTAGTATGGGAGAAAATATAGGCTTCATAAGGGAATGAATAGTGGTTGTTGTGGGTATACTGAGCTGGCCGAACCCAGTGACCAATGAAGCTATGGACACACCAGGCATGTGATGCATGTTCACGAACGTGCTATACACGGATTCTTGAACGGACATTTAGCCCACGTGTTCATACTGAACAAGCAGGGAGGGCCTCCTTCTTTTTCTTCTTCTATTGTTTACTAGCACATGTCTGGTTGAAAGAGGCATGATGCAAATTGTTGAAGTGGTGAAAATGTTCCTCCTCCATGCTTTTTCTTTCACATCCCTTCTTCAATATATGAAAGAGATGGTGTCATATAATTCCATCCGGGAACAATCTGTGTTTATTAATGTCTTCTTCATGATTAATTTTCAAATTGGCACTACCAAGAATTAAAAGGATGCCACATATATGTCACTACCACGTCCGAGACCCTGATTGGTCAAAAATTGACCTGGTGACCGTGAGTTTTGTACATAGAGCCTGAAAACAGTTGTAGAAACTTGAGTAGCTACGCATAACATGAGAGTTTTGGATGTGGAAGCCTGAAACAAGCGTTTATGCACATTTACATAGACTTTTCTTTGGAAGTGGCCGCTTGAACCCATTTTGTCGAGGGCAGTGGGAACATAGCGTGAGACAAAAATCCCATTCATCATTGTGTCACTCACACTATTTACAATGAATTTTATTACTATTTATTACTATTATTATGTTTATGTTTGCATAACTAGAGTTATAGTCACATGCACCTGTATGGAGTTGATCTGAACAGGTACTGCTGGTTGTTGCGTTGTCCGAGCCAGTGGGGGCTCATAAAGTGCAGCTCGTTGAAAATGTAATGCCATTGTCAAGCATGTGGAATGTGTATGGTGAATTACTCGTAGGCTAACGTACGCTGCATGCACTTATGGCCTAAGGGTGATGCTGTTGTAATATAGCCTTACACTCTAGTGCTTAGTAAAGCCATGCATGGCTAGCTACTGGCTGTATATGGGCGCAGTCCGCCACATTTGGGGGGGATGAAAAAATGTAAAAATCCATATGACATGCCAGCGTCTCACCTACTTCACCCTTACTTTTCCTTGGTTGTAGAAATGTCACTTGCAGCATGCTACAGAAAAAAAATGTGCATGAATATTTTCACTCTGCAGGCTCACTAATTGGTCGATGACCAACATGTTTTTCTGCATATGTTCTTATTGATTTCAGTTTATTTACATTCACCAGGTCTAATTATAAAAAAAAAAGAGTCAAATATCTTAAACAGAAGCAATGTTGAAAAAATAAAAAGAAGCAAATGAGGTCAAGTTTGAAAGAAAACCTCATATACCACCAGGACTGGCTGTTGTGTGTGTCGATGAAAGCCGTCAGGCCTTCATCTTGAAACCAGCGATGCTTACATTAGTCCTGCTGCTAACTGACAGCTTGAATTTTAGTCAAGTTTTTTCCTTGACATCTTAAGATGTCCAGTCACATTTCAGAACAGTAAATTGGAGTTCAGTGACAGGAGTCATTAACCTCTCCGCCTCAGACGTGTTCAAATCCATGGTACAGAAAGCGGACAAGCTGTAATTACATCCTTTTTGAGCTGCCATGTTGCGTAAGAGATCAAACCGAAACTTTAAAACGTAATTGGATCTTTAAATGAAAAAAAGAAAGTTTTGAAATGTGGAAAGTATTGATGAGCCTAAAAGTCCTAGGATACATTTTTTACAAACAAATATTTTAGCGTCAATGTTTGAAATGATTTATCCTTTGAAGTTATGGGATGAAAACATCACATGCTTTAAAGTCAGTTAAAGCCTCAGGAAAATATGATCTTTAACTAAACCGCTAAGATCCTAAAAAAATGTATAATTTTTACATCTCCTCCTGGCAGCACATATCAACACACACACATCAATAGCTATTAGCAGATTTTCTTTGTGAACGGACAATAATTACAGCTGTTCATGGAAGCGTTTACAGTTTATTGGTGTGTTGTGTAATAAGAGCTGCTTTGGAAAGAAAAAAAATGTAAGTTAATCAAATTGAATCCATTTTTGGGGGGCTTGGAGCATAGGTTACTAATGCATACAGATTAAATTTGAAAAGACGTTTAGGGAATCTATTTGTGAAAACTCTATTGGAATCCCCCCATTCATGCATATGTCTATTACATTTTGATAATATTCTAAATTTCAATCTTTCTCCAAATAGTAGGGCTGATTGAGAATTGCATCCCTACCTCTATGGCTTCTCCTTATCTCCATATTTATCCCTCCAAGTGGAGAGATATGGAAAAAATGTGGATGTTACTACCACTATTTGATGACATCATCAATAGTCGCCACTCATCAACAGTAATGCATAGCTGACAGCATGCACAAAATATATAACTTAATACTTTAAATAGTCATGCAAAAACAAACAAAAACTCAATACTTAAATTCAAATGTAATCTTCTGTTTCAGAGCACGCCCACGTGAAGAAATGCGTTTCTTCTCCCCCCACATGCGTGACACGGATCACCAGCGGAGGGATAGTCAGCCTTGAGTCGCTACGGCTCCTCCTTAAAAAATAAAATAAAAGATTCAGACACTGTTCCAGCTTCCATTTCCCCAAAAATTGGAGCAAAAGGGAGGAGCCAGAGGTGTAGAGAAGCAATTTTGATTCATTTTTTTAGGGTCATTTGTTGGAGTCCAGCCATCATTTTGACTGAGTAAGGTTTTACGTTGAACAGGTTCTCCAATTTTCCTAATAGAAGAACAAACAATAAATACTTTAAGTTCATTCATTCATTCATTTTCTATTCCGTTTATTGCCTTTCGGGGTCACGGGGCTGCCGGAGCCACTTGTGGGCGAAGGCAGGGGATGCCCTGGACAGGTCGCCAGGGTAGATTGTCCACAATCACACACCAATTCACTCTCACACCTAGGGACAATTTAGAGTTGCCAATTAACCTATGAAGCCTCAAACTTTCTGTGGTAGCTAGCATAACCTGCTTTCTGGAATACCCCCTGGAATCTTTGTGTGGTAAATACCAGAGATGGCCATCAAACTGTATGTTACACAATTGAACCGAGTCGTGGGGAAAGTTATCCATTGCATCCCTACAGTACACATGTGCAAAGGCTTTCACTGAAAGTGTCAAACACTAGGTTTAGAATAAACCAATTGAAATGTCATCATTGTTTTTCTCCATTAGCAAATTAAAAGTGTTTTAATGTTTTTGTTTTGTAATCCACAAATCATATATTAAACTGAAACAAAACCATGACTCAACAATTGATGTTTGAACGTAATCGTGTGGAAAATGAATTGTTGCATCCCTACTAAATACCAACCAGTTTTTCAATGACGTTTTTCTTATCTACTGTCTTGCTTAGATTTTTTTTAAACTAAAGTTTCCCAAAGACTGTGAGTAGAATATTTGCTGAGAATAATCTCCATCAGTTGTTGTCAGAGATATATTGTTTGATGTGTGTTACTCTCAGAAGCTTTGAGGTTGTCAGACGTGTTTCAGTACAGAAGCTCATAAGCAAAACAACAAAAAGTTCAATATAAGCCAAAAGTTTCTGACAGTGGGGTGTGCTTAAAGAGTCTGCATTCTGTTTAACATGCATGCTGTGGGTTTGAGCAGAACCTGCTGAGGGCCTGTCTCTGGTTAAAAAAAAAAAAGTTTATATTCGTTGATATTTTTGCTTACCACACTTCCTGGGTGTAGCTCAAACTGACACTGTCTGTTCTGTTTTGTTTATTCTCATTCTTGTGTTTTCAGTGCAGGTTGGCTTCTCCTGGAGGGCTCCGCCCCCTCCCTGGTGGCTCTCCATGGATTTACACACAGCTGCCTGCACTTTCGGTTAATTTGTTTGAGCTGTATGTAAGTGTTTCTGCACTCAGTGTTGCTTTAGTTCAGTTCTTGGTTCTAGCTTCTTCCTGGGGGGTATTCCAGAAAGGAGGTTATGCTAGCTCCCACGGTAAGTTTGAGGCTAAGGAAGTTGATAACCTCAGCTTTCGGTTCCAGAAATAGAGGTATGTTTCAGGGTATGTCAAGTTGCCATAGAAACTCATGCTCTGAACATAATCTGGTCTGGAGCAGGTTTAGTTAAAGGTTAGTTTGTTTTCAGAGAGGTGAAGCAGCATGGCGTGCCCATTTGAAGATGATTTAGTGGATGAAGAAGCTCAGATAATACTTTTACAGGAATACGCCGTCATTAAAATCTCAGACTCCGTCTCACTGAAGTGTAGCGTCTCTTTTTTTCTCCACGCGTTTCCATGGTGACTCCGGAATTAAGCCAGGGTTACCAAGTCGAGCGTAATTATGCTAACTCATATCCGGTCTTTTGGAACCGACATACCCAGAGTAAGCAAGTTCAGGGGGATTTCAGCCAGAGCTCAGGGTTAAAGTCAGGGTTGTTTAAACATGCTTCCTGGAATACCCCCCAGCTCCATCTAGTCATGATGGGTTTGAGTTCTGTTGTGTTTGTGGATTTTACCCCTCCTTGAGGAACACTTTTCGTTAATTAAATAATTGTGGTTCCTCGCTCTAATATTTGATATGAAGGGGCATAGAAGAAAAGCAGAGTGGAAGAAATAAAATGTATTATTGTTTGTACATTGTTTTAGTATTAAAATGGCAGAGGCTAAGCTGTTTGCTGGTAGGGCAGCTCCTTCCTTCCAAAAGCTCCACCCCTGACTCCAATTCAAAATCCCTTAAATCTTTATTCAGTGTCCACTGAAGCCTGTTAGGAAACCTTGATGTCTTCTTTTCACTGTGTAGTTCCCCTTACCCATAAAGAACCTCACCTCCATTAGATTTTCCCTGACCCACATCACAACCCCCAGCATCTCTTGGTCCCCTGTGGGGCCGTACTACAGGTTGCGGGGGCCTGAGCAGCACCCCCCACGCCCCTGGGTGCCCTCACCCCGTTGATACCCTGCTTACCTGCAGCTCTGTGTTCCAGAATCCTCCTCGGTGCCCTTGGCTGTTGGAAAATGGCCAAACTGGATGCCTCCCCATGAGAGAGAGCAGTTCAATGGCGCCAACACAGCACACCAGCTCTGTTTTTGTCTCTTTCTTTTTATTCTCATTCACTGGTTGGAATTGATTTAATGCTGGAAGAACACAAGTTATTTTGGTTTTGGTTATAGGGCAACTTGTTAGACTGCTTTGGTATTGATATCGGTTCTGTGATTACAGATTCTGAGCATCCTGCTTCTATTGCCGTGTGTTCAGTCTTACCTGGTTGTTAGTCTCACATTATTTAAACAAAAAAAATCACAGACTGAAGTTGTAACAAAGCATCACAGACTCTGTTTAACAGAACTAATTTATTTTTAAAATATGTTCTGCTGGGTTGAATTGCATTTCTTCCATTTAAAATTGTGGTTCCATCTTATTATTCTGTTCACTAATAACAACAAAACAGATTAGGGTCGTCTGATTCCTTTTTCCTCCCTTTTATGTGTATCTATATTCACACAGTTGTCATTGAATCGTTGTTTACCGTTAATAATCCTGGCTATTGTTTATATTATTGATAAAACAGGGCATTCTGACACATTATCGTGTTCATAACAGATTTATCACAGTAAAAGCTTCTACTTTGCAGCTGTAATGCAGAAAAAATGTCTCCTAGGTAGGCGTATAGAGCTACTTAACTTAATTGCTGAACATTTGACTTGAATGATGATATATTTTTGAAGTAAATGAAATATAGTCTGCACCAGAGGGTGCATTTATAAGACATTTATTTCACCTTAGAAAAAAATGTTTTTAAAAGGCAGCAACAAAAGATAAAATCTGTATACTTTAACCAGTAAAAGCCCTTTTGGTCCGGCACTTTTTTTATGCATAAAATGGAGCATAAGGACAAACAACAGACCTGCGTTTAGTCATTAAAAATGATCAAACCATAGGAAATATGACAATGAAACCACCAACAAAATAAATAATTAAACATATATATATATATATATATATATATATATATATATATATATATATATATATATATGTATATGTATATAGTCAAAACTTTCATTTGTCCATTAATTCATCCATTTTCCAAACCAGCTGAATCCCTTTCAGGGTTGCTGGAGCCTATCCCGGCTACTGTTGATCTGAGGCGGAGTTCACCCTGGACAGGTACCCAGTCCATCCCAGGGCCACATAACAACACACACGCTCAGATTCCCAGCTAGGGACAACTTAGAGACATCAACCTATTCACTGATTTGCGGGTGTCCCTGGTCCTTAACCCCCCACGAATAAGGGGGGGGGGGGGGATACTGTTTATGTGTTTTAGTCTTTGTGGTGTTTCTGGCAGATCATGAAAAAAACAAGGAGGAGTAGATTCAAATCGATTTATTTAAAAGTGGGTTACAAAGTCGAAAAATTTGACATACTTTTGAATTCCAGAGACCAAGATTATTGGAACATGGAATATCACGTTTGCATGTTTGAGCTTTTGAATGAGGAAAGGACAGATGTGCACCCAACAATCATTAGAAATGACACTAATTTTTTACTTTTTTTTTCCCAGCATCACCTCTTTCCATTTCTTTTCTACTCTCCTCCATCTCCACTGTGCTATTGTGTCACTCCAAGCTTGTTGCTGCGCTGTGCATCATCCCACATTGAGAGCCTTTAACTCCGCCTGTATCCTATCTTTGATCCTTTCTGTGAAGGCGTTATTGTCCATTATTGGTGCAGATAACAAGTGGCCAGCTGCACAGTATTCGCTGCGATTGCCTGACCATGCCTCCCCAGCGCTCGTGTCTCAGAGAGCTGCGTGCACCTTGTGGGAAATAGATGTCAGACCATTTTCAGTTGCTGCAGATTTTTTCATTTTTTCCAGCAGCACTCTTTTTCTCTTTTATCCACTGCATTAATTTAACTTGCACAGTCCATAATGCATGCAGCATCTGCACTTATTGCCCGTATGCTCCCTTTCACATTCAGTCTCACCTGAAAATTCTACTGAACTAACTTGTGCAATTTCCTTTTTTAGGATCTTGGTAAACTGGGCCCTTAGGATTTGGCAGCACCTTTATCACGCCTTTCAAAATAAATGCAGACGTAAAGATGGCTCCGTGTCTGTGTGCTCAGGTGAGAGGTAAACACATGTGACAGACATGCATTATATAAGCTGGTGCAACAGTTAGCTATCAGCTGATTCCACAATGCCTGTGTGAATGTATCCACTCATGTGGGCCTGAGCTGTTTCTTTCTGATCTATATGAATTACCAAAAGGGAGCATCAGAGGCTGAATGGGCCTAATCTGTTTGGGTGTCGGGTAAAATGGATTGCATTAGCAGGTTTACATTTTGATGCAACACCAGGACACTCCAGTAAAATTTAAGCAATTGTTGGAGCTGGGGGGTATTCCAGGAAGCATGTTTAAACTACCCTAACTTTAACCCCGAACTCTGGCTGAAATCCGCCTGAACTTGCTTACTCTGGGTAAGAGATGCTACACTTCAGTAAGATGGAGTCTGAGATTTTAATGACAGCACATGAAGTTTATGACTCTGACCTTAACTTCAGTACTTGTAGTGTAGTGCTACGCTAGGGGTGCTAAATAACCTCATCATCCTTTCCCTCCCTCTCACTCATGCATGAGTGAAGAAAGAATTAAACATAGCATGGCAAATAACTCGGTAAAACCGCTAAACATCAAAACACATTTGGTCAAAAACCCACATTTAAACCCAAATCCGTTCTGACAGGCAGAGGGAATGGTATCCCACAATCCCTTGCGGTGCCGATCTAACAGCAGCACCAAAGTTACATCTACTTAATTGAATTCATTTGAATGAAAGTAAAATAACTGTCTGAAAACTACGTGTTATTTTTAAGTTGACTGAACTAAAAAAATTAACTGAAGCAAATAGTTAAGTTAGATCAACAAAGTAAAAAAGTGTATTTTTCCAACATCCGTATGTGGTCTTATCACCCTCTCACGGAGGAAAAAGTATTATCTGAGCTTCTTCATCCACTAAATCATCTTCAAATGGACACGCCATGCTGCTTCACCTCTCTGAAAACAAACTAACCTTCAACTAAACCTGCTCCAGACCAGGTTATGTTCAGGGCATGAGTTGCTATGGCAACTTGTTATACCCTGAAACATACCTCCATTTCTGGAACCGAAAGCTGAGGTTATCAACTTCCTTAGCCTCAAATTGACCGTGGGAGCTAGCATAACCTCCTTTCTGGAATACCCCCCCTGCTCTGGGAGAAACAGATGGTTGCTTATTGCCGCAGAACTTACATTTTTTGAACAATAAAAGCTGGATGAAGCTAGAAAAGTTGGTGACATTTTGTGAAGGAGTCACAGAATTAAACACACACCTATCTAAGATTTAGACCATATATCAGTTTGTAGGACATTTGAAGCAAATTCCCAATTTTTTTAGTTGAAATTATTACAAATGTTTGTTTTTAATGTTTAAACTAGGAATCCGTCTTTTCCATCTCATTTGATGTATCACTGAAGTTGAGCAGGGGCTGACTTACTATTAGGCAGTTGCCTGGGGCCTTTAACACTTTGAGGCCCCCAAGCAGAACATTTGATAAAAGTGTCCAAAATAAATGTTGTGCCCATTTTTATTTAACCATGTCACAAAAAAACAAAAAGAAAATCATGGAAATGGCAAAAGACTGATCATGTGAAAGAGTTTTTCTCCTCCCCGTCCCCTGCAGCAATGGAATATTCCAGCAAATAAGTAAACAAAGAATCCAGTGTTGCTAGAATTGGCAGTTCTGACTTTGCGGGTAAAATAGCCTTGGGCGGGTGGAACCAATTTGGACGGGTTTGGGATTGGTGTTTTAGTTTCTTATTGAAATACGTTTCTACCAGGGATCTTCTCTCATAAACTACACTCTATCTAGTGGACCATTGGAGAAGCTATTCACCTTTTTAACCTGGGTAAAAATTTTAGAAAGAAATAATTAATACAACCACTGCAGAGTGCCCCAAACTGCTAAATCTGCCACTGATGAAGAGTCATTTTCAGCAAAAAGCACTATGATGCTCTTCAAGACCAGAACATTTGAACTAAAAAGAGTTATAAAAGTTTGTTTCACCCTTAAGATTTTTTCATGTTTTAAATTCAGAAATAAACCAATCAATATTTTTACAAATGTTCTAAAAATGCTCAAACCCACTAGATTTTTATGTGCTGCTATTGCAGTGTTTTTCTGCTGTAACACTTTGATCCATCTCTCGCCTTCTATCTCTTGGTTCTTGTAATGCTTAAATGCAGAAAGCAGCTGTCTCTGATATGAGCAGGTAAAAAAACATATTTTGGGATGCTGGTTATTGATCCAATCTACGTCAAGTGGGAAAAAGGTTTCAGAGCATCACGGCACATTTGTCTGTCCTGGACTATTTGTGACTTCTCTTGAACTGTCAGTTACTTAGAAACTATAATATACCATTTAAAGATCCACTCCAATCATCTTTTGATCTGTGTTAATACGGCTCACAGTGGTATTTTTGCTATTATTACTATAATGCCAATTTTAGACCCCAAAAAAAGTTGTTTTCTAGGAAAAGGATTCTGCAGAGTGGCACTTTGCCTTTAAATTATGGTGGAGCAACATCATACAACCTCACAGTATCTGATCCTGGTTCACAGCAATTTAACCAAAGAAATACTCCGAATTGCAATTTTGAGCATAATAATAAAACATAATTAAAACACCAAAAACCTCATTTTCATCAGAGTGGGTCTTTAAGCTGATCCTGTTCTTTGATTCATCAATCTAAATTTGAAATAATGTGATGTTTCTCAGCTTGAATCCTGCATTTAGTTTAATTAAATGTTTCTTTTACTATGTTCATCTTCCTAATGTTTTGTAAATCGGTCACCTTGTTAATGCTTCCATCTCCCGCACCAGTTGTCCTCAGTGTACATAAATCTGCACATATTACTGTTTTCTGGATCTCCATCATTAGACCTTAAAAGGTCTCCATGCAGCTTTTGTGAAACCTCACATAACCTCTGGTCCAGATAATTCAGTGAAAATGTGGGTTTTATTCCACTTGTAAGTAAATCTTACTTGTGGTTCACCGCAGTATTGATGCAGGTGGACTATTAAGGTGAAAGGCAAAAATAAACAAAACACTCACAATATTAAACAAAATGACATGAATAAAAATGTTGAAAAATGTGTCCATAAAGAAAATGTAGTAAGAAAGTGAGGAGAATGATAGCTATGGAAAAGCCAGGACAGCTACTTTTTTCTTTGTATTTGTTTGCTATGTTCACTTTATTTGGAGCAATACTGCCCCCAATCAGACAGCTGTTGGAATTGCATTTCCACATAGTTTAGTGTCAACAAAATTTCAAACAAGTATAATTTTTACATTTTCAAATACAACCCAGACATTTGAACTGAGTCTGCAAGACCTTTGTTTTGTGAAATCGCTAAGTCCTTCTTACTTTACCTTAAAGCCTTTGAGCCATGGTCTTATGCTGCTGTCTTTTGTGTTTTTCACTTGTTACCCTGCTTCATCATACAAAGCTTTTTATTTTATTTTTTTATGAGTACTTTTACATTAATAGTATATCCTCAATGACTGAATGTTTGGAGTGGATTTCTGAATTAGAATTAAGCACTTTTGAAGAGTTTTGAATTTTACCATCATTTACCAAAACTCCAAAGAGGGAAAATATTATTTATTATCAAAACATCATGCCCCAAAATGCAAAATTAGCGTTATATTTAGTTCATATTTATATATATCTTTACATTTAATACATTTCTATGGGTTTGCATGAGGGCTTAATATGGTGTTTAAAGTGACTAGAGGTTTTTTTTTTTTACATATCATAAATACTGAGACTTCCTTTTTGATTGAGCAGCAGGAACAGAAGCTGGAGATAAGTCATTAAGTTGAAATTCAGTGACAGTGTGTGACTGCCACCTAGTGGACAGCAAAGTCAAGACAAAGCGTGGAGACAAACTCATTACAAAAATAAGGAATCTATATCTATATATATATGTACACATTTGCACGCACACACACAATAAAAAAGATTAAAAAATATATGTTTATTGAGAAAACCATTCTGTTCTTATCAAAAGCAGCTTGAATAAAACATGACTGATCCGTTCCATCGAGGATGAGACAGAAGGCATTGTTGGCATGACGTGAACTCCAATCGACCACGCCGTCTCGTCTGTGAAGTCAGTAGTCAATCTGTTGAGAACTTAGATTAACTGCTATTATCACCACCCTCTCACAGTGAAGCGTGGAGGAGGCTGTAACTTGACCTTGGCTCTTAATGGCTGTGTGACAATAGCGCTCCATCCCACTGGCCTGTCTGCCCCTCTGTTGTGTCTATTTATAATGTCCAGATACGGTGCAGAGGTTACTCCGAGGTGTCAGTGAGTGCAGGGCAACAGAGGGACAAAGGGTGAGAATATTTGCTTCTATTGTTCCAGCTGTCCACTAAAACTTCATTATCCTCATCTAATAATTGTTTGTATAGATATAAACATTCATGCTAGAATTCTACTAACCTTGTTAAAAGTAATCTTTAATCTTAAAGTATTTTTCTTTGAAAGGCTTGAATGTGCTATTATACATTTGATTTTGTCTTACATTTTTGAATAGAAAATGCAAATTTTGTCTCTTTTTGGTACTTTCAGTGTTGTTGTGGGTTTATGAAGGGAAAACATGCCAAAGGTCCATCATGAGCATTGTGACAAGTGCTTCAGCGCTCACTGTCAAGTCCTAGTGCAGACCTCCAGGTCCTGCATGGTAACCAAATGTCCCAAAAACTGTGGTGCCGTCCTGCATGCGTGCAAACGGGAGGAGCATGCGCTTCTTTGTCCAAATGAGACGGTCCCTTGTCTTAATGCGTTCTATGGCTGCCCTCTAACAATGCAGCGACAGAAGCTGGCCAAACACTTAGAAGTCTGTCCTGCCAGCGTGGTTTGCTGCTCTCAGGAGTGGAACCGCTGGCCCGTTTCTGACACCAACGTGACCTTTTACAGGAGTGTGTCAGAAAAGCTTCAGTCAGACTCTGAGGGGAGCCTGGACGTCGCTTTGGCTCTCAGGGATCAAGCCCTGCTCTTTCAGTCCATCAAAATGAAATGCATTTTCCCTGAAATGATGGCAGATGAACTTCAGATGTCAGCTTCAGGAGAGCTGTTGTGCTCTTCAGACTTCAGTGAATTTACAGAAAATGGCTGTGCAGAGGAGCTGGCAGGAGAAAAAGGAAGAGGAGAGACATGATTTGGCAAAGAGCGAAGAAGTGGCAAATATTCAAAATTACACCTCCTGGGAGAAGATTTTCAGGAAGGAGAAGGAAGGATGCAACCAAACTGTCAAAAACCTGAACAAGGAGACCAGAGGAAAGAAAGAGCAAGAAGCATCAAAGGATCAAGAGGGGCTGAGAGATGCAGCTGATCGAAATGCTGTTGCTTCCAGAGGTATGTACGGCATAACCGGGCTCGCGCCGTGGCAAGACGGAGTCCTTGATAGATTATGCAGAGAAGCCAACATCGCAGAATACAACATGTACCTCGTGCACAACGGCTCAATGTTGATTAACTTTGGCCAGCTGGCTGCATGCACCCCAAGGGAAAAGGACTTTGTATATGGGAATCTGGAGCCGATTGAGGTTAAGACCGTCCGCACGTATAAAGTTCCCACCAGCTACAGAGCAAAGCGCCTTCACCTGAGGGATCCTGCATGCAAGGCCAAGACCACACACCAGAGTGTTGACACCACAGATCTGGGCTTCTCCGTTGAGGATCTTCCAAAATCAGATGAGATTGGCTCGGCGCTTCTGTGCTCCATGGAAAAGGAGCTAAAGGGACACCTCATCTCGGAGAGCGCTTCAACAGACGGTCTCTACATAGACGTTGGAACACAAACGCACAGTTTCCTGTCCGCTCCCTTCAGAGCCGATGCCTCTTTAGCAGATCTGGTTGCAAACAAACATCCCGGCCTCCATGTCAGCGTCGAAACTGAATCAGTCACCAGGAGACACAACAGAAGAAGTTCTGCCTTTAGTTACGAATGCGGCCAATTCTTCCGCCGCGATGAGTTCCCTTCTCACGTCAGGAACGCTCACTGTGACATACAGGCCCAGTTGAATGGCTGGTTCCAGCAGCGTTGTCCCTTGGCATACCTCGGCTGCACTCACTCCCAGATGAGGTTTCACCCCGCAGGTCAACAAGCCACCATCACGTTTAACAAAGACGCCAGCGCCATGGCGCTCCAGCCATTTGTTCCTTCATCACTGCGGGAAAGTGAGAAAAATCCTGGAGGAAGTGCTATGCCACAACTCGACGTCTTGAGCAGTCTGCCTTTGGAGATCCTTCAGAACATCGCTGCTCACCTCGACAGTTTCTCGTTGTCTCAGTTGTCCCTGGTTTCCCATCTAATGAGGGACGTGTGCGGCAGTTTACTGCAGCAAAGGGGCATGGTCTTCCTCCACTGGACAAAAAAGACATCTTCTCATGGAGGAACTTCCTGGAAATGCCATAAAAAAGTAAGCAACCATCAGATTTCCTGCCATTTTTTTTACCAAATCTTTTCATTGTTGACCATTTCCTTGTGCATTGTGTTTATGTCCCCGCTGTAAACTGAGGAGGGGTTAAACAAGGTCAACTCTCTGAGTTAGTTCTACTTCATTGCCTGTCATCAGTATGTTATTTGGCATGGAAAATTTCCATCACTCCTGCATCATGTCAGCTGCTGCACTGACCTGTAAACCTTCTCTAAACATGACATTTGTTTAACTTTAGAAGCAACTAGATTTTTCCAGGTCTTTCTTTCTTTAGATCAAAAACACCTGAAGGATCATGGGAAATTTAAGTCCAAAAACCCTGAAAGTGAAGTGAGATTCAAAAAGAAAATGCCTGCATCATACTAGACGTGTACGTAGCAGTAAGGTGAAAAAAGACTTTCTTGTTTATCTACCAGGCTCTGTCACTTGGTCAAGCCTCAGTCATAACTACCATTGCAGGTGGGTTCAGGCCAAAAATGGTCAAACCTTTATGGGGCACGCACGAAATATGTAGTTTGTAGACCCCTCAGTGAGCCTGTGGAGCGAAATGTCCATGCATGTTTTTCTATGGGCATGCTGCAGGTGACAGGTCATAGCACACAGGGCTAAGTAAGGGTGTAGTAGTTAAGATGCAGCAATGATGTACGGGCTTTTCAAAATCCTGTTGTTTGCACAAGGAGACAAACAATGCTGTTCATGTGGTAAGTGCACGTTCCTTGCATGACAATCCAAATGAGGAAATTGGACAATAAGAGCGTAGCTGGGAGACTATCCTACAGGTGTTCTTTGTCACCTACGTATCACCTGCACACCACATGCGTGCAGCATTTGCAGATGGTCAGTGAGGGGCCTGTACTCGCACCTTACTTACGACTCAAGGCACCTGATGACAGCATCCCCTCTGCGTCATAGATGCATCCAGCTTACATTAGCCCTACAAATACTTTACTTTACACTTACCTCACTCACAACAATCGTACCTCCCATTTTGTCTAACTGACCTATATTCAACCATTTTTGTTTTCAAATTACCCCAGACAAAGACTTGTCTTAAGGCTGCACAGAGGCACAGTGGTTACCACTCTTACCTCACAGCCCTGGTTCAAATCCCAGCTGTGTGAAGTTTGCATGTTCTCCTCGTGCATGCATGGGTTTTCTCCAGGAACTCTGACTTTCTCCCACAGATTAAAAACATGCTTCATAGTGTCTCTAAATTGCCTCTAGGTGTGCATGGCAGTGTGTGACCCTGCAACCGGCTGGCAACCTGTTTAAGGGGAAGCTCACCTTCACCAAACAGTAGCTGGGTTGGCTCCAGCAACCCCATGATGATCCCTGAAGGGATTCAGGCAGTTCTAAAAATGGATGAATGGATGGAAAACTTATCTATTGGTTCCATGGGTGGTTTTCTAAGCTCACTGGTGGAATCATTTATTCCATGAAAAGCTTTCCTGATCTAGTGTCTGCACCAGTTTGATGTTGTTTTTCTTATTCAGAATAAAGTTCAATGTTTATTGGCTGTGAAAATACCTTGAAAGACACAAGGACACAAAATATACGAATGGTTCACCTATAAACACACCATAAACTACCTAAAGTAAGAAGTAGGTAAATGCTTGCCTTTAAGAAAAGAAGTGTTAAAGATTGTTTGGAGTCTTGTATTTTACTGAATAAAATGAAACTAATTAGCCCTTTTGTGTATAATCTTTGTTCACTCATCCTGCTGACAAATTAGCAACACTCTAAAAACCTCTCAGCTGGAGCAGAGGAAGGACAGACACTTTACGAATGTATCTGTGTGTATTTTTACTCTGTCTGAGCTGCAGCAATCACACGACAAAGAGCGTGCCGGTGATATCATCCAAGCGGAATGGCCATAGGCTGTGCCGCGACAGAAGACTGCACCCCTGTGGCATGTCAGATCTGTGATGGTTGACAGAAACTCTGGGTTTTGGTTGGAATGTGCAGCAGCTGAGCATTTGCTCCATAACAAATGCCATAATTAGCGCCTGATAGAACAGAAATAACACCCTGACGTGTTTTAAAAGTAGCCTTTGATCAGGGTTCCCTGGGTGATAGAGCTTGTTGTGAGGCTTGCCTGAATGCAGCTCATCCGTGCATGACAGCAGGCTCCGCTCTGCCTTTCTGTTCCTGCAGGTCTGGAGGTTCAGCTCTCTGTTTTCCTCGGTGGACCGCTGGAGCTTCACAGATGTTCGCTCCATGTCTGATCACCTGAAAAGCTGCTCCTTCTACCAGAGAGATGAGTGCAGGGAGCCGGTGGCCCTGCCCTGCCTCAGAGAGGTTACAGACAGATGCAGAGAAGTCAAGCATAGAAGATAGTGGAAACGAATAGGTGCTCCACAGCAATAACATCACTTTCTTTAGGCTTGTTGACGTGTGCTCTCATTTCCCATGAAAATCTAAGAAAGGCATGGGAGTTCTGCCTTGTTTTAAACTAAAATATTAACTTTTTTTGTTGTAATAAATGCTTGCTTTTTTATTTTTCTGAGAGGAAAATGAATCTTGATGGTTTGCTGTGATATGCCTTTGTTTACTGTCATGTCAGTCTCTTGCAGTACGGTGGCCCTGAAGTGAAAAATCACACTAATAAATCACTCAATGCAAAATAAATAATAATAATAATAATAATGATAATAATGGGGGAAAAAAAAGCATTAGATTAAAGAAAAACAACAGAATTCTCAAAAAGTGAAATAAAATAAAAATGAAACATTTTGAGGGAAAAAAATGTAATTTCCAGAAATTAAAATGAAATGTAAAACATAAATATGGAAAAGGTTGGAACTGTTGGAAATGGCTGATTGGAGGATGATGATGAGGATGACGCACCTTAAACCTTTCCGGATTCTCATTGTGATTTGTTTTTTAACATTTACTTTTGTTTTCCTTAATGTTTCTAATTTTTATTCTGCTCCAGTTGTGTTTTGGTTTAGAAGTTTGTAATGAGTTTTTAAAATGTAATGTTGTTTTTTTTATTAATTGGTTTGCTTTCTTTAATTGTCATTCTGATGTTTAAAAAGTTTTTGTACTGAGTGATCCTTCAAGACCACCGAACTCTGAAACTGAATATAATTAGCAAACTGCAGGTTGATTTTGAAGGACAACCCTGACATCTGGTGGAAAAAAGATGAATTACAACCATTTCCTTTCATACCGTTGTCACGTGACGTCATTTTTACATGCTGAGGATTACATCACATGTATGACATTTCATATTTGATACTACACGAAAGCAGCAGTTTATTTTTAGCTTTACAAACTGATTTAGTAATTCTGTTGTTGAGACAAATTGGGATTTCTTTAGGATTGACATGTTTTGACTCATGAATCAAACATGCAGAAGAGAAATGTACAAAACAATCAAATGTACAAAGGAGAAAAAAGATTTTATTTCAGATTCAGATGAGAAATCATTGAGTGACTTCTCTTTATCAGCTACTGCGCCTCTGACATGTTGGGGTTGCGGAGTTTGTTGATCACCTCAGACAACATCTTGTTGCACAAGGCAGCATATGGATTAAGAACCACGGCCTGCTGTCGGGCAAATGCACTTCCGAGTGAAGCTGCTTTCTCAAAATCTGCGCGTGCTTCATCCATCTGGCTCCCTAATCTACGCAGGAGGCCTCTCTGCACCAGGGCCTGGCAGCCGGTCAGTCCGTCGCCGCCGCTCAGGACAATGGCTCTGTCCAGATCCTGCAAGGCTCCTGGCAGGACACAAAACAAGCTTGATGCACAATTTTGGAATTCAGATGTGCTATTTTCTTCTATTCTGCACAAGCTCTGTGATTTGCTATGTCTTTGAAGAAAACGAAGTTCAATACCTATTGTATTAAAGGATGACAATTTAATCTTTCAGAAACAAGCATGCAGAAACAGCTGTATCATTAAAAGACTTTTCTTTCTCTTTTGTTTCCATTTCTCATCCTTTCAGCTGACAGTGGTTTTAAAACACATCACAAACGAAAGCAAAAGCTGAATTATCCCCATAAAGATAACATGCTCCCCGATAAGAAGGCATTCTTTCTGACACAACTCTCATGTTTTAAATCATCAGGAAAAGCTTCACATATATAGCTATGAAGGCGTGTCACACAGCTGCTATGTGCAATCATTAGATTGTCCACGAATAATATTTCAGTCTGTCGTGATACATGTGTGATGTGAGTGATTCATAAGTGTTTCTTGGGTTCGTCATTTGTCGATGTGCGCGAGATAGGTAATGGCTAAACTAAACAGATTAAACTAAACTGGCAATGTACAATGAGCAAAATACATTTTCTTCAAAAACATTTTATTTTATTACTATTTGCTAAAGATTCTGAAGTCGGAAAGCATTTCAAGCATGTTTATATGAACAACTGTAATGGATTTTAAATGCTGTTGTATGTACATAGAACAGAACAAGTAAAATATGGGTGATTAGTTAAATAAAAGGCTTTTATTCTTTAACTAAATCAGAGGAGGTAATGTTTTATACTAAATTAGCTGAAGAGAATGCTTAACATTTTTTTTCAAAAAGATAATTATTTCAAATCAGTGCTGAATGTAAAAGTCCCCAAGTAAAGGTTAACACAAAGTTCATGATCATTTAAATAAAAATAAAAGAACATTAGGTTAATTGCTAAAAAAAAAAAGAAAGGTCAGACCTATTTATTAAAGAGGTGAATGTAACAGAATATAGCAAAGACACTGATATGTTTTTATTAGTGTTACATAAATTAACTTGTTTTTTTTTTTACACAGATAAGACTTAAAGACCATATTTGTCAAGATATAAAATAGTTAATGGTTTGTAACTTTTGACAGAGATTCACATGACTCCTTCCTTTTAAAATAAAATACAAACTATACCACATGGGATCACCTCCATCATAAATTGTGCTTACTGAACTCAAATGGATTTTCTGAGGTAGACGGCGCTTAAAAATGTGTCCAAATGTTCAACTTTAGCAAACTACTTAACCGTGCCACTTGATGGATTGCTGGAGCATTATGGGTAGTAAGGAGCAGTGATACGTACTGTGCTTCAACTGTTAGTGAGCTTGCAGACCCCCGAACTAGTTAAAAAATGATTCATTTTGTTTTGAAAAAGGTTCCTTCTCAAAGAAGTAATATTATTTACCATTACCAAAATAAAAGAAAAATTACTAACATTGTGCAGAAAAAAAAAGCTTAAAATGTTATCTTGATATTGCAATGCCCAATAAAAATCCAGAACAATTCAAAACTATTAGGAGTTAAAAAAGTTTAAAAATTCCATAGGAAAACTCCAGAAAGAAGCTGAACAAATGTGATATTTGAGGTTTAAAAAGTTAAAAATCTGTCAACATAACCTACAACATATTTGAAGGGGATTTGAATAGTGTGAATACTGACTCAGCCTAGTCATTTTTGATTGATGAAAATAATGATTTATTGATACATTTGCTGAAATTAGGAAGGTTTACCCTTTTTTCTCCCAAACTGAGTCTTCTGTGGCAAAGACCAGAGGTGAATGCAGGCCTCATGGGGTAAAAACTGGTAAAAATGTGCTACACATTGACTGGGCGCCTGTGCCGGGTTGTGCTGTCTTCAGACTTGGCAGCCCGACACGCTGGCACAAAGCTGTAGAAAGGGTTATAATGACTTTGTTGCATGTACCTGCGGTGTCCCCCTGCAGCCGCAGGGCCTGCGCTCGGTTGTTGTAGGCAGAAGCTCGCTCAGGCAGGATCTGGATTGCCTGGCTGAACAGCTGAAGTGCACCCTGCAAATCCCCAGCCTCTGCTGCAGAGACGCCCCGCATCTCCAGCTCTTTCACTTGCTTCAGCAACTCTGTGTCAAAACCGCTGTCTGGCAGGAGCAGATAAACAGGAGGAAAAACATGCTCAGACTCTGCTGACAGGTGTCCATGCCAAAAGAAAACACTGAAACATCACTCAGAGCTCAGGTGACTGGCTGTGAGGATAATTTTAGCCTAGAAACAGGAAATATTAAAATAAAATCCATCCTACAGTGACATGTTCACACGTATGAAGTCAGAAACTCACCATCATCAGTTAATTCTTGCTCTCGGTTGATGCCGGGGATGTCTCCAAAGGGGCTGGTGGGGTTGAATATGGCTTGAAGAACAGCTCTGTCATTTGCTGAAGCCATCACAGTTGGTGTGTGAAGTAAACTGAAAAATATGCATAAAAAAAGATGAAAATCTTTAAACCTAAAACACAACCGACCGATAGGTCCTGCCTCCCTCGACTTCTGCCTCCTGCATGAGCCAATGAGAGGAGGGGGAGGAAGCAGGGCTGGACTTTGAGATGAGTCTGCACTGAACCCATCTGTGTTTGATTAAGCAAAACATGAAAACCAGAAACGACTGCAGCAGTGTACTCACTGATGTCTGACACTATGATTCCAAATCGTGACCCTATGTAACCATTCATATCATATTTTATACACACAATCTTTGAGATCTGTGTATCATTAGCATGATCCAAACGTTCCTTAAAATCCTGTTATATAGAACTTGATCCTGTAATTCATGATTATTCCACTAGGGGCAGTAGAGGGGCTTCTCCTGCTCATGTCAAAATGGCTTTTGACAGGAGAAGTTTAGCTTATTTATAAAAAATCTATGGTGAGAATACCTCATCTATTGTTATTAATGTTTTAAATGACTACTTGCTGTATTGAAAGGATGCAAAATTTGTTGATTATCATTTCTCTTTAAAACAATTACACGATGTTAAAACTATGGGACTCAAATTTCGAGACAGTGTGTAAATAAGGACATTTTTTTCCTGATGAAATCTACAAGATAAAATAGCAATTTTTTTAATGAATCACTTATGATATGTTGGATGATTGTCAGTATTTTTGCTACTTAAACTAACATTGTCACCAAAAACGTACCAAATCACCATCATCAACATTTAATCATTGATTCTATTTTTATCCCTTTAAAAAAAAAAAACAATTTGACTATTTTACTTTGTAGATTGCATCAAAGGGTTTTAAGAACATCTTAACTTTTGAAAAAAAGTTAGTCTTTTGCCATTTCCAAAAATATTACATATATTACATTTTTATAAAGAGCATTGGAATATTGCTCAACATAAAGATTAAGAGAGCAATTGACCGTACTGTAGCGTACTTTATACATAGAGTGACATTAGGAGTGTCACTCTGTGCCTGAAACGCAGGAGCCCATGCTTCCTCCTTCATCAGTTAAAAGCAAGAGCTCCTACAGTGTATTCAAAGAGTCACTTCTTCCAGTATATCCCCATTTCATCCATCATATATTCAGCCGAATAATAACGATTCTCCATGATCATCTTCTTCAGCGTATCAGGATATTTTCCGTTCGCTTCTACGTCAGCTGACACCATTTCTCCATGCAGGAGCACAATTTCGGTTACAGCGATTCAGGAACCGGTGGAACCGGCTGTTGGAGGCCGACGGGCTGGTATGCTCTTCATCTCTGACCCCCCTGCTCAGAAATTCCTGCAGCGCCTCTCTCAGAAGCAAAAGTCTCATAAAAGTGTTTTGACTTTGTAATGAACTGAAGGAGTCACGCGACGACAAAAAAAATCAGCGAATACATGAAACCCTGAATATTGAAACAGGAAAAAGGGGTGGATGTCCATGTACATGAAGTGTTGGTAGTATACTAACTGAATACTTCTTCAGACTAAATTGGAACATTTTAAGTTTACAACATATAGATAGTACATAAAAATAAGGTTAGAGAACACTGCCTCACTGTTTATGTTTACTTCTAATACCCTACACCTAATTAGACTACTTTGTAGCTAAGAATTCTGCAAAAATATAAAGTAAAACAAAAACTTATCACAAGCAAAATAAGTCAAACTGCAGTTTTTTTTTTTTTCAAGAAAGCCAGTTTGAAGCCAGAAGCTTTAGAACCAAACAACAACTTTTACAAAGCCTGCTGGTTAAGAAACCCCCCAGAAATGGAAAGCACTAATGCCCCTCAGGATACGTGACAGTCCCCTTCACACTGACAAGTCAACGCTGCGCCTCCAGAGTTGGATTTTCACTATGACAAAAACCTGACATTTATTGTAGCCCAGATCCTTATTGTGCTATTTTACTTATAGAGAATGCCAAGTTGATGTCGAACCTGGTTTGGTTTATTCATGAACTTTTTTAGACTATCTTTCAGTCTTGCCTTCTCTATGCCTGAGTTTTAAGAGAGCAATTCTGCTTGCTTCATTCAGGATGGGCTACTTAGGTTCTCCACCCATTTTTAGATTATCCTTCAAAATAAAACGCCCTTTTTCAAAGTTTCTACATAAAATCACATATTTAATATCAACAGAGCTGAGTGCCTACCTGGTTTGGAAACCAGAAAAAGAACAGAATGTTAAATATATCACTTTCAAATTTAAAGCTTAAAGATTTTTGGAATAATCATGGTCGGCTTTTCTTCTGCAGATGACATTTGAGGAACATTTTGTCATTTGACATTCTTACTTGGCAGCACAGTGAGGATGTGACATTTCGTAGTAATTACCAGACTCATCTCTTTCTTAGTCTGCCAGCTTCCCGCTCACTGTCCTCCAGGAAAGTCTGCATTTTTTAAGTATGTCTCCTTCAAAAGCCTTTTGCATTTTGCTGATCACTTTGGAGTCTCTTATTCCATCCATTTTCACTCTTTTTAAATGTTTGATTATGGTATGATGGTGAAGAAGGACTCAGCTGCAAAGTTGAAAAACTGTTGTCACCTTTAGCATATTAGTGAGGTATAGAAAATGACTGGGAGGTGAGCATTTCTCCAATGTATTTATAGTTTTGATAAGGGGTTCCCCACTGAAAAACTCTAAAGAGGAACATTATGCTCCTGAAAAGAATTCATTACATTGCTGTGTTGTGTTTTTTCTTATGTCATCAGAGGAATGTGGGTTAAAGATGTAACTTATTTATGCTTTGACCTCTAGTCTGCCGTCTTCCTCTAAAAAAAAGAAAGGGTGGGCAAACGTTTTGTGGACCACAAAGGTATCAATTTTGATTGTGAATAATTAAAGAGAGTGAGAGATATTTAACATTTTGGAGTTTTACTTTGCAAAAATGTGGCTTTTGTTCTCATTTTAGTGCCAACCAATACGTTGCAATTGGTGCAAATGGCACTAATTTCAACCCATTGGTGCAATTGGTTCTCTGTACCATGTGTCCTGTACAGAATGCGTTCAGTTGACCACATTTGATCGCAATCAGATCTTTGTTTTTATTCTATAATTCCACACTTATTTTTCTATGAAGGTTTGAACTCTGAAAGATAAAACAAAAGAGAAAAGTGTGAAAATGTTCATGTCTGACCTGCAATAGTCTGGTAACCTGTCCAAAATGTCCCCTTCCTTCGCTTTTGAGTGGCTGGGATGGGCTCCGGCAGCCCCATGACCCCGAAAGGGACCAAACGGGTTTAGAAAATGAATGAATGTATGTTTATGTCTGTCTGAGAAGAGTGTGTGTAGTGAGTCGTTTTACAACCTAAACTCCTACTTTACAGATTTCACCTATCACAGGTTATTTTAGAAGGTAACCCTCGCCTTAAGCATGGGACTTCTCCACTACATCAGAGGAATTTTCTTTTTCAATGCGGTACTTTCCCAGCTGTTATAGCTTCTTCAGTAGTGTTGTGTGTTATGTGGATACGTAAATATTCAAAAGTTTTGTTCCCATCAGGTCAGAATTAGCTTGGTCCAAACATAGACAAGAGGGACATTTGTACGTTAAAGTCCTTTTCTTTCATTTTAAAGTCATGCTTTCCTTTAGATTGATGATCCTCCAGCCATCCATTTTCTTCTGTTCATCCGGAACCGGGTCACGAGGGCAAAAGTCTAAGAAAAAATGCCCAGACTTGTTTCTTCCAGGCCAAACCCTCCAGCTCCTCTGGGATGTTCCCCGGCCAGTTGAGAGACGTCTAGTCTCTCTGGCGCGTCCCAGGTCTTTCCCAGGGTCTCCGCCCAGTTGGACATGCCTGGGGAGGCATTCCAGTAGCCATGCCGACCAGATGCTTGAGCCGAGTGACAGTTCTTTATGTTTAATTTTCACCCCTGTTTATTGTTGAGCAAAACCCACAAGGTTTTAGCCCTTTGACACCTGAATTTCTTTCCCAGCAATGGAAAAAAAAAATTCATTTATGCTTTTGCTTTCACGTGGATGCTTAATGAAGGCAATTTTGTGGTCAAAGTGGTTTATTGCATATTTACATCAATAGGCATCACTAGGTTGTGTCCTCCACTGAACCAGGTGTAAGGGGTTAGTGCCTTTAGCTCAGTTGTCTTGGTTTTCTGTTTGTTTAATTGATGAGAATATAAGTGTAGGTTGTGTCTGGATCACTGGAATTCAGTGTCTGCTTCCCCAGTGACATTTCACCAGGTTTAAATGATAAATTACAACTACTTTCTACCTTCCGTGGGGGCCCAAAGCAATTTACAGTCACAGTCCCATTCACACACATTCCAAATCCCCATAACAGTGGCATCAACCTATAACCACCAGGAGCAATGTGGGGTTCAGTGTCCCTTCCAAGGACACTTTGACACATGGCCGGACAAGGTGCAAACCAAACCTGCGATCTTCTGATCAAAGTGAACTCTACCTTGGCACCACAGCCGTTCATAAAATAAAAATAACCCCAGTTTTTTTTTTCTGCTTTTGTTTTTTATCCTTAGTTTACTAAAGTCACAGTTTTATATATTTTTCTTTGGCCCTGTGGAGTAAAGCGTTTTCTCGCATAAATATATGATGTTCACATTCTGCTATTTGGCGTTTTAGCTATATCTCATTCATTAAATTATTTCAGTTTCTGCCATCTTGGCTCTTGTTCAGCTGCATGTGGGTATCTTGTCTATTTATCTGGATACATTTATATTTCTAAACATATATAAATAGGTTTGAAACAATTGGGATTTCTTTAAAATCCCACTCCAGTCATCTTTTGATCTATTTTTAAAGTATACCCAGTAGTCTTTTTCTCATGATTATGCCATTTTTAGCCAAATAAAACACCAAAAACATCATTTTCATTGGAGTGGGTCTTTTTTTCCCTAATATAAAAAACATGATTGTTTACGGCCATTTCTGTGGAGAAACAGGAGCTGTGGAAAGTCAGAGAAATCTGTTGCAAGATCAGAACAATTTTCTGACATTCATCACAAGCAGCAACTTGGTTCAACTCCTCCATAAAGCATCATTTCTTCCCAAAATAAAACCAGAAAGATAATGTAGTGGACAGGATATTGGTCTAGACTGCAGTTATCAGAGGTGCATCAAAGCAGAAGCAGCTCATTTTAACTTCACTTCCAATCAGATCTAATGAGTCACTGATTTAACTAATTGCAATATGTAAATGAATATTTCAGGCAAGAAACACTTAAGCTCATTGTGTTCCTACCCTGTTTTAATGCATTAAATAGTGTTCAGGCTGCAGCGAACCGAAAGCAGAAATAAAACGAGGTGCATAACGTCTGTAAAGACTTGCAGCTATCTAGGTCATGTTATGGGTGCATAAAGGTCATTACAGGAATAAAAGCACACAAGAAAGGAAGCTAATGATAAGTGTGAAAAGAGAGGTGCAGTTGCATGTATCAAATGGCAGATAACAGCAGAGAACAGGAGATGATGTGACAATGGGGAACTGATAGCAGCCAGAGTAAGAGGCACAGTTACAGGTGAACATGATCAAAGCGTTGAGATCAAACCCAGAAACACTTTGGCATGTCATGGTTCTCCCTGGCTTTGAAAACAACTGCAAGTATCTCCAGCAAATGTCTGTAAGTGAGTTAAAAGGGTTCCAGCTCAGAGATTTTTCCAGTTGTTTCCAATTACTGGCGGCAGTGATCTGGAACAAGAGAGATGTCATGGAAGTGTGGGCTTACGGTTGAAAGGGCAAAGCAGATCTGCTCCAGAAGTAAAGCAACTAATACAGTTAGGAAAAGGGGGTTTCATTGTATGAAAATTGTGATTTTTTTTTTTTTTTTTTTGGCTTCCTTTGAGCAACTGACGTCAAATTGCAAGATTTTTTTAATGAATACATTGAACTGACAGAGACAGGATTCTCCGAAAAATAACACAAAAATGAAAAAAAACGAACCAATTTATTAACATTTTATGGTGCCAGAGATCTTTAAATCTTTAACCACTGGTTCTGCTTTATTTTGCCAGGCAGACCAGGATTATCCACATAAGCTAGAGATGCTCACAAGTCCTGTTTTGCAAACCCAAGTCAAGTCCAAGGTTTTCATCTTTACATAAATCAAGTCTTAAAACCTGTGGTTATAACAAACATTGTAGTATCCCAAACTGTTGTTGAACTACTTTAATGTGGGTGGCTGTGGTGCAGAGGTAGACTGGTCAACCTTTTATTGGAATATCGCAGGTTCAGCTTTCGCTCTATGCGCCCATGTGTCGAAGAGTCTTTCAGCACTGGACCCCACATTGGTCTTGGTGCTTATAGATTGGCGTCAGTGTTTGGCAGCAGAGCTGCCATCAGTGTGTGAATCTGTACATGGGTGACTTTATGGGACTGATTCAACCTCTCCACCTTTCTCTTTTCTTCCATCAACTCTATTATTTTCAAAATGGATTGACAGCTTCGCTTTTCCCAAGTTTGACTATAATTGAATGGAAGAAGATCAGTGCAGCTGAATTATCTGCTCTGATCTTAGTCTTTGATAAAACATTTTTCTGCAAATAGAAACTAATTTTCAGACATTGATAGACTCAAGTAGTCATTAAACTTATTTTATGCAAGTTTATTGCGGTCGTTGAGAGACAAATGACTGCAATGTTTTATTTTTTATACATTTATTCTTGTCAGGTTTGTGATCAAATAAATTGGTCCAATGTCTTATCCTCCTAAAAAAGACACATAGATATGTTGAGCTTTTTTAGTCCTATATTAAAATATTAAACACATTTCTGTTCAGTCATTACCTAAAAAAGTATGTAATTATATTTAAATATATCTAAATATGTGCTCTATTTGGTTTATTTAGCTTTATTTTTCCATTTTTGTCTGCTAGTTTTTCAACCAGTCACTTCTGAGTAGCCGACATCCTTAGTTTATTTAAGTGCCTCCATTTTTTCCTTGTTTGCCCCCCACTTTGTTGTTGCTCCTTCAATCCCAGCTAATGGCCACTGCATCTTCACTCCACAGTCTTAGAAATTGTTTGCTTTGTGCTGCAACTATTTTTTTTTTTATCCTAAAGGCGCTTAAAGGCTTTCTTTAAAGGTAATACAGTAGTTGTGTAGCAATACAGCAGTATTTGACATATCTTTACTTTGTAGTAATATTTCCCTGCATTACTGTCACGCCTGACAGAGAGTGCGCAGACTGATGAGTGTTGGCTTCAGACTGAGGCTGCTCAATACCTTTATGGGTGCTGTATGATAGTGAGGTGAATGCAAAAATATACCAAAGCGCTAACAATCTCTAAAAAAGCAAAAATGCAATAAATATGTTTATTGTAATCCCATCAAACATCTTGCCTGGAGAAAGAAAACAATTGGTTTGATTACCTCAGGCTGTGAAAGAATAGGATCACATAGATATCTGTGCTGTTAACATATAAAAGCTCTAGCTCTAAGTATCTGATGGTGAGGTTTACTGCTGTTATGCTGCAGGTCCGTGAAGGAGGGAAATCTGAAATGTCTTTAAAAAACATTAGACCGAATTGCTGTTCTCACAGATCGGATGAATCGAAGAAGGAGAAGTTTTCTCTGCTACCACTGGAGAGAGCTCTTGCTTTTATTTCTGCCAGGCCTCTCATCCATATCAAGCAGCTCAGCTCAGATAGTGGGATCTCTCAGGACTGCCATTTTCCACAGGGTAATAGAAGTTAAAGAGTGAGGGCTAGGCTATCATGTTCACGGTCACTTGGTGAGCAGCAGATTGTCTGCAGAAGCGTAGTGTTTCCCCCCATGGCCTCGCCTGTAGTGTGAAGGAAAAGAAGCAATTGTGTGAGGATTATCAGCCTGCTATTACTGCAAATGTCACTGCATCAGCACCATTCAACCTGATTATGTCAATAAGGAAACTCGTTGGCAGACTTTACAGACTTGAGAAGGAGGACCTCAGGGACTGGACTTGTTTCTGCTTGGAGGGAAGTCAGCCGACACAAAAAAAAAAAAAAACAAAAAAAAACAAAACTGACCATCAATAGCAATGCTGCTGGGAAGGCTGCAGACTTTAAGCAGCATGCAACCTCATTGTGTTTGAGTGCTTACAGGGAGTAGATTAAATCTGACAGCAACGGTGGAGGATAAATAATTTAGCCTTTGCTTAAGTGCTAACAGAGCATGGCAACAACATTATTACTTCTTAGCTTTTCAGCTGAGAATGAGTATTCTGCATCGAGAGAAAATAAAACCGTAAAAAAAATTGTTTATCAGTAAGTATAAAAGTTCTGCGTTCCCTCTTGCTTTATGGCATGTCGTAAAGCAGTATTTAGGATATCCTAACAACTGTGAGCATGTTTAGCCATTTGTCTTTCTAATCCCTGTGGAGGAAATAGGAACCATGTCTTGATACCTGGTCTGTTTGTATATGACAGAAGGGTGGTGCGTGCTGCACCCAGGCGCCCTAAGCCTGATTAAAACAAAGTAATCTGCTCCATTGAGAGTAACAGAACAACAGCAGAGGTTTCCGAGTTTATGTAAATATCAATGAACCCCTTTCAGGGTAAATCTTGGAGACTGCAACGCATGTTCACTGCGGTTAGTGCAGTCCCACTAAGAAAACACCCTATAGTGGAGCAAAAACAGCAGACCCACTTTGATGAAAATGGCAGTTTGGGTGTTTTTACTATGTTCTTGTGGCTTTTTTGTTTGATGGAGAACAAATATTGAGAAAATTAAGTTTAAAATTGCATTTCTGAAAAAAAGGTTTCAGGGGTTTGTCCTTGAGGAGAGGTAGTGCTGGTGGGGGAATTCATATCTATACATGCATTACTGAAGTTCACTCATGTTGCAGTTTGGCTTCTTATCTTCTTAACAAATCCTTTCACAATGTCAAAATTACGTTCGATCAACAGCCAAAGAGTTCCAGAACTTTAAGGTCTGCTTTTGACAGAACATAGAGTTGGAAATCAAGAACGCAGAGGTGGGGTCAAAATCTCAAAACCTCTGGCTACCTGCACATTTGTAAATGAAAGTAATTAACGTTCACGTCAATTTCCTAAATAACCATGGGGTTTGTCACAAAGGTTAAGTACATCCTTATAAAGTGAAATGAGCCAGTGAAAAAGTTGATTTTTGTAACCTGAGTTGTTACATGTAACATCCATGAAAACAGCACAAACCGATTTTATTTTATATTGTCAATGGAGCATATCTACAGGCAGAGGCATGTTGATTTATATTTCTGACAGGTTATTGCCTCACTGGGTGTGTTCCATCAACTGTCAGACTTGTTTTTCTCTGAGTATTTTACCCCTTTTAAAAAAACAAAAACAAACAAGGTTTGGTCACATCAATTCCTGCCAAAATGGCAACAACAACCAAGCTAGAACACAAGCTTTGAATTGGCCAAATGTAAAATGTTGGGTTGGGTCACATGACCACAAAGATGGACATAGACAGGCCTTGCTGGGTGGGGTTTCATATCAGTAAATCACATTTATTAATGACATGCACTGATTTCACAGTTGTGATTTCTTAACTTTGTGGCTAGAATCAGAGACAGACGTTGCACATGCTGTACAAATAACACCAATGTTGAACAAAAAATGAAAATGTTACCAAAAAAGCAGAAACTTTTACAGCTAGGGTTATCAACTAAGTGTACTAAGTTACATTTTTTTCATATCTTCTCTCTCTTTCTCTCTCTCTCTCTCTTTCTAACTCGCGAAGAACTCTCCTGGGTCGGTGCTGATGACATCCTTGACCCCTCCCTGATCGATGACTTCCACTGAAGACACCTGGTTAAGGCGGCACCCCGACCCCATGTTTGTAAAATAGAACATGCATTTATGCAAGAACTTTTATTTATACGCAAACTTAACCATACTTTCATGTGATTCAACTGTGACATGTATCAGTGCAAGAAAATGTATTTAGGATTGTGTGAATTTATCAGCAAAGTGGTTAACACAAGTTACATCAGATACAGTTTTAGATCCATATACCATGGTGAAATAAATTGGATAAAAATGATTTTTTTGCTGTTTGTTATTTTAAAGAATAGACAAAATCTGTAGTTTGAAAAAACACAATAAAAACAAAATGGTGCAGCCATTTTTAAAGCTAAACCTCCATTCAACAGTTTATTTATTGACCTCTGTTGTGTTTTTTGTTCTATGCATTTAGATGGAAAACACAGTAAGATCCAAACTTGGAATAAAATCTCTTTGCCTCAATGCCCCTATTCTTTTATAAAATAATCTGATACATTTTCGATGACCTACTAGCTGCTTCCAACATCACCTGTCTGAGAGTTTTTTCCTACTCATAAAACAAAAATTTCCCCTTTGTAAATCTCCAAACCTGGGATTAAAAGACAGATTTGGCCATTCCAGACCTCTATCAATTTCTCCTGAGTCATTCCCTGGTTGGAATTGTCAAGTTGCGTGATCTGCTGTTGGATGGCTAGTGTTTGATTTTAAAGACAATGCTTTAGAAAAATTAAGTCAAAATGAAGAATGTGTGGGGTCTTGTGATACAGAGATTTCACCAAGCAGACATTAAAGCCCCATTCTTCTGATTATGGAGGACATTTATAAGGAAAACTGGAGAGTGTCTTTATTCAGATCATTGTGAATCAGCAGTAAACAAAAAAAATGCAATATAAAAAAAACTTTTTTGTGATGTAGAAAATACACAAGCCCCCTGCTTGGCTTCATTCTAGTGTATCCACGTGTAGACAACTAGATCCATGTATGTCTTTGTCTTCCTTGTCACTGTACAGCTGGATAGCTCTGATATTTTCCGCCATTTTTGTTGCACCAGCAACGTTAGCTTGGGGTTGTAGCGTGAAAATGTAAACCATGGGTGCCCAAATCCAGTCCTCAAGGGGCGGTGTCCCACATGTTTTCTACTGAACCTTCCATTGAATCAACAGCAAATAAGGCGGGGATTCTGGAAAATTATCAAGAGGCCGGCCCTCGAGGACTGGATTTGGGAACCCCTGGTGTAAACAGCAAGCTCTCAGTGATGGGTGATGGGAAGGGGGGCTAGGTTGCTCTGCGCCAACTCAACAGTTCATTTTTGAGGATGGACCAAACCAGCTTGAGTAGTTCCAACAGCCATCAAAAGATCTGACAAAAAAGAATACAATCTAAAGAAAACCCAAAACTCAGCTCATCACATAGCTGAAATCCATCTCCCACTGCAGGCTTCACAAAATCACACAACCACCAATCCTCATATAATACGATATCAACTTCTTATTTTTTACTTCCCGAAGTTTATTGTTTAATTAACTTCAAACTTTTTCCATTTTTCTAATTTATGTCAAGTACATTATGCTCACTTTTTCTCTGGTTTACAGAACAATTTACTCTGGTACTGCAGTTTACTGGGCTGGAGTTCTGCTTGTTTACTCCCCAACACTATCCTTGCAGCTTCTCACTTCTAAAAGAAGCCTAATGCAGGTATTCAGCAAGAGGTAGGGAAGGAAAATAAAAAAAGACAAGATACTGGCACTCTAACAGTGTTTCTTTTCTAGAGAAGTGACCACGTCTGAGTTCAAATGAGCATTTATTATAATGACTTTCCATTCTTTTACTTTTTTTGCTAAAAGTAAGGTCAAACATTCTATTTTTACCATCAGATTTGTGGATATCAAACTCACTAAAATGAAAAACACATTATACAGGAATCCATTGGAAAACATGCCACAAAACCATTATGGAGCAAAAGAAACACAGAAGAAAAATCCGCACTGCCTTGGGCTCAGACATCCACTGCTCTTCCAGCCAACTAGCCACGATTAAAACCATGATTACATCCAGTGAGGCCCAGAGGACAAGCAAAACAAAGAAAACCAAACAGCAATTTTAGGATTGGAGATATTTGGACATGTAACTATAATGTCTTCCCAAAGTAATGTGATAGACCATGGCTGGAACTGTCATATGAAGCCAAGAATGATTTATGGTTTTTTCTTGGGTAAAAAAATACAGGGACTGGAGAAAAGCAGGTTTGTTGGAGTTTCGTGCACGTTTGACCAGCTGAGAGAAAGCAATATAGTAAAAGTTTGGAACAAAACAAAATTGAGTGAGGATATCCAGACATATATATTTCCCCAGGCTAATGTACATTTCAGGTCTGCTGGGAATAATGGGTGGATGTTGAGTGATGCGTTTAGGTGTTCTGGATTGATTCCATTTAGGTGTATAGGGTTATAGGGAGGTGATGCAGCTCTGCTGCTTCCAACAATTGATATAGAGTTGACTTTAAAAAAAATAAATGTGCAGTTCATCTATGTGCTAAAAACAGAGAGATTTAAAATAGAAATGAATGGACTAAAGCGCTGGCGTGTGGCTGGTCTTATTGTAAACAAGTACAAGGATATTAAGCAGATGAGTTATGGGAAAAGCAAGCAGGGACATGCTGCAAATGTAAATAAACTTCACTATTGCTGGAAATTAGGCTCCTGTTTTGTATTGTTTTTGGAAAAGTACCGTAGCAGGGTCATTTTTGTCAGGAGTCTGAGTCATGGAGCCACTCCACTCATCTAAGAACAAGGCCAGCTTCTACAGCTGCACTGTAATGATAATAATAAGTACTTATCTTGTAGTGCGCAGCAGCATGCAGCACCTACTGCAGCATGAAAAAGACCGGCATTGGTGAGATTCAAAGGAATGTTACCACTTTCTGATAATAAAAAAAAACAACCAAGGTAGCTGATAGAGCACTCTGTATAGTTCCTCTGGGGACCAGGGATGTAGCTCCCTTTGTTTCACTGCCCGCTTCTTTGCTCAAAACGGGGACGAAAACAACCACAGCACTATGCTGTTGCTTGTTCTGGGAATAAAGGTTCGAGAGAGTGCATTGAGTTGTGCTGCTGCACATTCTTTGACAACACTTAGCCTGCACAGGATGTGAGCATCCATCCCAATTCACGCATGACGGTGTGATCCTTGCAAAGAAATCTAAGTGCGTGGTTCATCAAACCACGCTAGAGCATGGATTCTTGCTCCTATCAACTCTCTGCTAACCTGTACTCACAGTAACTCTATTAATTCAAACCAGAACACAGATGCTGCTGTTGTTTACATCCCAGTACAGAAGGAGCTGTTCTTTATGTTTCCATCTGTTAGTAAATGTTAAAGGTTCACCAAAAAGTCTAGTGTACAACAGAGCTAAACACACATAGTCATTTTAATGTACAGTTTGTTTTCTGGAGCATAATGATTTCAACGGTTTTGTTTAGTTGACATTTGGGTTGAGTCCCTTTATCCAAATTGGGGGTATAACATCATTGAGATTGTAGATTTAAAGAACTGCAATATGGAGCATGTAACGATCACAAACTGAAACTTAGCAAAGAATCCAAGTGAATATCTCTTCAAAAGTGTTCTTAGTGGTCTTTTAATGGTCATGCAGTTTTTAGCAAAGATTAAAAAAAAAACCTGTGTTGTCTTTTAAGATATAGCTATGCAGAGCGGCAGGAGTTCATTAGAAATGTTCCTCAGAGTTGTGGATGGAACCGTTGGTGCAGAATTTAGCCAAAAATGGCAAGCAATATCGGAGCTATCCAGCTGGACAGTTTTGAGTCAGTTGGCAGCTCAAATGAGGTGTATCTATTTGTCTGCAAGTGGATGCATCTGAGTTGGAGCGGAGAAAGGAGACTTCGGCCTTCCTAAAACCCCCAGTTTTTTCAAACAGCTACATTTTTTTCAACTCCCGATCCATCATAATTTCAATGAAGAAATACTCAGAAACGCTGTTTTAATCTAAAATTTTTGTGTATATCCTCTATCATCAGAAACATGTTACAAGAGCATGTTAAGAACACCAAAAACACAATTTTCATTGAAGTTTAAACCTTAGTCAAATCATAAACAAATCAAACTTTATTTATAAAAAAGCGCTTCTCTTGCCTTGGCCAGCTTGGCAAACCTCCAAGTGCTTTTATATTCTAAACAAAAAACATACACAATATCACAACAAAAAGCCATCCCACCCTTCACACTTTCCACTCCCCTTCGTTAATACATACCACCCATGACCCCACACTCAATGAATACTTATAAAAGTAACTTTTAAAAGAAACTAAAGGCTTGGCTCTGCTGTGAGGATACAGTATTGTGGAATCTCTTCATACCAGGAGCCAGCTCGGCCATAGGAACATCGCCACAATACCCACCCAGACTGGGACAGCAACAGGTCCACTTCACAGCTGTGAGGCTGTAATGTTAAACTCCAGCCGCCCCAGTAAGGGAGACAACCGCAGCAACAACCACCGACTGAGCCTGCAAGTACTGGTAAAATACATCCCCACAAGAAACACTGAGGCGAAGAACACAATTAAATGCTCAAATTAAATACGTAAAATGTATGAAAGAAAACATGAAATTGAGAATAAGATTAGTTAGTCGCAACTGTCTTAATGGCTAGATACGAGCTGACTGTGGATGAAAAATGGGCAGGTGGTCTGCACCAAATCATAAGGTCGTAGACCACTCAGTCAGCCAGTAAAGAAAAGTGTTCATGCACATTTTTTTAATGGCATAATGCAAGCAAGAGGTTGTAGTTCATTACCCTCAGTCTATTTAAGAGTCTGGTTTTCTGTTCTTCCTGGTCTGTTCTGCTTTGTAAACCTTTTTGTTGCCCCCATGGTTCCGTTTATTTGAGAAATGTTTGGGTTTCTGTCACCAAGACCTGCCCCCCCCATTAAATCCCAACTCTTGCGGAGGCACAAAGGGTAAATGCCCCTCACAAGTGCAAGCTCCTTTCGAGCAGCCTGGCTGTTTGAAACTAGACAATTAGGACAAGGTTTGTGTTGGAATCCTATGGGTGTCCTGTGGGCATCTACGTACTCACACCTTACTGCAGCCAGAGTGTGTGGTGTAAGGTACAATATCACAGCATCACTTGTACATAAGTTTGTGGAAGTTATAATGTCCTTACAAACATTTCACGATTCACTCACCATACACAGGACGATGGTACATTCTATTTTCATGACAGTATGGCTTTAAGAATTTCAAAAAAACTGCAAGACCCACCTGCGTCCCCCTTAAGAGTCGGCTGGTCCTTTTTTTTTTTCAGGGGTGTGAAACTCATTTTCACCGAGGGCCACATAAGCATAGTCGCTGTCCTCAAAGGGCCAGATATAACTTATACACGTAACTAAATGTGATGAAAAATAAATGTAACTACTCCTTAATGTTAAATAACTCATTTATTTATTTATCATAAAAAAACTTAAAGTTACAATTACAGTTGCATAGAAACACAAGTTTGCTTGTCACTCTAGCATAAATTCTTTTAAATTTTGTCCGCTTATTAAAACCCACATAACTCCATTAATGAAGGATCAGTCTGTCCATGTGAATAAAGAAAATAACATAAAACTGAGCTAGAAAGAACATGTATTACACGTATAACATTTTGCAAAAAAAAAGGCTGCACACAGCCTTGATGGTTTGATGACAACAATTTGTCTGCATACACACATAAGACCTGCAAACAATGAAAAATTACAACAGCAGCTACACATAAATAATATGTAATCAACTAAAAAAATATATATATATTTATATATATTAAGAAATTGAAAACCTTTATGCTCTCACGGGCCACATAAAATGACATGGCAGGCCGCATTTGGCCCGCGGGCAGTGGGTTTGACACACGTGCTCTAGAGGCTTGGACAATCTAAAATCTTGCAGGATAGGTCAACCCCGATATGGGTGCATGTGACTAAGTTTTTAGTGCAGCTATGCACTAACACAACGGTGACACAGCCACTATGTACATTTTGCGCATATTGCATGGAGGAAAATGAAAGTGAATATATATGCGAAACGTTGTGTTTTTTTAATGTGAAATTTTCACAGATGTATCACGAACGAACCATGTTAAAATTACAGAAGAAGTATGAATAAACCACTCAAAGAACATGTAAATCAACATAGAATATGAACCGTGAGTGATTATTGCGCTGTTTATATTCATTTCATTAGTGATTTGTAATTACGTAATTTGAACGTGATATGCGCGCTGTCTATGCAAAGTTATACATTGGAGGTATACGTGAGAAAAGTCTGTTAGACCTACATGGAACGGTCGTGGAAAGCCACAAATTTGCATATGCATCCTGCAAAAGTCACACACAAATGCTTAATGTATATAAATGTATTTTTATATTACAGTATAGTTGTTTTGTAATTGATTTGTTCAACCAAATAGTTGCTTTTTGCTTTAAGACCCAGGATTCTGCAGGTATGAGCCTTTTTCTACATTGCTACAGCTCACATATTTATGCTTTTCAGTCTGTTACTTTTCCCTTAGGTCTTTAAAATATTCTCTAAAGGACCGAGAAACATCTGTTTGTGCAAAATGCAAAAGAGGGTATTCCAAACAGATATGTTGCAATCAAGTCCTGCCATTAACCAGAGTTTTTATTAGAATTCTGTAACAATCCAGACGCACATAATTGTGTCTCTTCTGCATGACAAATCAGCAGTCTCGAATAATCAGGAAAAATAATGAAACATTTTGATAATAATGACACAGTTTGATACCAATGTTTATCTACAGTCCGTTGCATCATACTTGGACCATCGGAGAAAGAAAACGATATGAAGGAAGTGTTTTGCTTGGTGCATCCTGCCACCATCACATTTCTAATGCATTTTTTAGAGACAAATGTTGTCATGGCAGGATGCACTCGAGTGGACTGCCCTGGTCCTTTTTGAGGAGCCATCTGCATGTCTTAAAAGTCCTCTATTAGAAAGTCAAATAGGCACATGAATATCCCTAGAGATCGTTTACCTGAATTGCAGAGAAAATATGATTTTTATGGTGGAGTACACATTACAGCGCAGCTGCAAAATAGAATGGATAGCCTTGGTCCAAAGCTTATTTAACACTTGATGTCATGCGGCTGGATCATTTGTGCAGGCGGGATAACTCATTTGGAAAATGAAAAGTCCCTCTGAGTGATGTGTGGGATCTAATCGGCTGCAGTACAGTATAGCATGTAGATTACTTCTTATCCGTCAGTTCATCAAGTGTAAAAACGGTTCTTTAATTCGTCAAGCCAGATTGCCTGAAGGAATAAGTATGGATGCTAAAGAACTGGACATTTGTGTGGCACAAAGAAACTGTTATTTCCAGATAAATATTCCTCAATTTTAAGTCTTTGAATGAAACTGTTCCAAAGGATGGCAGTAAATTCAAAACAGACAGCGTGTCAGGTTTGTAACCACACTAACATATTTGTTGATGCAGTTATCCATGTTGACCAATGGATGGAGCTCAAAGACAGTTTTCCCACAGATGGTCACTTGAACCATCATATGAGGTTCATGCATGGAGACTGAATAGAACATGATGCTTTTCTCCTGCCTACAGCCATAGATCAACATGGAGACCTAATTTCATTGTTGTGAGACAGATGCAGATGATTAATTCCTTCTTTCTACAAACTACAAGGGTGAATCATTGGGGTAACTCATAAGAGGATGTGCATTTTTTATAGTGGTAATTGTGAAGTCTAAGGCTGTTTCTATTTGTGAGATATTAATAAGCACAGCAGCAAAATGCAAGCTCAGACTTTGGTCCAGCTCTAATTAATTGACAGAAGATGCACAACATCCCACACCATTAACCTTACAGCACTGCTAAGATCATAAACAAGATGCACTGCTGTTATTCCGACTTTAGAAATGGCCTGCGCACATTTTGCAGCTAAGTCAGGCTGAGCATCTGTTAATGTTTTCTTTTTTTTTCACTTTAATTCGACCACAATCTTTTCTCCAGATTCATCAAGTATTTTGATGAGCCTTTGGATGCCACATCTGCTAAATTCTCACATGAGTAACTCTGAGCACTACCTTTTCAGGGAGCCAAAGGGAAAGACGGCGTCGGGGATGATTTAGCTCTTTTGTAATTAGATGCACACGTTCAAACCTTTGAGCCACCAATCAGCTACCGCAGCGGAGGAGGGTGTTCATTGACTTTCCCATGAGCATCTGCGTGTTACTTAAAGGAGAAAAAGAGACAGTCTCTGTCCTTTTTCTTCCTTTTTCTGCATTCAAACCAAAGTCCTTCCAGTCATAAGTCTGCTTTTCAAAGGTCAGAGAATCTCTGGGAGAAATAACCATCTGTTTCACAGTTGTCTGATTTACTTTGCTTCAGGAAAGTGAGAAAGAGAAAATAAAATGTGCAATGTGCAGAGTGGAGAAAGGTACACTGTCAAGTGTAATATATATATATATATATATATATATATATATATATATATATATATATATATATATATATATATATATATATATATATATATATATATAGCAAAAAAGGAGAGAGAGGGAAACATCTGGAAGAATTGGTTTGGAAATTGTGTATTTATTAATTTTATCAAAGTAATATAGTTCAAGCATATGTAAATGTGTTTCATAAAACAGAGTATTAAGAAGTTATTGGTTGGACTGGTGATAAGTCCATAAATCACACACCTATCCAATCCTTTGCAAAAGCGTGACTCGTTATGATTAAAGGCATACATCAAAACAGGATATTTTAAAAGATTCCTCTTCATCAGAAACGCACAATCATCCGCTGTGGATTTATTAATTACACCTTATAAATCATCATCTGATTTAAATAAATGCAGGGAATCATCAGAGATTGAGTGACACAGATTAATGTCAGGTCACTTTTTGTCAGTTCCTCCCTAATAAAAAAAAAAAAAAAAAAAAAAAACTCCACCAAGGTTTTTTTTTTACATATCAGAAATTACACGCAGTTTTGAGAATAATAAAAAAAATGTGAAGGCTGATTACGTATAGGGAAATTATTGTATTTTCCGCACTATGGGGCACACTGTATTATAAGGTACAAGGTCAATGAATGGTCTATTTTCAAACTTGTCTTGTAAGACGCATCAAACTATAAGCCGCATTAAGCCAGAGTCAGAAATAAGTCTGTAGATCAGTCAGACTTCGTTAACTGCATTAACAGACAACTTTTTATCAGAATAACCATTCTGACAACATTTTGTCATTTTGTCAGAATTAGTCATAAATGGACCAATCAGATGCCCCAATTAAAGTAGGTGGCATTGCGTCGAACGTTCAAAGCGTTTGACAGATTCTCCCAAATCCACTTTCAGTGGTAGGGGTGTGGGCTTCTAACATGCTCACTCATGATTGGGGAGAGTGGTTGCCATAGAAATGTAGACAGACAAATCCCGGCTTATTGAGGACGCGTGGATCCAACATGGCCACAGACTTATCATGGAATAATGGCGATTGAATCGACCTCATTTGGTTGGAATTCGAACCAAGGCGTTTTCTATGGGTGACATCACATTCGATTCGTGCAGTTACCGGTATATACGTATTATACAGTCAATGTTAACTGTTAAGCTTCTTTGCAACACGTAAAAAAACAGGATATTACAGCTAAAACAAATGTCACTGTGACTACACTATCTCCACCCTAGTAACACAAAAAAAAAAACACAATCCGACACCACTACACAGTCTGTTTACAGATCACTCAACCTTGTTTCCAAAATGTAAAAAAGAAACAGACTGATACAGCGAAAACAAACGTTACTGGGACTATGCTAACTCCAAACCTGGTTAGTAACATGTAAAGAAACACAGTCTGACACCACCACAAGTTAGCCTATTTACAATAACCCCCAACACAACATTTGGACAGAGTCCCGTATACCTCTCACCAAGGTTCAACATCAGTAAACACAACTAGAACTAACCCTTATATAAGGCGCTCAGGATTCTAAGATGCACTGTCGTTTTTCCACAAATACATTTAAAAAAACTCTTAAGCAGTGAAGAAAATGTGACATACTAAATATCAAATCTGAACCTACAATGTAAAAATAAAGTGTACCTTTTCTCAAAAATATTCACTAGATTTGATTAACTTTGAGAAAGGGATGCAGTGATTCTTTATATCCAGCACTCTTTTTCTTCATTAACTTTGTGTTGTTGTTGTTTTTTTCCCCATAATGAAAGTCAATGTGTGTGCAGCAGACCTGATTCAAATTAAGCCTCCAAAATTGAAAATCTATCTTTTAATTCTCACGGTCTTCTCTGGCTTTGAAAAGAAACACAAATAAAATCCAGTTGACACCATTTATAGGTTAATCAAAAATAAAATCACAACCAGGTGATGGAAAATGTGTTGTATATGCATGCAATCAGTAACAATTAGATATTGAACAGGTAGCACAGGTTTTGGGATTGTAGTTCCTGATAGAAGACTGTCTAATACTTCCTAAATTGACTACATGCTTTTGGAAAAAAAAAAAAAATAAGCCAGAAGCCACAAAGTACAAATAACAAACACTGGACACAATAGAAGAACATTACAGCTAAATACCCCTATGAGATTAAAACCAAGGGTAATTACAACAAGCAAAGAATGTTCTGTAAATGTTATTTTTGCAGGTCAGATCTGTAATTACTTCATTATGGTTTGACTGAGTTGAAAGAATTTCGTTTAAGGGACGAGCATGAATAAATTACTATTTGCAAGCTACTGCGGATGAGCTTGATCTACCCACAGTAACCGAGGAATCTCTGAATCCATTAGCTCAGAATATGCCAGCAGCAATGTCCTCCTTTTTTGCAGTTGACTTTTTTATTGACTCCGATTTGGATGCACCCACCTGCCTATCAAAATATTTGTCCTTAAAAGTAACCAAATGAAAAAAAAAAATTATACATACATACATACATACATACATACATACATACATACATACATACATACATACATACATACATACATACATACGTATGTATGTATGTTAGAGGTATATATAAATACCTCTAAAAAATGCCTTTAAAATACACATTATTGTTCAATGTACAAAGTTGGAACTCAAATATAATTTTAATGTTAATTATAAATCATATACCGTGTGAATACCATACTCTCAAAAACCAGCCTTGGAAGAAGCACTAAATTGCTCTCTTTTATTATTTAGTGAGTTTATTGATCCTTTTGCTGAATAGAAGACATTGGGAAAAAAGCAGGTTTGAAGCATGTTCAGGTGTCTTTCCACGTGCTGTAATTTTATTTTTCACAGAACTCTTTTCTCACAGAAATGCTTTTATCCTTAAGCTTTACGCCAGGTTTTTGAGTCAGAGTTAATGTAACAAGTTTTAAACTAATTTGTTTCCCTTCTTTTTTTTGGGTGGGGGGGGGGGGGGGGGTGCCTTTGTTACTCATGCACTGCTTCATTTCATGAAGACAGAAAATGACAAAATCATCTCAATGGCTGAAGTTGAGAAAATTAAGTCGCTTTTGACGTTGCAAATATTAGAGCGCCGAATGTAAAAAGTGTGAAACTGATGCATTGAATTTAAGCTACCTGGGTAATTCTCAGCAAACAGAGCTGATGGCAGGTAAGCATGTGAATAAATGGATGTCACTTTAATAAATGTATCAGACTGTGAAATCAATTATAATTGATCCCCCATTTATGAAAGTTGGCAGGAGCATTTATTAAACCTCTGAGGGTTTGATTAAATGGGCCGACTGGCTGGCTCTGGTTGTTTTCACGTCAAAGCAACCCCTGGCTGTAAAGTGCTTTAATAGCATGTCAGGTAGCATCAATTTGCAAGTTGTGTCTTGTCAGCTGGTGGACAGGTAGCGTCTCCACACAAGATTTAACGCAGTTCTGGCATTTGTCAAAATCAGAGGTCTGATCCCGCCACGTTCAAATGCTAAAACAGAACTGGCGGTTAATTGTTTGAATGGGTGTCACCTGCTCTGGGCACAGATTTCACTCCAGCAGTTTTGGACTGCAGGTAGGTGGGCACGATGTTGTCGTCCTGACAACACAGCCTGAAGGTACTTTTTTTTAATACCTATTTCTGTGTTTTTGCAGCTTTTACTTCAAATTCTGTCCTTTCCACACTGGTGGCATTTTGGACAGTCAGCTGCGTCAACACTGCCAGTGGCAAAGGCGGTCCTGGCTAACTTGGCACCATTGGCATAAAAGGTGACGTAAGTAAAAACACAAGTTAGCAAGAATATATAAAACAGGCAAAGAGACACTTCTGTGACATGTTGGACCCAAAGTAGGTTTTTGAAAACCTAATCACAGAAAGACTCCTCTGGGCCTCAAAAACTGCCACTAGAAGGGTCAGACCAATCCAGAGAACAGTCCGAAGATTGGGGATTTATTTATTCATTTATTTATCAAAAATTATTTACTTCATTTTAATTATGTATTTCCTTTTTTTAATTATTTATCTCTCTACTTACTAAATCAGTTATTATTATTTTTGGTTTACTGTATATTATTTATTTATTTCCCTAATATTTTTAGTTCATTTATTTACCTATTTAATTTTTTTATTTACTTTTTAAATGTATTTATTTAATATACCTACTAACTTGTTTATTTTTAAAAATGAACTCACTTTTTTTAACTTATTTTTTTTTCTTCTTTATTATTTTTTTTGGAAGGAGTAAAAAAAAAAAAAAAAAAAAAAAAACTTGCCATGTTCTTTATGAGATTACACCCTGGGTGATCGCTTAAATTGCCCACAAATAAAACCGCCACTGACCAGAGGGTTTGCACGCTGACCATGGGCAAGTAGATTAGGGATTATTTATACGGGGTCGCTAAATCCCAACTTGGATCGAAAAGGTCTTTCTCCTATTTAGAAATTACATTTAAGACCAGCGCTGTCTTAGCTATAAGTGGTGTTATATCTGCATTAATACTTTAGATTGAATCCCAGCCTATTTTTCTCTTCCTATAGGCATACAAGTCTATTTAGGTAATCAAATGTCTCTTTCTCACCCCATCAACATTGCTGTTCCGGCTTGACACCACTGTCTGAGCTTTTTATCCACAGCTTGACACAATCACAAGTCATTTATCTGATTTACATTTGGCCTTGTGCCATGGGACTAATTAAGGATTTGAATTTGTTTTGGATGGTTAACACGGATCAATAATTCTTCTCCTCAGACACTTTGTTGAAGTCACATTTGGGAAGTTTAGCACATAGTCTGCTCCATGCCTGAAACCTACAGCAAGTTCAGTGAGATCCATTTGAAAATTGCTTCACTGGTCTCCCTGAAGTCGCCGTTACTCCCCCACTCTGCCCAGAAACTATTAGAGGGGTAATTTATTTACACTCTTTTTATTTTTTCCCCGCTCTAATTTACACTGAATGTCAGATGCAAAAGCGCACAAATTGCAGTAATAAATTCAAGAGGAATCATTTATTTGACCCCTATCTTTTTAAATAAAAATTACCTTTTAATTATTGGCAATAGATAACAGGCAGACAGGAAATGCTATAAACGTGTGTGTATTTATATATTTCATTTTAATCCAACAGTTATTGATTTTTAAAAGTACAAAGAAAGACCTTCCATAATACTTTGTGGTGCAGTTTGTTTGAAGAGCTGCTATTTGTTTCCTGGTCACTTGGTGTCAAGTACTGGTCCAGCAGTTACGCCGAGAGTTAATGGATTTCATATTATTACTCTCACCTGGGAATGGTCTCACTTCATCTCTGCTCTCACACATAGTCTTAGTTTCAGCCGGTTGCGCCTCTGCATTCCCACCCCAGGCTAGCCTTTTTATTTGCACTGCATTTTGCAACACTGTTAGAGTCAGTGGGATTGGTAACACCTCAGCAAAGGCAACAACTGCATTGACTCGAATCGAGTTATAGTCGGTCTTTGTACAATATTGCCCTTTGCACCAAGCTTACTCAGAGTTGTGTAATCAATTTTTTATCACCGCTTTCCTTACAGAAAATAATTGCGACATGTAAGTCCAGACTGAGAGTTTAAAAAAGCCAACACAGAGAAAAATCTCAAGCTGAAGTGAATAAAAAAAGAGCTAGATGCTGCTCTGTTCGGTCTGAAGATTGAGTGATTATTTCAAACTCTAAGGGTCAACTTGCTTCAGATGTTCACCATGTGAAATGGTTCTAAATACTAAAAAAGAGGCTAAAGGCTGATTATTCATTTATGCTTGAAAGTATGCAGATAGGAGGGCTTTTAACTTCAGAGCAAAAAACTGAACGGTTTTGTCATTAAAAAAGCGAGAGAGAAAAAGAGAGCCTAGGTGCTGTGTTATGCCTTAGTCACAACTGCCCTTACGGGTGGATACGGGCTGTCTGTCGTCGAAAAATGGGCAAACCTCTACAAGACAGGCACAACATATCAAGCCGTAGGCCGCTTGAGACTGTAGAGCAAAAATGTTCTTCCACATTTTTTTCTACGGGAATGCTGCAGGTGACAGGTCATAGTTAAACAACATGTAGGGCTAAGTAAGGGTGAAGTAGGTACACAAGCAGAGATTTTTCATTTTTCAACTCCCTGCAGCCTGACTGTTGGAAAATTGGACAATTGCAGTTTGTGTGGGAGTCACACGGACCTCCTAAGAGTACTTGCATATTACCTGCACACTCTGTGCGTGCATTTGTAAGCCATCAGAACACACACTTTATGTGACATGCACAGGCGTACAGAAGTTCACCTGTATGGGTGCTGCGGCTTTTGGGTTGTCTCGGCCCGTGGAGGGTCGTGGACAACAACAGTCGCATCGTAAGGGGAGTCCAGGTAAGTCTTTTAGTTCTTTTTGGTTTTTGCGGCCACTGAGAAGGGACGTCATGAAAATGGAGCGTACTATTGTCGTGCGGGTAGTAAGTGTATCACAAAGTATTTGTAAGTTACACACACTTATAACACTTATTATGTCTGTAGTATAGTGCCCTGACGCTGCAGTCTTGTCATAAGTGACTTGCTGGCTCACCGAGTTATCTACAATACTAAAGTTTGTGTGGGCCAGCTTTGTGCCCAATAGAGGTTTGCCTACTTTTCAGCAGTAGACAGCCTGTAGCCACCCGTAAGAGCAATTGTGACCAAGGCATTACTTACAACCAGACTAGTGTGGCACAAAGGCACCGTACGACAGTGTCACCCGTACAGCGTGAATTCAACTTGCGTTATCCTTATAATCCATGAAACACTTCATCTGGCACATCAGTTGTACATTCCATTTTCTTGACATTACTTTAGGTGGCCAGTCTGCAACTCCTCTTAAGATGCGGACGCTCATCTCTGCCGCCCTCAACAAGCCTGGACAACCTGGACGGGTCAATCCCTCATATGTGATTAAAGCCTTAATTAGGGTAATTAGGGTTGCTGGTAATCTTACACAGTTTTTAGTATTTATATGTTTTTGATGCCTTCTAAAAAATTTCCTGACTTAAACGGCTGAGTTGAATTTTTTTATTTTTTCTGATTTATGCAAAAAATACTTGAGTAGATTGAGATAACAGAAAGATGTTGTCATACTGAAAACATTTCTGTGTGTGATGGTTTGGAATAAAAGCGCCGTCTGAATAACAAGTAGCATATCTTTTTGCTACTTTAGTGTTCAGAACTGTTGTAAAATATTAAAACTGATGTCCAAACTCCTTTGAAACATCTGCTTCGCTTTATTAACTGGAATCTGAAGAGAAAGGATTTGAAGAAAGAAAAAAAAGGAGTCTTGGAATGTGTCACTACTTAACTACTTTTGAGATCACAAGACGGGATTGATCTCCATTGGACTTGCCCTTTAAAGGTTTTTCATGCCAGCCATGAAATGTTATTCAAAATAAATTGCATCATACATCATATCTTATCACTGTTTGGACCGTAGCTCACCCTGAGATAACTAGTAGTTTGGCGGCTGCCACAGCTTTATTTATCAAAAAAGTCAGAGTGAAAACATGTTGGATCAAGGGGCCTGAAGCGACGACAAAATGAGTGAACTTTGGGCTTTATCTGGGAATTTGAGGGATAAGGTTTCAGTACGCTGCCCTTGCTTTAACAGCACTCTTAGATGGGATACAGGGCCATTTTAGGGTTTTATGGGAGACGATCAAAGTTGATCAGGCTTATCGAGAGTGCAAGCACAGCAGTCCTTGACTTTTTTCTTGTGACATCCTTGTCAGAGAGATTAGTCTCTTTTTACATCAGCCAAATTTGGGTGATCACAAATTACAGTTGTGCAGCAGGAGGAGGAGCTTCATTTCTCCGTTATCTTTGTTTAAGGTGAAGAAAAAGCATGTGATGGGTGAGGGTTGTGCCCTTAGATTTGTTTTCACGTATTTGTATTTTTCTCCCTGTCACCATCACACCTGGTATCATTTGATGATTATCCCCAGCTGTCTTTAGTTTGTCATCGTCAGTCTCATCCACACTTTTAAGTGTCTGGTTTTCCGTTGTCAGGTGATCTATTTCATCACCTTTTCTTTCTTCCCTTCCTGTTTGTAGTTTTGGCAGATTTTAACATTTTCAGGTTCCAAGTCTGGTCTCTTTTGGATTTTGGGTGCACCATGATTTGCCTCTTATGTTTTTGGTTTCTGGGGTTTTTTGTCATCTGTCAGCTGTGACTTCTCCTGGAGGCCCTGCCCCCCTTTGGTTCTCCTGAAGTTGGTCGCAGCTGTTTTCAGTTACCTTATTTGTTCAATTGTGTTCTGTGTCAGAGCGTCTTATACGTCTTATATTATATTTGGCCTAACCAATGGTTAATTAAATGATTTTAGAACCATTTTGACGACATTTTGAGTACTTTCTGCATCTGGGTTTTAACGTTTTTGCTGGACATCATGCATATTATCATCCAGATTCCAGTTGGCTAGTCCGTGCTCTTATGCTTGGCTGTGGACCTTGTCTCTGGCTCATCCATGCTCCTGTACCTGACCGTATACCTCGTCTCTGCTCCTGCATTTGTCCGTGGAGCCTCTGGCTCGTCTCACGCCTGTAGTCGTCCTCAAACTCCATCTGGATGAAGCCCATCTTCTGGACTATTTCAACATGTAGTTTAGAGATAATCTCTTCTCTAAGAGTTTTGGTACATCGTCTGTCTGTCTTGGGGAGAATCCCTCCTTTATGTGGACACCCCTGAAGTTTATTTTTTTTTTTTCTGGAATCTGTTTATTGTTTTTTTAGGGTTTTTTTCTTTTTTTCGTACTGCAATGGAGAGTCTAAAGGCAGGAATGCCCAGTTTAGTTTAGTCTATTTAGTTAGTTTAGTTTAGAATTTACCTGTTGAATTATATGACTTCATGTTCCTTAGGATTTTATGTTTACTACACAATTATGAAGCCCATTGAGACGACTGTTGTTGTAGTATTGGGCTAAATAAATAACATTTAATTTAATTACAGATGCACAATAATGTGTCAATTTACTAATTTTCTTTTTGGAAATGTGGCATTATAGTTTCTTCAAATGTTAAAGTTGGATGCACCGTACATACCATGATTCGACTCAGGACTGGGTTCAGTTGAGCTGAGACTGAATCATCAAGATGCTTTACTGTCAAATGTTTCCACATTGATGTTTAATTTTTTTAAAAATGCACACGTATGAGCCTTGTCTCTTTAAGAAGCTCAACGTTAACCCAAATATCTTATCTAGGACGCTTTCTACGTCCTTCTATTAGATTTTTGCTAAAATACTAATATCTTAACTGCAGGAGGCGATACTTTACAAATACTGAAAACATTGTTTTGGAGGGTTAAATGCTTTGAGATCATCAGTTACCAATCAGAAAAGTCAGAAACGTTTGTCTTCAAAAAAAGGACAAAAAAATTCCCTGCTGGAAATAGGTTTGTGAAAGTGCGGACTACATTTTCAAATCAACAATACTGCCTTATTGTTGCCTTTAAATTATAATTCTGCTGTGCATGTAAGCAACCACAACCAATCAGAACAGCTGCTGAATTAAAGGAATGTGAAATAAAGGAGTCACATGGCCTCCGCTGTTTGATCAGAGCTCAGATCAACGCTTCAAAGCAGATGTTCCTCTTGCCAATTTTTTCTTCTAGTTCAGTTTTGTCTAGACTAAATTGCTAATTTCAACGTAGAGTTAATGACATTTGTGCTAGGGTGCCCCTCTTATCGTGTAAACTTGGTGCTATGATGACTATATTTTGTCATCATAGCATCGGGGGCACCATTCAGTGTTTTGCCCCGGGCGTCAAACTAGCCAGGACAGCCTCTGTGTACATGGATCATAGCTGTCTACAAGTGGATGCGTCAGAATGGAGCGGATCAGGGAGCTTGTGGCCCAGCATATTTTCTACATCGCATACACAATATTTTTCTAACATAAATTTTTACGTGTGCTTCTGATTCACAAAAACGAAATATCAAAAATGTAATTTTAAGCTTAATTTTCTCCATCATGAAAAAATGCCAGAGCAACATATTAAAAACAATATTTTCATCAGAGTGGGTATTGAATATTTTTCATTCAGTACTTAGACATCATAGGTTATGACTTTACTAGAAGCAATTTTAACAGAGGATTTATCTTAACTAGAACCTTTGCAAACCTGAGGGTTTGAAAAAGTGAAGCTCTTTTTTTTGTTTGTTTTTTTTAGAAATGACATTTGTCGTATTTTTAAATGAACAGAACTGTCTCGTTATTTTTGCTTTACTTTGACATGAGTTTGACTTATTTTTTACATCCTCTGCTGAAACGCTGAAAGTCCACTCACGGCTGAGCTTCCGGCAGAAACTACAACAAAAATACCCAGCTTCCAAATATTCCTTGATGTTGCTGTTTTTACCCAAAGCCGTCACACACTGACTCGGATTCATAACTTTGCGCACGCTCTGGCACACCAAGTGAATGTTACTGTATAAATCTGAATAAACAAATTCCTCCAAAAGAAGCTCTTTAAAGCGCTCGGTCGTTGAGGTGCTCTTTGTGGCAAAAACCCACTAAATATTGCATTTTATTAGGAGTCACACGTGACGCTCTCATCTGTGCCCTCCTGCAGGGTTATATAACTCAAACATCCCTGCAGCCAGTGAGACAGAAAATGTCGTCTTCAGTTCACTGAGGCATACCAGCGCCTGACAACCATTACTGTGGCCCCGTGCTTCTTCTACATTGTGAGCATGAATACATTTCAGCGACTCCCACATGCTCAATCTTTCATGACAGCGATGTGTGTGAAATGTTAAGCCAGCCTCTCTACCTACAGTGCAGGGAGAGGTGTACAGCTAGCAGCGGTATCAGGTTAGAAAGCTGACTGTCAGAGGAAGAGGATTTTCATTTTTACATGCTGTCACAGCTTTTTTTTTGTTTGTTTTTTATTTCATTCCCATCCTATGAGATTACTTTCATGAGCAACTGTCAAAAACAAGAAGAGGACAAAACAAAGATCAAAGTTTGGGATTCTTCTACTATGTGGGGGCTGAGCTTTGAGGAATCATTAAAAACCCCCTCTAAAAAAATGTGGCTTTCTATTCTGACAAATTGTCTGATGATGGAGGACATATAGGAGCATTCAACTTAAAATTGCATTTCTGAGTATTTCTTTAATCAAACTGGTAGAAAATCAGGAGGAGACAAAAAGATCATATTTGTGATGTAGAAAATACACTGGGCGGGGCTCCAAGCCCCCTGCTGCATCCCATTCTGATGCATCCATTCGCAGACGACTAGGTCTATCTTTGTTTCCTCATCTGAGCTGGGATCTGGCTCAAAACTGAACACATGGATAGATCCGATATTGGTCACCATTTCTGTTCCCCACCTTCGCCGACGAGTGGCCAGGATAGGCTCCAGCAGCCACGTGACCCCGAAAGGGACAGGGCATGTTTAGAAGATGAATGAATGAATGCATACAACTTTTCTCACACCACAAAACTATTTTTGGTGCTCAAGTTACTGATATGTAATCGAGAGAATCCTGTCGATTTCCAAACCAAGATTTTTCAGAATAAAAGATTGTTCAAACGTAGTCATTTTGCTACCCTGACCAAACTTTACAGCTCAAGTGATCGAAGATGTAGCTGAGAGAATTTGGTTATTTTTCAAAATGAAGGATTGTTGAGACTCAAAAGAAAAAAACAGGCATGGGTAATTATTTATTCTGCGGCCCGGGGCCAATTTATTGACAGTGGAGACCACTGTCCTAGAAAACGACATTCGTTTTTAGATTTTTGCTAAAAAAAATGCAAAATCATCAAAAGTCCAATTAAAAATTGATCAAAAGTTGCTCGGAGTGGCCCTTTTAAAACCAGAGAAAATGATGGAATATACCAAACACCCTCATTGTTTAGTGATGCCATCTCCTACCTCACAGACTGTCCCAGCGCTAGACACGGGAAAGGAAAACTAATGATGCCTGCCAGTGGGGTCCTGAGCTGATATTATAACAAATTGCACTCAACTTGGGGTTTAGCCAGTGGGAGAAAGGAGCTGCTTCTTTATTCATGTAGAAAATTGCAAGCACAAAGAGAAGAGGTAAACGTCACGGATGGGAGGGAGTTGTTTACACTCTAAGGGAAATTTTACACTTCAAAGGACTCTGTCTCAGTTTTGACAAGGAAAGATAAAGGTTATTTTAAATACAGGTTTTCCTTTCATTCTTTATAATCCAAGACGTCTGCACTGGTCCTTTGGCATTATACAGCTTATCAGAACACTCCAATTTTTAATTAGCAAAACTTAACAATAGCATGTCCTCATTTAAAATCAATGCACTAAATTAACTGTTTTGATCAATAGCTGCTGCAATAGATAATGGGGCCAATATTTGTCTTGTTCTTTGTTTTTACACATATATACATCATACTGTAATTTAAAAGTTTCATTTTAAAACAGTTATTACATATTTCGTTTATCTTATTTGTCCTGTTAGAAAAAATCAAATAGCAAAAGCATTCATTTCTCAAATGTCTTTTTTATTCTACAAAAGCAGCAAGTAACCTGTGTTATAACACATTAAAAATGGTCTAAATTTTAATTTCTTTTTATTTATTTATTTACAATATTAATTAAAAAAAAACAAGAATTTTAACTTTGCAGGATTTGACAGGATTTAAATAGATACTGACTGTTCTTAACACACTTGGTGAAGCTAACTGGGAGTTTGTTGGGAATGTCTGGCATCTGGAGAGTTTTCACCAAGAACCGAATAAGACAGGAGTTACACAGTCCAAGTGGAGCATGTTTTCCACCTTCTTTGTGGACAGGTGGATGTTCAAAACTGTGGCTGTGACGGCCATGTCGCAAAGCCACTACGTACACTTTGCTCACATTGCACAAATGAAAATTGGTCATTCGTGAATACACGTGGAAAAAGTGAGAAATTTTCGACTTCTTTACATGAAATTTTTACAGATGCATCATGAATGAGCAATTTTAAAACCATGGAAGAAGTATGCATAGACCACACGAAGAACACTTAGATCAACGTAGAACATGAACCATGCTTGTGCTTTTTGTATGCAATTCATTAGTGATTTGTGTGTCAATTATGTAATTTGAACGTGATAGGTGCGCCATATATGCGATATAAAAGTTATACATCGGTGGTACATCCGTAAAAAGTCTGTAAGTTTTATTGATAGCTGACAAATAGAATTTTATCCTGCATTTCTTACTATTAGGAACCCCTTTTTATAATCATTGACTATGATACTTCTTGATCACATCCTGCAAGTTTGCACTTTGCACGTCATGTGCAAACTTGTGAATGTCAAAATTGTGTTATAGTGTTAAATATGGAGAGGATATGGATTTTGGGGGTACAGTTGCTAGCAAAGCTAAATCAAGATTTTATCATCAGACTGAAGTATACGTACCAGCCTTCTGTCAGCCCATTTGTTTCAACTGTAGATTCGGAAATGAATCATAAGATTACAACAATCAAAAGATTTTAGGGTGATGTTGTCAGCTGCCACAAAAATGAACCAGTGAAGTCAGTCAGCTCACGAGCAGAATGTACTCTTCAAGTGGTTGTGACCCGAGTCTGAAAGAGGCTGCTTTGTATGCAAATCAGCTGCTCTGAAAAACTGACTGCAGAGGCATGCTTTTACCTAGATGATATGTCAAACATGTTGTCATTTCTCTCTGTTTGATGTGTGCCGTTTTATCTTTACTCTTCTATATTTGAAATCTCACTTTTAAATAATGTCATTCGTGCAAAAAAAAACAAAAAACAGCATCAACATTTTCCTTCTCAACATAAAAGCAAAGCTTCTATCAGTAGGGTGCATACTTAGATGCTATTTCATTACAAGTTCTGTCAGTTTCTGTTTTAAAAAGATTGTGTAAGTTTGCCGAATTTTAATGACGCAATCATGACTTTTGCTGGATCTGCAGAAGTAGGCTCCTACTTTCATCTTTAGATTAAATAACAGTTGCTTTGCAAAAGCTGATGTGTTGTGCTAATTGAGTTCTGTGATGGATTGCTTCAGGTGTGAGTCTCTAGCTTTAGCTTTCATGTTTCTGAGGTGCTAATCTTGTGTTGGTTCCCATTTCTCTGATTAAAGCAACAGCAAAAGCACTCTCGCTCCCACAAAGATCTGTCAAGTTCCTCCCTCGGTGCGCATCTGACCACTCGCTGTGATTCCTATTATCGTCTGAAGGGATTTACATGTCCAACTTAATCTGTTTCTTCTGTTTTGGTCTCTCTACATGTTTTTCTTTATATATTTGACATCACCAAATAGACGAAGAGGTTAATGAGAATGTCACGCCTTTGTGTCTTCTACAAGATGTCCTCGAGCAGTATTGTTTTGGGAAAATAAAACACCTAGGTGAGGTAAATGGAAAACAATGCTTGTTCAGTGAGTCATAGAGGGAGAAGAAAGACACGTGTCATCTGCGTAGGTCAGTCCCTTTAATGTCGCTGCAGATCTTGGAGTCAAGTCTTTGAATCAAGTCTTCTTTTTCTCCTTTTGCTTAGAGGAGAAGCATCATAATCTTGATATTTCTAAACGTCCTGATATATATTTGAAATAACCATGGTCTTAAGTTGACGATTCTTGCTTAAACCAAATTTTATGTATAGAATGTAGTTGATTTGGTTATTTTGTTGGTTTTTAAAGTGGTCCTTAACAGCCATTGAGGATTTGTTCACAGTATACTATAATTTAGACATTGAACACAATGCCAATAAGAACCATTGTAAACCTTTTTGTGGTGCAGGCAGTTGAAGAAGAATCATTTTTTAACCTGTTGGTACAACAAGTCAAGGAGATTTCCAAGTATTTAAGTGTGTCTTCTTGGTTGTTTAGGCCTTGGTCACATGGGCTTTTATGGGGGGATGAGATGCTGTAGGTCAGTGGTCCCCAACCTTTATGTCACCGTGGACCGGTACAACGCAAGACACGTTCACCGCGGACCGGTCGGGGGGGGGGGGGGGGGGTTGAGGTGCAACGCAAGACACATTTACCGTGAACCGGGGGTGGTATTTTCTCTTTAGTAAAGATAATAACAATAATAATTTTCCCCTTGTCAAAGCAACTTTCTAAAGAAGTTTGTGTTTTGCTCATTTTGGTTGTTTGGGTTTCATTTTAGCGGGGTGTATCGCCTGATGTTTGGTGTCGCGACTTTGACGTGCGTTAAGTGTGACACATGTAACAGAGAGAATCCGGTCACTTTTCAAAATAAAACGTTTTTGTCGGAAAAAAAAAACAATAAAATGGAAATTATTTTTTCTTTCTGTGCGTCCCGGTGCCAACATTTCCCGCGGCTCGGTACCACTCCGCGGCCCGGTGCCAAGTGTCCCGCGGACCGGTACCGGGCCGCGGCCCGGTGGTTGGGGACCACTGCTGTAGGTCATAGGTGTGTCTGGCAATTCTCATGAGGCTTATATGGCCAACTCAAGAGATGGCATGAAAATGGAACGTACAATTTTGTGCATGACTTAAGCATAAAGAGAAGTAGTATGTAAGGGAAATTTCAGTTGAATGCATTTATGATGTAGCAGTGATGCTAAGACTTTAGCCAAGGTAAAGCCCCAGTCTCAAAACTGTATTTTCACTATGGTGGTTTAGAGGTGGAGACTTAATCTGGCTGAGTTTATAGAGATTGGTTCCTTTGGTAGGCCTCCACAAACTGCGATGAAACCAAATAGCTTCATGTACTGGTGTGAAGGATGGTAGACTTCAAAGATATTAAGCAGCAGTGGATGCAGTATATTGTTCCAATCTAAGAGTGCAGCCATGGAGGTTTGGGTTGTTCAACATACTTCTTTGAGATCTGGTGGATTTTTAGCCCATACAATTGGTTTTTGTGGTTGACAGCAGAGTTTAATTAAAAAAAAACTGGTAAATGATGTGTGGGATGTAATTCTCATCAGTTACAAGGTTATTTCCTGTGTCTTATATTAAATTAGTCATGTATGACAAATAGACTATTACTTACTGTGTTTTTTTATGGTTTATGATTAAAATGTATGATAGATATATTCATGATGCTAGAAGTAAATTTGTATAGAAATGAGGGGGGAGACAATTATCTTTGTGGATGTGATGAGCCAATTATTGTATACAACAATGCAACAGACACATTTAAACTCCTAGAGTTCAGTTGGCTCTAAGAATATGCCTCTGAATTTCAATGATCACCAAGTTGCATAAATCTCTGGCCCTTTTTGTTCACATCTGTGACACCAGGGATCCTTCTAAACTTACAGGCTTTAGCAATTTTCTATAGTGTTAAACACACGAACATGTGCATCCCACAGAGTAATCCTGAGCACTTGGCTGTACCAAAGCAATTATATACAGTGGCCTCTTAGGTTGAACTGGAGCAGAGCTGCTCTCTGTGAAACAAAGAAGAAACAGCATAGACTCGGTGTGGCTTTCAAAGACTTTAGACTTCACTTGGTGTTTTGCTGAAGCTAAACAGCTTTGCAATGGAATGACACTGAGAAGAACTCGGCCAGATCATACTAAGCCAAGGCCACAAAAATAGTTATATTAGTCAGTTCAACAGGCAGCTGAGCCAAAATTCTTTGTTGTTAAAATAAAAAAAAAAAGATTAAGCAATCAGACATGCAGTATTCCAGGAATTCTCTCTCTATATATACATATACACACACACAATGTGTGTGTATATATGTGTATATATATATATATATGTGTGTGCGTGTGTTTGTATATATGTGTGTGTATATATGTATAATAATATTTACATGGAATATATAAATAATTAATAATAATAATAATAATAATAATATGTAATATAATATTTAACATATGTAATTTATATATATATAGATAGATAGATATAAATCTATATATATAGATATATAGAGATATATATAGATAGATAGATATGTGTGTGTAAATTATAAAATATTATGTAAATATAAATATAAGTTATATAATTCTAAAGTATATATGTTAAACATTATATATACATTTAAATTATAATTATTTGTATATTCTATGTAAATATTACTATACATATACACACACACACACACACACACATATACATATATATATACATATATATATATATATGAAATACTTGCCCCTTTTACCCCCTCCGTGCGCGGTTTCTCCTCCAAGCTCAGGTCCTCTACCAGAGGCCTGTGAGCTTGAGGGTCCTTCAGTATCTTAGCTGTTCCTAGCACTGCGCTTTCCTGGACTGAGAGGTCTGTGGTCTTTCCAGGTATCTGTTGTAGCCACTCCTCCAGCTTGGGGGTTACTGCCCCAAGTGCTCCAATTACCGCTATATATAATTTCTTATTAATGAAATGAATGAATGAATTACTTAATTAATAATGGGAATCTATACAAAAGTTTGTATCACCTTGCACATTTAGTGATTATTAATTCGAGCGGATTTAGGTTTACAGTTGGGGTTAAAACTCGTGCAGCAATATGCAATTTGGCCACACATTACAATATGAATTTACATCAGTTTTTGTGCTTGTTCGTAAAACAGGTCTGGTTGTGTTGTGTGAAATATAAAAGAATAATGGAGACCCATTTTTTTTAATGAAATGAATAGGAAAAAACATTGCATGTGATTTGATTGTTTTTTTTCAGTCTTCTCTCAAAAATAGAATCATTTTTCTTTAATTTTTCTTTATTGAAAAAAAGTAAACATTGATTTTCTAACTGAGATCATGTCGTATTTGCTTTCATTTTAATTATATCTATTGTCTGCTATGTCTTATTGGCTTACGGGGTGAAAGAAAGCAATAAGTGTTGATTGTTGAAACTCTCTCCTGGCCTCAAAACAAAAAAGAGACAAGAGCTGTTTCAAGAGGTCCTTGGCAGTTTTCCAGACAATAATAATCACTTAAAGTAACACAAACATTTTACAGGTAAGGTTGCTTTAAAATGAAGATTTGGAGGCCATAAAAATATATTTCCCGTCATTGGGTTATAAAACTGGAACCATGCTTCAAGTGTTTATCGTTTTGATTTTAATGCAACTTAGAGCTAATGAAAAAGTACATGTGTGAAAACATCTTATGCCACTCTGAAAACTATTTATCTCCATGACTTCTACTAATTTTTTCAGGTGATTAGACTACTCTTCAGATGTTTTCTTTTGTTTCTTGTCCTAATCTACTTCTAGGTTTTCCTCCTGTCACTGTCACACCAGGTTCAAGTTGCTAATAATTATCCTCAGCTGCCTTCATTTGGGTTAATCATTGTCAGTATATTTAAGCGTCTGGTTTTTAGTTTGTTCTTGTTAGATCATCTGCTTTGTCTCACCTCCTTGTTTCGGTCACGTTTTAACTTCAGTTTTAAGGTCTGAAGTTTGACACTTTGTAAACTCTTGCAGTTTTGGTTCTAAACCTCCAGCTCCTGACAGTTTTGAATTGTGTCCACGCATCACTTTATCACTCTTTGCTCTGAAGATCAATTAAACTATTAACACACTTTATTGTAAATATTGTGTTCAAATTTCAGGCCTATTTGGTGTCAATTTTAAAGAAAATAAATCAATAAAATATTTTTGATTTGTGGCAACTTCAATGAAAAGCCCATAGTTTTCTTATTCTTGTGTTGTGTGGCTGCAGTTGGTAACTCTGCCACTCCCACCGTCCCATAGCTCAACAGCTGTGGTAAACTCCTTTAGGATAGCCATACTAATAGCTGTGAAAAAAAAAAAAAAATTCTTTAAACTTTTCAAAGATATTCCAGGTCTAAATTTACCCCACACATTAAGTTTGTAATGAGTGTCTGTGGAAGAGCATAAAACAAGCCACCTCCCTGTCCAGTAAGTTAAGGGTAGAGAATCTGTGCCTGCAGAGCCACTTGCAATTGTTTTCATCACTTTCTTTTAGCTGCATGTTGCTGGAAAGAAAAGGAAAATGTTCTTTATTGCAATTCTTGTTGAAAACCTGTCAGCTTCTGATGTTTCATTGAATCAAGAAATATTGTGCCTTCAAATCTTTTATATCTGCATAAAAGTGATGATTTCAGTTGTTTTGCTATAGCACAGTATCTTAAAAATGTAAACTGCTACTTAGCTCTATTGCAGAGATTGTTGCGAGTCTGGTGGTAGCTGTGTTATGTCTGAAGTTGGAAGCTTTATAAGAATCTTTAAACTTTTTTTCTTTTATCTCCAAATATTGTGTGTCTTGGAAATGATTCTGTGATTTCTGTCACACTTGCAGTGTCGTATGTATCTGCAGAGAGACATTTGTGTGACGTCAGTCAGTTTTGCTAGAAGGAGAATTGGAACCAATTTCAGAATAATTGTCAAAATGGATTACAGTGAAACCACAAAAGTAAAAAGACGCCGTTACCTGGAAAATGTATCATCTAATTCTTGACATTTTGGTCATTTGGTCATCTTTGGTCAACACACACTCGGATGCTGTTAAAGACAATGAGGGGAGTTCACTCCTTCTTATGGCTGTGTCACATAGCCACTACGTAGATTTTGCAGAATTACGCATGGTGTATTTTACATGGTGTATACCAATTAAGTAAAGTTGACACAAACTGACCGCAATTGTGCATGATTTTATTTTAGATGCATAAACAAATTGGTGGCTATCCACGACTGTTCCATGTATGTCTAACAGACTTTCACACATGTACCACTGATGTGTAACTTTTATATCACGTATATGCTCATATCACATTCAAATTACGTAGTTGATGCACAAATTGCACAAACAGGGCAGTAATCACGCACGGTTCATGTTCAATTTACTTGTTCTTTGCGTGGTTTTTTTCGTACGTCTCTTGTGGTTTTAACGTGGTTCATTCAAAATGCATCTAGAAAAGATTTCATGTAAAGACCACAACTTTTACATGGCGGCTGTGTGCCTTTTTGTTTTTCAATGAAAAACCTTTCAATGTGTGCCTTTACCAGGTTTGCATACAAAGGTGTACCCCCTTTGATGAGTGTGTGATTACTGCACTGTAGATTAAAGAAGCACGTTCCAGTACTTGTATCTGTACAACAGAGAGGTACACAAATTACTCCACTGTGGAAATTAAAAGGGATACTGTTGTTTCATTTTTGCCAACGAGATTAATCATTTCTTCACCTTAAAGAAGTGATTCTTGAACCCTTTTTTGTGCATTCTGGTGTAAATTTGATTTCAGCCATTGTTTGTTCCTGAAGAGTGCACCCTCAACACTGGAGGATAAATAAAATAAGGACTCGTCATCTATTTTATAATGGGCAGTTAAAATATGACATGTTGACATGTAGGCTTAGTTAATTAATGTTGTTGACCTTTTGGCATGTGCCCTCAAATAAGCGAATCAGCTTTCTCTGATCATTTGGTTTGGCAGAGTTTATTTCTTTTTATACACCGAATGCCCTTCTTGACGCACTGTTTTTATCAGTGCTGTGGACATTGTTCAAATCAGAACCAATAACAATAAAGATACCTGAAAAAAACTCACAATAAAGCAAGTTTTAAAAACATCCATGCCGTTCTAGCAGCTGCAGATTTGAATTATTTAACCATTTCACCAATTCCTTCATGCCGTATGCCACTAATTTGCTAATACTAAGTACCATTAAATCCAGGACTTATTTTAGCATCACCCTAAAAAGAAAAAACACATTTTTTGTATATAATCAGAAACATATTAAGGCATGAAGGGGTTCGTGCATTTATTGCAGTTGGGTGAGAACTTTTCTTGAATCTTTTTAACTTAACATCAAACTGAAATGCATTTATATGAAGGGAGCTTGTTACTGCTGGAATGCAGCAGAAAAGAAAACAGTTTAGTGTGGATCAGTGAAATAAACTCTAGGACGCGTTTTAACCATTAAAGATGGCCATCGTGGGAGAGGTAATAAAACCTCTTTACTCTTCGACAGGATCCGCTCTCATTCTCACCTGGCAGCACAGAACAAAAGGAGCAGATGCTTTGTTTATTAATCCTGCTGTGATGTTATCATGAGAGATGGGGCATGCATTCATTTTACTCTCCAGATTCTCCCACATCAGCGTACAGTAAATGGCATTTTACTGTCCCAGGCCATTTGTAACCATAAAACTAAGGACTGCTCATCAGCGTTAAAAAAAAAAAAAAGATAGCCGTCCAACAGATTTTGAACTCAAAAGTTTTCCACAAACTGTAAACCTTGTTTACCTGGCGGGACCTAACCCAAGAATATTTGGAAGGAATTTATATTTGTGTCGTTTGCTCTCAGCCAGCAGATGGTTCAATTAAAAAATGAAAAAATAAAAACGGTAAACAAGATTAACACCTGCATATAGCACTTATTATTAAATTCAAATATTTGCCAGACGACGAAATTACCATAACTGTGTAATGAGATGAGTAATCCCCTTGTTATAGTCTTGGTAAATAGCAACAAGGTGTGATGAACGCAGCCTGTGTGTGTGATGGACATGAGTTGGAGCAAGCGAGATGCAGAGATATAAATACCCCTTTTTGACAGTTTTCCGCTGCTGTCAGCCTCCACTGCGGGTGCCACTTTAACACGCTGACGGAGAAAGTGAAGCGCAGTGAATTATTGCATTATTGTTTGCAGATGCAAAACCTAATTACAAGTGTGGACATCATGTTGCAACTGCAAAATACTTTTGAAAAGAGTAGAACTCTATTTAACCACTTATGTATTTAGCTGAGTTTTAAAAAATGCAGTTTGTGCCAATTCAGTGTGTGAATAATTTGTACCTGTCTTCTCGTTATGTTGCCTTTGATGCCGAAGCTTAAGGTGTCAGCATAAATGATAGGAAATGTAGGCTAAGCAGAGTCTTTGATGTACAGTTCAGGAAGAAGTGATAATTAAAACCTAGAAGACAAAGCTTTGTATTTGGAGCGTTCTGAGTAGAAAACATTGCTTTCTGTAGAACAGAGATATATTATTTGTTCTTCGTGTCTCACAGTTAGAGCGGGCCGAGGTTGAGTGCTGTGTTGCTTTACTTTCACTGAATGCTGCTTATCCACATGAAGGCTACCCATGTTTAGAATCACACTGATCCACCAGACCACAACCTGTCATCTTGTAACATTTTTCTTTCCCTGGAATAAAAGGGGATTTCAGTGTCGGTGCATTCATTTTGATGTTGAAGGCGTTTGAGTGCGGGCAGCAGCTCAAAGAGCAGTTATTTTCAAACCTAAAAATACTACACACCAGGCAAAAAGGTCTGTTCCCAGCAGGGACTAAGTGTTTTTATTCTCTGCTTTATTATAGAGTGACACTTGCAGCTATTATTGCTATTACTACGATTGTCCTCTGTGTGAGGGTCCAAGGGTATTTACTTTTCAGAACAGGTCTTTGTGTAACTTTAGGAGTTTGTGTCCTTTTTAAGTCTTGCAGCATATTTACAGGGGTTAACTTTTTTGGCAGAATCATTAAGATTTCATACATGCCGCCTGATTTTTTTTTTTTTTTTTTTTTTTTTTTTTTTAATCATTGCTGTGGTTATGAATGTCAAATGGCGTCAATCAGGTGGGGATGACGCCATTACAAAAAAGCATTCCTCACATGAAGAGGAGCCCAATTTTGAAGAGAAGATGGGCCCCATTTCTAAGACCTTACGTACGCATCGTACAGGAACAAACTACGGTTGAGATTTGGGCTGGCAGGGTTTGCAAGCTTGAATGATGTCTGGTCATCGCCAAGCCCCCGCCCCATGCCCTCTTCAAGAGCCCACCCTGCTACTGTACATTTTCTAACAATCTGAGGGTGGCAGTGGGACGGTTGCATGGGGGTGGCATTCTAAAATTGGCCAATCAGACGATTTTGGGGTCCATGTGTTACGAGGGAGGTGATGAGGAAGTACCCAGACGCTGAAAGGAGGAGCAGGCAGATGATTCCAGGGGAACAGGAACTTTAATAAACTAAAACAGGCTAACAGAACCAAAAACACTAGAAACACTCGAAACAGTGGAAAAATAACCTATGGAGCAGCACAGGAGGAAGGGAATGACAGGACTAAAGTACATACAGGACTGACGAGACACAGGTGAACATAATCAGGACTGATGGGGAAAGGTAAAACTCGAAGCCAACACAAAACCGGAAATCCTACAAAATCAGCAAATAACACAAACCAAGACAGAACAACAAAGGACCAAACACAAAGGAAAAGAAACTAAAACCGTGATATCACCCCCCCCCCCTCAAGGAAGTGCACCGAGGTTCCATCTAGAGCCAAGGAAGAGGGGGCCCGGGAGATGAACTGAAAAGGGGCAACAGAGTCCGGAGAACGGCCGAGAGGCCACGCTGTCTGGCCAGCAAACGGCAGGCGGCTCAGAGTCTGGGGCGGGCAGCTCGGGAAGGAGGCTCGGGTCAGGGTGCGTCCGGGATCTCCTCTGAAGCAGGGGCGAATTGGGGTGCATCTGGCACCCCTCAGGAAGCAGAAGGGGGTTGGGGTGCATCCGGCAACCCCCAGGAAGCAGAAGGGGTTTGGGGTGCATCCGGCAACCCCCAGGAAGCAGAAGGGGGTTGAGGTGCATCCGGCAACCCTTAGGAAGCCGGGATAGCTTGGGGTTTGCCCGGCACCCCCCTAAGAAGCAGGGATGGGACGAGGCACATCTGTCACCTCCCTGTCCGGTACCCCCCTGTCCAGGACCTTCCTGGGAGCAGGGACGGGTCGGGATGCGTCCGGGTCCCCCTCAGGATTTGGAGCGGGCTGTCGAGGAGGGCGGTAGGGATGACAGCGGCCCCTCCTCACAGCCAAACGACTCCAGTTGAAAAATGAGGAGGCGATCTGGGACCAATCCAGGATCCACCAAAGCTTGGTCCGTTCTAGCAGTACGCTTCCATGGCCCCTCTCTGCTGGGTACAGGTATGGCTGTTCCATAATGTTACGATGAAGGGGATGAGGACTAAAATACATTCAGGACTGACGAGACACAGGTGAACATAATCAGGACTGATGGGGAAAGGTAAAACTCGAAGCCAACACAAAACCGGAAATCCTACAAAATAAAAACAGCCAATAACACAAACCAAGACAGAACAACAAAGGACCAAACACAAAGGAAAAGAAACTGAAACCATGACATCACGGAGACCCTCCCATCAGTCAATTCATCACGCTGCAGCCTTCATGCCACCCACCCATCACTGGACTGCAACCATGCGACCTCCAAATGTGCCTGGGGTGGCCACTGACCAAAATCAGAACGTTTTCCGGTCGCTGCAAAACTTTAACTTTCTACTAAAACCTCTGTGGCTGCTGTGTAGCTTTTAAAAATGAGAATGCCGCCTCCCAGTTAAATTTGTCGTTGTGCGGCCACCTGCCATATTTGCTGAAAAACGGGCATTTAGTTCACCACGCACTGGCATTTTAGGATATGTGACCTTAGAAACAGAGAAGTGAGAGTAAGCGAGTAAATTGGCATTTGATTTATCTGGATCACACCTACCATGCAGGACAGGAAGTAGTTTGTTACCAAACATATAACTAAAGAAAGTTCAACCTCAACTGTAACTTAGATTCCTTTTTTTGAGGGGATAAATTTGGAGATCAGGGGTTGAAGGATTGCATTGTAGGGGTTACTCCAGACTGGTTTGGTATTTTCAAAACTATGTTCAAGCATTGAATTCTTTTAGTTTCCGTAGATTTGGTCTCAAAACATGTAGTCAGGGTTTGTACGGTCATGAAAAACCTGGAAAATGACATTTCTAAGTGCTTAAAACGTTTGGAAAAAATGACATACTTTGTAAAAGTCATGGAATTTTAATATTTTGGATGCAAAAAACATTTTTTATATTTTTGCATTTTAATACTTTAACATAAGATTGAACTTTTGTGGCAGAAGTTCATTTTGCGCTATCTGCGATGGGAGTTTAAGTTGCAGTAAAGCAGGTCTAGTTTTCATCAGTTCAGCGCATGGCGCTTGTCACTACCTGATCTGTAATAGCTGCTGATAATAACGTGTCTGTGTTTACGGACATAATAAAGTGTTGGTTTGTGCTGCTGTATCCTCTTACTTTGGGGCGTAAACTGCCCTCAAACAAAAGTAGTCCGCAGCGTAGTCTGTTTGTAGTCCTTAACAGGATCGCACTTTCCTCAGCCTTAACATTTGTTTTACTTTCATGTTACGGTTTGGCTGGTCGTTCATGGTCATTTTTTAGATGACAGTTCTTGATTTGATTGACAGTTCTTTAATTTGACTGATTACCTCTACACAGACCCAATAGTTCAAAACCCAACAAGTGGTTCTAATTCTGAATGTTGAAGACTACAAATAAACATCATCAGCATTACTGCACATCAGTCAAAGCTGTGCCCACATTTTTACAAAAGGCTACATCAAAACCTTCCGCACAGAATGTGCCCTCATACTCCCATGATTCAGAACTAACATTTGAGATGTGTAGTATAAAGTTTTCTTGTTAAAAAAAAAAAAAATTCAAAACTTTTTATGAGAAATCCAAATGTCTGAAGTAATTACTCCGGACTTTGTGATGTCAGCGTTTCCTTCTGTCAGTTTATCTTTTGAAGTGATGTGTTCAGAGGCCAGTCGGTCTTGTAAACATGGACAGACTGCAGTCAGTTTGCTAGCAGGATTTTTGGAGACACAAATTTAACTCTGACCAAAAAAAAGGGGGTCCAGTTGGCTTTAAGCTCTCTGGATAACCGAGACCAGGATTACTTTTGTTTTCACAAAGCATTAGCTGTTGGAACTTTGAGCTGGAAAGTTGGATATTTTGACACAGAATTAAAGGGATTACACTGAAAATAAACTATCAATCAGATGTGACATCTCCCTACAAGGATATTGTATGAACATCTGTGTTTTAATCCAGATTTTCAATGGAACTTTCTGGCACCTTAAAGGGAGATTTTCTTCCTTTTTATCTTAGCAACGTTCCAGGAAATACTTAATGTTGCAGTTCCACTGAAGACCACTAGAGGCAGATTGCAAATGGAAGCAACCCTCCATTGACTCCGATAGAAGAAAAAATGAACTCCAGCTTTGCTCCTAAAATAAGCCAAATGCATAGCCTGGTTTCAAAGATCTTTGTTCATTTAATCCTTTATTTCTTATTCATAACATCTCAGTTCAGTTTATACATGAACTTATTTCCTTTGAAGTCCCTCTCCAATCATCTTTTAATCTATTTTTAACGTGTTCTCAGTGGTCTTGCATTATGATTATGCCATTTTTAGCCAAAACCAAGCAGCATTTTTTCATCTGCTCCTGATTCAAAACGATTTGAATGAGGAATATGCAAAAATGCAATTTTGAAGTTCTTAATTTTCTTAATACATTTCTTCCATCTTTAAAAAAAATAAAAAATAAAAAAGACACACGAACATGTTAAACACCAAAAGTCCACTGTTTTGTATTGGAGTGGGTCGTTAAAGTGAGAATTTTCTGAATAAGAGGTATAAAAAAATAGCATAATCCTTCATTTACACTTGTCAGCAGTACAAGAAAAAGAATGTAAAGTAAACAAAATTCCAGTTTTTACTCATGAGTGGCTCGGTTGAGTTTGTGAAAGGCCTTAAACACCTTAAATCACAGCAAACCTCCTCAGAGGATAATTGCAAAACTTTATCTGATTAGCCAGACGCAGGATGTATTTTCTGCTGGTTCTGCCTCATCACGCTCTTCTTGCTCTTTGTCGCAGAGGCTGACGTGAGACACAACAAGATTAGAGGGTCCTCTGATGAATGTGTTGGAGATACCATCTCTCGGGTGTGCACCGCCTCACACTGAATTACAAACACGGTGAAGCAACTTCTGACAGCAGAGCTGTGTGGCTAGCGGTGTGCACCCAACTGAGACCAAATACAGCCGGATAGTAAATCACTGGCTCGCAGGTTGAAAGCAGCAGCGGCGGTCAAACAGTTCATGGATGAGGCAGCATATTGGCAGTGAGCTGAGGATGTGTTTGAAGTTAGGAAAGTAGAACTCACAACACAGCGGGCCTTTGTGTGCAGAGTGGGTTTGTTGTTGCTGGATAAAATATGATTCGACTTTCAGTTCTCTTTATGTTCCTTTCCTGTGCAAATATTTTTGTACCTTACAAACCCAATTTTGATACCTGTTTGTGTGAAATATGACAGTTTTCTTTCTAAATTTGACAGTGGTTACGAGTCGGATGTTTGACAAGTATTCACTTTGCTGTTGAGAAGCTGGTTTCAGGTGGGATTTTATGCAGGTTCCTCCATATTTTACATTCACTGGTTTCAAAGTTTTTTTTTATTTTTTATTTATTTATTTTTTTTCAATTTTTATGTGACTTAGAAGTGAAAATTAAATTGCACTTTTATAATGGCCAAACACAACAAACCTTTTTACAGTGATTTTCTTTCTTTTGTTGTTTTTCCATTTTATTATACATGTACTTTACATTTACATAGTAATACAATCAAGATTTTTTAGCATCTTTACATCACAACATTTACAAACTATTGAGGACATTTTTGATCCTTAAAGCAATTGTTTTTCCATACAGGTCTTAATACAAACCAGTGACAGCATGAATATGAGTTCTGTCTTTTGCATATTTTCCTTGTAACATTGTTTTTTGCAGAGAAATACGGCAAAAATGCACGCACATGTAACGACGTTCGTCGAAAAAAAAAAAAAAGAAAGTGTCCATATTCCTGATTGTGTTTATTTAGCAAAAAGTGAATGTCGGTGGGATCGGACAGCTTTGACTGCAGAGATGGGAATTCTAAAACAACTGCTCTTTGATCAAACTTAAAGCTAACTTTACAGCTGAATTTGCAGCGTTTGTTCTTCATTTGTTACTAATAGAGTTGACTTAATAAGAGCCCGTATTTTATGTTTTGACTGAGTGCAAAAAATGGCAGATGGAATCTCTATTAAAAACCATTCAAAGTTGGACTTCCATTGTCCAATGCTGGACAAACAAGCCTTTTAAGAGACTGAGAGACTTCTAAAACTAAAAGAAGATAAAAAAAAAGAGGACTTTAATGCTGAAGTTTTGGAGATTTTTGTCTAGAAGGACAGAATGACGTAAAGCAGGGGTCTCCAATTCCAGGCCTCAAGGGCCGGTGTCCTATGTGTTTTCCAGCCAACCCGCCACTGAATCTCCTAATTGGCTAAACACACCTGATCCAGGTAATCAACAGCAGATGAGGCAGGATTTCAGGAAAACCAGCAGGTTGCCGGCCCTTGAGGCCTGGATTTGGACACCCCTGGCGTAAAGGTTTGAACTTTGCGTGAGCACCCTCCTTAGCACTTTCTTCTTCTAACCTTTATTTACCCAGGAATTGTCCCATTGAGATTAAGAATCTCTTTTTCAAGAGAGTCCTGGCTAGGGGAAACAATAAATTATTTTTACAATAAAAATATAGCATTCTTTACCTTGGTGTTTGTTTTGGGCTTCGAAATTCATGAAAAGTAAACCTTCACTTTTCTACTCCATATTTATCAATAACAGGATCAATGTCTTGCTAAAAGCAAAGGTTATGGTAACAGGGTGGGGGGCATATTGATCAAATTCCATGGATAATATTTATTTGAAAAAAAAATGTTATACTAAAACAAAAGTTCCCACGGTAGATTTAATATGAACTTTTATTTTCAATATAAATTTGGAGATCAGGGGTTGAAGGATTGCATTGTAGGGGTTACTCCAGACTGGTTTGGTATTTTCAAAACTATTTTCAAGCATTGTTTTCTTTTAGTTTCCGTAGATTTGGTCTCAAAACATGTAGTCAGGGTTTGTACGGTCATGAAAAACCTGGAAAATGACATTTCTAGGTCCTTAAAAAGTTAGGGAAAAATGACATACTTTGTAAAAGTATTGAAAAAGTCATGGAATTTTGATATTTTGGATGCAAAAAACATTTTTTATATTTTTGCATTTTATTATTTTAACATAAGATTGAACTTTTGTGGCAGTAGTTCATTTCGCACTATCGGCGATGGGAGTTCAAGTTGCCGTAAAGCAGGTCTAGTTTTCATCAGCTCAGCGCATGGTGCTTGTCGCTACCTGAAACGCTCTCAACAGGGGAATAACATATGGAACAGCACAGGAGGAAGGAAATGACAAGACCTCAATACATACAGGACTGACGAGACACAGGTGAACACGATCAGGACAGATGGGGACCAAAGTAAAGCTCAAGTACAACACAGTTTGTACAAAGTACAAACTCAAAGTAAAACAGGAAGTGAACTGAAAACATGCCAGAACAAAAAGAGAATCAAAACACAAAGGCAAAGAAACTAAAACCGTAACAGTTACAGATTAGGTAGCGACAACACTTTCAACTTGCTATTGGAAAAGGGTTGTGAAATGCTACAAATTGGGGAAATGTAGCTTTAACAATGAGTTCAAGGAGAAGTATCAACTGTGGCTACTGAAAGACTCTAACCAGAAACGTGAAAAATGCAGACTTTGCTCTAAAACCATGGACATAAGCAGCGTGGGAGAAAGTTGAAAGTTTAAAGTAACTTCAAGTATTAAATATATATAAACTGTATATGTATTTGGTTTGAGAGTCACTCCCAACAACTTCATTGGCCACAAAGCAGCAAAGTCTGTGAGTGACCTGTTGGCCGCTCATGTTGTTGATGAAGACAACTTTGCCATAATTTTTTTTTCTAATTTATGCTTTATTTTTTTTTCTGAATTTGTTATAAAAATAAAGGTTAGAAGTGTTTTATAATGAGAACTTTATAAAACCCCCTTTTTTGTTGTTGTATTTCAATATTTTCCTTCGGCATGATATCACAAAAATGAAAATACCTTAAAATCAGGCTTTTTTACAGCAAATGGTGGGTTTGATTAAAAATAGATTAATTAGATGAATGAATTACAGGTCATGATTAATTAATCGCACAAAAATGAATCACATGACAGCAGCTTGCTTTGATTTAGCAGCACTGACTGAAATGTGTTCTCTTTTTTAGTTTGGAAAAGTCATGGAAAACCATTGCTAAAAAAAAGTGTACAAACCCTGATATAAATTTAGTCAGAAATTACATGTTTAAGTTTTTGTGTATTATGTCAAATATGATAGGTGGGCTGTTAAATGTTCTTCAGCTCTGGAAGGAAAGAAACCGTACCTCACCAAACACAACCTTCACCGCACGTCACTGATTGCAGGGGGGAATTTTCTGCAATTGATGCCATTTCTTTGGTGTGTAGATGTTGTGTAATTGCAGTGTTTGTTTTAAATTGCAGCACTTTGAGCTCTCAGCATCCAATAAAAAGATCTTAACACAAAAAGCTGAAACACAAGATTGTCAAACCTCAGGAACCTTTTTTTTTTTTTTATCCCCAAAGCAGAAGATGTCCAGGTATCACACGTCACTTTTGCACATACATTGACACAAATGTCTTGGTCCAAAGAAGTATCTAAGGAGGATCTTTTCGCTGAATAGTGGAGCAATAGCTAACATGCCCGAGGCAAGTTTAACCATCAACTGTGTGTCGAATCAGCCTCTCAGAGCGTTCGATCAAATTTCTCCTTGCACTCCTCCATCATCAGCTTGCAAGCTTTTTGCTGCCGGCTGCATAGCTCTGCCATGGGCCTGTACTGCAAAGAGATTCCATAAATCTGGGCAGTCCGGTCAAAGGATAAAAAAAACACCTGAACTTTTCTGAAGCTGGGGAAAAAAAACCGAACCCAAAATCAAACATTTATTCACTGTTCCTTTTGGCAGCAAAGAAGAGGGATTTTGTTGCTCTAAATTAAATCTAATATCGGCGAGAGTCAGTGTTTGGGCTCCTTCTCTGACTTTGTTTGAAGAAATAAAAGGGAATGGGGAAGAAAGTGCATTCGCAGACCTTGTCACAAGGGATTACAGAGCACTGGGACATGATGCACAAATATGACAAACTTGTGATAACAGCGACGGACTGGAATTGGAAATGTTGTACACAGTTTAAAAAACTCCTTTCATATCACATCATTACCCACGCTGCTGTCAGTGTGATAGTCTCAGTTCTCGCTGCTTCTCTGAAACAGTAGAAAGGAGCCCCAGTTCCCTTGTAGTCTTGTATTTTTGTCATTTCTGCTTCCTGGTATCCAAATGACAGGGATGTCTCCACCTTGCAATCTCACACTGCGTTATTTTGCACTGACAAGCCTGCATTGTCCTATGAGTTAAGCTTTTTTTTACTGTTTGGGGTTAGATCATTTGATTGCAATTTGTTCTGGATTTTTCAATTATGTATCCGAATCATTTCCCCCCAAGATTTGACTCCTAGAAAACAGAAAACAAGGACACCCTACATAGTTTTACAGATTCCAAACAGGATTTCTTTTTTTTTTTATGATTAGATAGTAAACTTTTATCAGAAGCTTTACCGCTACACATTTTAATCACGTTGAACTACCCTTGAAGCATAAAAAACACTTTATTGAATGTCCAGCCATATTCCTGTGGACTTCATAAACTTTACAGAAGTGAGGTTTCAAGGAGATGCTCATAAAAATGCAGCATACAGAAGTTCTTGGCTTGCTCTAATTTTGCTGTGGTTTTAGTGCTACTTTAGTCTATACTTCTTAAAGATACACGCACTGAAGTCTGGCTCAAAGACTGATTAGCAACACAGCTCGGCAAAAACTTTTTCTGGGTAAAAACAGAAAATCTTACAGCAGAGAACAAAAGAAATACTGTGGCAGCTTTCATTTGTAATAAATCTGTTAAAATAAAAATTCAAACTTTATTTATTCTTGTTTTGCCTCAATCATGTCTTATAACACAATTTGAAGCATTGGGTTTATGGCTTCTGTGGAAGCCTAACGGTGTATTTGGACTGAAAAAGTTGGTTGGTGCACTTATAAGTGTTTGACATACAGCGACACAAAAAAAAGTATTTAGTCAGCCACCAATTGACCAAGTTTCCCACAAAAAAATAAGAGAAGCCTGTAATTTTCAATACAATAAGAGACAAAATGAGAAAAACAAATCAGAAAATCACATTATCTGATTTTTAAAGAATGTATTTGTAAATTATGGTGGAAAAGTATTTGGTCAATAACAAAAGTTCCAGTCAATACTTTACTCAATGCTAAACTATATTCCCTTTTGTTCGCAAGAAAAGCAGTGAAACAATTTCTGTAAGTCTTCACAAGGTTTTCACAAACTGTTGCTGGTATTTTGGCCCATTTCTCCATGCAGATCTCTAGAGCAGTGATGTTTTGGGCTATTGCTGGGCAATGGACTTTCAACCCAAGATTTTCTATGGGGTTGAGAACTGGAGACTGGATAGGCAACTAAAGGAACTTGAAATACTTCTTACAAACCCACTCCTTCCTTACCTGGGCAGTGTGTCTGGGTTTGTTGTCGTTTGGATAGACCCAGCCACGTTTCACCTTCAGTGCTCTTGCTGATGGAAGGTTTTCACTCGAAATCTGACGATACATGGCCCTATTCACTCTTTCCTTTACACGGATCAGTCGTGTCCTTATAAAACATTCACACAAGAAGCAAGAAGAAAGTATTGGCTCCATTCCCTGCAGGAATTCCACATGCACGGGGTGTTTACGCTATTCATATGTGCCCGTAGGACACCCATTTCTATAAGCCAGGTTGCTCGGATCGGATTCATCCCTTGAAAGGTTTGGGGAGGGTTAAAAAAATTAAAATCCATACGTCTCGCCTGCGTCTCAACTACTTCAGTCTTACTTACCCTTATGTGCTGTATAAGTGTTAGCTACTGTTGTCCATACCATGCCTGAAGAAAAACATTTTTGAACATTTTTTGCTCCACAGCCTTGCCCATTTTTGGCCCGCATCCACCTGTAACAGCAGTTGTTGTTGTATCTTTACTCCAGTTTATTTTCCTGAGTCAGGATTTTTTCAAGTGCTTTGTAACAAAGTCAATCCCAACCAGTTTTTTTTCCTTTTTATTCAGTTTAAAGATTAAGCTTTTTTTCTGGAAGTGTATTTTACCGCAGGATTTATTTATTAGGATCTATTTTTGTCAATATTGTTTTACCAGGAGGCAGCAACAGTTTCAGGCAAGCAGCACAACAGACGGATCTGTGAGGAAAGCCTTTAAGTACATAAACAAACATGAGGAAAGCTTAAAAAAAAAAAAAAAACTTTTATTGGTCAGGTAAACATCCACTTTTTCATCCAAACCAGTCTACAAATTCTTGGTTATTGTTATTAAATAATTCCATTTTTGCTCAGATTGCAGCTTAATTCAGGATAAGATTTTATTAAAACAATTTTTTTCCATAACTCTGGAAACATAAAAAGGTTCTCGAACCTTTTGGATCCTCTGTTTGAAACCGCCTCTGAGATACAGAAGGAGCCGGTCTGAAACAAGGCTTATAGCATCTGAGATGCCTCTTCTATGCTTTGTTCCTAAAATGGTTGTTGACACGATCTGTCACTGTAGTCTCTGCATCACTTCCTCTAATTTTACATTTGTTTTTTAAGTGAACATGATTTGTAATGCTCTTGGTTCCGTTTGACGCTGCCGTTCTTTCCGGGTTTCAGTTCTAATTACCGCAGCTGCAGTTTGTTGATTTGATTACTTCCACACTATGAGTGTCACACTGCAGTTTCAGATCATATTTTCCAGATCTGCGCATGTTTCAGTCTCGCCAGTCACGTCTCTCCTTTGTCTAATTTCATTTTTCAGGTTTTCGGCAGGCCATTAAAGGCATTTAAAGTCATTGCAGTGGTTTTGCAAAATAATAAAGACCTCAAATAGTGTTTAAGAGGCATTAAATTATGTTCTGAGTGGCATTACAAAGTCTTCCAGTGGTTTGCAAGGCAAATATTTGCATACCTCATTCATCTGGGGGAGGTTTTACTGAAATTGTTGCAGGATTTAATGATGGGTGGGCCATAATGAAGTGAGAAAACCATGAATTTGGGATACGACTGCAAACTGTTGATGGTCAATGTGGATAAGGATTTTGTAATAAACGTTTAAAGTGAAATACCAACTTCAAAGACCCACTCCAATGGAAAATAGTGTTTTTGGTGTTCATAACATGTTCTTGTGGCATTTTTCTTGTGATGGAGGACATATATAAAGAAAATGGCATTTTTGAGTATTTCTTTATTCAAAATGTTGTGAATCAGGAGAACAATAGATGCCATTTGAAGAACCAGAATCAAAAATTGTTATCGTCATTGTACATGTTGATACAATGAAATAGCAGCAGTCTTGGAGTGATGAAGATAAATAAAATAAAAATAAAATGAAATAAAGTAGAAATACTATACTCACATCTCTAACAAAAAAATTACAATATGTACAGAAACGGTTAAATATTAAATATGTATGGACGAAATGGAATGAAATGGGTTGAGTTGCTATGAGCGCAGCATATAAGTTGTGTGTTATTGCAAATAAGTCAGTTATTGCACACATGTGTAGTAGTAAGGAGTTTAGCATTTGTAAAAAGTCAGAGTGGGGTGTAGTTGGTGGAATTGAGTGTATTCCGTGTGGTGGAAAAAAGCTGTTCCTTAGTCTGTTTGTCTTGGTTCTGATGGACCTGTACCTTCTGCCAGAGGGCAGCAGTTCAAACAGAGGGAAAGCAGGATGGGTGGAGTCAGTAATGATGCCAGTCACCCTGCTGAGGCACCGTGACTGGTAGATGTCCTTCAGTGAGGCGAGAGGGCAGCCGATGATCCTCTGCGCCGTCTTTACCACTCTCTGGAAGCTCTGCCGTTCTTGCTTTTGTCTTTGCATAGCAGCAATAAAATGACGCTCCTTTATTGTAGCACCTTCATGTGTTTGTGTGTGAACTTTAACGCCCTCCTTATGGGGCCTGTGTGAGGAATGTACATTATCTCGTGACTCTGCAGTGTGCTCCCATGGCAGCCTCATCAAACAATGCTATTATCCCAGATCAGCATGTGTTACATGGGTAGATAAGGCCTGACAAATTATACAGCAGTTACATACTGCAAGTGGCAGGCAGTAAATTCTCAGCAGCAGCTCCATTAAATCTCCTCCAGCTTGAACTCTCCTGTCTAACTCCTGCAGCCTCGTCTCCTTTTTAAAATGCCTCTCATTCGCTCTCTACTGAGCTTTCCTGCAGAACTAAACAGCCCAGAGCTTGAGAACACTTCTTTGGAGATCAAAATTCTAATTAGGAGAATAATTTTAAGATCCATGCTGATAGTGAGCAATGTTTTTTTTTTTACTGATTTAGGTGTTTGTGTTGGCTGGAAGGTCACTCTCCAGCCTTGATGTACCACCAACAAAGTATAATCAGCTTTAATATGATGATAAAATCCAGGTTTCTAGGCACCGATGTGGCTTTTTTTCCCTTCACTTTTCCTGTCAGACAACTGGCATCAGATCTGTATAGGTGCTATCGGTGCCGTCTTTTCCCGCTGCATGCTTTTATTCTGACAGGACGCAAAGAATGGTGCATCCAGAGCGTCTTTAGGATGGCTGGAAGGCTCTCTGAGCTGACTGTAAACATCATCTACAATCAGTTTGGTTTCAGGTGTCACTCATTTAAATGCAGGAAAACATTTCTTTACCCACAATCCTCCTCACTGACAACATATGTTTTATAAGTTTCCAGACTGTAAAGAATGATGTTTCAGCTGCATACACCAGCTGCCTAAACACAAATATCTTTTTTTTTTTTTTTTTTTTTTAGGTTACCACCTCATAATCATTTGGTTTCTGCATTTAATTTGTCCAAAGGAGCCGTGAAAAACTTGTCAGCAAGTAAGTGTGCCTCACTCAGCTTTGCATAATGCAAGGGATGTGGAAGTCCTCTTGTGGTGCTGATGCAGCCGAAACAAGCACATCGTGCCTCGTGGCATCACTGTCATACCCATAATCAAAATAAAGAATGCATTCTCCACTTTCACTGTTCAGGGGAATTGTGTGGAAAACAGCCACCCATGCTAAAATGGGTTTTACACCAGTGGTTTCGGTGCATCTGCTTGAGTATTTCAAAAAATATTGCTCCTAAAAAATAGTTTTTAATCTTACTAAAGCAGTGTTGCTGGGGGTTATTTGCATCATCCATATATTGAGCGAAATCATCAAGTTTTAGTCAAATAAGCCTGAACATAAAGCAGCAGGAGAGCCGGCATAGATTTGTACTTCACAAGTCTCCTGCGTGCAAAAATCTCTGAGCAGTGATAACTGTCATCCTGAAGGTCAAGATTTTCAATAGCCCATCCTCAGAAGCTGAGATAGGCCAGGCATGAAGAGATGGACATAGAATAAGAAGAATGATTATAGTGAAATCTGGCATTTTCTGGATGAATGCACTTTGGCACATGGAGGCTGATTGTGAGTGACCAGTCCCAAACTGTCTGAGCATCTGTGCTGTCTGAGACAGAGAGGGGATAGAAGGGGGTCTGAGCGTCTTCTCTATGCAGCTCTTAGTCTCTCACAGCTGGGAGATCGTATTTGACAACACTATAGGAGAATACAGAAAGCCAGTCTTTTTCTTTTTTTTTATCAGTGTCTTATGGATGATGTCATTGGTTCTTGGGAAACTCATTGTTGCCTTTGCAATATTGGTGTAAATCTTAACACAAATATGAAATTTTAATTATTGAGGCTGCTTAAATGTAGTAAAAGTTGTGTTCCAGTGATATATTTGAGTGTTGAAAAAAATATCTTGTCTAAAATGGCAAACAATCCTCTGTCTTTTGTTTTTAGTGGGTGTTGATTATGAGATTTTTTTCTACATTTATTCCAAAGGAGTAATGTGTTTTTGTTGTTGTTTTTTTTTTTATTCAAAAATTTAAAAAATGGTTTGTGTTTCTACAAATCTTTAATGATGAGTTATAAAACATAATTTTTTTGAAAACTCAGTTTTATAAAATTCCAAAGATAATACATGTAACTTTGCATTCATGAACCCGCTAATGATTTTTAGAAAATCGGGCGGCGATATGAAATCTGGATGATTCTGTCACATTTGAATCAAAAATTTTCTGTTCTTTTTTTTTTTTGTTTGTTTTTGACATTTCAGTTTTCTATGAAACAGCAGTCTAGCTGTTCGCTTAAATCTCATCAGATTTCGTTATAGGCTTACTCCAATCATCTTTTGATCTATTTTCAAAATGTTCCCTGTGGTCTTGTAATTATGATTATGCAGTTTTTAGCCCAAATATAAAAACCTGTGTCATTTTCTGGAACATAGTTTCTACAACGTTGCAGTAGTTAGATATTTGCCTCTGAGTTGTGGGCAGGACTCTTGATGCAGAGCAACCCCGCCCCCCTTTTCCATTGCAGTGTGGAGCATGAAGCTCGTTGACGAACCAGCGCATTTTCTATGCCACGAATAAGCTCTTTTTCAAACTGTATTTTTCCGCCAGATCCTGACAGTTTGAACAGAGGAATACTCAGGCATGTAAATTTAAGGTTAATTGTCTTTTTATTCAATGACATGGTAAAAACTCCCAAAACATGATTTTTCATCAGAGTGAGTCTTTAAGCTAACTTGTCTCTATATTTTTATTAGAATTAACTTTTAAGGGTTTGAACAGAAAAAAATCTGGACTGTGATAAGACTGACTATGGATGGACACAAAAACAAACGGAAGTTGATCTACAGGAAACATTTGACCCCTTTTATTACCAACCAGATTTGCATTACAAATGGTAAATGGTGTATACTTATATAGTGCTTTTCCACCGTCTTTCAAAGGCCCAATAAAGCGCTTTACAGTCACAGTCCCATTCACCCGTGCTGCCGAACACTGGCGCCAACCTCCCACCAGAGGCAAGGTGGGGATCAGTGTCTTGCCCAAGGACACTTCGACACATGGGCGTGCAAGGCGGGAATCGAACCTGAAATCTTACGATCATGGGCCGACCGCCCTACCGCTGCACCATGGCAACCCCAGTATGAGGTGAACTTTTTTTTGTCAACCACATACTGATTTTTCTGCACCATTTTACAGAATAATTTATTTAATAATCATACATTTCCTAGATTCTTCTTTTATATTGTGTCTTTAATATAGGAAGTTTATAATGAAGATTACAGATCTCTCATCTCTCTAGGTAGAATAAGTTGCAGAATCGATGCCTCACAGTGCATTTATTTCCACTAAACACACACGCATAGGTAAATATATCTCTTCTGTGTTGTATTCTATTTGTGAGCATGGTGAGTAAGGCAACTGTAACTTGTTGTATAAGGCTTTAAGTTTTTTTTTTTTTTTTTTTTAAACAGAAAATAGTGTTCTTTATGTACACAAACCTGTTAAGAACAGCAAAAGTGGGGGGAAAAAACCACAACGCTGCAAATAGATGTTTTTTGAAGACTAAAGAAATGTTCACATAGAACAGTTCCCATGAGTCTTTGGAATAGTAGCACCATTGTGTTTGCCCACTCACAGCACACAATGTCTTTTGTCTTCTAGCTGTTGATGGAAATGTTACATGAAATTCTTCTTTTTCAGGTGTCGTTCTCTGATCCGGCGTTTTGGATGTGTTCTTGGTGTACCTCTGTGTTTCTCTCAGCTGTAGATGTTTTGAGATTTATGATGCAATCTCAGCTTGTTTAAAAAAAAAAAAAAACATATTAGGTGTCATGAAGCTTTTGCAGCCTGGTGAGCCAAGAAAGGAAAGAGACTGCATTTGTATGACCTCTTTTAGCTCATCCGGAAAACATTCTTAACCTCTGTTCCTTTACGGCGGGTAGTGATGAGGTTTTTTCTTTTTTAATCGCGATCTGATTGGAGAGAATGAGCTTGCAGTCTGCTGCATGAAACAAAGGTTTTTACGGCAGAGGAAGGAGTTAGGTTGCTTTTGTTCCCTCTGCAAAGCTCCTGTTGGGTTGACCTAAGTCGGGGTGACATATTCACCTCCTATCCACAGTACCTATTTCTGGATGACTGTAACTTACTCTGACATTGCTAGGGGCAGCATTTCCTCTGTATTACTCACAAGAGAAAGTCTCACTAATGTGTTTTGGCTCCATTTTTTTTTTCTTCAGTGAAAAAGGAAAAAAATGAGGCGTCTGATAAATCTTTGGGATAAACGCAGCTGATGTTGTAAAATGTATGAAATGGCTTTTAAAGCTTATTACAAGAAATGAATGGATTGTGTCTGGACAGAAATGTAAACAAAATAAAGAAGCTAGCCCAACATATTGAGCTTATTTATTCAGATTCTTTTGTGTTAAACTAGTATCCAAAGCTGTAGAATACATATGTCAAGCTCAGGAGAATGGTGCAACATAAGAAAAACACTTAAAGACCCACTCCATTGATCCTTTAACTATTTTAAAAGTGTAAATGCTTATTTATTTATACACACACACACAGACACACCCACCTACACACACACACACACACACACACACATATATATATATATAATTTTTTTTTTTTTTCTACACACTCTCACTAATCAGGAAGTGGTCTTGTTGAAAGGCCACATCCCTACCATTTGGAAGTGGGTTCAGCAAAATCTGTCAATCAAAGGTTTAAACGTTAGTCGTGGGTTCCAGAAGGCACCACATGCTTTTTTTATCAAGGGATCTGATTGGCCAATTTATAATAATAATCATAATAATGGATTGGATTTTTCTGTGCTTTTCTAGACGCTCGAAGTGCTTACAATGTGTCCATTATTTATTCACTCCTCATTCATACTTGGTGATGGTAGCTACTGATGTAGCTGCCCTGGGGCAGACTGGCAGAGGCATGGCTGCCATTTCGCGCCTACGGCCCCTCTGATTATAACCTATCTATCTTGCATAACAGAAAAAAATATCATGACAAAATAATTTGGATTAGCAAGAACGTTTCAAATAGTCACCAGAGGTTGGAGGGTAAGCAGCGTTACTCTGAGTAAGAGCTGTTTCTTTCTCAATAGGATTTCACAGGATTTTGTCTTTTCAGAAACAGCTGGTACTTCCTGTTTGGAAAACAAAGGGGGAGGAGTCACTCAGTCCAGTTCTCATAGACCAGGGGTGTCAATATTCTAGGCCTTGAAGGCTGGTGTCCTTCATATTCTCTAACCAACCTGCAATTGAAGCTCCTTATAGGCCAAACACACCTGATCCAGGTAATCAGCAACAACTAAGACAAAGTCTTTGGAAAACCAGCTGAAGGTCCTGTCCTCAAGGCCTGGAGTTTGACATTCCTGTCAGAGAGGCCCAATGCTCCTTTTTTTAAACAAGCTTCAATTTTCAAGTCAAACATTTCCCATTAATGAGAAATCCGTTGGAGGGCTCCAAGTATCTCTATTGAACTTTTTGGGATGTTTGTTTATTCTAGACCATGATATTGGTGTTAAAGACAACAGCAACACTTTTTAATTTCTTGATACTGGAACAAATTGCAGTACACCAGGTAACCACTATAGGCTTACACCTCTCTTTTTTTTTAAGTGACATACTTGTTTCGTCTACTTCATATCCATTTTCAGAAGAACTGTTGTTCTATTAAATCTTATTAGATCAAAGCAACCAGAGAGCTCAGAAACATGTTTTTACCAGACTGTTCAATAACAAATGTGTCATGTGACTACAAATGTCCACCCCTTATCCTTGGCTTTGCAATCTTTTATACTTATTGCATCCAGCTCTAAAAAAGTTAAATATGTTCCCGATGGGTTTGGATACGTCGTCCGTCATTGTAATTTTTCACAGTGTTAGTGTTTCATTTGACATTTTGTGTGATTAATCCACAAAAGAATCAATAAACATTATCTGAAGGCACTGAGTGTCAAGGCCAGTACAAATGACTGATATAATTAGACGTGCCCAAATCAATGCGCGTTTTGGTGAATAATCTAGAAATATAGTGTGCCTTCGCTTTTCAAGTCCTAGATAGCCCTGGGCAATGTGTGCTCGGGCGAAGCAAGGTTGGGCAAAAAGGAAGGAGAATTAACTTGAAACTCATTTTAATCAACCTTTTCTCACCTCACATAATAGGCTACATTTTTCTATCTAGTCCATCAGGATAATCACCCTTGCTTTCTGGCGGTGCAATCAGTTTGACTCGATATCAAAGTTGAAATCGCAGACGACACAAAGAGGTCTAAAGGTCTGATGGAGAAGGATGGTCCCAACTCCACGACTATTTAAATGAAATATGCTCATAGATTAAAACCAGCTTTTGTCATTTCAAAAGAAACGGGCTGGAATTTAAATGATCAAGGAGGCTTATGTGCTTGGCAGCAGAGTTTACTTCACAGCTGAAACATTTAATCTTTTTGTGATTTTATGCACCAAAAGAAAATAAGTGTGTGCATTAAAGCCACGTAAAGCCTTACATGTTACTGCATACCATTAGAGGGGGCTGAAACCTTCAAGATACATTTTTTATTGTTACTCATTTAACGTCTAAAAAAAGCTTAAATTGCAATCTGAAGTCAATACATCTGATTTCAATTCTCGTAGCTCTTGCACAGAAACCAGGGTTCGAATCCCCAGGGGCTGTGTTGTGGATCCTTGGGCAAGACACTATGCGCTACTCTCTAATTATGTAGCCACAAGGGGGCCCAAGTCTGGTATTCTCTGTGCTGTTCCCATCCTGGATAAGATACAGGATGACAGGAAAGGGGATCCGGTGTAGAAATCTCTGCCAATCTGTGTGAATCCGCGAAAGGTGATTCGCTGTGGCGACCCATCAAGGGATATAAACAACAATCAAGCTAGGACTGTAACATTTTGCTCTCCAAGGGGGCGTGTCTCCTCAAAAGTGATGTCATTAGATCTATTTGAATAATGGCCTTTGGTGCTCCAGCCAAGATAATGCCTGTCAGATTTTCCCGACACATCACCTCCTACTCACATCTGATAATACAAGAGCAGCTTCAGTTTACTTTTTAATTTCTTTCCACAACAAAGAACAAAACAGGCAGCTGAATCTGTAAACAACTGTCTCCATTTTTTCCGTCTCAGTGCTTTGATGTGACCCTAAGGTGATGCCAACAGGATTGACAACTCGCTCCTGCAGGGCGTTTGGACGTGAAATAAATCACAGAGACAGGCCCGACCCTCTCAGTGCTCTGCTCCTGGACACTAATATATCTCTCATCTAGCTCGCTGCCCGAGTCACAGATGAGAAAACGACAAGGCGCCTTGGGGAAATGAATGGCATGCATGCAATTTACTAATACATGAGAGAAATAACAGCTCATAAATGTCGGTAGGTTAAGGGAAGAAGGTGTAGATTTGACAGCAATTAATTTATTCCCAGCAGCTTCCAATCCAGAGTGAAGGCGTGCGGCATGCTGAGCTTTATCGAAGGAAAACATGTCTAAACCACCTCAGAGGCAAAACACAAGAAGTTTTCTTGATGGCCCGCTTTTGGGTAGGAAAGACCATCCACTGCTGATGAAGATAATGAGGTGAAAACAAAAGCACGGTAATCAGCTGCTAAATCCTTTTCAAACGCGGTGCTGAAGATCCTAAAATAGTCTGAGTTCACACAACCGATTTCAGCAAAGGTGTTGTCAGAAGGAACAGGTCTGTTCTCTTTGTCACACTTGATTAGGTGTTGCCAGAAACAGTCGCAGCAGGGGATGGCATTTCGCATTCCACCCCGATTAATGCAAAACCGACTGGCACAAGATTGTAAGCGCTGCATCGCATCTTATTTCACGGGTAAATAAAGGATCAAGAGGGCATTATAGCCTACTACTCCAACACCTAATCAAGTTATTCGCACACGCGACATAATCACATGTTTCGTTTCAAGTGGATGTTAAGTATTTATGCTGGCGATCACATGACCTCTCAAAAATATCTCATTTTTTTTCATATTTAATGTCTCCTGCCTAATTTAAAGGAGGGAATTGGAGCAGAAAATTTTTGCGGTCTCCGTGGAGGAGGAGGAGCGGCAGCCCCACACACACACACACACACACACACACACACACACAAAACGTTAAGTGGTGCTATCCTTTCCCGTCTCATGACCTGATGCCAACAAAAGGGATATTTGTTTGCTCTCAAACGTGTAGTCAGAGCAGAAATTTCAGCATCAAAGATGAGTGTTTTTAGGGCCAATGTGTCAGTCTTCTGGCATGCAGATATTGGATTTATTACACAATTACACAATCCCTTCATTTGTTTCTGTTATTACCTGTCAATTACATTTATTGTAATAAAAGAAATACAAGCACAGATGCCAGTTCAGCCTAAGTGTCAATTAATATAAAATTCAGTTTATCATTCAGAGATGTTGTCTAACAGAATTGTATGATCAAAATTAGTGCTTTTTAGCAAAATCAGTGAAAATATCTGTTGGCTGCATTTATCCTAAAAAAAAAAAACAAAGGTAAAAAAAATTAAACCAGCCAAATAAAACTTTTAAAACAAAAAATGTGTGCTGGTTGTCCACCCATTTATTTAAAACGATCAAATATAATGTTGGAAAACTGATGTGAGCCAAACTGTACATTGGACTATAGTCCAATTATCTGAGTTCCTTATGATACTACAAGTTTTCAAGCCTTTTTTTTTTTGTCAATTTTTTGATCTTGTGTTGATTCTGCAAATCTAACTTAAAAAGATAAACTACATTCCCTTCAAAAAATTGGCTAAACTGATATGTAAATTGAATTCAGTTTCCTAAGTTTGTTATATCACTGCATGTGTCAGCTCTTTGTTCAAGCAATTTTGTTATTTTGTGTTGATACCGCATAATGAATTTAATTAGATAAACTGCATTTCCTGAAAAAAAATAGTTTAATGCTGTCAAATTTAAAGTTTAAACAGATATGTGTATCACACACTGTACTTTGGACCACCATGTCAGATGGTTTGGTTCATTTACCTAAGTTCCTGGTCTTACCACAATTTTAACACTTTTTTTTTTTTTTAGCAATTTTATTATCTTGCGTTGTCTCGTATTATCTACATCAAAACTGATTGGATAAAATAAAAACTACATTTTCTAAAACTGTTGTTTTTAAATTGCTTTAATATTTAAACATCAAATAGATTGATCATTTGAATATTATAGGAAGATACAAAAAATAAATAAATGAAAAAAAAATATTAAATCAAACCTGACAGTAAATTAAAGATGGATTTATAAATATTTAGAATAAATTTCAAAATAGTTTTGCATTTATATATTGTAAAAGAATTTTTATTCTGGTTCTCACTGCCACCACTAAAACAAAACAAAAAAAAAATGTTGTAAATGGATTAGTGGTATGAAAACAGTATTGATAATCCTTAAAAAAATAAAATAAAACAACTTTGATGTTCTGTTTTTCTAATAGACTTTATTACATGTTTAATAGACCTTTCTGTTTTATTACCCCACAGTGGCTGTTTTTATTATAAATAATTCCAAAAATTTTCAAAATGTCAGGTTTTTTTATTAAGTCTAATAACTTTTCAATGTTTCCAAATCCAATTTTATGTTTAAACTAATTTTATGATAACTTAATTAATACTTTCTGATTAACTTATTCTCTCACACTATTAAATTAATACATTTACTGAAAAAAAAAAAAAAAAAAAGCTCAAGTCATTTTTAACAACATATATATATAGTTGTGCTCCTATTCCCACCTCAGGGGTCCAGTTCCAGATCGGTCATGTGAAGATTGATCTAGTTGAAACCACTTAGTATTTATCTACAATTTTGTGGCCCTATTACAAATAAAAACTCATTTGGCTGTCTTTAGATTGAGGCACACGTGTTCAAATGTACATTTGAACCAGTCAGTCTTCTTTAGTTTGGTTGTTGTAATTCACTGGGAAGTAAATGACATTCTATGACTTTTTTGTTTATTAGTTATTAGAAAAAACAATATTTTGCGAGAATGGTTTATCTTAAATTGAGAACAACTTCTCAATACAGCTAAGTTTCAACAGTAATCGCAAATGAGAGGAGATTTACATTTGAGTCCACAGCAGTCTAGCCAAAACATAGACAGCCCTGAATATATTTATTGACAGTGATGCATTTGCTGCCCGAAACACTCATGTATCATAAATTTAGCCTTTCTTTTTTTTCTGTAGATATACTGCAGTGGGCTCTTTGGTACTAATGCACAAGAAAGAAAGCAGTTACGATCATTTGAAGAAGAAATAAAAGCTCTCTTTATTTAAATTACCTGCAAAAAATTATCCTGCAATTTTTTTTCTTTGTTTTGGTAATTTTTTGATCCACAAACAACGTATAGTCCAACAAATCTTCACAAGCAAGGTATCGCATACATTCTAGCATTTAATATGTTAAGACGGAGCGCAAATGCAGTGACCTCAACAAGAGGAGTCACTTCTCAGCCTCCAGAGATTCTACAGAGCAATCTCACAGCGTGTAAAACATGCATGAGTAACCCGTAACATCACGGGGAGTTTTTGCAAAGCCAGCCTTGACATCTCTTATATAACGCTAATAGGGCAGTCCTTGGCGACACAGCAGCCACTGCTCTCAGGAAGCATATACATTGCTTTTCTAGTCTGTAATTCTAACATTTCTCTACTTGCATTTTTAAATAAATACAATAAAGCTGGATTTTTTTAATGCACCGGCTTGGTTGGACCACACATATATACTGCTCATTGCTCAGTGGCTCATTTTAAAAGCTGGAAATCCATTTCACATGCATCATTGATTTGAGGCTGCATTTGCATTGTTCAAAGCTGAAAGTGTTTTCCATGAGTAAAAATCTGGCAAATCTCTATTTGATGCAAACAAACACTGCTGTCTTTGAAATTTTAATTATATTGTCTTTTGACTATTAACAGAAGCAGATCAAAAATGATTTTTCTTAGATCTAAGCACTCAAGATTGTTGATTCTTTGTTGTAAAAATCATGTCCCTTTTGACACAAAGTGTATTTTTTAAACGTTTATCAAAAAAAAGGGTCTTGCACAAAGCCTTTTTTTTTTTTATGTTGGATCATCTGTGTGATTTAGAAGTCAAATGTGGCGCAGCCCCACAGCTGCTCCCTCTCAAAGCATTTGGCTCTATTCCTCTAGAATCAAAGAGGCAGCAACACTTTCACTCTGAGCAAATTTATCCTTTTCCCCAACCAAAACATGCAAAAGGCTTTGCCAGTTTTTAACAAAAAAGGTCACATTTACCACAAAGAGCTTTATAGAATAGTTGAAAAGACGTTCCATATTTTTGGAATATGCAATAGCAATATGCCATTTTAATCAACAAAACATTGTTTTTGATCCTGTTGGGTCAAGACCTTGAAGCAGCACTGCAGAAACAACTAATACAATCAAATTAAAAAAAGAGATGATTGTGATTGACTGAGAAGAGAAGTGAAGGCCTAAAATATCCTACACTCTGGAAACAGCCAGAGATTCCACAATTCTCGGTTCAAAGCTAAATTATGTTACACCATGTTGAACTAAATTTAAGAAGGATTTATTATTTATTGTTTTATTACATTACACCAGGCTTAGTGTACAGCCAATGAAAAAATAATTTTTGTGGATTTTTCACCGTTTGTTGTCATCTTGTAATAAATCATATACGGAACCAAAACAAAACTGTATCCCAAAAATTTAGGCTTGAATCAACCAGTGAGTACAGTCCAATCATTACATCCCTAATAACAACCTAGAGTTCCTTTATTTAAAATAGGTCAGCGCAGTTCACCCTTTGACCGGCTCACTTTTTTGCTTTTTATTTTTATTTTTTCACAGCTTATTGTGTTCTGATTGGCTGTAGACTATTATCAATCAATCTCCTAAACAATGGGCTGCAGAGTGACGACATATACAGTTTGGCAAAAAGTATTTAGTCAGTCAGTCAATTGTTCAAGTTCTCCCACTTAAAAAGATGAGAGGCCTGTAATTTTCATCATAGGCATATGTGTAGGTATTGTATGAGAGACTCAATGAGTAAAACAAAATCACATTGTCTGATTTTATTTATTTTTTTATTTTTTTAAATATAATTTATTTGTAAATTATGGTCCAAAATAAGTATTTTGATCACCTACGAACAAGCAAGATTTCTGGCTCTCACAGACCTGTAACTTCCTCAGTAAGATGATCCTCTGTCCTCCACTCGTTACCTGTAAATATGGCACCTGTTTGAGCTTGTTATCTATATAAAAGACACCTGTCCACAACCTTAAACAGTCACACACAAAACTCCACTGTGGTAGGATACCAAAAAGCTGTTTGATGCTGCATTTACACCGGATGCAATTCCGGTGTCAGGGGGATTGAGAAAATAAAATCCAATATGGCTACTCAATGTGAGGATTTTGGTCCTTAACTTCTATCCATTTGTTTTAACCCACTGGTGCCACAGGGTTGCTGGAGGCTGCCCCAGTTACTGTTGAGTGAAGGCGGGATACACCCTGGATAGGTCACCAGCGATCAAGCTGGCTACGACGACACCTGCGGTCCGGCTGGATCCTGGGCGGCGGTGTTCACTAGTTCGAGCTCCATGGACTCTTTTACAGGTTGGTGATCTGTCCAGGGTGTACCCCGCCGTCACTCAACAGTTTCCGGGACCAAAATAGCAGCAACAGTTTGTGAAAACCTTGTGAAGATTGCAAAAAATGTTTGACTGCTGTTGTTGCAAACAAAGGGGATATAACAAAGCACTGAGTTGAACTTTTGTTATGGACCAAATGCTTATTTCTCATTTTGTCTCTCATATATCAAATAATATACCAATGATGAAAATTACAGGCCTCTGTCATTTTTTTGAAGTGGGAGAACTTGCACAATTAGTGGTTGAATAAGTACTTTTTGCCCCACTTCATTCAATAATACTGGGCTTATTTTTCTGCAAAGGCTTGAACCTTGAGAGTTGAAACAAGAGAGAAAAGTGTGAAAATATTCATGTCTGTCTGATGAAAGTGTATAGTGACGGGTCCTACAGCCTTAAAAGCTCTGTATTCGTGGATTTCACCAACAGCGAGTTAGTTTTAGAAAATACCCCAAGTTATAAATGAGGGTACACTGTATACCAAGCATCTATATCGAACAATTGTGAAAGGGTTCTGCCATTCCAGCGAACCTGAACCCCTTTAAATAATATCTGCTAGATCACTGGACAAGTGTTCCAATAGAGGCTGATACAAATTCATGAAGATAGAATTCCTACTCCTTAACTTTTCATAGATTTCAATCTAGTTTTATATATACCCCATTATTACAACACAGTTGTCTCAACGCACTTCACTAATTGTACAAAACATAAAATCAGTTATAAAATACAATAGCTGATTGCTAAACTTGGCATCGCTGTCCTTAGTCCCGTCTTCTCAGAAAGTTGTAAGTTTTACAAGCCTGTGATTATGTGAGCCTTAAATGGTCAAATAAAACCCATAAGTTTCTAACCGTGGAATTGGAGGCTATAATTACCCCATCCAGGGAGACTATCTCTCAGAGCATCTCAGGTTTTTGGACCTATAAAATGACTTTTTTTTTTTTTTTCTCCTGCATTTAGGAGGAGGTAGTCAGTCGTCATCCAGATCTTGATGTCTCTGATGCAGGCATTCACTTTTTCTATATTTGGTCATTCTGGTCAGATTTAATAGATAAATACAATTACGTATCATCCACATAATGGTGAATATTAATGCTGTGTTTCCTGAACGTGTTTCCTAAGGGCAGCATGTAAACAATAAACAGGATGGGTCCTAGAACTGAGCCCTGTGAGACTCCATTGCTAACTCAAGTGCAATGCGAGTCAGTCATTAGAGACTCTAACTAAGGGGTGTCAAACATACGGCGCACGGGCCGTATCCAGCCCACCAGATGGTTCAATCCGGCCCAGTCATGAAGAGTAAAAATTATAAGGATTTTTAAAAATAAAAGCATGTTTCTGGTCCATTCCTGCGGCGAATTATGATTCTTTAAAGAAATAAGATAAATGTGCAATTTTGCTTTTATGTTACTGGTTCGGCCCACTTGGGATGAGACGGGTTGAATATGGCCCCCGAATCAAAAGAGAATGACACCCCTGCTCTAACTAGTGCAGTTTCAGTGCTGTGGTGTGATCTGAACCCTGACTGAAAAATCTTCAAATAGGCAATTGTCCTGTAGGTGGCAGTAAAGCTGCTTAACTACAACTCTTTCTAGGATTTTTGAAATAAAGGGGAGGCTTGATATTGGTCTATAATTGGCCTGGTTGCTAGGATCTAAACTGGGCCTTTTCAGAAGAGGTTTAACAACTGCATATTTAAAAGACTGTGGCACATAACCTGTTTCTAGAGAATTATTTATTATAGGTAATTTATTATTGTTAATATGGATTCATGGTAGAATTGTATTCTTTTTTTTATTTTTCTATTGTATAATAAAGACATGTATTGGGACCTGTGACTGAAAACATTTTCATCTTTCTACAATGCTAAACCTAAGAAATACACCAATCTCGGTACAATTAAATCTATTTGGCTGAAGTTATTTTAAAGTCATTTGGCCTCTGTTGTGCTCTGCTTTTGTAAATAACCAAAAAGTCCCATTTACTGCATGAGACTTTTCTGTATTTTATATACAGCCCTGACGACTGCGATGGCACAAAGATTGCCTCCTTAAAGCAGGATTACATTGGTGTAAATGGAGAGACTTCCCAGAGATATGCTCAGGCGGCGTGACAGGAAGCCTGCAAGCTCTTAATGTGTCTTTGAGTAAAATCCTGCAGCAGTTCAGGGCACGCCTCTGGCTGAAATGACATTCTGCCTTCCTGCAAAAGACAAGCTCCCATTAAGAAATTTGCAGCATTGCATCAAAACGATCTACCTAAAAACACGCCTACAAAGAAGTTAATGACTTTGATTGATTGATGCAACATCACGTTTCTTTGATTAAACAAGATTTCAGTAAAAAAATGTGAAAATAGCCCTAAATTGCTGCTACGATTAGTCTAAGTGCTAATCAATGTCAGCTGCAATTATAGGATGCTGCCATCTTTTCTTGGCTTGGTAAACTGTTTTCCTCTCTCTTCCCACACCCATCACTTTTTATTTTGTCTACAGCCTGGTAGGAAGCAGAAAACGGGGCTGCTCCTTACCAGAGGGAGAAGCCGGTCTCCAGGGAGAGTTTGCAACAGACATGATTATCATCCATCTGTTCAATTAACGGTCATCCTTCTCTGAAACCAGCGAAAGGGGCTGCAAAAGTAACTAATCAAGTCAGGAGGCAAAATGAAAGACTGGATTTACAAATTTCTTGGCAGAAATGATAAAAATGGACACATGAAAGGCGACAAAAGGACGGCTATTTTGCTAATTTCCCACAAAATATGCATAATATTGATATCTCGCCTCTAACTAGTGATAAGGATAATAAGCTCTTTGTCTTCAACCCTCTGAATTCAAATAAATCACATTTTCTGTGTTACAGATGTAAGTCTTCTTATCTGACCTGAGATTCCAGCCTTCAATTCCCACAGTCTTTGCTCGCTAAGCGCATCAGGATGATTAAAGAACTTTCTAGAAGACTAAGCCAGTTTTATGCACGGGTCCCGTGTTATCACACGACGAGCACAGCCCTGCACTCCAGCAGCCAAGCAGATAGTGGAGCCTACGCAGCTCGACGCTGGCGTGCACTCAAACAGCAGCTTCCATTCCCAGACATCCCACATCAACACGCATGCTGTGCATCAAAACACTTTTGTAAACCCTCACCAAACAGAATCCCAACTTTGAACATCTCTTTTGCTTAAATGTTTCCCATTCATATTTTCAAAAGCATAAATGAGACGCCCAGATGACCGAAACGTTTTTTCCAAAAGCGACGTGACAAATTGATTTGAGGACATCATCCGCATTTGCCGCCTGTATCACTTTCATTCCATCCTCAAACCTTAATCTATTAATTATTTCTCTTTATTTATGGATGTTGGAGACAAGAAAGCAATCTCAAACCGCAAAGCAAGAAAGAAGGGGCCTTTTCACAAGGGTCCTTTTTCAAGATTCCCTTATATTTGATGGAATAACTTGTTTTTGACTCCATTTTTTTTTTTTGTCTTGCTGGTTATGATTCCAATTCTATTTTCAAATATGAGTCCTTCTTTCAAAAGCAGATATCAAGTTTGATCCAGTCAGTTTGATGGCTTCTTCATGCTTCCACAGGAACAGACGAAATATTGTCAGGTCAGCTTACCATCAGCAGCAAGCGATCAGAATCAGGCGGGTCCAAAATAGACAGTAAGAATCTAGCTTCTATTTGTGCACTGTGTACGTATTTTGGTTCATACATATGACTTATAGATAACAATATTCTCTGCCTTTTTTTCCCCCCAGAAAAAGTATTTTAAGGGAGATTTCATCAACATTCTAAAAAAAAAAAAAAACCTCTGCTTTTGGAAAAATAAATTCAAAATTTAAAAGCAATTATGTCGGATTGTGACGTTTAGAAAAAAAAAAGATTTCAGTTTTTGCTTATTATTATCGTTACCTGCCATTAAATGCATATAGCATGAGACTCTAATAATGGTTTCATCAATTTTCTCTACAGTGACGGTATCGATCATAAAGTGGCAAGAAAACAATGTTTTCATTCACTGACTACACTTCATTGACACATTTAAATGACTTGTTCTTCATTATCTAATTACTTGTGCTTCTTAATTCATAATTAGCCACATCTGATACCAAGTCAGAACAGTAGTGCACCTAAATGAAATAAATCCAAAATGACGGTATTTAGATTGTGGGAACAAGAATCCTCCCGAGCTGCCTGATTTATGCAGATTATTTCTCTCTCCCCAAAATGAACAATTCTGAAGTTCGTTTATTCATTGGTTCATGACCCAAAAGAAACAGAATTGATGTAACATTAAATTTTGGGGGGAATTAAGATGGGGTTTTTTAAACCCTTTGATATATATATATATATATATATATATATATATATATATATATATATATATATATATATATATATATATATATATATATATATATATGTATATATATGTATATAATTAGCAGGAACATCCTTGTACTGCCCCTAGTGGAATGATGATGAACTTCAGGGCAGAAAACATGGACCAAGTTTTATACAACAGGTTTTTGAAGAAAGTTTGGATCATGCTAATGAGATGTGTGTATCAAAAATGGTTGTATATGGTTAACAGCTCCTGGGTGGGAGCAACAGATTAAATCCATCAGAAAGTCCACGTCTGAATGAAGTAGATGCACAAAGACCATAATGAGGGTTCTGGAGATTCCTCATTAATCCTCCCAAAACAAACAAAATCAAACTGGGTGTGATTCTGGTTGAAATGCTCTATAACAATATTAACCTTTTACCACCTGTTTTAGCTCCAGTGCTGCTGATCTTTCAACTACTATAATTTTTCAACCACTAACCCAATTACCGTTTTTTTTTTTTGGTTTTTGTTTGTTTGTTTAGTAAGTAACGGGGGATTAGTCCTTTGAGATGCCACATCTCATTTTCGAAGGGTTCCTCTCTTTAGATTCACAACAAAAAAGACGACAAAGTAGAGTTAAGAACAAACAAACAAAAAACAACAAAACAGACAAAGAAAGTACAAGTTACACACACATACACACTTTACAGCTCTCACTTTTATCTCTCATCCTAAGTAGCTTTACAGAACATATTCAATGAAAATACAGAGCATAACTGATGTTTAAATATCATAAGGAAAAGAGAAATAAAAGGGTTAATAGACATTTATATCATTTATGGTTATGGAGACAAAAACAGGTAGGTTGTAAATGTTTTGATGGACCTCTTCGAAATAATGTTGAAGATGTAAAAAACGTACAGAAGTGGGAAAGTTCTTCTAATCTTTGGGAGCGCAAACACCAAAAGCGTAATTCCCTATAAGAGCAGCCTGGTGCTGATGTGCAATGTTTTACAGTAGTGACTTGCTCACACAATCAACACAAACCAGCTGATTCTGTCGCGGAGGAAAGCAGCTTTGCACCAAAGTGCAACAAGTAAATTAAAAAGCTGTGGATTCTCATTGATCGCGTAAACAATTGAAGAGTTATCGTATATGTCATAGAGTATACACTATTTTGGCGTCGCCATCTCTGGTATCACAGGGTTACAGAATCGTTTTGTGTCCAAATTCAAAATTTCTACAAATACGGGAAGCTTTGTGCCAAAAACTGAGGACCCCAGTGATGGACCTGCACCCTTAGTCCACCTGTCTTTCTTTAGGGGAAAAGCTTGACAAACAGGAAGAATTCACTTTAAACTCACAAAAAATCCTGTTGGCTTTTTTGAAATCAAGCGTGAGCTAAATCATCTTAATGAACCGCTGCATTTCTGACTCTGTCTGACGTGCACGCTGAAAGCCAGGCTTGTTAATGGTCCTGAAAATGTAATAAGCTGAACTCTGTTGCATTTAGAGTTTTCCGTGATTATTTCAATCTGTTTCCAATCAGTCTGTGGACTTCCTTTACATCACCATTATTTTTCTACAGCCACAACATCTTTGATGGAGCTGTGGTGGTTGTTTGTTAGTAGGATGGGGCCACACAAACTAGTATTACGAGAGCCGCTCCCTGTGGTGTGTTCATGGATAACCTGTCAATAAATGCGGGCCTTCACCTGTCACCTCTTAGATCTTTGCTCGTGGATCAGCCTCTACACCACAGGCTGCATCGACGCTACCAGCAGCTCTCGCAGCTTTTGCAGTTAGACGCCTTGGCGAACTGATGTGAAAGCAGCAGGGGAACGTGCGTCACTCCTCGTCTCCATGCAGGTTAGATGAGAAGCGAAGTGGTTATAAACTAGAAAAACGCACCAGCACTCCGCCTGCAGTGCCTGAACCCTGTTGAGTCTTGCATTGATCGCAGAACCTGTGCTCCTTGAAGATAATACCTTCAAAACCAGTGAAGTTCCTGTTGGAAGGTGTGCTGAGATATTTGTCAACTCGGCATCAACTCCCATCCTGTCCCAAAAGTGGCCCTTGAACTAAGCCAGTTGAGTTTCCCAGATACCAGATGTTTGCGTCAAATCCGTTCCTTCCACCGCATTCAGCAGATTCTGGTCAGATCTGCGAACTCCACATGCAGAGAACGTGCCATAATCAATGTCACCATCCTGCACTCTTATCAGCCGCTGCAGATCCTCAGTCTTCTGTTTTTTTTTGTTTTTTTTTTTAATAATTTCAGCTATCTTTGCATTGTCAAATGTTGCAACTTCAGCTTAAAGAAAAGAAAATCAACAACTTCATAAGACAGGTTGTTACCGGGAGGTGAAAGCTGATAACCCCCCCCCCCCTTCCTTCCTCAGCATCTCAGAGGATATTATTCAAACTCATGCAGGCACAAAGCCAGAAGAGAGAGGTTGGCGAACTGTTGGAATATGAGTCCAACGTGACAGGATTGTGTTTGTGTGATTTCAGATGTGGATTTATTAATCTGCAGCTGTTGGACTGAGGTTTATTTTCTGTTAGACGGCTCATATTCCTGCAGCATGCTTCAATCAGATTGCACCTTATCAGAAGAAACAGACTGTGCAAAGCTATCTTAAGATACCGCAGCCATCCACGTTTCACTGGATGGGCACATTACCACACGATTATTGCGAGCCCGCTGACACTGCCTCCACTTTGAGGTTACCCCCCGATGTGGGCTTGCTAAATATCTAATTGAAAAGCAGATGTTCCTCTCACATAGGCATTAAAGAGGATTGATCTTGAGCTGATTCTGTGCTCCCACTGCGATCGGATGAAAACACACAACCGCCACGTTGGAAACTTTAAATCTGTGATCTATCAAAAAGTGCAGAATCTTCCAGTTTTCAGTTTTTATACTTCTTAAATTGACATCTTTTAATGTTAGAAAATCCACACAGTTAATAAAAAATATGGTTTTTATTCCTAAAAGTAAAAAAAAAATGTGTACAGCAGACTAGAAGAGCAGCATTTTTATTTCTTTACTGCTTTTGCAGGAATTTGGAGATAATTGCTTACTGAGTTCATAGCAACGGCAACAGTAGAGGAAATGCATGAGTTACTATACATTACTGAAAAGATGCAAATTGTGCAAAATAACAGCCGTGTCCTTTCTTTGGTTGCTGTAACTGACTTAATGGCAAGCTGCATGAGTAAGGATTATTATTGCCCCCCCAAAGCAAAATTTACTTCACATTTTCTTTCCTCTAGTCTTCTGAATTTGACACTCATATCATGGAAAAGGGCTGCATGGTGGCAAAGTGGTTAGGGCAGGGTGGCAAGAAGGCCACTGGTTCTAGTCCTGGCTGGGAGACAGGAACCAGAACATCAATGGGGGACCTTTCTGTGTGGAGTTTGCATGTTCTTTCCATGCATGCGTGGGTTTTCCCTGGGGTCTCCAGCTTCCTCCCACCGTCCAAAAACATGCTTCATAGGTTAATTGGTTAATCTAAATTGTCCCTAGGTGTGAGTGTGAGAGTGCGTAGGTGTGTGATTGTGGACACTCTACCCTGCGACAGACTGGTGACCTGTTCAGGGTGTCCCCTGCCTTCGCCCACAAGTGGCCAGGATAGACTCCGGCAGCCCTGTGACCCCGAAAGGGACCAAACAGAAGAAGATGAATGAATGAATGAATCGTGGAAAAGTACACAATGTGCAAGTTTACCTCAAACCTGTGGTGCTTCACTTCTCTAGCCTCAAAAGATTAGTTAAGGTGAGGAATATATTGTTAGAACACATATGGTAATTACCCAACATGCAACACAATTAGAACATTTGATGATTGATTTAATTCATAACATGATTTGTGGTTGATAATACGATTCTAAGTCGATTTTGATTCATTTTGAACGATCCGATTCACTGACCTAAAATGGATCCAGTACGTCTTTAGCAAAAACTTTAACCAGTGTGACTCAGAAATGAATTCCTTGTCTACCTTTGCTGTCTAATTGTTGCTTTAAATATTGATGAATTTGCTGTTGTGTTTTCTTTTTTCTATTTCCACATCTGTGTTGTTTCTGGATCTGCTGTTGTCTGCCTTCCATTATCCCTTCTTTATTGATTTAACTCTTTTTTTGTTTGTTTTGTTTTTGTTTAGGGACCATCAATCTGTCGATAGGGGCTAAAGATGGAAATTAGCATTACAGGCAATAATCTAGCATATTTTCATTTTTAAATGTTATATTTATACACACTGCCGCTGTCTGAAATAAACAAACAATACCAAATATGTTTTGTCATTGGGTTCCCAGAAATCAAAAACTAATACAATGAAAATCCTATTAGCTGATTCTTTGAGCTCATCTTGGACTCACTGTTCTTACTTGATATTAAATTGAGAGAAACTGCATAACAAATGGGCATTACTTGCTTAGTGTGAGACGGATGTGTCTGTTGCCTTTGGCTGCATTTCATTCAGAGGGATTTTGTCTTTGGAGCACCTCCATAATGGTCCATGTGATGAGCCCTGTGTCACTGCCCACCTATTTGCTGATAGCCTGCCGGTCACTGACCAACTGCCTCATTTTCCCTCTGCAGGCCTTTGAAGCCCAAGACTGAAATTAAAGATCAGCAGATAGAATCTTTCCCCTGCAGCACTTTGGTTTTCTGTCTCCATCTGAACGGCTGAACTCTGCTTTTATGCTGTTAAACTCTGCAGCTCTCCGGCACTCTGGCTTAGAAAAATGCCGCACATCTCCATATGCTTTGGTTCGCTGACCTAAATGTAACGTTTGCTGCTCATCAGAGATCCTCACTGAGTTTCCCTTCCACCGCCTACAAATCTTAATGCTATTCAAATGACACCATAAAATATATGTCCTGCCTGCAGTGCATTTCCCCAAAGCTTCATATAGGAGCTATTGATTGGATTCAGAGGCACATCTGATGGCTTTTATAATTGGTAATATTGATGGTGGTGGTGAATATTACATTGAAATTTGCAAGAATACAAGCAGTGAAATTACTTTCTGTCTGCTTCCACGCTGTTAAAAGCATTAAAGTGTATTTATGGTCTGCAGATATTCTCGGGCTTCCTTAGATTGCGATGAGGCGTGCACGGCCTCATCTCAAAAGTCAAACTGTGACGTTGCTTCATATTCAGCTTCAATCAAGAGGAGAGATACCTGCTTTGATTATTTTATGTTACAAGGTTGTTTGGCTTTTTGATGAATGATAATAAAGCAGATTTGATTTCATCTGCAGAGCTGCATAGTTTTATAACTAGACTTATGATTGCATGTTGCAGAGCTGAGGTTCATACAGTTGGGTGGGTTTTCTCCCCTGGAACATCTTTGTGATTGAAGAAGGGCAGTTTTGACCCCTACGGGGTCTGCAGTTTTTGGGTTATGCGGGTCCGTGAAGGGTCATAGAGGGGAGTTGTTGCATCTTAAGAGGAGAGCAGATGTGTCCTGTAGTTCCTTTGAGGCTCGTGCGACCACCTTAAGGGACAGCATGAAAATGGAACATACTATTGTTGTGTGTGTAGTAAGTGTATCGTCTTGAAGACCCACTCAGATGAAAATGTCGTTTTGCACCTTTTTACATGTTTTTGTGACATCTTTCTAATGATGGAGGACATATAATGTATGAAGAAATGAATATTTCTGAGTATTGTCTTTTTATTCAAATCGTTGTGAATCAGACAGACAATAAAATGGTGTTAGACAAAAACTTGTGTGACATGTGTTCACTTCCAGGCAAACAGATCCATGTACGTCTTCGTTTTCCTCGTCCGAGCTGGCATCCGATGGGAAGGGGTTGGATTTTCTGCGCACCGACAGTCCCAAACACAACTCCGAGGTGTGGTTGGGACTGTGCGGTTGTCTTAGAAAACGACACAGGTTTTTTGATTTTCTATCTAACGACGCCATAATATGATTTAAAGATGACTGAATGAATGCTGAAAATGGATCAAAAGATGATCCGAGTGGGACTTAAAAGCTACGTAAAATATGCCATGTGAAAAAAGTAATAAGCAAACCTAAAAAAACGTTTTGCTTCGCTGAAAATGGATAGACGCTTTCAAAATTGCATTGTCCTAAAAAATAAAAAAAATCTACATTTGTTTTCACAAAATGCGACTTATTATAAGCAGACCACCTAAGTGACTAAAATTGAGTCCTTGAATCAGCTAATTGATGTAAGTACAGACTGTGAATTCAAACAGCTGGTTTGCACATAACCTGTTAAACAGAAACAATGGTTTTTCATTTCTTTTTTCATTAAGACCATGTAGAAGCCTAATAGTTCAAATGTATTCTATATATAAGTGTGGTTATTTCAAATGTAATTAAGTTTGGGGGTTAATTAATATAATTGGGGTTTAATTAAAGCTCACTAGTATCTTGTAAACAAAATGGAATTAAAATATAATAATAAAAAAAAAATTTTTTTCTTCCCCTCAGATTGACATTTGTTCATTCTTTACAAAAAGAGAAACCAGGTCTGATGAGACATATTTTTAACATCATAACAACTGGTGGATTGTTAGGCACACTTGAAAAGTCCTTCCAGAATCTCCCCTGCTAAATATTGCATGATTGCTTCCACAGAGATCACATTTAGGTGAATGAAGCTCAAGATATCAGGCTGCAGGCTGCGACAGGTTGGGGTCAGATGAGCACACATTTCTGGGAAAATTCGTAAAAATATCCACACATTTTCATTGGACCTAATAGGAAGGACTTCCAATTCCCAGTTTTTAAGTCTTTGAATGCTAACATGTTTTTTTATGGACCCACTTTGAGGAAAATTGTGTTTTTGGTGTTTTTCACATAGGATTGTGGCATTTCTCTGTTGATGGAGGACATGTTTAAAGATTTAAGGTTTATATTAAACTTTTCTGAGTATTTTTAAGCTCAAATAGTTGTGAATCATGAGCAGATGGAACAATGCAGTTTGAAAAAGATCAAATTTGCGACATTGAATGATGATAGATAGATATATATATAGTAAAGAAATACTGTAAAGTGTGTAAAGTGTTTATAGTTGCCTCTCAGATGATGACCACTGCCCTTGTTTGGAGTAGTTCAAGTGTTGTGACCACAGTCCTCTGCAGACGCTGATATGTATTCATAAAACCGCCATGCAAAACACAATCTAACAGAACAAGCTTCATTTTGTACGTGATTTTAAACTCTCCGCTTCTCTTTGACACTCCTTCCTAATACATTTATGCTAATACATTTGCGGTAAATAAATCATGAAATATAAGCAGAAGTTAATGGGCGCCAACAAAAACATGGGTGTCTTTGTAAACACTTCTGATGATGCCTTCCTTTCAAAGAAAGAAATGAAATCAGTCGCTGCAGGCATTCTGCAGCGACGCACTCGGCATTTTAAAATGTCTAATCTAGAAATGCTTTCCACAGACTTTGAATTAATTTACAGAGTCCTGGGAAAATAAGCCGCTCCTATGTATCCATTTGCTTTTCTTGTGATCATACAGTTTGCGCAGCAATATGTAGTCTGTTTTGCAAGTATGACTGTGTGATTACCTGCAATCAGTAGTACAAATAACTGCATAAGAAGCAAACGGGATCACTTTGCTTTGAAGCTGCACGTTGATGGTAAAATGTTCTGGAGTCAGTGTGGCACAGGAAGTTATGGGCAATATGATTTTACAGAAGTAATCTGGTTAAACTAAAATGCAAAGTATATAGAGTTGAGACGCTTTTACACCTTCAGGGTTGTGTGAAAAAACAGTTAAAACAGAGTTAATATGGGTCGTCTGTGGGTGAAAAGTAGGCATGGTATGGTCACACAGGTCACCTGCACGAAAAGGCAAGGTTACTGAACGCTCTGCGAGCCCGTAGATTGAAAACGTTCATGCACATTTTTTCTACAGCCATGCTGGACTGTACCATCACAGTGAACACCTATACACCATGTAAGGCAAGAGTGGTTGGACGTGGTTGTGTTGATTTTTCACTTTTTGAAGAATGAGGTGGCCCACGCTGATTATCGCGGTTGAAGATCGTTCAGTGAGCCCGTAGGGTGAAAATGTTCATGCACGTTTCTTTTGTAAATCCTAATGCTTTTGTGTTTTGCCACCCTTCGAAAGTCTTCTGCCACCCCCCCCCCCTTCCCCCCATTTAAAGTGTTGTAGCTCTCCCCCTGCACTGGTGTAAGGGCGGCCGTGGGGCGGCCGTGGGGCAGCGGTAGGGCGGCCGACCCATGATTGTAAGATTGCAGGTTCGACTCCCACCTTGCACACCCATGTGTCGAAGTGTCCTTGGGCAAGACACTGAACCCCCACTTTGCCACTGGTGGCAGGCGGGTGCCTGCGTTTGGCAGCGGAGCGGTCACCAGTGTGTGAATGTGTGTGTGCATGGGTGAATGAGTCTGTGACTGTAAAAGTGCTTTGTCCTTGTAGGTAGAAAAGCACTATATAAGTATACGCCATTTACCATTCACCAGATGACAATGTTACCTGTACGTGTAACTGAATACTTCACAATACACTCACGCACGCAATACACGCACTACCAATGTACGATCTATTTTCAACGAGTCTCAAGGGAACTGCTCGACTTACCAATGGATCAACCCCCATAAAGGTATATGTGACTACACCTAAAGCAGAACGGCGCTTTTTGTGTAGGTTAAATAGAGCGCAAAAAACATTGTTTATGTTTAAAGCCTCAGTGTTTGCTATTCCAATCCAATCCAATCCAATCCGCTTTATTTATATAGCACATTTCTCAAACAGGCAGTTTCCAAAGTGCTGTACAGTGACCAAAAACCGGACAAAAGATTGTCAAACAAAATAAAAACAAAGTACACCAGTAAAATGAATAAAATAAAAATAAAAACTATTACTATTACTGTTGTCTTTTTTTAATCCCACACATTCTGGACTGTTAAGGATCTAAAATGCAAATAAAAAGTGCCCTCAAAGGCAGGAATAATCCACCCTCATGGGTGGTGTGTGAACTGATATCAGGAAAGTAACAGTGAGAAACGAATAGCTCTGCTCTTTTAAAGCTCAGTGCATGGCTGTGAAAGCGATTGGGGATAGCAGCCCGACTGCAGAGGAGCTGCATTACCTTTGAATGACCTCTGTGATAATAAAGATCTTTTCTTTTTTTATTCTTCATCTGTAAAACTGCTGATGTAGTCTGAATAGTTAACAAGATTAGGAAAGTTATTTCTCATTACTTTTTGACCTTAGACATTTACACTGGCTCATTTTTCTGCAGGTCTGAGGTCACAGCTAATGATATCAAATACTCCAGCTATCATTAGGTAAAGTAATGGAGGGTTCTCTCTTTCTAAAAAGGGGTACTAAAGCTCGACAGGGGTTTCCAAAGACCCTCTCTATGTTTCCAGTACTCATGTTCCTTCTCTTGTGGAGCCAGCCAGCTCTCCGAATCTCTCCTCAAAGTTAAATTAGTTTTCTTGCAGTTGGTTAGGACCTGAGATGACGTTTCCGTCAAATACAGAAACTTTGAAAAGATGAAAAACGTTATTAAAAATGAGCTCGAGCCGGTTTCTATTTATGCTGGAAATTTATGCGATTGAAAGCTACTCATCCTTGACTGGCACACATGGGCGTCGGTGACAATAACCTGCCATCTGCAGCTTTAGACAAAGCAGGTATGCTAAACCTCACTGGTTTTTTTTTGGCTTCAGGAAGTTGCCAAGATAATACAATCATGGGTAATTTAGCTATGCTTGATAGCATTGTTGGAATAATAATTTATCTTTAACAACATTGGGAAGTCTAGCAGCTTCATTTCGAAAGCAGAAATGGGCAAATTTTAGCAGGCAGTCGGCTTGTCCGTGTCAAAACGGCAGATCTGTGCTGTTGGGGGTTGAAGTTGTTGGGAAAGCAGAGTGTAGATACATAGTTAAACCCATATAGCTCACCCGTGCATGTGATCCACATCATTATCCTCAGAGCTGAGGGTTTCTTTCTTTTTTTCGTGCTGCCATTGCAAAAGCTGTGTCGTGCTGAGATAAAGCTGCTGGAGCCACAGTCTCCGAGATAATGCAGCTGCACCACTTCTACGCAGTTTCAACTGGAGCTCAGAAGCAGAGAAGTCAGGGGTGAAAGGCTTACTGCAGCTTTTGATGGTGGAAAAAACACAAACTTCACAAGGAAATACTTTAGACGCAAATTCATGGGTAGAAATTTAAAACGACAGAGATAAAACCGAGTGAAAGTCAAATTCCTGTTTCATTTGGGGAACATATTTTCTATAAAGTGGGGAACGGGATCTAATTTTTGCCTGCAGTGCTCTTACTCGTTATTTGGGGATTACTGTCAAAAGCTTTTTTCTTTTGTTTTCATAGTAACACAAATTAAATTGCATCAGTTCACCTTCATTTTCGTAATTGTGACATGTTTTATGACAGAACAGCAAAACTTTTTGAAAATCTGAGAAATATTTCAAATGATTAAGTGAAAATGACCTGACAAAGAAAAGATTCACCTCTTCTAAAGTTTTAGTTATCTAATAAATGGAATTTAGATAGAATAGAATAGAACAGAATAGAACTTTATTAATCCGACAATGGACAAATGACCTTGTTACAATGTAATTGGAGTATCAATACTAAGGTATTGACAAGTATTGAATACTTTTTAATGAATGAAATTATGAAAGTGCATGTGTCATTTTTAGATATTTTTGGTTATTAGGTAAGTTACTCCAGTGTTTAAAGCCAAAATTGCTTCGTCAGCCATGTGAAGAACCAGATGACCTGCTAGTTCTGCGTGTTACCCTTAGCAACCGTTGACTGTTTACGAGGGAACTGGACTGTGCCCAAAGAAAATGCCTTACTTCCTGCTCCAACGAAATGTAGTCAATTCAGTTAACATTTTTCTGAGATACGGACGTCGCCATGTTGGAGCCAGACAACAGTGATTGGTCCGAGGGTGTGAGTCCACATTTCTAGGGCACCTACTGTCGCCAACCAGGAGTGAGCATGGTCGAAGTCCACACCCTTTCCACCGAAAGTGGGCTCAGGAGAATCTGTCAACCAAATGTTCAAGGTGGGGGCTAGCAGGCACCACATGCTTTACTGAGGCAGCTGATCGGTCAGTTTATAACTTAAATATGAATATAAAAACAAAAATAGGATTAGCAAGAAGATGTTAGATCCTGTCAGATCAAGAATTGTTAATCTGACAAATAAAATGAGTGTGGTATTGCTCATCACTACTTGTTACCACATGTAGCTATATTACAAACAGCAGATAACTAAAAATACACTTAAAAAATTAAGAGCAACAATAATCAGCTATGAAAAAAAATCTAGTGTCTATGAGGTGTTGCAGAGTCTGATAGCTGACAGGAAGACCTGCGAAACCGCTCCTACGTGCAGCGAGGTTTTTCAGTCTTCTCAGTGCACCCATGCTCTTAAGCTGATGATGATGATGAAGAGGATTGGCCATTATGGGTTCCAGTTTCTGTAACATCCTCCTCTTACCCATCACAGTCACAGACTCTAGACGACATCCCAGTACAGAGTCAGATCTCCACACCAGTTTGCTGATCCTTGTCCCATTCCTGTCAGCGCATTAACACCCCCTCCCCACCCCCCACCCCACTGCGTCCTGAAGCTCACTCCTAGAGGAGGGCAGCCCTCAAAAAGCTCTAGGAGTCCTGGAAACTCTGAAGGACCCCAAAGCCTCTCCTGGGATATCCGGTTGCTTCTCCGGCTGCAGTTTGTTGTTACCAAGTGATGACAGTTGATCGTGTAAATGATGCATCTGCAGATGCTTCAGAACCAGAAAGTGGTGGAAAATAGTCCAAAAAGGAGTAGCAGGCATGGCACCGCACTTATTAAATGTAAACAAGAGGAAAAAGTTGTTTGTCAAAAACAGACCATAAAAAGAGAATACCAAAATATGACCTTGCTTTGTCATGCGAGCCACCTGCGTACCCTGGACAGGTTTGCCCACTTTAGCCCACATAAAAAATGCCCACTATACAGGCTGACCCACCTCCCCTGTGTCTTGGATGACAGATTATCTCACTGACAGACCACAAGTATTCACGTTGAGTTCCATCACATCTGACTAGCAGCACAGTGGTGCCACAAGGGGCAGTACTGGCCCCTCTCCTCTTTACCCTTTACCTAGGACCACGGTTAGGCACAGAGCTGCAACGCAGACAAGAACATAGCTACACAGCATGTTTGAATAACAACTCACTCATATGAGATGCTGGTTTCTTCCATTGAACTCTGTGATATAGGGTGCACTTCCTGTTTTGCAAAGATCGCTCGGTGTTGCTGGGCAGGTGTGAAACAGTCACTGTATCTACTTTTGTTTCCTGGAAAACAGGTCCTGCACAAGCATTTCTGTATATATTATTTTACCATACATGGTCACACAGTAGATCACAGTAAAAATGAGATAACTTCTGTACAAATATTCCAACAACAACATGGAGTCATTTGAGAACCACCTGCAGCAAAAACCCTCCAAGACTAGGTGATTGAAGACTTTAGGAGGCGTCGCCTTTTACCTCTGCCTGTCGCCCTCAGTAGTAAAACAAGAGAAAAAAGTTCTTTGTCAAAAACAGATCATAAATAGAGAAAACCAAAACACAACACAGTGGCACCAATTGGGAATAAAAAAAGGTGAATTGTGAATTTGCTCCCCCTGTAGGTGACAGAAATGACATGTTTGGCCACTTACAGTAACCTCCATCAATTTGATGACTCCACCACATCAGCACCCTGAGGCTTTTTTTGTATTTTCTGGAGATCTTAACCACGTTACTCTTGCTTCAGCTTTAGCTTCTTTTTATTAGTTTGTGGACTGTTCTACGTATGATGGAGGAACTACTGACTTGCTGTATGCAAACGTCAAATATGCATTCTCCACATCTCACCACTCAGGGAGTCAGACCACAGCTTGGTCTGTTTGCTGCCTCAGTACACCGCCATGGGAGGCCGCCTCTACCATTCAGCCCCCTCAGGAAGTGGTATAGAAGGGCTGAGGAGGTCCTCAGAGACTGTTTTGATACTACAGACTAAAGTACTGTTGGACTCAGACAGAGGTGATATTGAGAGAGAAACTTTGCAGACTATATAAAGTCTGTCAGGATTTGGCGGTTCCTCTTAAAACTATTATGTGTTTCACAAACATTAAAGTCTGGGTAACCAGTGAGGTTATAAACAAGGAGAAAAAGGAGCTTTCGAAAACACTGAATCTGAGGAGATGAGAATTGTCCTTTATTCCTGTGAAGGAGGCATGAGACTCCTACAGGAGGAAGACTAAAAGACAATTTATGGCCAGCAACATCCGCGAGGTCTGGTCAGGGATGAAAACTGTCACCGACTATAAGGCAGGGGCTGCTGAGGCTGAGCAGAGGAGCTTAACATCTTCAACTTTATATCTTTTTTACCCGGTTTGACTCCCCGACTGTAACCCCAGCCACCCATCCCACCCCCACCAGATCTCTTCCTATCCTCTCTCTTCCACTTCTCTTCCATGCTTCCATCTCCATCACCAATGACCAGGTAATACAGGAACTGAAAAAAGCAGTTGACCCAGACAGGCTATGTCCAAACTTGCTGGAGGTCTGTAGTCCTGACTTCTCCTCTGATAAAGACACTGGAGTGTTTTTTTTTCCCAAATCCTACCAACGTAAGACTAAGACTGAATCCGAGAGGCTTTCCTACCCCTACGGCTTTGCCCTACCCTACATTTAGCCCTCCAAGCGGAGAGATGGGGAAAAAATTGTGTCTTCAGATTTGGGCGTTACAACCGCTTGATGACATCATCAAGAGTCACCGGTTAGCAGTATTAGCGCACAGCTGCCAGCACATTAAAATGCACAACATCTGTCAATTAAAACATTTTTTTAGATCCATATACGAACCCTTGCATGTTAAGTGTTTGCTACGACCTGTCGCCCTCATAATTACCGTAGAAAAATGTGCATGAAAGATTTTGGACCTATGGCCTTGCAGAGCGGTCTATGACCTTGCTTTGTCATGCGAGCCACCTGCGTACCCTGGACAGGTTTGCCCACTTTAGCCCTCATAAAAAATGCCCACTATACAGGCTGACCCACCTCTCTTGTGTCTTGGATCACAGATTATCTGACAGACCACAAGTATTCACGTTGAGTTCCGTCACATCTGACTAGCAGCACAGTGGTGCCACAAGGGGCAGTACTGGCCCCTCTCCTCTTTACCCTTTACCTAGGACCACGGTTAGGCACAGAGCTGCAACGCAGACAAGAACATAGCTACACAGCATGTTTGAATAACAACTCACTCATATGAGATGCTGGTTTCTTCCATTGAACTCTGTGGTTTAGGGTGCACTTCCTGTTTTGCAAAGATTGCTCGGTGTTGCTGGGCAGGTGTGAAACAGTCACTGTATCTACTTTTGTTTCCTGGAAAACAGGTCCTGCACAAGCATTTCTGTACATATTATTTTACCATACATGGTCACACAGTAGATCACAGTAAAAATGAGATAACTTCTGTACAACAACAACCTGGAGTCATGTGAGAACCACCTGCAGCAAAAAGCCTCTAAGACTAAGGAGGCGATTGAAGACATTGGCGTCACCTTTTACCTCTGCCTGTCGCCCTCAGTGGTAAGAAGATTGAGGTGGTTACCTCCTAAAGGTTTCTCAGAGTGCAGTTGGATGACAAGCCAGGCTGGTCATTAAACTTGCAGTCTGTTCTTCTTGAAGAAGCTAGCATCTTTTGAAATGTTGAATATGCCATGTTTGCCAGTGGGGGCCACTTCTCTTATTTATGGGTTGGGGACTAGACAGAAGGACACACAGAGCCTGAGCAAAGTAATCATCAAGGCCTCCTCTGTGACTGGAGCAGAACAAGATGGTGTGCTGACAGTGATGAAAGAAAAACATTAGAAAAACTGCTTTCTATTATGGGCAACAGCAGCCACCTACTGCCCAACCTGGTGATGGAGCAGAGGAGCTCCTTCAGTGGATGGATGCTGTCTCTGATTTCCTCCACAGACACACTTAGGAGGTCTCTCCTGCCCAGAGCTATGAGGATATAGAACAGATCCATGAATGGGAGGAGGTGAAAGGAGCTGTGGGCTGACTGGCTATGTTTAAGAGTGTTGCCCTTCCTCTAAATTATTTATAAATCTGACATTTCTCAATTTTACTATTGTCATATTGCTGTTACAACTATTACAACTATTGCTGTTTTTACTATGTTTTAGAAATAGGTTTTGACTTATTCTTGCTCATTTTTTGCCTGTGATTGTAATGCTTTGAGCAGACAAAATTAATTTCTTTTCAAATCAATAAGGATGGGGAAACAAAATGTTGTGAAACGTATCAAATTATTTAAAAACTTGAACTCTAACCACCATTGTGGATGGATAGATGGACGGACAGATGGATGGATGGATAATGGGTCTCAAGGGACGTGAGGGGGGAACCATCACGGATGGATGGATGGATGGATGGATCTCAAGGAATGTGATGGGGGAACCATCATGGATGGATGGATGAATGATGGATCTCAAGGAATGTGAGGGGGGAACCATGATGGATGGATGGATGGATGGATGGATGGATAATGGGTCTCGAGGAATGTGAGGGGGGAACCATCATGGATGGATAGGTGGATGGGTGGATGGATGGATGGATGGATGGATGGATGGACGGACAGATGGATGGATGGATAATGGGTCTCGAGGAACGTGAGGGGGGAACCATCACGGATGGATGGATGGATGGATGGATCTCAAGGAATGTGATGGGGGAACCATCATGGATGGATGGATGAATGATGGATCTCAAGGAATGTGAGGGGGGAACCATGATGGATGGATAGGTGGATGGGTGGATGGATGGATGGATGGATGGATGGATGGATGGATGGACGGACAGATGGATGGATGGATAATGGGTCTCGAGGAATGTGAGGGGGGAACCATCATGGATGGATAGGTGGATGGGTGGATGGATGGATGGATGGATGGATGGATGGACGGACAGATGGATGGATGGATAATGGGTCTCGAGGAATGTGGCAGACGATGTATATAAGGAAGCTGCAGAAATTAGGTCATTCAACAAGCTTATGATTTCAATTTTATTTTTACATATTTTAGCTGATGTATATTAATCCCATTTGTTGATATTTCTTTTTGAGTCATGTTTTTTTTTAAGTAAAAACAATTATCCATCTGGAATTTATAGGGAAGGCTCCACACTAAAGACTATGCTCTAAGACTACTGCTCTTAAAACTACACAAAAATGCTTAGAATTACTGTGGGAAACCGCAAATCCCTCATAAAAATGGTAAATACTCCCAGCTTTAGTTGTTTAGATTTTCTGTCTCCAATCAAGCAGAAAGTGGAGAAGATAACAAACACAAAGAGACCTGGTAAAGGTTAAACGCTCTTTTGATCCATTTCTTTTAATAGCAGTATCATTTTTCTGGCCCTAACAGTAAAAGGATCCTGTTAAATATGGACAAAAACACAAAAAGTATTATAAACATCATGCTGCGTTTCGATTTGACTATTTGTCCCGCAGGAGTTAAGGTTTTAGCAGAGGTCAAATGTCAAACACATTATTCATACATTTTCCACCGCAAGAAATTGTTTAGATGGCCTCGTTTGAATTTCCTCCTTACAGTCACTGTGGTGCTGTAGCTTTAATTTGCACTTTTCCTGACAGAGAAGGAGGCAGAACTTGGATGACTTGTCTTTTGAAATTTTCCGGGCTTTTTCAGGATTCATTTGAACTCTCTTGTGGTGTATCTGGGACGTGGCAAAAAGCCATTTTCTGTCTTTTTGATTTAACCTGAAAGAAGACACAGTGTCACTAAAAGCACTGCAAGGTTAAAGCACCTTTTATAATCTAGGACCTTCACTCGAGCCTTTTCTCTCTGGAAGAGATTAGCCTCCTCATACGCTGCAAGGGCTTTTTCATGCTGTGTGTCTTTTAGGAAATCTCTGGATTCTTTAAATTATGAGCTTCTCACTCAGAAAACTGACCTTTTCTCCATATTCTTTAGATAAAGCCTTCCTCCAGCAATTCATCCTTCCAAAGCTGATGCACTATCTAAATAAATTTGCTTTATTGTATTTCCATGTGTCAATTTATATATGACACATGGAAATTTGCTGAAAGCCTTACCTTAGGAAAAGGATTGGTTCTGTCAATCTCCAACGTGTAATGGGACGGTCACACTTTGCATGTGACGCGCTAAACAGGCATTCTTCAACTTGTTTTTAGCCCATGGTGTTCACAATGGACTGTCGCTACCCAATACTAGCACATGTACGGTACTTGCAGTTGGAAGAGGCTTGGTGTAACATGTCAAAGTGGTCCAGGCTTTTTTCTTTCACAGCTCTATTCTGATGTATAAAAGACTTTGTGTTGTATGTCAGGCACAAACGACAATTATTATTACTTCTCTATGATCATTTTCAAATGATTGGCACTTGAATGGAAAGAAATGCCCCCCGTACGTCTCTACCAAGTCTGTGATTGGTCTGGTTTAGTCTGGTCTGGAGCTGGTTTAACTATCAACAAATGTTCAATGGGCGCACGGTTTTTACATAGAGCCCGAAAATGGTCTTAGAAATGTGTGTAGCAACGCGTGAATGCAAGAGTTTAGAACTTGAGTTTAGAGCGCTGTAATGTACTTTTTCATAGACTTTTCATTTAAAGTGGTCGCTTGAACGTGCATTGCACAGACCAGTGTGAAAGTAACATTACATGCAGGCTGTCTTTGTCTGACCATGCCAAATTTTGCAGGAAATCCATAGGTTTGTGTATTTTTTTATTGTAGCTTTTAATGTGTCAAGTGGTTCTCTAAATGTCACTTTTTAGCAAAATCAAAGCCAAAGATCTACATGAAGCAAACATGTGAAAATGTGGATTTATACAATTTAACCGGCATTTCGCTTCCTAACAAGTGTTAAAGATCTACTCTGATCATCTTTTGATCCATTTTACAAGTGTTTCCATTGGTCTTTCAATTATGATAATGCCATTTTTAGGCAAAATCAAAAGACTCTTGTCGTTTTCTAGAACATAGTTTTTGTAGTGTGGCAATAGGTCATTAGAAATTTGCCTCTGAGTTGTGGGCGGGACCACTTGTGCTGAACAACCCCCATCCCCTCTCCATTGCTGAGAGCTCAGGATGTATCCGCCCATCTTATTTCCAGAGTTAAAAATACGCTCTTTTACAAAGAGCATTTTTCTCCTCTTCTGATTCACGATTTGAATACAAAAATACTAAAAAATACAATTTTAAGCTAATTTTCTTTATATATGTCCTCCATCAACAGAAAAAGACCACAAGATGTAAAAAACAAAACAAAATTGGATTTGCATCGGAGCAGGTCTTTAAACTGCCAAAGTGGGCAGTCATTTATTTATTCATTTATTTATTATGGCTCAACAGTGAAAGTCATAAATATGTCTGCTGTTCTGTTCAAAAAGATTAATAGAGTGAGGACCTTTTGATTCAACATGATGCTACTAGGGTCTTTGTTCACGTCATATTCAATGGTTGTGTAACTGTTGTGCGACCATGCTACTGAATTTGCCTCAAAACTAGTCCTTAAACTGTTAGGCGTTTTAACTGGCCAGGAGTCTCCTGAAAAAAATGGTCAGTCTGAGTTTGTAACAAACTTTAGAAATAAAGTTCTATCTATAAAAAAAGTGAATTGTAGAGAATAACTGCTGTCTTTTACTGCTCTGAATTTTCTGGTGGCTTAAGACGAACTAACACTTGATATGTGTAATGAAAATAGCAGTTATTTAATACAAAAAAACACATGTTTGATTAATTCCAAAGCTATATTTTGTCGATCACAAAGTGGGAATCATTTCCCCTGAAGTTGCTAATGAATTAGGAGCAGCAGTAGATGTGTCTGTATTTCTGTGCCTTGAGAGGATGATGGGCCCCAGTTCTGAACAAAAAAGCTGTTTAGAGTACAGCAGGCATGAGGTGTTAGCTTCAGGAGTGCTGCCTTACCAAATCCCCCCCAAAACTGCCCCTTTGTTTAAAAATAGAAAGAAGCTGGAAAAGCAGAAACGATTGATTTACAATATATATGAGCTTTTTGAACCAGTTAAAACATTAATGCTGATGTAGAGCGGCATATGATTAAATTTGAAAAAGCTTAAAATAGCACAGAATAACCTTCTAAGCACTATTTTGTTATGTAGGTTTTTGCGAAGATCAGTAATAAATCTGTATTAGGTTTCAAAACATGAACGAGGAAAGATTGGGGTGGAACTCTGTGCGTCTTTCATGTTAGTCTGTGGTTTTCTAATCCACATTTGCCAAGTTTGACTACATTTTTTTATGGTCACAACTGTACGCTTGTGACAGCTTGCATTACATCACCCACATGATAGATGTCATGTTGTTTAAGTCTCTGCTTGCATCACAGGCTGGGTGATGACAGAATGTGGGACTGTAACAGATTGCACTCACACATTGAATTACAAAAAATTTAGTTTTTATTTTTGTAGATTTCTGAGACAAAAAAACATGTAATTGTCAGCTGTGATTGCCTGAAGATTATTTTAAAAGGAAAAATCATGAAGTGTTTAAAGATATAAATACACAGAAGCAACTAAAGGATTGATGTGAGACTCTTGCATGAACCACAACACTAAAGACTGGCACGTCGAGACGCTGTACACAAAATTTATTTCCATCATAGTTTTTATGACCACTTATTCATAATTGCTTTTAGCATCACTGTAAATGGTTTCCTGCTGTTTTCTTGAAGTTTTTTCCATTTGTAAACTGTGTGTTTGCAGGATTTAAAAAGGTATAAACAAACTGTACAATATGATAAACAAACGATAAACAAACAAACCTTTATATATATATATATATATATATATATATATATATATATATATATATATATATATATATATATATATATATATATATAGGACAAAACTTAGGTGGCATGATTTAATGTGTTTGACATTTGACCTTACGTGGCATGAATTGAAGCGAACGCTGTCTGGATCTCACCACACCGGGGCCATGGACTGAAGGACTCTTACTACGCCCTCAGCCTCCCGGACCGGCCTGGCTGTGGACCGGGTTGCACTGTTCTTAGTCTGCTCCAACCGTGTCTTGTCGTCCTGGGTGCGAACCGGCCCACGTACTACGGGCAGAAGCGGTCTGCAGCGATGTCGGCTACCCACTGACCCGGTCTGAAACACGGACTGAAGGGCCTAACAGTTTGTGTAAATCTTAGTCTGTGTGTAGATTTGACTAAAATCACAACCATTTTTCAGGTATGCATTGTGTTTCCTATATAATATTTACTTGTAGAAAAGTTTGAAAAGTCTTTCATCAGTTGCATCCTGTACAAAAACATTAATACCGGGACCTGGGTATTTTTGTGTTTTTTTTGTGTGGGGTTTTTTTCTTTTTAAAATCGGATCAAAATTAAGCATTGTATGGTCATTTTACTGTATCTGCTAAGCCATGTCATTGTTTACAGACATTTCCAATATGGAGTTGCCCTTTAGGTATCGTGGACAATGGTAACAGGCTAGTGTAGCTTCTCTAGCAATATGACTCATTAGCATAAGAATTGTCTCTTGTTGGAAATCGATTAAGTTGATTAAAAATACAAACTAAGGTTGAAGCAACTCTTCTAATAGATCACTACAAATGAGAGACTGTTAACATTAATGACACCAGTTTACAGATGGACAGACTATGTGTTGATGTCACTCCTTGTTTTGAAGTTAAAATTCATTAAACCGCGATGTGGTCATCCCCATCATGGCAGCGTATGACTTCAACAAATGATGGATTCTCATCCTAATTATGCTAATATAAATATTTGTTGTTGTTCTTAAAGATTTAAGAATCCCATTAGATCCATCTGAAAATCAAAACCAGCAAATCCCACATCATGATTGCACCTTTATCTTTTTTAATACCAAGATGTGGTTTTTTGTTTGTTTGTTTTTTTACGTCCATATCGTTGTCGTTTTACTTAAACTCATTTGGCTATTGCCTTTCATGGATTTTAATGCTGATTATTACAGCAAAAGACTGTTCTGGTAGTTTTTTGATATTATTGTTTTTTTATAACCATATTTTACATACCATATCAGTTCCAAAGTCAAATAATTCTTGTTTGTATAATTAGGATCAAACCATTTAAACTATGGGTGAATCTAAATTCTTCCATTGTTCTCTACGTATAAACTCCAATGTGAGGAGTTATGTGGGGATAATACAACATGAAAACATCCTTTTCTTAGTTGCATTTTACTAATACATGTTGACTCAACTAATATAAATTAAACAGGAACTCCTGTGATTGCCTGAAGATAGATCTCTTTCAGGACAGTAAATCAGGAGCAGCTCCTAAAGTGTTTTATTTTTTAATTGCATTTTTAATTGAATATTTTGTTTTTGGTGTTTTTAACATGTTCTTGTGTCATCTTTTTCTGCAATGGGGAGGGCAAAGGGGGCGGGGTTGCTCCACGCAAATGGTCGTGCCACTCAGTTGTTGCTAGATTTTGCCTAAAAATGTCATAATCATAATTAAAAGACCACTGGGAACACTTTGAACATCGATGATTGGAGTGGGTCTTTAAAATAGGTGGTGGGGTGTCTAAAAGAGGCAAACTGGGACTAAATTGAAGTTTATTTTTGTAATGGCAACAAAAACGTTTTTCTGAACTGAATTAAAATGTAAAGGTTTAGAATACAGGTCTTTAGCTGCTTCAGCTTTGACGTACACACTATAAAAGCTATAAAAGTCCATTTGTTTGTCTTTTACATGTATTAGAATGTGCGACAACCGATTACATAAAAACAACTTAAAACACTGAAGCAATCCAAAAAATCTATGAAATCTTGCCGTCTGCTTCAAACCTTTTAGTTTTTCTTATCAGCTCGTGTCATTCTGCAGGTTATCTCTTCCATCTCTGCTGCAGTTTGGCTCCGAGCCTTGAGCTTGGGTACGGACAGAAGTTCAGAGAAAGTGTATCAAATTTCATGAGCTCTCCCCCCGTAAATCAATCAGCTCAGCTGCTCTTGGAGGGGCCATCCGAGGGCCAAACCCAGCTTTTTCACTTATTATCTGTCACCTGATGTTTGGGCAAGCCTGGGAGCTTTTTCATAGCCAATTCATTCTGTGAGCAACTACTCTACATTGAGTGAAGCAGCAAGCACCTGTCTTCATTTCAGTGCTTTGCTCAGGGGCACAGTTGAAGTATAAGTCCTTAACAGGGATGGTTTTATGTAGCCTGGCTTTAAACATCCATATTCTTGGAGTTTCTTTTATTCACTCCCTTTTCTGAGGACATCCAGGTGACCTTTCAAGGTTCCCAAGCTGAAATTGATCAAATATCCAGTAAAATGTAATACTTTGGCAGAAACTAAACCCTGTTGACTAAAATGCATTTGCTTGAAATGTGGAGCAGGATTTTCATTTTTTCCCCACTGACATGTTTAAAAAAAAAAAAAACAGGATATTGAGTCTTGAGGAAATGATTTTTGATCCTTTACTGTCCCCCCTTCCTCATAATTCCTTCTTCCTCCTGTCACTTTGATCATAACTGATGACCGAAGTCGGGGGGAAAAAATCCCAAACCCAAAGCTCGCTTCTCCCGTTTCAATCACCAGAAGAAGAAGAAGAAGCAGCGTCCACAAGAGGGAAGTGTTATCACATCCATCCTCCCCGTTCATCTGCCTCCATCTCCAGTGGCTTCATGTCTGGATGCTTCAGCAGAGAGGGCTGGAGGTGTGGGTGCTGTGTATCAAAAAATATCTCCCCCAGTGAGTCATCGCTCTGTCAGTAAGATCATCAGCCGCTGTCAAAGTGCTCCTCCAGAGACACGAACTCACTGCACAGACATGTATGGATCATCACTTGGATTGTAATTTACTTTTCACTCCCACTAAGTTATTAATTAGCTTTGCTGTGGATGAGCTCTGCGGTTGCTGCAGGCGCCATTCAGGAAAACTGTGGTTTCCAGCTTTTCCTTAGAAAAAAGAATTAAAATTTAATCTATTAATTAGTGGGCAATGGTGTGAGCTTTCTGTAGAGTATCCAGACTGCACAGCATCTGTTTGGAGAGAAAGTTTCGAATGTGGGCTAAAACTGGTTTAAGCTCATCATTTGGACTGGGAAAATATTTGTTTAATCAATAAAAAGTTGGTTTCGGGTTAATGTAAGGCTCCAAAAACCCTAGATTTCAAAATAAAAGGTACATTTGGATTTTTACATGCAGTTGTTGTAAAAGCACTCCTGAAGCAGGAAAATATTCAAAATAAAAAGTTACTTTCCTCTTTTTGAGTTCTATTTACAAACCCCCCACCCCCCATATATTCCACCATGACTTCACCTGGCGGCTGTCGTCGTCCTAGACTCCCTATCAGTCTCTCCACCAACGTGTCCTTTACGCACAGATTTATTTCAAGCCACAAAGAAAAGTTAGGGATCCCCTTCTGGGGAGGGGGTAGCGGTGTGCTATTTTTCTTTTTTTTTTCCCGGGATAATCCAGGCTCCTCCCCCTACACAACGTCACCGACCCCGATCTCTCCCAAAGCCAGTTGAAACAGTGTGGAGGCAGATCCGCAGGGCTGCGCGCACGGCCGGACCAGCGACGCTCTTCTTTTATCACCCAGGATCGACGGTAGAGACGTGCATCTGCGTTCCGAAGTTGCGTGAACTTCTCCCGCCTCCCTACCGCCACCCAGGCCGTCAGTGCTCCTCGTTCCCGCCGCAGACCGGAGGGAATTGGGGAAGTTGGACAAGTGAAGCTGCGCTGCTGAAGAGAACGAGGCGAAAGCAGGCGACCCTTTTGGAGGTAACTCTCCTGGTGTTGGAAACTTCCCAGCGCAGCATCGATTGAGGACATCCCGCCCACTTTACCCCTCATCCACAACACTAGAGAGAGAGGGAGAGAGAGAGAGAGAGAGAAAGGCGCAGCGCTGGATGGAGCAACAAAGGCTACATGATTAAACTGCCGGAGCTCCTCTGATGAAAACTCCACACTCCCTGCTCTCACCTACTGCGCTCATCTAGATCAGCTTCTTGGATCTGGTTCAGGGGACGCAGCCAGGCTCTCCTCAGCGCAAACTCAAGCCAAAGGGATCCGCCGCAGACGTGAAATTGATGCTTTGGCACGGACCCGCGCACCGCCGATCCTCCTAGTTTCGCCAAAGTCTCCCGCTGCTGCGCCGCGAAGGGGAAGTCGAGCTTTGGACGGAGTGGGATTTGCAGAAGTTGCATGCGTGGTCTTTGTCGCCTTTGAGTCCACCCCCCCTCCCCAGTCGTCCGCTCTCAGGTTATCAGCCAAGACCCCCGGATAGTTGAGGTGCCATGGCGCGATGTGTGGGGCTGTGGGCGCTCCTGCTGGCGCTGCACGTTCAAGGTAAGCTGCAGCATCTGTCTTGTTTTCACCATGACCTCCCTGCTCTGTGTGCGTGCGTGCGTGCGTGCATGATGACTTCCATTGACAGACGCTTGATAGATGCACAGAGGTGCGGGTCGATTTGATTGCACGGTTTTGCAACAAGATGTGTGCAGGCGCGCAGGAGACAACTGCAAAGTGTTTGGTCCCTCAGAATCCAGCCCACGGAAAACGGCTGCAGAATACTTATTTGGCTGCCAAACAGTGAAGTTACGGGGCCAACAGGCAGATGGCAGTGTGAGTGAGTCTTGGGGGCCCACAGTCTTCAGTTTTCCTGTCATTTATTTAAAGAATGAAAATAAAAGTAGAAGATGTAGATGATGCACCTGAGCGATGGTTGGTTTCCTGTCAAACCATGAAGGAGAAGACATTTGTTCCAATCACCTCATCCAGTGTGTGTCTGTGTGTGTGTGTGTGTGTGTGTCTGTGTGTGTGTGATGATGGCGTCCACTGGTGCTTGATAACTGATGATTGGTCTGATCTTTTTGACATTGATCATCCTGACATCGAAGCTTTCCCGAATGGAGCTAATGATTTAAACGGGCTTATTAAGCCTGGTCCACTTATCGGAAGACACATCATTATTCAGGCTTTATTGACGGCCCCTAATTGGAAAACAACACAAGCCCACAGCAGGACACAGATGTTGCTTCGGGGTGCTTTCAAGGCTCAAAGTATCCAGGTTTTGTTTGGATTGGTTCTGCTGGAGCCTCCATTTTGAGAGATGGAAGAGGGTCAAGTGTGGTCAAGGAATATCAGATGGTGGCCTGGTTTTCTCTGATACGCTGAGACTCGATGATCTCACAGATGAACCTCCTCCTTAATCCTTCCCCTGCAAGATGTTTCCCAACATTCTTTTGAATCTTCTCCGAGGTTGAGAAAAACCAGGCGGTTGACCTTCTTGGCGGCGAGCCTCCTTGTGGGGTCATGTGCTTAAGACTGATTGAATACTTTGATCAAAAGCTCCTGTCTGATTTATACTGAGATGATCCCTTTGCTTGTGGAGAAGATCAGGATTAGCTGGTTCCCTTGGGATTCATGGAAGAAAGGCTTTTGAAGCGGTTCAGTCACGAGTGGGGAAAATGTCTCCAGATCTGCGCTTACAGCATCCAGGAAATCCTCCCTGCCACAAAGCCGCAATCGTTTTGGCATCATAGCTAGGCCTTGTGTGAATCTGCTTCACGCTTCTCGCCTAACTTGAAATCAAAAGTGACTTCTTAATCCACGTGTGAACACATCTTCACAAAAAGGCAGCAGTAGTTGAGGTCCTTGGTGTTTGACATTCAAAAACAAGAATTTGATCTTTCACCCCGGGGTCAAAGGGCGTTGCCATAAATGCCCTGCTGTCTTTGATGGCTCTAATTGATATACAACATGTGCCAGACTCTTCCCTCTCTAACCACGGCACAAACAAGTGAAGAGAGGCCCCCCACCAGCACAAGTGGCTGCCTGTTGCAGGCCTCCATAGGGGAAAACCATTTGCTCTTGTGGTGGTAATAACCATTTGAGGAAACATGGCAATGCCAAATTCATAAGCAGAAACATTTGCAGCAGCTTGCCAAATAGATGATCAAATCAAATGAACATTGAGAATAATAGATGTGTGAATAATAACAGCCGCTCTGTTCCCACGTTCTTATATCAGCACTCGGTCTCTCCTGTATTCCAGCCTGATATTTAATTGAGTTTGAATTGGGTTAGTAACCAGGTGGCTGTTTGTGGCTCGGCTCCATCGGCGGCTCTTGGTGCCGCAGCAGCTCATACACATATCACTCTGGGCCCTGGTGGAAGGAGATTTTCCAGCTCTAATTCCTCTTCTTGGTTCGACTTAGCATTTGGGAAATTAACTGGATGAGTCGCGGTGTGCAGTTGGCAAGTATTGGAAATTCAAATGCTTGTTGAATCACCAAATCTGTAACAAACACCTTTAAATGAAACCTCTCATTTAGATGACTGCAGACAGTTGTTGAAGAGGCCCCAGCAACGGGGGTTTCTACTCTTGGCTGTATATGAGAACTAGACAGAGTGTGTCGTTACCCACAGAAAACAGGAGGACCTGGCTGCCGACATCGACGGCCAGAACCGGAAGCTATCGACCGGTCAACCCCCATATCGACCCCATCTCACTAAAAAAAAACGACTGTAACTGGACACCCTAGCAGTTACGGTTTTTCTTATTTTAATCTTTAACAATAGTTTTATTTTATTTATTTATTTTACAATTTGGAACACTTTGGGGTTAGAATAGAATAGAATACAATAGAAGTACTTTATTGATCCATAGGGAAATTAACTGTTTTTAGTATAACCCAGGTCAAAGGGGGTCAATCCAGTTCTCATACAGTCAATGTGTGCGTGTGTGTGTGTTGGGGCGGGGTCTTAACTGAAACAATAGAAAGTATTGAGGTATACAACTTCTTCAAGGAAGCAATTTTAACACACAACTGTGAGAAGGAAGAATAGCTGGCTTTTAGGGATTGTCTCTTGGAATGTCTGCTGAAAGCTGGGATTTTCCAGGTGGATTCTGATAAAACATTAGGAAGTACCAGATCATGAAAGCCATAGATTTTAAATATGGCTGCACCTTGTGTAAATATTAAGTCATCACCATCAATGCATTTTATGATCTGAAAAGTACAGAAAGTTGGTGCAGTCTGCAATGCTTTTCAATTCACTTTTTTGTCTACATTCAGACCAACATTAACTTTGACAGAATAAATTGCTATTGTAACATGGCAAATTTCCCCTTTTCCTTTATTTTTAAAAAGCCACACAATTCAACGTGGCTGTAATCAAAACAGCTTGGTAGGATAATGAAAACAAACCGGTAAGACCAATAAAGACCAAATGTTTGGGAAAAATTGTAAGCAAACAAATTTATATATAAAAATTACAACGTAAGACACCAAATGGACGCAAAAAAGTTAAACTAAAGCAAAAATTACCTTCACCCAGACAAAGTCCAAATTTAAATCCAAATCAGAACATTTGTTGGTTTCAGGTTGACTAGTGATGGGGTACCATGACATCTAAAGGAAGATGAAAAATTGCGGTCATTAGCTTTCGGATCAATTCAAAGATATCTATTGAAACTTAAGGGAATTTTCCTCATCCATCAGTTGGGAAAGCATGATCGGTTAGGATAAAGTAATTTCTCAAGGTGATAATACATTTACCAAAGAGCAAATAACTTTAATATCCAGTTTAAATGGGTTGGCTCTGTAGATGGCTATCATACAGTCTGCTTGTCATAAGAAAAAAAAGTTTAAAAATTCACAGAATTTAACAAAAATTAGAAGTACAACCCAATAGCTATTTTTGGGATTTGTCATTTTTCTTTCGGGCAAAGTTTTTCTATGATTCTTTAGTTTTTATATACTTTTAACCATTTTTGCACCTTTAGCAACACAAAAATGAACAAAACACTTTGATTTCATATATATATTCATTAATAGTCGTTTTTTTTGCTTTTCTAAACTTTTATTGTCTAGTTTTGTTGGGTTTTTCACCCCGGCTCCCAGATGGTTTCATTGTAAAAATGGGCTGCAAGCTTCATCGCACATCAGTTTCTGTTTCACTGACCTCAAACTGTGTTTTTGCTGTTTTCCTTCTTGTGTGGGGTCCCTGAAGTGGACTACTGATGTTTTTTTGCTTGATTTCTTTGGCTTATTGCACACCTAACACATTGATTTAACAACAAACCCTGACTGGAGATGGACATCTTTAATTTGAAGGGTTTTGTTTTATATCTCATCTCATTTGAAGCTTCCACCCAGTTTTGTTCTTTAGATATTTTGCATCACCTTGTGATTGAGGAGTCAGAGGCGCCGGGGGCGGTCGCTAGCACGTTTGTTAATATTGTTTAAACTGATGTTTTGCATTGAGCGGACCGCAGCATTTTTCCTTGTTACCTTTTGAGACGGACAGGTGACACATTGTTTGAGGAGCCAACAGTTTATGTCTCAATATGATCCTGCCAGAAAGTATTGCATGCACCTCATTGCTCAATCTGAAATGGTCCCTTCAAACTGAAATGTTTTATCATACAGAACAGATGATCACTTGGACTGAAACTTCACCTTCCATTTGGCCTCCATCTTATCTGCGCCTACCAATCTAAGGGTTTTTTGAAGGTTGATGAAAGTGAGGAGCTTGGGTAACAATTGTGTAGTTTTCTTTGGTTGGGTTCAAATAAGGCTGTTGGTTAATCCATGGATATTTTCAAACATTATTTGGTTATTTTGAACAGTATCCCCAAGGTTTCTGTGTTGCAACTGTGAACAAGTCACCTCCCAACTGTGTTTTGAAAGACTAACTTCAAAGTAGAAGAACCTGGTCTGAATAAGGAAACAGAAAATCATACTAAGAAGCTACCATTAACTGTGTATGAGAATTGAACTGAATGAATGACCTGCTTCCGGCCTTGTTGGAACCAGACAACATCAGTAAGTAGTGATTGGTCTGAGTTAACATTTCTATAGCAAACAATCTGCAATCACCAGTTAGCTTGATGGAAGTGCACACCCCTACCACTGAATTCGAGCTTCATGAAATCTGTCAAATGCTTTGAATGTTTGGTTTCAGACCACATACTTTTTTTGAGGCATTCAATTGGCCAGTTTATAATTTCATAATGACTGAGTAATAACGGTTTATTTCTCAATAGAAGTTTATGGGATTTTTAGCCAGCAGGTACTTCCTATTTGGGACTGAGAGGGGGAAGGGGCTAATCAGTCTAGTTCTAATATACAGTCAATTGAAGTTACTGAGAACTGGGACACAAATGTCTTTAGAAATATTAAAGATCAAGTAAACTGGTTTTTTGCAGATTTTAGTATTAGAAGAAAAGCTAGAGATTACAAACTGAACAGCACCTCATGAAGAAATTGGGACTCATACTTAACCCAACATAACCAAGTGAACTCAATAAACTTTTCACAACCTTTCGAGGGAGGTGACAGTGTGAAAGGGTAATAGGAATTAATGCTCCGGCCACAAATGCATCACACTATCTTTAACTTCCTGGTTAGATGGCAATCGCTGTTTTGGTACTCAAATTAGTTTCCCATATTTAACTTATCCTCTGACAAAGCTGCTCACAGCAACACTCGAGAACCATGTAGAAGTATCGCCCCATATCCAAACCGCAATGCCTAATCTTTAACAAGAAGGGTTACATTTTTAGGTTCTACAGTATGAACCTAAAAAAAACCTGGAAAAAACTACAATCAATAGATGTAATGATAAAATCCTATGAATAACATGTTTTTCCTGCTTTGAATCATGACTATCACAGTCACTAAATGCAGTCTTTCTCTTCCTTTCCCATCTGTTGATCTATTTCTAATTGATATAAATACGTATGTTGTCGATCTAATAAAAACTCAAGAAGTCTTGAACTTGAAGCTTAATTTCCTCAACAATAAAACCCCCCCTTTAAAGTCACATAAACTATTTTTCTTTCATCATCTTGATACAAAATCATAATTAACTAAGCCGTGCTGATGTTTTCAAAGGGAGTGCAGTGCACGTGTGGATGTTAATTGGATAATCGTTGCATCTGCATGAAAGCTACTATTAAAGGTGCGTCTGTGTGACATCACCTGCGCCTGTTGTATTTTTCTGTCTCCTCAAGGTCGGCCTTTGATTCTCTTCCGTTTTCATTTTATTTAATTTTTCTCTCTTTTGGATAAAACCTGTAATTGCCGCTCGGTGGCATTTATCGCCTCTACCCGGATGACAGTTGTGTTATAATGAAATGGAGAGTGTCACTGTGGGATTGTTGGCCCTTGATGGTTTTAGTTTGAATGCAAATTACTTTGAGCCGCGGTCCTTTGGGGAGTTTCCCTTTGGTCCCCGCTGAGGTGATGGATGGGTGGGAGCGCTGCCGTCCTGGGAGACCAACTCGAGGGAGCTGACAGGAGATTAGGCTCCGCTTTTGCCGTAAGAACTAATAGAGGCACTTGGCCGCTCCAATTTCATCTCAAACAGCGTTCGCTCATTTCAGTTGGGCTGTCAGCTCTTTAGCAAATCCTCGTCTAAACACAGGGCTGAAATGAGACAGGAAAGTGTAGCTTGGTCATTCATTTAGAGGATGGTGATGCCTTTTTGAAAAATATAAAAATCTATTTGGCCAGATCTTGAAATCTTGTGTGTGACCCAGCCGCTTCTCTAACTTCTTTGGATAATAGCTTTTGTCAAGGTTATCAATCGCTTTAGCGATGGAGACTATTTCCACTCCACAGTGTTTTCTTTCAGATGTCTGTCGCTCTTTTGCTGTTGGATCAAGACAGAACAGCAGTTTTACTTGCAGCCATTGAAATTCATCTCTGCTTTCAGTCAAATCGCAGTATCAGCATACTGAGGCAAAGGAAAATCAATAATGGGGCTCAAATCTAGCCTTGAGCTTTTCTGATTTGGCATTAATCTGTCGAGTCTTTTTCTTACTTAGCTGATCCTCGTCAAGGGATTAAATGGTTAAATTGTACTACTGCTTTTGAGATTAAGAAAGGAATTGACCGACTACGTTTGCTGTGTGTTTTTCTTTGTGTTATATGTTGTAATGAATGAGATGTTGTTGCTGAAGAGGGACGGTTTTGAATGCGAGTGTCTCTGCATCGTTTCTTCTTTAGTTTCTACCCAATTTGCTTAGAACCACATTGAGTTTACATGTTTTCTGAGTTTCTTTTCCATTCTGTCATGAAGACAGAAAACAGTCGTCGTTTTCATGCTTTTTTTCTGCTTTCCTGTACTTTCTGCTTCAAAAGCAGGAACCATGCGGCCATGTCACTCTTGGCTCATTGAGTCTGGCGCATTTATTCATGTGCTGATCAGGGATTGAGCCAGCGGATAACTCCTCGGCCTTCCCACTCTCTCTCTTGCACGTCTTTAAAGTGCAGCAGAAATGATCGGCCCAGCTCCAGCCCCCCGTGTGGGACTGCCTGAACAATCAATTTTCAACAGGCATCTGGGCTGATGTGCCTCCTTTTAAAAAACCCAGGCGACCTGGGAAATCGTTTGAGCCGTTAAGTGCACAGGGAGGAAAAGAATGGTCCTGTAAGGTCACGGTTTAACGTTTTACCTGTGCTACAGGAGCTGCAGCAGTCGGTGTCACGGGAAGTATGTGCCGCATGCTCCCCTACCTCCACCGGATGGGTTGTTTTGTTCTTGAGTAAGCCAAGTATTTCTCTGGTGGCTTTGTGGAGTAGTTGGGGCAGACTGCTTTTCAAACTTGATGGACTAGTTGAGGCTGCGGTCGTGTTTGTCTCAGGTGAAGTTTGTGCTGATTTCTGCAGTCTGTTGACAAGAGCTGGCCTGGAGTTCTGCCTTCACCGTCTCAGGTCAAAATGATAAATAAGTGCAGTTGGCTGACGCAGTATGCCAGCAAAGGCTTTAAATTAAACAACGGAGACAGGTTCGTCCCTGAAAACAAGACAATTCTGGCTTCGCTTTGTTTTTTTTTTTTTTTTTTTAACAATGTGTCACTGTGAAGACTTTACAATTTCCCACAACCATTATTTAACAATAAATTATTATATATTGAATTATGGAATGCTGACTGCACCACTGACATCCAGAAAGTATATTTACTTCAATAAACCTCTTTTTTTTTTAACCAAAAAATGGGCAAAAAAATCAAACTATTGGCAAGGCTGATGTGAAAAAAACATTATTTTTTATCTCATCTTTGATTAGAGTCCCACTTTGATCAGTTTTTGAGCTAATTTGAGAGTGTTCCCAGTGTTTTATTTTATTTTTTATGATTGTGCCGTTTCTAGCCTAATTTAAAAAATAAATAAATAAATAAAATAAAATAGGGTTTATTAGAAATTCGCCTCTGAGTTGTGGGGGGGCCCTTCTCCTTCCCATTGCTGAGAGTTCTCTGTTTACACATCTCTTCTGCTAGCTCACACCTGCATATCCAACCTAACATTAGGTACAACAAAAATGGCGAGCAATATTGGAGCTATCCAGCCGTCCAGTTTTGAGCCAGATGCCAGCTCAGACGAGAAAAGCGTCCTCCATCAACACCATCCAACACCAAAAACACAATTTTCATCAGAGTGGGCGTTTGAAAACAGAAGGTAGGATCTTTCAGAGCTTGGCAAACCCGGCCTGACGCTTTTGTAGAGTTAAAAAAAACCAGACCTTTTGGAGCAAAGCACTAAAAGAAAGCAGTATATAACCTTGAATAATTCAAGTATTTCTGACACTGATGTGCAAACATTTCTTGTTATCACTGCCTTGCCCCGAAGCCAGTGTGGCAGAAGGAAAGTCTGCCCATACACCCACTGCTCTCATTGTTTCAAAGCTACGCTAATCTGACATGACGGTAAATAAAACGCGAGCAACTGAACTGTAAACATAATGGGAACAAACAAAGAGCAACTCGCAACGACAGAAGCACCCCAGCTCCCAAGCTTTGCTGCTGCCTAGCTGTGCATTCGTGTGGGTTGCCTGACACAAAATGCACGTTTTATGTTGATAAATTACAGTTATCTCCAGTTAATGGTTACCCGCTGGTGCTAAATGGGAAGCGTGAACTTAAAATGTGGCGAGATGGTGCTGTAAATCTTGTGGAAATTTGCAGCAGTTCTTCAGAAGTGGTAAGGCATATTGTTTTGCAGGTTTAGTATGATAAGATGGCAACACACGTTCAGTATATTGGAATAAAATGCAAAAATAATCATTTGTCTTGGTGTCAGTGTCATTTCTTCTCACTTTCTGCACATTTGAGCAAAATAACTCAACTTAACTGAGCCTAAGACTTTCCTGCTTGGTCCTCACCACGGTTTGCTTCCATGAATAGTCCGCCATCCATGTTTGGCAGCTGTGAAAGCTCACCTGAACAGTTTCCACGCAAGTGAACCCTGTTGGAACTTACCACAGTGTGAACTTTAACTGGCCATCCACAAGGGAGGTTTTGCAAGGTGTACGCATTAGGAATGTATAAAAAAAGAGAAAAGCATTCCTTCACAGTCCTATTCACCCAGGGACACACGCACTCACACACTGATGACGCCAACCTATAACCACCCTGGAGCAATGTGGTGTTCAGTGTCTTGCCCAAGAGTACTTCAGCACATGGGAAAGGTGGGAACAGAACCTGTGACCCTCCGCTAGGAGGCTGACCGCTCTACCACGCCCAGTGTCAATCATGAAAAGGTTACAGAATGCCTCATCTGGTAGTGACTCTGGCTAAGACTATGGATGGATTCCCTCAATGAAGGAGCCGTTGTAACCGAATGGTTACTTCTGTCCTGTCCAGCAAATGAAATAAAAACAATCAAAAAATTTCACAACATTTTAAGGCATTATGGCTGTTTAGTGAGGAAGTGAAACAAACCAAATGAAAGCTTACATTTTTGTTTGAGTCCCCATCCATCTAATCCAAGTCTGCTGGACTGTCCTAGTACATCCTACATTTTGATGTCCATGTTGTCATTAAAGATCATTTCACTCTGGGCCTTCTGTCGACCCATGGAACGACACATCCACTCATGAATGTCCTCAAGAATCTGCAGAAGGCAGTCAGATGAAAAAAATCAAAGGGGCTTCAATTCCACAGCAGTTTCTGTCCACCGTCATGAAACATCCCTCGTAGTGACACAGCACTCAGTCTCCCAGCATCCTCGGAGCTGATCTAAAGCTAGAACTGTCTTTTCTTTTTAATATATATATATATATATATATATATATATATATATATATATATATATATATATATATATATATATATATAGTTTCTAATACTGGTTTGTTCCCTCCCCCCCCGCCTTCTCTCCAGTTTCCTCGCCCTGCCTTTGAGAGCTGGCTTGGTTCACGCTTGACACAAAAGGGGGTTTGTTTCATGAGATGTTTCCCTTTTTAAATGAGTGATGGTGTTCGCTCATTTAATATTCCGCGCTGATATCTCTCCGGGAGCCGACCGTGCTTCAAAGCAACGGCGTGGATGTAAATAGGAGTAAGTAGGGAGGGGGGCAGCAATGGTGCTGGTGGTTGAATGAAGGGGAGGGGCTGCTTAGAAAACACAAACACAGGTTTATTTATTTTCCCTGACGTATCTCTAAGCTCCCAGGGTGATGCAGCTCGGTGCAAAGCTCCTCTTCGCCCTCGTCCTGTGGAGACACACCAGCCAAATATGACTGATAACAGGTCAGCTCATATTTTCCCAGCGTGCCTTTCTTTTCCCCGCGACGAGCAACTTTGAAAAATAACTCAGAAGGGATTTCAGTGGTGCGCACACAAGCTTTTCACAGCAGACTTTGGGTTTGTCAGGTCTTCTTTATTCTTGGTAACATTGAGGTCATCTCCGCCTTTTCTTTTTTAGTTTGAGCTGTTTCACTCATGCTTAGGTAAATCAGATGTGCCAAAATTCTTCCTGCATTAGCCTCGTTTCACCTGCTTTGTCCGGATCTGGATATCAGCAGATAAAAAGGAGCATTGAGTCTTTTTTTAAATTGAGTTGAGTCCCTCCTCAAAGTGAGGAAAAAGCTTTCTGTTGCTGCCTTATCTGGAGCTGTAACTGCTGTAATTGACTAGGTGTGCATGCGTCAGCACGGCCCCCCTCTAAACCCTCGACATGCATACATTAAACCTTCTGCCGGTGTGGTGATCCAACTTAATCACCTGGCAGTAGGACTGTGGAAAGACAGGCATTTCAATGCAAAATGACGAAAGAAAACAACAAAAAGTTTTAAAAAATGTGCAAATGAATGCAGTGCAGCCCACTGGTTTAGCTTTCAAAAGACTGGAACATATTCACCACGCATTGGCACCCGCCTCACCACATAATATTTTGAACGGCGTTAATTTCCCTTCCAGTGCTTTTCCCATAGAAATCCCACTTGTTCTGACCAGATAAAATGTTAAATATGTCACACCTGTTCTGGTGTTTTAGTCATTTTTACTGTCCTGCTTAACCCTGACATTATTGGATTGAAGTCATTCCTTTCCACTGTCGCCCAGTGCATTCATTCTATGTTGCTGTTCTGCCCTTTTAACAGTTTCCCATTTTTTAATCGCTGTCATGAACTGCTCCTTCTGTTTCTGTTTGTTTAATGTGCAAGTATTGTAAATTATTTATTTATTCACCTTTTAACGCCAGAGATGTTGCCAGCGACACCTAACTAAGACACACGGACATACCATAACTCTTCACTTACACAGTCAACGGAAAACAGCTGATTCAGATGTGGAGAAAAGCAGCTTTTGTTAAGTGTTGCATGATGGTGAAAAGCCGCTTTTCTCCATGACAAAAATGAGCTAATTTATGTTAATTACACAAACACTTCATCAAGTGTCACATATCGGCGCATAGCTCCACATCAGAATCGGTTGGAATTACGATGATTGCGTAAACGAGTTACGACAGTAGAAAGAAAGTCAACACTAGAACTAAAGTTTAGTCATAAAAGGGATAAAGCTTACAGTATAGAAGCCGCTTTGAGGTGCTCAATAAACAAAGTGAAATTTGAATTTTACAGTTGTCATGAAATCATCTAGTTTTGTGCTCGTAGGTAATTTATTTTTCAGCTATGAAAAAGAACTCCCTCGTGTTTTTGCTTTTAAGTAGATGCTACATTTAGGTAATTTTGGAGCTGAATTGGTTTGTTGCATATTTACAGCAAAAGGGCTTTAGGGGGTTAAGTTTGTAACTATTCTTTTAAAAGTGTGCATTTTGCCTGCAATCCTATTTATTTATTTATTTGCTTAAAAATGAAAAATCAGCCATTGCCCTCTGCGTCCATCAGTATAAGTATGTATACCAAGATCTCTGGGTTAAAATCAGACTTCCTTAGTAACCAATGCTAACATTTGCCACGCCCCTTTTGCTTTCATGTTTACATCAATATTACTGCGGATCGTTATTTAGGTGGCGATCAGATTCATAAAACAAGATCGAGTCCGATAAAACCACGATTCTTTCTATTTATTCAATAAGAACTCATTATATCATCATATGTATGTTTGTTTAATTGATGAAATCCATTGTTATGCAATGTTAGAGGGATAATTATGTAGCCTGAACTGTAGTTTTACTATACTTACTAGTATATGTGAAAAGATTGCAAATCAGTGATTTTAAAACTCACAATTATTTGTATCAGATATTTTGAAGAGGATGCGGTTATCAGAGTATTTGTGTACTTGTTCCAGCTCTACACATAAAATATGGGGGTTTTCAGCTGTGTTTTGCAACCATAGGGCCTAAATCCTATAGTTACAAATGGGGAAACAAGGGTCAGTGATGGAATATTTGTATTTTTATTTATTTTTATTTTTTTTATTAAAGAACTTCATTTAAAACATGTCTTTTTTAAACTAGCAGTATTTGTGTTTTTCCATGTCAGGTTAGTTTTCACAAAATAAAAAGTCATCCTAACACATGTTCATCTCCCATGTTGTAGTTACAAAAGGAAAGAAAAAAAGAGACATTTACTGTTCGTCTTTCCAGGTTAATGTTTAATGCATTAAATGCAAAGTGGTGGTTTTAAGGCAGAGAAAAGGCTGGCATGGTTCAGAAGTAAAAAAGAAAAGCTAGATAGATTTGGGTCACAGCTGACCTCATTCATATTACCAGTTGGCATTGACATTTTATCTGGGTTATTTTTTTTGTATTATTGTCCCTCGGAGGTAAATATTTCCAATGCAGACCAGCTCTGCATGTGAAATGCCTGCCCTATCCCCCATTTTCCCTCTCTTCTTCCTCACGTTCCGTCTTCCAGCTGAACGACTTCTGCCAGGGGTTTCCACATGGGAGCTTTCCCTCTGCCAGCACACGTCTGTCTTGGCTCTGGCGCTGCGGGTGGAACTAACCAGTCAGGAATTCGGATGGGGGGCTTTGTTACCGGTAAAGCGATCAGGACGGGCCGTTTTGTACTTCCCGTTTGTGCCGCGAAGATGCCAAATGTCACGTTGGGCCAGAGCGGCAGAGGGGTTGGGCGGGGGCCACGTGTTGACCATATGAGCTCCAACATTTGTGCGGCGATAAGTTATGCAGATACAAGTGGTTGCAGGAACACCCACTCAGTGACCCCATACCGCGGTAGCTCTCAGCCGCACAGAGTGAACCGTGTCTTTGCTTATCCTCACTCCAGTCGCATTTCTTCTCCTCACTTCATTTTCTGCTCGCATCCCATCGAGCTCCAGTAAATATTTATGCGATATGGATGCAGGGACCTGTAATCGTTCCCAGCGTTCTGTTCTCCCTTTGTTAGCATTATAAAATGGAAAGTCAAAAGAAATGGAAGCTAAAGAGAAACAAATGTCTTGGAAAGTTGATACAGATGTTCTTTAATACAGCAGCGAGACTACTCAACCCCCCCCATTTCTTCATCTCACAGCCTGCAGACTCATAGCCCTCAGGCTGCAGATTTTCAAACTGTTTTGCTGAATGGATTTAAAGATAGTGCCTTCCCTCTTAAGTTCTGTGGGGGAATAACAAATTCGAAAAGGAAAAGAAGAACGACAGAGTTGAGATTTACATGCAGACCCTGCAGGAGTTGAGAGTCAGCACGCCGCTCCAGCATAAAGCTACACGCCGAGGGGGGATTCTGCTTTGTCCTGAAATAGTGTTCTTGGCTTCAGTTCTGACTAGAACTTGCTCCCTGGAAGGAAAGGACTTGTGCAAATAAAAGTTCATTAAATTTTTTCCAGCTCATTAGGCCTTTTTTTTTTTTTTTTTTTAGTCAGTGTCGAAAGCCAACAAACTCCTCATCACGCCGACTCCATTAAGGCCAACTTCAAACACGCCGCTCGCGTTAAAAACTGTAAAGATTCGACAACATGTGACGAAAAAAGCAAATTGATTTAAAAGCTCTAGAATGTGCTAAAGATCACATTGTCTGTTAGACTAATTTAATTGAGGCTGACTTTAATTTGAGTAATGAAGTTCAATTAGATCCTTAACGCCCAGTGGGTCCTGGCTGAGATGGAATGGAGCATCTTCCCTTAGCTGATGGCAGAACAGACTTTCATTTTTCCTGAATATATTTTTGTTGAAATGATAAAAAAAAATAGAAAATAAAAAGATGGCTCTGGTTTGAGATTTGAAGGTTAAACCCTAAAGTTTTTCCAGCTTTGTTTCTTGTTCCCTCCACTTCCGGGTCTCCCTTACCCCCCTGATCATTCTCCCCCCGCTGATCCTTCATGACTGGCGGGGGGGTGTGTGTGTTTGTTTTTGCTGGGAAGGCCCGGGAAGTGGTGCACTGATGCATAAACACACATGTGTGTGTGCGCATGGCTGAGCTTGAGGCAGAGGGCGCTTGGAGTTGTCGACTCCGCTCCCCCCCCGATCCTGACCCACTTTTTTTTTCCTCCCCCCCCCCCTCTGCTCGTCGCTCCCTCTGTAATTGCCGCCCGCCGCACTGAGGCCATCTGCTCGACTGAGGCCTGTCGCCATGGAGATGCTGGGGAGCTTTACGGATTTGCTGTAGTCTGACCACCAGGGGAATGGAGGTCAGGGGATGGGGGTAGGGTTCTGGACGCTCGTAGGCGCTCTAAAGCGCTGTTATTGACAGTGCAGCAATGAACCTCTGCAATGCATCAACATTCAGTCGATTTCTTTTGAGCAGAAATGAAACTCTGCTAACCGTCTTTCCACAGCTATTAGTTTTTCACACCTTCTGACTTGCAGAGCACCTTAGTTTTGCAATTTAGCCTAAAGCGTGAAAATAATCAATTACACAGTGACATTTGACACCAAGACAAGCCGGAAACTAGAAAAATGGTTGAACTTGATTGTGCAAGGTTGGTTTTTCTCAAAGTTACTTTAAAGTCCCACTCCAATCATCTTTTAAGCTATTTCAAAAGCGTTCTTATTTTACTTATGATAACTGTATTTTTCAGACTATAAGTCGCTCCCTGAGAATAAATCACAGAAGCCATAAAATGCATATTATTAAAGAAAACAAAAAATCATGTATAAGCTGCATTTTTGGGAGAAATGTATTTTAAAATATGCAGGATCTCTAAGGCAAATCATAAAAACGGAATAGATAACAATAATAGACGGAATATGTCCACACATCACTACTGTGACCTTTTGCTTCATGAAACATATGAAGCAACACGTACAGAATTTTTCAGATAACCAAAACATAAAGATCCAACTAACAAGTCAACTGAACGCTTCTTATCGCTTTAAATCACTAAATTTTGTTGAATTCTCAATCCTGTATATCAATCGAACCAAAGACAACTAAGACTGAGTGGTGTTTCTTCTACTGCTTAGCTGTTAGAAGCAAATAGTGATATACACACCTGCAGTGGCTTTTAGTAGTTGCTGCTATTTATAATAAAAAAAAAATCACATATAAGTCGCACCTGAATATAGGTCACATGTGTGTTGCACTAGTAGGGCAGTCGACTTCTGATTGCATTGCAGGTTTGATTCCCACCTTGCCTGCCCATGTGTCCAAGTGTCCTTGGGCAAGACACTGAACCCCACCTTGCATCTGGTGGAAGATTGATGCCAGTGTTCGGCAGCGGAACCGCCAGCAGTGTGTGAATGGGTGAATGGGACTATAAAGCGCTCTGGGCTTTCGAGGAAAGTAGAAAAGCGCGGCAGCACTTCATTAGAAATTCACCTCGGAGTTGTGGGCGAGACTGTTGGGGCGGATCAACCCCATCCCCACTTCCTGTCACCACCTGTTTACATGCCGTTCCACTACCCCAACGTAACATTAGCGGTGCAGCAAAAATGGACAGCAATGCTGGACAGGACAGTTTTGAGCCACTTGCCAGCTCAGACGAGGAAAACAAAAACAAACGTCAATCTAGTCGTCTACAAGTGAATCGGAATGGAGCAGAGCAGTGAGCTTATGGCCCGCCCGCCGTATTTTCTACAACACAAAAAATTGAATTTTATTCATCTGCTCCTGATTTACATCTATCTGAATAAATAAATATTCATAAATACTTTTTGAGCTTGATTTTCTTAATATATGTCCTCTCTCATTAAAAACACATTTTTCATCGACCCAGTCTTTAATGCTATGGATTTTACATCGCCTTTTTGCTGTAAAGGCATTTTTAAAACAAAAGACTATTTGTTTGTTAACATTACAGTGTTGCGTCAGTCAGATGTATACTTAGCATCATGTGCTTGCTCCAGTCTTACTACACGGGCTGCCTTTTTATCCTTTCCAGTGCCTTTGTGTGTTTTGCAGCTCCTGCTTATTTCCTTTCCAATGACACGCCTGAGTGAGGAAGCAGTTGTGCTATGTTTCCAATTAACACTCAGACGAATTTCAGAGCCTTGGACTGCACATCTCAGTCAATCTGCCGGGGACATTTCCATCAGGCCCCGCAGTTCGAGTTGTTTTAGCATTCCGAAATATTCCATTCCCTGCTTCACATGATCATTTGAGCAAATGCGAGGGTTTTAATTCAGCTAATGTTTAACTCAAACATCTTTAATGGAGTCAGGGTATTGACTTGTTGGCACATAACCGCGCTGAGCTTTGGGAGACACTTTATATTTACTCCTCAGCTAAAGGTCAATATTGGGAGCTGTCATTTCTGTAGTGCCATTTATAGGTCAATACCTCATTAGTAATCAGGTAGAGTTTGGATCAACAGAGCCGCTGTCCTGCCTCTGTCGCTGAACCCCCTTTTGTCCTGAGCATGGCAGCTTCTACTGGTAATCTGTTTTATCAGTCACAATGGAAAAATGGATTTCTCAAAACAAGTAAAACATATAGAAGGTCTATTGTTCTAGAGATTGCAAATATTATGCCCAAGTTTTGGTCAAATTAGAGTTTTATGTCTGTACAGTATGTGTATTTTTCCCCCCAGTATATCCTATTTTAGGTGCTAACAGTCTAACCATCCTCATTTATAGACCACGATCATCTTCAAATAAGACTAAAATAACACATTTTTAATATTAATGTTATGAGTCCAAAATTGTTCTAGTTTCTCCAAATCAAGTAAGATCACATGAAACAAAACTACTCACCATCCCAAATAAAACTTCTGCCAAAAAAAAATATATATAGTAAAAAGAAAAATGGTTTCATTAGATATATTGCTCAGAATTAGACGTTTTCTAGATCAGATGATTTAACAAGATGTTACCCCCCTCCCTGCCCCCCAATTTGGTTAAAGTTCAACCTAACATATGATCTCTCCATAAAGGGCAGAACAACATTGACTTTTCTAATGTTCTATTATTATTGTTATATCATTACTGTTAACATTCCTGCATGTTTACCTCCCAGCTTCATAACTTAAGGTTTTGACAGAATGACCAAAATGAAACCTAATAGGAATTCTTAGCAATTCTAGTTTGTACATCGTCTCAGCAAAATACATGTGGGGATAACTATAACTACACAGCACTGGGTCATATTTTGGTGCTATGGGGTGAAGTTTCAGTGAAATCTGGGGTAAGTGAAGAGTCAGGCGGCAGGAATAAGTTAGAGCTTCTGATTGTACAAAAACACCAACGGTTGGTATTCAAAACATGATCCACGCTTAAAACCATAAAGGAACCCATCGTCTACGGTGAACGGGACTCTGCTTTGACCTTTGGAAATGAAGAGTCTAGGAAGTAATCATCAAATATTTCTTTTTTCCTGTCTTGTTGTGTTTAGAGGGGGAGTTTAGTCATGTCCAATATCAAGGCAAATATCTAGATTGAAGTTATGCAGAAATGAACTTTCATGACGACATGCACCTCTCCCAGCAACTTCTGCTACTCTGTGTTTAAAGGGTGTTTCAGGCTGCTTAACAAGTCAGCTTGTCAGAAAGCGCTGACGTTGATGCTGTCAACATCTGCATAAACGTCTTAGACAGCCTTTTTTTTTCCCCTCTTCACCAACCTGTGATGGAGTAATACAGGAGCCCGTGACAGCAGAAAAGGTAGTTCTGTCAGTTTAAACTTCACTGAGTTCTTGATCTTTGAGCTGGCCGAGTGTACACCCACAGCTGAAGCTAACAAGACAATGCAGCCAAGTGCCTGTAATTGGACCCGGTTCTTCCCAACAGTCTGAAAACATGGAGAGACCCGTCCATCAGCCGGCTCTTCAGTCAAGAGCGTGACATTGAGTGCTGGTTGTGCTGTATCTGCCACAGTGCCCTTGGTCCTATCACAGCTTATCCGGCATCTGCTGTGCAGAGGCGGGATGAGAACGGGTGTGATCTCTGAACAGCACACCAGATTATGTGCTTGGAGAGATTAATCAAATTGTGTGATGTTATGCTGTGAAAGATTGACCAACTTCGGTTTCATCCAGTCAGTAGTGCCAAGATTTTCACCTCAAAGATGGGTTGAAGGTTGTTTGAGTGTCCCTGCAGCTGCCGTACATCATACGCACTGCTGTGTTTACGGGCTGTGGACGGTCTTTATCTAGGGTTGTCCTACTCTAACACACTGTTACTGTTCATGAACTTTAACTACAGCCAGACTCTTTATAGGCCTAATATTTGTTCAAGAGAGTGCTGTCTTTGTTTATGTCTGCTCTCGAGGAAGTGAGGAACAACACATCTTAGACCTGTTTTTCTAAAGAGCCACTATGCACTGCAGACTAGACTACAGGTACATAATAAACTAATCAATGAACCCATTTGTGGAGTGTCTCAAATGATTGGGTTTGACCAACCGGACCTCCAACCTGACTACTACCATCTACAAACAATTTAGTGTTGGTGACATAGGAGTTGAGAAACTAGTTTTAACATGATTCCAGTGGATGTTAAGCTATACTGGGGAATTTTTTAGGCTGATGAAATAATTTGACCCAGGAGCCTCAAAAGTAGCTGGAATCAGGCAAAAATGTTGCCGCCTGTGATGACCAACGAAAGCTTCATTTAGTACCTTGGAGGTAATAATCAGTATTTGCTGGGACTGAAATAACACTTGCCACTCACAAGTATTTTTTTGCTGAAAAATGATATATAAAAAAATGAAAAGAAAATGTTTGCAATAAAAAAGTTGTGTTTATTAGCCCTTGTTTAGTTTATAATAATAGCCCTCCTATTATAGTGTAGTTTATTTATTCTTTAATGCTTCTCCTCTATCGTGCGCATGCCAGGTACACACACATGCGCATGCTTTAACATAGCAACTCTGTCAGGTCACATGACTTGACAGAGTTGCTCTGTTTAAAGCCTGACTATGTAGCTATCACCAGTGCTAACATTAGCGGTCATCCGGAGAAATTCACTAAAAAACTTAATAACAAGTAATTTGCACTTCAGTTAAAGACAAATCAATCATTTTTGCACTTTATTGAACAGGTAAAGTATTTTTATTTTATTATTGTTTCACAGCATCACATTTTATTGACAAAATGTACTTGTTACATTGCGTATGTCTTAATAAATAGGTGTTTTGACATTTGTTTCGCTGGTTCTTTACTATTCATAGAGGTATAGCAAAGAGCAACTAAAAAATAAAAACCAACCAAAATGAAAGCTTGTAAAAAAAAATGAGTTTTTACACAAGCTTTGTTGTTCTTTTCATCACAACAAGGCACTATAACATTATTACTTACTACTATAAATTTCTTTGCTTTTCTTTATTTCTTGGATTCAATCAGAGCTATTCACTGTTTACTTTATATATGATAGTAATATCTCTCTATATATCACCAGCACTCAGATCATAAAACAAAAAAAACCTCTTATATCGTATCGTGTAAAAAAAAAAAAAACTCATTATCGTGCATCCACATGAACAACAAAAACTCTTATCCGTGCATCATGCACTAGAACTAAACTTGAACTAAAACATACTGAACAAATGTCTGTGTCGGCTTCTTCCTGCATGTCTTACTATACTGATCAAATGTCTGAAATGGCT